>OY731406.1:46128452-46728452 GCA_963425845.1 Sphenostylis stenocarpa
TTAAAATTTTAACTTTTTTATATATGGGATTTTCATTAAAAAATTTCTAAAATTGCATAAGAAATAGAGATTTAATTATACTTTTAATAAATTTAAGATAATACTAGTTTTTATTTTTATTTTTAAATATTTATTTTAATTTTTTTTAAAGAGAGAAACTATAATTTTAGTTTCTAAATACTAAATTTAAAGAATTAAATTTATTATTATTTAATATTTTAATTTTAGTATTAAAAATCTAAATTATATTTTATTAAATTAAAATAATTACAATATATTTTTCTACTTTGAGAATTAAAAATATAATTAAACTAAAACTGAAAATATTATAATACATTTTTGAACTCTTTTTTATAATATTTTTATCATTATTATATTTTTGGATTAATTATTTTTTTCCTAATTTTTTATAAAGTCAATTTTAATATTTAAAAGTATTTAACATTTTGAATTCTGAAACTTTTTCTCTATTAACAAATTTAAAAACATAATATACTAAAAAAGTATTATAAATAATTATTTCATCCAATAATTATATAATTAAAAAAAAATAATTATATAATTAAAAAAATAAATAATTATATAATTAAAATAGAGAATTTAATTATTTTTATAAAAAAGAGATTTAATTATACTTTTAATAAATAATTATAACTATAAAATTAATGATTTATAATAATTAAAAGTAATTATAAATAATTATATATAAAAGTAATTAAAAGTATAATTAATAAGTATAATTAATAACTATAATTAAAAGTATAATAAATAATTATAGTAAATAATTATAGTAAATAATTATAATTAAAAGTATAATTAAATCTCTATTTTTATTAAAATAATTATAATAATTTAATTAAAATAATTATAAATACTTTTTTATAAAAATTATTTAATTATAGTATTTAATTAAATATAATTTTTCTTTCTTTAACTTCTCAATTCTGCATTTTTGTCAATTCCATCATTATATTATCATCCTCATCTCCTCCCATCTTCTACTTTATGTTTACAATAATTAATATTCTTAAATAATTTATATTTTTATTTATAATTTTTTGATATATATTTGAGAAATTAATCAATTATAATCTATTATTTGAAAAACTAATCAATTATAATCAATTATTTAGAAAACTAATTGATTATAATTAATTATTTGAAAAAATTATCCAATATGAACGGTTATTTGAAAATTTAAAAAATTATACTTTAAAAAATATTTAAAAAATTAATATTAAAAAATTTAAAAGGTTATTTGAAAATTTAAAAAATTAATATTAAAAAATTAATCGATCATAATGGTTGTATATTAAAAGTTATACTTTAAATTAATGAAAATATTTAAAAAAAGTTATATTTATTAAAGTATTAAAAAATATTTTGTAATATATAAGTTAAAAAAATCATCATTAAATTTTTTAAAAATTATTAGTTTTGTAATTTATATACAATGAAAATAATATAATGGTATATTAGTATATAAATATATAAATATATATAAATATATAAATATATATAAATATATAAATATGTAAATATATAAATATATCAATATATCAATATATCAATATATCAATATTTAAATATATATTAAAATATATAAATATATTTGTATCTATAGATTTTATAAATATATAAAAATATAAATAAATAAATAAATATATATATATATATATATATATATAAAGATGTAAATATATAAAGATATAAAGATATAAATATATGTAAAGATATATAAAGATATAAAATATAAATATATAAAGATATAAATATGTAAAGATATAAATATATATCTTTAATATTTTGTACATGTAAATATAATTTATATATTTTTTTAAATCTTTTTCTAATATTTATTTTTAAAAATATAATATTATTTTTAAAATTTAATATTTAAATTTTTATTTTTTTTTCAAATATATAAAGATATAAATGTATAAGGATATAAATAAATATATATATATATATATATATCAAAATATAAATATATAAATATATAAATATATCATTATATAAATATATAAATATATATATATATATATATATATCAATATATCAATATTATCCCCTCATATATTATTATACATTATTAGCGTAATTTTAGTTTAATTAAAAATTAGAATCCAAATATATTATATTATATTAATATACCATTATGTTATAATATTTGTAATTTATTTTTATAGTGTATAAATTACAAAACTAATAATTTGTATACTATACTATACTAATATATAATTTGTATACTATACTAATAGTATAATATACTATATTATAATATTATTTGTATACAAAACTAATATCTTTATATCTTTATATCTTTATATATAAATATATAAATATGGAAAGATATAAATATATGTAAAAATATAAAGATATAAATATATAAAGATATAAATATATATAAAAATATAAAGATATAAATATATCAATATATAAATATATCAATATTTAAATATATCAATGTATTAATATTTAAATATATATTTAAATATATAAATATATTTTTATTTATAGATTTTATATTTATATATTTATACGGATATACATTTATTTGTATATAAATATAATTTATTTGTAAGTTTTTATTAAAAAATCCTAGTAGCTCGATGGTTGGAGTTTCGACCTTCAACTCTAAGGTACCGAGTTCAAATCTTGACAATGACAATAAACCTAATAATAAGTTAAACTTCTAAAAAATATAATATAATTAAGATAGTTAAAAGTAAATAAATAAAAATAATTATTTTTGTTATTGATTTAGCGACCGATTTAAATCGGTCGCTAATTTTTTAACTTTGTCACCGATTTAGCGACCAATTTGATATATTAATTTCGATCGTTATTTTGCGACCGAAATAAAATCGGTCGCTAATACATTAGCGACTTGGCTTTTTGCGACGACGCATTTACGTCGCTAATTTCGGTCGCTAACCGATTAACGACCGATTTTTTGACATTAGCGACCAATTTTTTCGGTCGCTAAAATGCTTTTTCTTGTAGTGAAAGTCTATCAAACACATTTTTACCCCGAGGTCTACCTCTACCTCCTTGAGGAGAAAATGTTTCCTTCTTGGCCCATTTCATTTTATTCCTATTTATAAGAAGAACCAACAAATTGTTGAGTCTCTCCAACCGCCATCTGGACCAATTGTTTTCCTTTAAAATTGTAATTCTTTTGTTGTGTCTCCACTTTTCTAGATTGTTCCTCCCTGAAGGCTTTAGTAGCGAGATCTATCGAATACCGCACTACATCATGGACACAATGTCACGTCTTCATCTTTCTCTTTTTTCCTAGTCGGAAAATCGACGAGAGAATCCCCTGTTTGAGGATAAATTTCTCTTTCGATTTGTTTCTCAAATTCATTTAAATCAAATTCTATATTTTCCTCCGATATGTCCATTTTGACATGTTTTGGATTGACATCTTCGAGTAATGTCGACCATATCTATAAATGCTGAATTTGCAAATTGGGCATCCTCGGTAATGCCTAATTGAGACTCAATATATCCTACTTGTACTTCAAATGGATTAGTATCCACTTTCATCGACTTCTCCTCAAATTTCAATCTTCCCTGGTCGATTGCATCTTGAATTGTGTTCCTGAAATGTATACAATTGTTAGTCCAATGTCCATAAATATTATGAAACTTGCAATATTTTTTACCATTTCTTTGATCTAAAGAAGGCAATTTATGATCATCACTCAGTTTGATTTGTTTATCCTTTAATAAAATATCAAAGATTTTATCTACCTTTGTTACATCAAAACTATATGTTCGATTTGTTATTTTATCTTTTACCTCGTTTTTCTCGTAACAATTTACAAATATATGGAGCTCCTACTTTGAGCTCTGCTATGTTTACTTTCTCATCAATAAAATCTTCATTTTCTACCTCTGTCTTAGGATTGTCTTCATGTATTTCATTTATATACGCTACTCTGTCTTTCTTTATGGGTTTCTCAAATTTCTTATATCTTTCCTTCTCATATTTGATTTGTTCCACTCTTCTCACTTTATCGGCTAATTGACCCATGTCACTCAAAGGTAAATTCATCAACTTCTTTCTAATCGAAAATTCTAAACCAGTAGAAGTCATTCTAACTAATTCAAATTCGGGAATTTGAGTGAAACATCTCGATTTCATTTGTCTAAATCTATTCAAATAATCATCTATACTCTCATGATTATACCTTCTTATATTCATTAAATCGATTAAACTTACTTGAGTTTCTCCCCTAAAGAATTGCTCATGAAAATTCTTTTCTAACCGTAACCAATTATATATCGAGTTAGGTGGTAAAGTAGTAAACCAAGTGAAGGCATTCTTTATTAATGAACTAGGAAAACATTTCATTTTTAATTCCTCATTCATTGCTATCTCTCCATATTTTATTTGATATCGTCCACATGCTCTATTGTGGATTCACCTATTTCTCCAACAAATTTTGTGAATTTAGGCACTTTATATCCTCGAGGTAATTCAGTCTTGAGAATCAAATTTGGAAAAGGAGAAACAAAGTAGGGTTGATTAAGTGGCCCTAATTCCATCCCTTGAGGATTCATCATTTGTCCCAACAAATGATTGTACTGCATGTTATTTTGATTATACACATATTGAAATCTGTCATTTAAATTTCTTTGAGCATCATTCCTCATATATAGATATTGGTCGACATTTTGATTTCTCCTTAATAAACGAGGGGGATCATTATTGTTGTTTTGGTTATTTTTCCGATTAGCATTATTCTCATCCCTCGTTTGTTAAGGTATTGTCAATGCATCCCCGATACATGCCATTTGATAAGCTAATATTTCAAAATTGTTAGTAGTGTTTTGGACTAATAGGTTTAATAATGCAGTCAATTGTTGTGACAACATATTGACCATTTCAAAATTACTTTCATCCATTTCTTATCGAAACACCCCCAATGAATTACTAGAAATTCCAGTACTAGCATTTTCGACAACATCGAAATTGTATCGATGATAATCTCTATCAAACGCGTACCTCCCATGGTCCAAATTTTCTCTGTCATTTTGATTTTGTATAGGAGTATTTTGGTTTGGAATTGGAGTCATCTCTTGTGTCCCCAAACTTTGTGTATTTCCTGGATTCTAAGGTGTTACTGAATTTTAGGGTATTCCTAAATTTGGAGATGTTCCAAAATTTTAAGGCATTCCTAGGGTTTGAAACGCTCCTAGGTTTTGGGGTATTCCTAGGTTTGGTCTCATATTTTGTTGCACTGAAGTGTCAGCCCCATTCATATTATTAAAAGTAAATCCAGGTGGTCTCATATTCATATATGGACCTGCATATGTTGTTACGGGACTTCCCATAGTTTGCATATTATTTGTCATTATAGTTCCAGACCCTATTGATTGGGTATTTGTTAATGCCCCTTGGCTTTGTTCATTATTCACTAGAATCGATGTACTCACATTCGATGATACTACGGGCATAGTTCCATTATGAACTTGCCCCCCAGTGTTTGGTGGATTTGGGTTATTAGGAGCTTCTGTATTACTTTGATTATTTTGATTCATTCTTACTATTCATCCACTCCTTAATCTCATACACTTTTGAACTAGCCAATTTTGTGTGTATTAACACACTGGTCCCACTAGGCGTGCCAATTTGTTACTGGTGAAATTTGGTTTTATTTCAATTTTCAAAGATTTTATGTTTTAACCAATTTTCAACCACTGTGAATTCTTTTTATTCAGGCTAGCAAACTAAGTTTTCAATCGACAATGTAAGAGATGATAAATTTAAGTACGAAACACTGATAATGAATTTAAAAGCATACAAACATTAACACTGCTCAAATAAACTACTATATCTAATTGAAAGAAAGGTTGGTCAACAACAATGGATAAATAAATTGTATTCATTAAAATTAAAAGAGAATTTTTTTAAAGACTTTGGAATGTTTAAATAGATAAAAATGAAATTAAAAATGTAAATGACATAAAATGAAAGACAACGTAAACTTATGGAAATGAGAATACATAGAAAATTAGAGAAGTAAAATAAAGAGGAAGTGACTGCGTGAACTTGATTAAATTGATTTTAAAGAAATATAGAAAGTTAAATAGATGAAGAAATAAAAACGTAATGCATAAACTTAAATTGCATGAAAATAAATTACCGGAGAAAGTAAAGAAAGCGATTATAAAGATCAATGAAAGTGGAAACCTAGATTGCTAGAAATTTCATGATTGTCGTTGTCGATAGACTTGTACAAGAAATTTTTGTTACAAAATGATCCCCCTGTCTTAAGTACTTAGTTCTATTTATAACCTACTTTACATAACCACCCAAAACGGTTTAAAAACTATTACCCAATGTTCTCATGTGCAGAGATAATTGTTCTCTTCAATTTCGATCTTAGAAATCGAATCTTTGAATCTTCACGGTGTCTCCGATCTCCTTTCCTCAATTTTTTTTTTCTCAAACTATCTCTTGCTCTCGATACTCATTTTTGTCGATTTTACCCCAAATTGACCATCAAATTCTTCAGATCCACTTTCAATTCATTTATCAATTTTTCCACTAACATATATATATATATATATATATACATAATATGATGAATTATTCATATAAAATATGAAAAAGAAATATGTAAAAATATAAGATAATGTGTGAAAGAATAAAAATTATTATTATTAATAAGATAAAAGTGTAATGAGTGAAATAAAAAAATATTAAAGAAACTTCGAGTTTTATTTATTGTTTAAGAAATTAGATCATAGAAAAGGGTGATTATTCTCTCTCTCTCTCTATATATATATATATATATATATATATATATATATATATATATATATATATATATATCCCAAAAGATATGATTCTTCAAATCAACGATCTGAAATATATGTACCTAAAGAAGAGTTCCGAGAAAGTTGATGCTTCACAAAATGATGTATCCTTACTGGGACCCACTATATGGAAGTATGGCAAGGAGCGAGACACAATAGATGAATTATTCCAATTCTACTAGATCTAATTCAAAGTAAAGACTTTAGTTAATGATTTTCATCATGACAAGTTACTAAAGCAAGATTTCCTTATCTTTACACGAGTTCATTGCTTGTGCTTGCAAACGTGTTAAAAGAAATAAGAAAGAATTTACTCTATTTTTCCGAAAAGATAGGCTATCTTATCTTATCCTATCTTATGCTATCTTATCTTATTATGTTTGTAAGGTCATAATAGGTGTGGGCCACAACCTTATCTTCGAATTCCAACTTATATGATATTTTCGAGTCCAAAATTCAATTTAGTTTAGCGAAGTTTTCAATTCGTTGGTATGGTGTGTCTATAAATAGGAAGACTTGTAATGTTTCAAGGTAGAATGAATTGAATACAAGTCTCCTTTCCTAAAATATCTTTTCTTTAAGTTTTTTCTTCTCTTAAAATTTGAAGTATGTAATTCTTATTGTCTCTCCCTACTCGGATGCAAGTATGTTCTACACTTGCCTCTTATGAGGATCCCGTGTATTCCTCGAAACTATTTTATCTCGTAGTTCTCTTCTTATGAAAAATATGAATTTGAGTGGACTAAGTCATGGTGGCGTCTATACGTCCTAGAAAGTTCATATTGTCTTGATAAGAAGGGGTCTTCTCTATCCAAAATGGTATATATCATTATTAAAAATTGTTTCATTTTCAAACTTGTGATTCAATTTTTTTATATATTATTGATAAATTTTATAAACTAAAACTTATTCTAGTGTGTTTATATTATTATTGAATTTAATATAATCTCCTTAGAAAATTAAAATAAAAAACATTACAAAATTACCAAACACGTGAAATTGTTTTCAATATAGTTTTTGTGGAATATTAAGAACAGGTACCAAGATTTTTTTTATTATTATTGACTGGAATTTGTTAAAAATAACAAAATTTTGAGATATCACTCCTACATAATGATTATCTTTACATAACGAGGAACTTTAGCTAACTTTTTTATTATTATTTCATATAAAATTTGCATTTAAAAAAATATTGTTAGAAAAAATGCTAATGTAAAATTAATGTAAAAATATTCTTAAAATAGTTAACTTAAAAATAATTCATCCTATCGAATTCAATATTTTTTACTGGTATTTGAGTGTCGAGAAAGTTAATTAAACTCAGTTATGTAAATGGAATGTGTAAATGCTCAATGCTTGTGAATATAAAAATATTTACCTGTTTGAAACATTTTAAAAATAGATAATTAAGTTAAATAAATTTTATAAATATCTCTAAAATATAACTCTTTAGATTCTCTAACACTAGAGAATTGATATTATGATGAAATTTATATAAGGAAGTGACAAAAAAAATTTAAGTGATAAAAAGAAAATCTTAAACAAAATTTAAAACGGTAAGTTATTTTTTCTATTAAGTGTTTTTTTTTAAGTTTAAGGTAGAAAACTAATTAATGATATCTATTCTAGTTATGTGGGTGTTGTTCAAGTTTTGGGTTTTGCCCAAGTTTTGGATTTAAAAATATTCAAAGAAAGAAGAATTAGTTATTTAAGTAATAATATATTCGGGGAGAAAATATACATCTTTTGATACATTGGAATGAAGTAAGAGTATATATATGTTGTTTTGAAGTTGTATGATGTTTTTATTGCTTGATTATACTATAAATGAGTTCTATAGTTGAGTATTGAGAAGCTAAACTATTTGAAATTGGAAAAAAACATATTTGTTCATCCTCCTTTTCACTCAAGTGAGATGTTTTGCTTGAAGGAGGGCAAAATAATAGAAGAGGTAGTTTAAGGTGGTGACAATTTACCCAAGCTAGAGTTTTCTGGCTCATACGAGAGTTAAGTCGATATAATTTTTGCTCAAACAAGGTGTTTATGGGAGAAAGAGTTGAGACAGAGAAATTCTTACTCAAGTAAGAGGCTCCAGAAGTTAAGAGTGTTTTTTGGTGTAATTCTAGCTTAAGCGAGAATTTTTCATTTAAGTGAGAATTTTTAATTTAAGTGGGAACTATGTACCAGAATTTTACTTAAGTGAGAAAAAGAATATGATTATTTATATGATTATATAGTGGTGTTTTGTATCCTCAAGAGTAAATATATTTATTTGAGGTTAAGTTGAGTTATGAGAGAGACTCATAATTTATTGAGATATATTTGTATGTGGAATCAAATTGAGTCATGGACATGATTCATTATAGATAAAGATGTGTGTGATTATGAGGAAAATACTATGTAAGGTTAATATGACTATTCACTACAAGAAAAAACACATTTAGCGACCAAAATTAACGATTGAATTTTTCTGGTCGCAATTAGCAATCGATTTAATTTTGGTTGCAATTAGTGACCGATTTAATTTTGATTGCAATTAGCGAACCGATTTAGCGACCAAGTTAATTCGGTCACAATTTAGCGACCGATTTAGCCATCGAAATATGATTTGGTTACACTTTTTTATTTAGAAACCGAAATAGCGACCAATAGTTTGCGTCGCAAAATTTCGATCGCTAAATCGATGGTTATTCCATACTAAAATAAAAAAATCATTTAGCGACCGATTTAGCGACCGAATTACAAATTGAAATAGTGACCGAATTGAAATCGATCGCTAATGAGAAAATAGCGACCGAATTGAAATCGATCGCTAATGAATATTATTTTTTTATTATATTTAAATTTATTTTTTTATAAATATACTTTAATTGTTTTAATATATTTTTTATAATTTACTTTTAAAAGTAATTTATTTTTGAAAAATAATTTAATTTTTAAAATATACTTTAAAAATAAACTTTGATCTCAATATTAATAAAATGAAGATTAACTTTAATTTTAAATTACTAAAATAAAAATATTATTAAAAATAAATGAAATTTATTAAAAATTTAAATTATAATAAATTAATACTAGAGTGATATTAACTATTCAATACATTATTTAAGAAAAAGTTTAATAACAAATATTCTTTAATTTATTTTTCAATTGAAAATTTCAATTGAAATTAAATTATATTTTAAAAATTTATATTAAAAATTTAAACACATCAAATTATCACATTTTAATTCCTAATTAACTTAATTAAAAAATTACAATTTTAATAAAATTATTACAATTTTAATAAAATTATTACAATTTTATTTTATAATACTTTATTTTTAATCTAATTTTTAAATTTATTGCTTTATTATTATTAATTACTTAACCATGGTTGTTGTCATATAATTGATATACCAAAAAAATTGTATATCAATATACATTAGATAATAAATATATTATTTAATTAAATTATTAATAAAATATATTTATCTTTAGTTAAAATATTTTTTATTTTAAGTATATTAATTAATATTTTTCATTTTTAACATAATTAATAACAAAGATTAAAAATAGACTGCTAGAAAAGTTAAAAATTTAAAATTCATCTATTTTATAAATACTAAAAATAAACCATATTTAAATAAATTAAAAATATATTTAAATTTATATTCAACATACCTCCAATTTTGCTCAATAAATTTATAGATCACATTTGGAAACTTCATCACTTAAATAACTTCAAAATTATTAACTTTTTTTTTCAAAGCCAAGTTTTTCTTGTCAGTTTTTTCAAAAAAAATAGTTAATATAAATTAAGGTTGTACCTTTTTAAAATTTCAACTTTTTATATATTGGATTTTTATTAAAAAATTTCTAAAATTGCATAAGAAAATAGAGATTTAATTATATTTTTAATAAATTTAAGATAATACTAGTTTTTATTTTTATTTTTAAATATTTATTTTAATTTTTTAAAACAGAGAAATTATAATTTTAGTTTTTAAATACTAAATTTAAAGAATTAAATTTATTATTATTTAATATTTTAATATTAGTATTAAAAATTTAAATTATATTTTATTAAATTAAAATAATTACAATATATTTTTCTACTTTGAGAATTAAAAATATAATTAAACTAAAACTGAAAATATTAAATACATTTTTGAACTCTTTTTTATAATATTTTTATCATTATTATATTTTTGGATTAATTGTTTTTTTCCTAATTATTATAAAGATAAAATAGAATATGGGAGGAAATGAGGATGATAATATAGTAAAAATGATAGAGTTTAAAAACAATGTAGAATGTGAGAAGTTTAAAAATAAAAAGTTAAAAATGGATATATATATATATGGATATATATATATATATATATATATATATATAAGTAATTGGATTAAATTTATTATCCCCTCATATATTATTATACATTATTAGCGTAATTTTAGTTTAATTAAAAATTAGAATACAAATATACTATATTATACTAATATACCATTATATTATAATATTTATAAATTATTTTCATTGTGTAAAAATTTATATTTTAAATTTTTTCTTAAATATATAAATATGTAAAGATATAAATATATATCTTTAATATTTTGTACATGTAAAAATAATTTATATATATTTTTAAACCTTTTTCTAATATTTGTTTTTAAAAATAAAATATTATTTTAAAATTTAATTTTTAATTTTTTAATTTTTTTCTTAAATATATAAAGATATAAATAAGTATATAAATATGTAAATATATAAATATGTAAATATGTAAATACATAAATATATAAATATGTAAATATATAAATATATAATATGTAAATATATAAATATGTAAATACATAAATATATAAATATATAAATATGTAAATATATCAATATTTAAATATATATTAAAATATATAAATATATTTGTATATATATATTTTATAATTATATAAAGATATAAAGATATAAATATATAAAGATATAAATATATGTAAAGATATAAAGATATAAATATATGTAAAGATATAAAGATATAAATATATGTAAAGATGTAAAGATATAAATATATAAATGTATAAAGATATATATAAATATATAAATATGTCAATATATAAATATATCAATATATAAATATATGAATATTTAAATATATATTAAAATATATAAATATATTTTATTTATAGATTTTATATTTATATATTTATAAAAGTAATTGGATTAAATTTATTATCCCCTCATATATTATTATACATTATTAGCATAATTTTAATTTAATTAAAAATTAGAATACAAATATTCTATACTATACTAATATATCATTATATTATTTTCATTGTGTATAAATTACATTGTGTATAAATTACAAAACTAATAATTTGTATACTATATCTATACTAATATATAATTTGTATACTATACTAATAGTATAATATACTATACTATAATATTATTTGTATACAAAATTAATATCTTTATATCTTTATATATAAAGATATAAATATATAAATATGTAAAGATATAAATATATGTAGAAATAAAGATATAAATATATGTAAAGATATAAAATATAAATATATAAAGATATAAATATATAAATATGTAAAGATATAAATATATATCTTTAATATTTTTGTACATGTAAATATATAATATAAATATATAATGATATAAATATATAAAGATATAAATATATGTAAAGATATAAATATATAAATATATATCTTTAATATTTTGTACATGTAAATATAATTTATATATATTTTTAAACTTTTTCTAATATTTATTTTTAAAAATATAATATTACTTTAAAATTTAATATTTTAATTTTTAATTTTTTTCTTAAATATATAAATGTATAAATATATAAAGATATAAATGTATAAAGATATAAATAAATATATAAATATGTAAATATATAAATATATAAATATGTAAATATATAAATATATATATATATGTATAATATATAAATATATAATATATAAATATATAAATATATAAATATATAAATATATAAATATGTAAATATATAAATATATCAATATTTAAATATATATTTTATAAATATATAAAGATATATATATATATATAAATATATATATATATATATATATAAAGATATAAAGATATAAATATATAAATATATAAAGATATAAATATATAAAGATATAAATAATATATATAAATATATAAATATATAAATATATAAATATATAAATATATAAATATATAAATATATAAATATATAAATATATAAATATATATAAATATATAAATATAAATATATAAATATATAAATACATAAATACATAAATAGATAAATACATAAATAGATAAATACATAAATATAAATACATAAATACAAATACATAAATAGATAAATATATAAATATATAATTATAAATATATAAATATATAATTATAAATACAAATATATAAATATATCAAAATATAAATACAAATATATAAATATAAAAAAATTATCACTAGCAAAAATCAAACCCATTACCTTAAAGTTGAAAACTGATACTCCAACCACTAAACTATTAGGATATTCTACTAATAATTTACAACTAAATTATACTTATATTTATTCATGTAAATATATAAATATATAAATATATAAATATATAAATATATAAATATATAAATATATAAATATACAAATATATAAATATACAAATATATAAATACATAAATACATAAATACATAAATACATAAATACATAAATACATAAATACATAAATACATAAATACATAAATACATAAATACATAAATACATAAATACATAAATACATAAATACATAAATACATAAATACATAAATACATAAATACATAAATACATAAATATATAAATATATAAATATATAAATATATAAATATATAAATACATAAATACATAAATACATAAATACATAAATACATAAATATATAAATACATAAATACATAAATACATAAATATATAAATACATAAATACATAAATATATAAATACATAAATACATAAATACATAAATACATAAATATATAAATATAAATATATAAATATATAAATATATAAATATATAAACATATAAATATATAAACATATAAATATATAAACATATAAATATATAAACATATAAATATATAAACATATAAATATATAAATATATAAATACAAATATATAAATACAAATATATAAATACAAATATACAAATATATAAATATATAAAATCCGTAGGTAATTACCTACGACCAAATTACATACGGATTTTCTACGGAAAGAAATCCGTAGGTAAAGTGACATTACGTACGGATTTTTGTCATTACCTACGGATTTTACCCGTAGATAATAAGCATTTTTTTGTAGTGAATCGAGTATGGAGCTTGCTTTTAGAAATAATGATATTATCAATGATTCCTCATCACCTTGTCACTCAACTAGTTTAACTTGGTCTTTAAACCATTTGGGAGATCAACGCAATGATCGTGCCAAGTCTAATTCTAATTGCGGTGAAGCCACTATTAACTACCAAAATTCACTTCGAAGATCCACTCGTCTAAGAAAATCTTCAAGCTACTTATAAGACTATTACACATAATTCACCACTACCAAAGAAACAAGTTAACCCATTCAGTCTTTTATATCTACTAATCAACTTTCCTCTCCTTATAAACAAGTAATTCTCAATATGGATACACATATTGAACCAAGAAGTTATCAAGATGCTTTAAAGAATTCAAACTTGATCAAATCCATGAATGAAGAAATTGATGCATTGGAACAAAACAACACATGGACGATCATGAATTTTCCTACTAACAAAATGATCATTGGTTGTAACGGGTATATAAATTAAAGCATAAGGCGGATGATTCAATTGATAGATATAAAGCTTGCCTCATTGCAAAAGGATATACTCAAATAGAAGAGTTTGACTTCTTTAATACTTTTGCCTTTGTTACAAAACTTACCATTGTCTGGTTACTCTTCACAGTAGTCGTGGTCAATAACTGACACTGATGTATGTCATTTTAGTTATTATTTCTTGATCTAAGAATATTTTCTAAGATAATTATTTTATTCATAAACCATGTATTTAACATGTTTTCATTAAAAACATAACATAATTTAATTTTTCTTAATTTGTTGCATTTTACAGAGTTTTAGCATAATAAATAATATACATGCATACATCCACATTGCATATTTCTTTTTCTTCTTTTGTAGGAGAGGTAATTTAAGATTGACCAAATTGATTGAAAGAAATGTTCAAATTGATGTCGTTAAGCTTCACACTTCTTGGAAGCTCAAGTTTTCTGTTGAATTATTGGCAAGCGTACCAAAATTATCAATTGCAGTATAGTATTTCGATTAAATAAAAGTCGATCCCACGAGGAACGATTTCAATGGAAATTCCCAATTATGCTTACTAAGTAGATTAAAATAGATTGAGTTTTGCAAATAAGAGTTGAATTGAAATTAAATGACAAAGAAATGTAAATTGTTGAGAAAATATCAATTAAAGGTACTTAGGACTGGCTTCCTTCCTTATCCCTCTTTTGTAATGGCTAAATCAATTAAGAACGTCAATTAACCTAACAATGTTGATGCCACCTACTCAAATCATCCATGTTGATTCCTCACACATGAAGTTCATAAGAAAACCTAATAAATGTTGATTCCTCAGACAATTAACAAATTTTCCAGCATTAGGGTTAGGGTATTAAGCAATTGATACATTCATTCCATTCCTAGCAATTAACGTAACAAATATTCTTACCGTGATCTAGGGTTCAAGATATATTTTCCAATCATACCTCAAACAATCAAGAAAAAATCATTCCAAAGCATAAAGGATAAGAATAACAACATCAAAGCATAAATTAAGATCTCAAAATATCACCATGATACAAAAGAGTTCAAAGGAAGTGCACCGAATCCTAAGAGAATGAAGTTAGCCACTCATGTTGGTCATTACAATGCTCCAATTGATGAAGAAGTGAAGAATTGATGAATATTAGACAAAACCCTAACAGTAGTCGTGCCTTCTCTCCTCCAAGACTGTTTGCTTTTCTCAAAACACAACTTATCTTTTTATAAGAGAATTTGGGTCGGGTCTCGCATCATTCATTCGCTTAAGCGCTCTTCTTTCTTTCAATTTCACTCCAATTATGCTGATAATTATGCTCCTTACTCTTATACCAAGGTATTCTCGAATTCATCTTATATTGGGAGAAAAATATATTATAATTAACATAAGTTAAGTGGTTTCATAACAATTCAAGGCATAATTATATCAACTTTTTACCACTTAACAACTCCCCCCAACCTAGAATCTTGCTTGTCCCAAGCAAAGTAGTTTTTCCAAAACAAAATCATCACCTATTATATCTTTCTCTTCTAGAACCACATCATAAAAATTTTCAGGGGTGATGCTCACAACTCTAAATGAAAATAGAATACATAAGCATTCAAGTTATAGAAACCAACAAAGAATAATTAGTCCTCAACTATCCTCAGAGAAGCATGATCTCTCAAATAGAGTTATATATACTCATCTCTAATTCTCACAGGTAAGTGTTTATCTCATTCAATCACTTCATTTAGATAATCCAATATTGATAATCATCTTCAAGCAATCAACAATTGTTAAACAAGACTTAAATCAAAAGGTCTTTTGAGGCTTGTAATGGGGCTGAGCTAAGAAAGAATTATTGGTTTTTCTGGGATATACAAAAATATTTGAGAAATTCACCTCATATGAATGATTCTTGATTAACAATTCCTCAAGTCAGGTTTCAAACTTCATGCTTTTGTCCCTAACACAATGACAATGAGTTAATAATCTTACAAGTTATTACCCTCCTTTTGACTTCTTTTTTTTTTTTTTGCTTTTGCATAATATCCTTTTTTTGGCTTTGCAAATTTTTAAGCTTTGTTTTTCCTTTTTCGTTACACTTTTTTTTTTAACAATAACACCCCAACAATACCTGTAGGACGACAATAGCAATACCCAACAATAAGAAAAATAGTGACATTCATACTCATTTCCTTTCCCAAATATAGGAAGGTAGATAAATAGTGTTTAGGCTTAAGGGTTCTGTTTAAGAAATAATATTATTTTTGGCTCAAAAAGGGTTCAAATGGATGTCCTATAATTAATGCATGGTTGGCTATTTGGCTCTGGGTTATATCTACTACAAAGAAAAAATTGTCTTTATCATTTTCAAGTCTTGCCAACATGAAATCACATCAAAGAATCAATCAATATCAGTTATCATCACAAAATGTTGACACTCAATTTATCTGTTTTTTGTACTCTGCTCACCTGGGTTTTGGCTAGCTTCTCCAATTCAGTTAATTCCTAATTTTCCTCATCAATTCCTTTTCACTATCATATTCAATATCCCAAAATCACTTGTTATTGGAAAGAATCAAATTTATTTTTCACGTTCTAGATTTGAATTAGACAATAAACAATAATCACATATATGACTCTAAAACAAATTATGGGACAACAAGGAATTCAAAATTTAAAATAAAGCAATTAAAAATATTAAATTAAAAACAAAGGAATTAAAAACATTAAAAGCAAATTAAGTTTCCTCCCTCATTTTCTTCACTTGTCATGTACTCCTTATCTTGTGCCTCATCCTCAGCTGCAAACTTTCTCACCCCTTCCAGAAAAGTTGGATTGTCCCTAGGCCATTGAAGTAAGGCTTCAAAGTCTTGAGGAGAAGTGCACTATGTACCTGGAGCAATCTTGCAAAGAAAGAACCTAAGGAAGAAAAATGCACAAAAAAACTTAAACTGCAAAAAGAAAAAAAAAACAAATTCAAAACATTGGGTTGCCTCCCAGGAGCGCTTGTTTAACGTCTTCAACTCGACGCCTATTTGCTTTAGGGCTCATGCAGGTGGGTGATCAAGGTGATATATACGCATTTTCCATCCCTTGACTGTCCTTGTGAGAATGAATTTATTCTTCTCATTGCGAATAACCTTACAGCTGTCAGATATTGGATAAGTCATACCTGTTCAGGAGGTTTCAGTACCTCTCTTTGAATAACTTCCTTCATAGTCAGACTAAGATGTCTTTGGGGTTGTGCAATAGGCTTGTAATCATGTTTTTCAGTTGAGATGGGTAATTCATCCAAAGTATCTATTTTGAGACAATCTTTCTTTTTTGTAGGTTGTTGTACAACTTCAAACATATTAAAATTAACTTCATCGTCTCCACTTCTAATTTTCAACTTGCCCATGTCAACATCTATAATTACTTTGGCAGTCTTCATAAATGGTCTTCCCAGGATCAATGGGACTTCCCCATTTTCCTCCATGTCCATAATCACAAAATCAACAGGAAATATGAATTTGTCCACTCTAACTAAAACATCTTATGCTACTCCATAAGGAATCTTTAGAGATCTGTCAGCTAGCTGCAGTGTCATTCTTGTAGGCTTTACTTCCAAGTCTCCTATTCTTTTGAGCATAGATAATGACATGAGGTTTATACTGGCCCCTAAATCAAGTAATGATTTTTTCACCAGTAATTCACCGATTGTGACTGGTATAGTGAAACTTCCAGGGTCCTTGGACTTTTGAGGCAATGATTTTTGGAATATAGCACTGCATCCTGCCTCTAACTCTACTGTTTCATCAGTAAATCTTATTTTCTTAGTTAAGAGCTCTTTCATGAATTTGGCGTATGTTGTCATTTGCTCCATAGCTTCCACAAATGATATATTAATTTGCAATTGCTTGAAAATATCCATGAATCTTGAAAACTGTCTTTCTTTATCTATCTGTGAAGGAGCCTTGTGATACGGTAACTTCTCTACAAATGGTTTTTGACTCCCTCCCTTTTCTATCTTCTCTTCGTTCTTCTTATTAGGAATATGTCTTTCTTTATTATTCTCATCTTCTTGCTCTTCATCTTCTTTTACCAAAACTTCTTCTTCAACAACTATATTGTCACCAATCCTCTTACCTACAACTTTTCCACTCCTTGTAGTTATTGAATTACATTGCTCCCTGGGGTTGGTTTGTGTGTTAGCTGAAAATTGTCCTCCTTGTTGCTGCTCAGATAATTGCTTAGCCAATTGGCCTATCTGTGTCTCTATATTTCTGAATGAAGCCTCAGTATTTTTCTGATTAGTCATAATGCCTTGCATGAATTTTTCTAAAGTATCCTCCAATTTACTTATTCTGTCAGGCATTGATGGATAATGTTGTTACTGTTGTTGATATGGGGGTTGTTGATATGACTGTTGTTGAAATGCATGTTGTCTAGTAGATGAGCTAACACCTTGGTTCCACCCAAAATTCTGATTTTGATTTTGATTCCCTCTCCATCCTTGTGCAAAATTATTCTGATAATTATTGGGATTAGGAAAATTACCTTGGCTGTCTTGACTACTACCTTGGGCCCCCATATAATTAGCTTCTTCTTGCTGAATGTTGCCTTGATAAGAGCATTGTTCATTTGAATAATCACCTCCACACAAATCACAACTCATCTAATGATTAGGAATAGTTTGTACTGTGTGCATTTGTTGAGGTAATTTCTCTATTTTCTGGTTCAATGCTTCAATTTGTTGGGTCAAAATTTTATTCTGGGCTAAGAGAGCATCTGTGGTGTTAAGTTCAAGGACTCCCTTCCTTTGAATTGGATGTCTATCATGTTGGGTCTGTTGGTCTATAAAAGTTAGTGCATCAATAATTCTGGTGGCATGATCAATTTCTACATCCAACATGGATCCTGCTGCTGCAGCCTCTAATAACATCTTTGCATCATGTCGCAAGCCAGTATAGAAAATATTCAACTGAGAAATGTCATCAAATCCATGATTTGGGCAACTTCTCAATAGTGATTTAAATTTCTCCCATGCTTCACAAAATTGTTCATCTGCTCCTTGTCTGAAAGAAGTGATGTTAGATTTTGCTTTGATGTAGCGGGATGGTGAGAAAAATCTATTCAGAAACTTCTCTTCTACACTACTCCAATTAGTCAAACTCTGATTAGGATGTGCTTTCAGCCACTCCTTTGCCCTACCTGCCAAAGAAAAAGGAAATAATATCAAATATGTAGATTCAAGATTTGCTGCTCTAAATCCCATGGTACCAATCAACTCATAAAAAGTAGACAAATGAATATAAGGGTCTTCATGATCCAATCCAGTGAATTGATGAGCACTAATCAAGCTTAAGAAAGCTAGATTCATCTGCAATGTATGATCATCCGGAATGACAATGCTGGAAAAATGTCTTGGACCTTGCTGCATAGCACAATTTCTAAGAGTTCTTCTAGGTGGATTTGCATTTGGGTTTTGATTTGGATTTATATTTGGATCTGGATTCAAATTCAGATTTGCTCCTTCTTCCACCATATCTTCTATAATTGGGTCTGGTAAATCAAGTGTGAAAGAAGAATTAATAGATTCTTTTGTAATTTGTTCTTGAGTTTCCCTTCTTCTGAAGATACCTGTCCTCTTAAATGCATAAATCAAAAGAGTAACTCAAGCAAATATTAGCACAAACTAAAAACTAAATAATAATAATAATAATAATAATAATAATAATAATAATATTAATAATAATGATAATAATAATAATAATGATAATAATAATGAAAATAATAATAATAATGATAATAATAATGAAAATAATAATAATAATGATAATAATAATGATAATAATGATAATAATAATAATAATAATAATCGATAATGATAATGATAATAATAATAATAATGATAATAATGATAATGATAATAATAATGATAATAATGATAATAATAATGATAATAATGATAATGATAATAATAATAATAATGATGATAATAATAATAATAATGATAATAATGATAATAATAATAATAATAATGATAATGATAATAATGATAATAATAATAATGATGATAATAATAATGATAATGATAATAATAATAATGATAATAATAATGATAATGATAATAATAATAATAATAATAATAATAATAATAATAATAATAATAATAATGATAATAATAATAATAATGATAATAATGACAATGATAATAATGATAATAATGATAATGATAATAATGATAATGATAATGATAATAATGAAAATAATAATAATGATAATAATAATAATAATAATAAAAACAAAAATAAAAATAAAATACTCAATAAGCTAAACAAAGAATTCTCAAAGAACACCGTTCCATGGCAATGACACCAGAAATACTTGTTGAATTATTGGCAAGCATACCAAAATTATCAATTGCAGTATAATATTTCGATTAAATAAAAGTCGATCCCACGAGGAACGGTTTCAATGGAAATTCCCAATTATGCTTACTAAGTAGATTAAAATAGATTGAGTTTTGTAAATAAGAGTTGAATTGAAATTAAATGACAAAGAACTGTAAATTGTTGAGAAAATATCAATTAAAGGCACTTAGGATTGATTTCCTTCCTTATCCCTCTTTTGTAATGACTAAATCAATTAAGAACGTCAATTAACCTAACAATGTTAATGCCACCTACTCAAATCATCCATGTTGATTCCTCACACATGAAATTCATAAGAAAACCTAATAAATGTTGATTCCTCACACAATTAACAGATTTTCCAGCATTAGGGTTAGGGTGTTAAGCAATTGATACATTCATTTCATTCCTGGCAATTAACGTAACAAATATTCTTACCGTGATCTAGGGTTCAAGATATATTTTCCAATCATACCTCAAACAATAGAGAATAAATCATTCCAAAGCATAAAGGATAAGAATAAAAACATCAAAGCATAGATTAAGATCTCAAAATATCACCATGATACAAAAGAGTTCAAAGGATGTGCACCGAATCCTAAGAGAATGAAGTTAGCCACTCATGTTGGCCATTACAATGCTCTAATTGATGAAGAAGTGAAAAATTGATGAAGATTAGACAAAAGCCTAACAGTAGTCATGCCTCCTCTCCTCCAAGACTGCTTGCTTTTCTCAAAACACAACTTATCTTTTTATAAGAGAATTTGGGTCGGGCCTCGCATCATTCATTCGCTTAAGCGCTCTTCTTTCTTTCAATTTTACTCCAATTATGCTAATAATTATGCTCCTTACTCTTGTATCAAGGTATTCTCGAATTCATCCTATATTGGGAGAAAAATATATTAGAATTAACATAAGTTAATTGGTTTCATAACAATTCAAGGCATAATTACATCCACTTTTTACCACTTAACATTTTCTTATGCAACCCACTTGTAGAACGTTACAAATGGAAATTTTGAATCAAGCAAAATAACTGGTGCGAGAATCTAATTTAGCTTAATTAAAGGCCAACATGAATCAAGAATTAAATGCAAATCAGTGCAAGATCACTCAAAATAGGAAAGAAGCAGATTATTTTCTCCAAATCAGTCCTAGAAATTTCTCTTCACAATAATCTCATTTTACAATTATTTATTTGAGAAATATTTGATTTTATTATAATTAATTTTAAGCTTAATTTCTCTTGTTCAATCCCCTATAAATAGAGGTCTTACAATAACACATGATCATAATCTTCTAGCCTGGAGTGAGAACTATTGTTTTGTCTTGTCCCCATTTTCTTTTCCTATTCTCGAGTGCTTAGTTTATTTTTTAGTTAGGCAAGTTCATCTACTGCTACTGCACTTCTGGTTTGTTCTTTTTTATTTAATTTGCAATTTCTATTGAATTTTCTAGTCAATATTGTTCTATTTACTATTCATTTAGTACTCATTTTAATTTATGCTATTTAATTGTTTAGAATTTTTATTCCAATACTGCTTAATTTTCATTTTTAGTTCATCTTTTCTCCAATTTTAATTCTCAATTTAGATTTAGAGTTATCGCTTCTAGAAATTTCAAATTTAATTATTGCACTATTTTATTTTAAAGCAATTTTTTATTCTTGCACTTTATTTTGGTTTTATAAATTTCGAGTTATTTAAATTCTGCTTCTATTTAATTTTAATTGTATTTAATATTCTATAACAATTTGATTTTAAATTTTTATTATTTTGCATCAATTTATTTCTTTTTCACTCTTTCATTCATACCCTATTTACTGTTATTTATTGTTTTAGAGATAATGGCATGTGTTAATGAGTACGTTACTATAATTGTGTCCTTGTGAGATTCGATACAGGTTAGCTATACTACATTAGTTTAACAACTTGTTTATTATTTTTTATCAGTATTTTGTGCTACCAAAATGTTGTTGTCAAATGATGTCGTTGTTGGGGACATAATTGTGTAACATTGCTTAATATCATTATTTTTTCTTCTAATTTTCTCTTTCTAGCTTTACTTAAAAAAAAAAAGAGTTATTATAATTTGTTTTTGTGTGCTCCCTAACCAATTTTGTAAGAAATCCTAGATATAGTTTTCTTGCAGGAAATTCTCAATAACAAATCTTTGCAGGATATGCTCGATAACAAATCTTGCAGAAAATTCTCGATAACCACTATTGTAGGAAATTCTGGATATAGCTTGGTAGTGTAAGAGTACATGTCTAAGAGGGTTCTGGCTAGGAAAGACTTGATACTTAAACGTGTCTATTAGTGACCCACCTCTCTTTCTTGAAAACCTACCTGGTGTACTTGTTCATGGTCTACTATTTGTATTCAATAAGACCTTTAATAGTGCATGACCCAATCAAGGAAAGGTGAGCCACATATATTCGATCCTGAAATCGAAGTTACCTTCAAGAGATTGAGTAGATTAAAGAGGTGGAAGGGGCTACAAGAGAGAAAGAGAGAAGCAGCTGAAAAGTCTAATCAAACATCTCATATGGGTGCTAACTGAGAAAGAACCTTGAAGGAGCTTGCAACACAAGATATATCTCACCAACTGATCTGTATTCAACTTCCTCAACTACATGAAAGAGCTGCTGGATTTGGACTAAAGTCTGGCCTGATTCAACTCTTACCCAAATTCTACGAACTACCACGCGAAGATCCCAACAAGCATTTAAGGGAGTTCCATGTAGAATGCTCCACAATGAAGCCAATGGGTGTTGCAGAAGACTATGTCAAACTGAAGGCATTTCCATTCTCATTGTGTGACACAACAAAATATTGATTATACCTTCAATTGACACCAATCACGACTTGGATAGACTTCAAGAGGAGATTCTTGGAGAAACTCTTTCCAGCTTCAAGGATCACTGCCATTAAGAAGAAAATTAGTGGAGTTCGATAATTACAAGAGTAGTCTCTTTATGAATATTGGGATAAGTTCACCAGACTATGTGCCACTTGCCCAAACCATCAGATAAATGAGCAGTTAATGATCTAATACTTCTATGAAAGACTGATGCCTATCGAAAGAAACATGATTGATGCAACAAGTGGAGGCGCATTAATGGATAAGACACCTGAAGCCGCACAAGTCTTGATTTCCAACATGATAGAGAATTCTCAACAATTTAGTGCTCAAATGTCTGTTAGACCAGTCCATGCAGTACAACAAAGCCCAACAACAAACATCAATAATCAGAGGTTGGAGAACCAAATATCCGAGTTGACATCTTTAGTTCGACAGTTGACCATGAACCAACACACATTTCAACAACAACAATAATATTTATGTGGGATATGCACCTCTATATATCATCTCACTGATGCATGTCATGAACTTTAGGAGACACCTAGGGAAATAGTGGCTGACATATTCCCTGAACAACATCAGTACATATAGCTAAATTCATACATGTCACAACAAGAGTACAACCCGTACTTGACCACATATAATCCTGGCTGGAGAGACCATCCCAACTTGAAATATGGTCCTGTTTACAACCAACCACAAAAAATTCCTTTCCAACGAAGCAACCAAGGCTACCAATAGCAGAAGTATCAACCTCCCTCGATGAGATAGCAGGCAAATCAACACCCTGTGTCAATACAACCAAGCCAAAGTAATATTATGTAATAGGATAACTCTAGGCCTGGACTAGAAGATCAGATAAAGCAACTCACACAACAAATGATAACGTAGAGTACTTGAAGCACACAACTTGAGCAGCGCATGACAAATAATTTCAATGACTTACAAACCCAAATTGGG
This sequence comes from Sphenostylis stenocarpa, assembly GCA_963425845.1. Classification (NCBI taxonomy): domain Eukaryota; kingdom Viridiplantae; phylum Streptophyta; class Magnoliopsida; order Fabales; family Fabaceae; genus Sphenostylis; species Sphenostylis stenocarpa. The sequence continues at coordinate 46,153,338 of OY731406.1, forward strand.
CAATTGGTCACTACCATAAATTCACTATAGTAGCAAGGTGTGAATGCACTTCCCTCGCAAACAGTGATTAATCCGAGGGAGAATGTAAGTGCAATCATATTGAGAAGTGGTCGAGAAGTTCAAACAGAGCATTAGAAACCTCACATAGTAGAAAAGTCAAGTTCCATTGATCCATTTGAAGAGAACACACCACCAACAATAAGCTAAGCACTCAAATGTCAAAAAAGTTGGATACCTCACCTGCTACAACTCGGAAAGTAATTGTACCATTTCCCTCTAGAGTACCACCCTCCTCCAAGAAGCTGGAAGCAAACCAGGAATTGCTCAATACATTTAAAAAGGTAGAAATCAACATACCACTGTTAGATGCCATCAAGCAGATTCTCAGGTATGCTAAGTTTTTAAAGGAGCTTTGCGCGTATAAATGGGGCCTAAGGAAGAAGAAACCACAGGTCGTCTTATCACTATCTTGAGCTACTCTTCCATAGAAATGTGATGACCTAGGGACTTTTACTATTCCATGCACTATTGAAGAGCTCCACATAGCTAATGCTTTACTAGATTTGGGAGCATCAATCAACGTAATACTTTTATCCATCTACAAGACATTATACTTGGGTGAAATAAAGCCCACCAGCGTGACTATCCAGTTAGCTAAATGAAGCTTGGCCAAGCCGCTAAGGGTATTGGAGGACGTACTTGTCAAAGTGAATCAACTAATCTTTCTAGCAGACTTTTACATCATGGACATGCATGACGAAGGCCTTTCGCACAAGCCAACATTAATTCTAGGAAGACCATTCTTAATGACTACCATAACGAAGATAGATGTGCATACTGGCGTGATGACACTAACATTTGGAGAGAAAATTGTAAAGTTTAATATTTTTGAGGCCATGAGACACCCAGCTGAGACCCACTATATGCTCAATGAGGAAGAGTTATTCTTGATTAACACCTGCTCAGTTGAAGGTTGAGGGGAAGGAGAGCTTGAACTAGACATTGATTTTTTACCATGATCAACTCTTAGAATTTCTGAACTTAAATCAAGAGGAGCTGCCTGGATATGAATATATGGATGAAAGTTGCACTATTGACTCTTGTTTTTTTGCAAAAGCCTAGGCATCTGTTGAAACATCTCAACCAAGCTCAGGAAAAGTTCTACCTAAAAGGGAAGATAATAAAGTACTCCCACCAGATGAGCTGAGTTACTACTTGATGATGTTGACACTTGTACTATTGGAGGAGATAGACCCAGGAGCTGAGCTATTTTAGCTCGTTGTCATTTTCATTGGCATTTGCATTTGCATAACATAAATGTTCCACATTGAGGACAATGTTGATTTCAAAAGTGGGGAGTATTTACATTTCATGCATGAGGTTTCATTCATATTTTTGTTTTAATTGTTGTGTAATGTTATAGATTGATGGGAAACTACTTTGGAAAAGATGACCGACTTGATCAGGAGGAAGATTTTAAAGTTTAAAAGGTTTGATTCACATAGGAAGTCATGGTTGGGTTACATTAACATTGGTTTGGATTAATTTCAGGGTGAACAAAGCATCCATGTGAGTTTTGAGCCTTATTCCTTTTTTGTTTGCCACTCATGACATGAGAACTTTCCAGAAGTTGATTGATTTCTCTGTGATATCGGATGAGCATATACATCAGTAGATATGATTTAGGCCTTCTTTATCTTAGCTACTTAGCCACATAGCCTACCCTTACCTCAAATTACCCTTTGAACCCACCTTTGAGCCTTATCATTTTCTTGGATTTAAACAAATATTTAAAGCTTTTCCAATCCAAAACTACCCACACCCAGATTAAAGGGAAGTAAGGAGCGTGAGATCATCACAAAAATCTAGTTCTACTCACCGCCAACAATTCCAAAAAAAGGAGAAGTGTTAAAGTATCAAGAAAAATAAAAAGAAAAAGAAAAAAAGAATCATTTTGTTTGTATGTGTCAAAGTAATAAAAGAGTTTTAAAGGCACTTTAATATAAAGGTGACAAAACATAAAGATGCAACTGGAATAAAGTTTCACGGTACATTGATCCATGTTCTTTATTTTCCTAAATTCTTAGCTCACTTTCCTAAAATAACCTACCCTGATCCCTAGCCCCATTACAAGTCAAGTAAAAGTCTTATTGATCGACGAATGTATGTGTTCTACTGGTGGAAATTTAGAGATCTTTCAAGCATATGGTAAAGGATGATGTCATAATATGATGATGAGTGAAATTTTCAGCATAAACACTTGAGAGATTAAACACTTTACCACAAGAGGATGTTCTCTTGAAATGAGTCCTGAAACCCTTAAAGAGTACTTGCCCATGATAATATTTTCTGAGTTATGATCTTGATCTTTTTTATTCTCTCACATTTTGTTGATGAAGTTTTCCTTAAATATTGTAGTTTTCAAGATGTCACTAACGTTTGCAACAATATCCATCTTTGCATTGTATGTTTTTTTTTTCTTTTATGTTCTTTCTTCTTTTCTTTCTTTTATATTTTGCTTAGAAGTGCAGAAGAGCAAAAGTGGAGAGTATTTGATGTATGTCATTTTACTATTTATTTCTTGATCTTAGAGCTTTTTCTAAGCTAATTATTATTCATAAACCATGTATTTAACAAGTTTTCATTAAAAATATAACATAATTCAATTTTTCTTAATTTGTTGCATTTTACATAGTTTTAGCATAATAAATAATATACATGCATACATCTACATTGCATATTTCTTTTTCTTCTTTTGTAGGAGAGGTAATTTGAGATGAACCAAATTGATGGAAAGAAATATTCAAATTGATGTCGTCAAGCTTCACTATTCTTGGAAGCTCAAATTTCCTTATGCAGCCCACTTGCAGAACGCTACAAATGAAAATTTTGAATCAAGCAAATTAACTAGTATGACAATCCAATTTAGCTGAATTAAAGGCCAACATGAATCAAGAATTAAATGCAAATCAATGCAGGATCACTCAAAATAGGAAAGAAGCAGATTATTTTTTCCAAATCAGTCCCACAAATTTCTCTTTATAGCAATCCAATTTTGCAATTATTTATTTAAAAAATATTTAATTTTATAGTAATTAATTTTAAGCTTAATTTCTCTTGTTCAATCCCTTATAAATAGAGGTCTTACAACAACACACGATGATATATAATCTCATAGCCTGGGGTGAGAAGCTGTTGTTTTGTCTCGTCCTCATTTCTTTTCCTATTCTCAGTTCTTAGTTTATTTTTTAGTTAGACAAGTTCATCTACTCGCTATCGCACTTCGATTTGTTTTCTTTTATTTAATTTATAATTTCTATTGAATTTTTCAAGTATATATTGCTCTACTTACTATTCATTCAATACTCATTTTAATTTATGTTATTTAATTGTTTATAATTTTTATTCCAGTACTACTTAATTTTCATTTTCAATTCCACTCTTTTCTAATTTTAATTATAAATTTAGTTCTAGAATTATCGCTTCCAAAAATTTCAAATTTAATTACTGCACTATTTTATTTTAAAGTAATTCTTGATTCTTGCACTTTAGTTTGGTTTTATAAATTTCATTTATTTAAATTTTGCTTTCATTTAATTTTAATTTTCATTAATATTTTATAATAATTTGATTTTAAATTTTTATTATTATGCATTTTTCACTCTTTCATTCATACACTATTTATTGTTTTAGAGAAAATGATATGTGGTAATGAGTATGTTCCTATAATTGTGTCATTATGAGATTCAATACATGTTAGCTATACTGCATTAGTTTAACAACTTATTTAATATTTTTTATTAGTATTTTGTGTGACCAAAATGTTGTCGTCAGACAACTAAAACAATTCAATATTATCAATAATATCTTCCTTCATGGTGATCACCATGAGGAAGTATATATAAAGCTTTTACCTAGTTTACATAATGAGATAAACAATAAAGTTTTGTCTCCACAAGACTCTCTACGGTATTAAACAAGCTAGTTGACAATGGTATTCACCATAGAGTTTAACTATTTTTCTTATTTATGTTGATGTCATCATTTTAACTGGAAACAACATGGATGAAATCAACAACAAGACTAACTTGTTAAATGATGTCTTTAGGATAGGAAATCTTACATACTTCCTTGGTCTTCAAGTAGCGTGGAACAATACTAATATATATCTTTATAAAAAAAATATGTCTTATATTTATTACACAATGTTGGAATGCTCGGTTCTACCTCTATCTCTACACTCATGAACTTTTCTACTCGTATATCATCCTAATAAACCTCTTACTTATCCTACTCCTTATCAAAGGCTCATTGGGCAACTAATATACTTAACTAATACTAGATCGGATATTACTCACGTTGTTCATTATCTTAGTCAATTTGTAGTTGCTCCTATTATTGCTCATCATCAAACCTCTCTTCTGATTTATGTTACATCAAGCAGAACATGAGTAAAGGCATTTTTCTTGCAGCCAATAATGATTTATAACTAAAGGATTTTAATGTTATGATTGTGTTGGATGCCCAGACTGTTGTCGTTATGTTATCGAGTATATCATTTATCTCGAACATTCACTCATTTCTTAGCATTCAAAGAAATAAATTTTTGTTTGATGCAACTCCTCTAAAGTTGAGTACATAGTCTTAGCTTCCACATCTTGTGAATTCAATAGTTAAATTATTTCATAGACAATGTAAAGATCTCACCCAAATCCACCCCTTATACTATGATAATCAATTTGCTATCCTAATAGCTTCTAATCAAGTTTTCAATGAATGAACCAAACATATCAGGATAGAATGTCACATTGTCCTTGAAAAACTTAACTGAGGTATCATCGAACTCTTCCTCATCAGTACCAATCTTCAACAAGTTAACATTATGATCAAAGTTTTACGTTTTTCCACCTTTAACTCTCTTGTTCCAAGTTGGGTATGTTACATCCATACCTAGCTTGAGGGATGCTTTCAGCATGATAAAATTCTTAGCAACGTTTAAGTTATTCATTATCATAATACATGATAAAATTCTTAGCAATGATTAACAACTTAGTCAAATGATCAACAATCATTGTTCCACAACTTAGTCTTTGATTCATAATTTTATTTTTTTCATAAATATTTATTTTCATTTTTAATGTGTTATGTATATAATACAATAAAAATGAAAATTATAATAAAAAAACTTTTATTCTCTTAAAGAACAAAATGATATTTGTATGTGATTTTCTCAAGGAGAGAGAATGCATTTACACATTATCAATGGTTAAATGAGTATTACGTGAATTCTATAATTAATTATAACAACTCAATTATTAAGTGATTTAATTGGTTAATATTGATATTTTTAACGTAATTTCATAGATTAATTCAAAAAGTATTACATATTCTTCAAATTGTGAGTTTGAATACAAGACAATTGTAAATTATTTATCACTACAAGAAAAAAGTCTATTACCTACGGAATATTACCTACGGGTAAAAATCCGTAGGTAAATTTTACATTACCTACGGATTTTACCTACAAAAGTATGTTCGTATATAAATTATCTATTACCTACGGAATTTACCTACGGATGTGAGGATTATGCATTACCTACGGATGTAGGAGGTAGGTAATGTTTTTTTACTACTTTACCTACTCATTTACCTACGGATGTTAAATACAAAAAAAGAAAAAACCCTCGCTACACTTCCTCCGCACCTCACTCAAGCTCCCTAACTCCTTCCTTCGTCTCCCTCAATTTCACTAACCTCCTCTATAACCCGCCACCCACCTCCTTCACCAGAACCCTAGCTGCAGCCTCCCCACTCTCGAGCACCCCACACGGTATCCTCATTTGAACCCATATACCCATCACCACCAGGCTTCTTCCCCGTCACCACCACAACCATACCCGTGCCCTAATTCCACCTTCACTCACCAAAGCTTCTCACCAACGCAGAACCACCCCGCAGTCGCACCACATCTTTGTTAGAAAAGTAGTTTTAGATCAAGAGGGGGGGTGAATTGATCTTTTGAAAGTTTTTCGCAAATCTCAGATTATCTAATTCGAAAATTAAGTTTCTAAAAATCTTTTTGAATTACCAAGCAATCAAACAATATTAGGCGCAGCAACTGAAATTAAAGAGAGGAAGGTTAAGAAAGATTTCACCGGTATTTTATCTTGGTTCACCCAATACCAGGGCTACGTCCAGTCTCCAAGCCAAATTCCAGTTGGGTTCCACTAGAATAGATGTTTTACAGACTCAACAATCTTACACCTACTCTAACACAAGAACCAACTTCCAGTTCTTGCACTCAACCTTTCCACCAAGAACCAAATTCCAGTTCTTGGAAACCTCTGCAACCAAATTCCAGCCGCAGAGAACCCAGTACCCAAATTCCAGGCACCACACAGTACAAGAACCAAATTCCAGTTCCTGTACTCAACCTCTCCACCAAGAACCAAATTCCAGTTCTTGGAAACTTCTACAACCACCTACCAGCTGCAGAAAACTTGTACCCAAATTCCAGGTACAACACAATACAAAAGAATTAACAGTAATTGAAAAGAAGAGACTTAGAAAGCGCAAACCGGATTACACTAATCCACAGTAAGTTTCTTCTTCAAAGTAATGCAAAAGTGCCTCAAGAAAGATTTCAAAAGAAGTTCACAAAGCAGTTGCGAATCTTTCTTGGAAAAGGACGCTTAACAGTTGCTTGAATTGTTGCTTAGTTTGTATGAAAACTAATATGTAAAAAGTTCCAAGCAAATCTGTTTTTAAAAGAGTTTTCAGAAAAAGTTGCATTAATTAATCTGTTGAAAGTTTGTTTTAATCTGTTGAAATAGTCGTTATAATTTGTTAAAAGTCTTTCAACCCATTAATGCGTTCTTGTTTCTTTAACAGAATGGTTTTAGTTGATACAACCATGTTTATATCAGTTAAAACATTTTACAAACATTTTCTAAGAGTGATTTAATCGATTGATTCGCGGTTTAATCGATTGATTTAGTTTAAAACTTTCTTATAACACTTTTCAAGTTATTTTAAGCTGATACAAAGAAGTTTTAATCGATTAAAAACCTGCACGAAATTTTTTCTAAGTCATTTTAATCGATTGAAATGCGTTTTAATCGATTGAAACTCTGTACAAAAATTTTCAAGTCATTTTAATCGATTGAAATTCGTTTTAATCGATTGAAATAAGTCTGATCGGTCATAATTCAATTCTGATCGATCATAACCAACTCTGATCGGTCATAATTTCATTCTGATCGATCATCCTGACTTCCAAAGTGGTTTTAATCGATTGAAACGTGTTTTAATCGATTAAAATAAATCTGATCGCTCATTTTTAAAGTCTGATCGATTATATTTCATTCTGACCTGTCATATTCGAATTCTAATCGGTCATAAAGGGTTTTAATCGATTAAAAGAAGTTTGTATCGATTAAAATACTGTAAAAACACTTCTTTACGCATTCTAAGTGATTTTAATTGTTTCTTTTAAAACTATATCAGTTAAAAACATTGTTAAGAAAGTTCTTTGTCAAAATGCTTTTGTTTGATTTGTTTAAAACTATTTTTGAGGCATTTTGCAAATTGAGTGAAGGAGCTTCATGCAGTGGAAAAGGTAAAGTGGTTTTACCTAAGCTTTCTGTTAAGACACACTAAGTCTTCAGCTCCATTCTTCTGAGTGACTTGTTTGACTGTTGCAGAGTTGACCTTTGACTTTATCTTTGACTTCATCAAATCACTGAGATCTTTGCTAGGATCACTTTCAGTCTCCCCCTATTTGATGAAGACAAACACCATTTTGAAAAAACAATCTCTGCAAAATAAGTCACTTGATAATGAGGTTAGGTGAGAAATATAAGAATGTAATAAAGTTTTATTTCTCCCCCTAAAACTTATTTCTCCCCCTAAAATGTTGCTCTCTTAATGTAAGAGTTATTTTTCTAAATTTATCCTCAAATAAAGCAACTATTTCTCCCCCTTTTGACTTCATCAAAAATAGGGAATAGAAGAGAAAAAAAAATGTAGGATTTGAAATGTGCTCAAGTTTTTGAAAATACAAAGTAAATCAATATTTCACTCATGAAAAGAATCAATTAAAGTTGATTCAAGCTTATCTCCATTAACACGTTTGTAATGAATACAATTAACACGTGTAAAGATAAGGGAATCACGCTTTAGTAGCATGTTACAGGAACAACCATTAACTAAAGCCTTTAATCCTCTTTTCAGAATAAAAATCGATTAAAAACGAGCATAATCGGTTAAAATGTTTTTGGTAAATGATTTTAATCGATTGAAGGAAAGTTTTAATCGATTAAAACATTTAAGATTTTGAAAACATGAGATTTTAGTGAAAATAATCGATTATTTCGATTTTAAATCGATTAAAACCGAGTAATGAAAACTGTTGTTTAAGTTTATTTAACCGATTAAAAGGTGTTTTTATTGACTAAAACAACTAGATTTTGAAAATCATAATATCTCTGATGTGAATCTTTCATATCTAATCTATTGGATATGTTGTGAACTGATTGTCTAGATTACTATCAACTATATTGATTGTCTTTTTACTAACAAATTTAACAATATCAGATTTTAGATTCTTAGGGATCTATGATCTACTTCTATCTATGCCAGTTTAATCTCAATTAGACCCTAAATCATATCAATCAAGGTTAAGGCAAATGTACCTGGTATAACACCAGTAATATTACAGTCCAAGCAAAAAATATAAAGATAGAAATAAGCAGAAGATAAAGATGATGATCATTCATTTGATCCCCACCTACGGAATTTACCTACGGATGTGAGGATTATGCATTACCTACGGATGTAGGAGGTAGGTAATGTTTTTTTACTACTTTACCTACTCATTTACCTACGGATGTTAAATAAAAAAAAATTAAAAAAAGAAAAAAGCCTCGCTACACTTCCTCCGCGCCTCACTCAAGCTCCCTAACTCCTTCCTTCGTCTCCCTCAATTTCACTAACCTCCTCTATAACCCGCCACCCACCTCCTTCACCAGAACCCTAGCTGCAGCCTCCCCACTCTCGAGCACCCCACACGGTATCCTCATTTGAACCCATATACCCGTCACCACCAGGCTTCTTCCCCGTCACCACCACAACCATACCCGTGCCCTAATTCCACCTTCACTCACCAAAGCTTCTCACCAACGCAGAACCACCCCGCAGTCGCACCACATCTTAGCTTTCAGCCTCCAAATTCTCGCCCAATCACCCTCATCGGAACCACCACATCTCACTGCCCATAGCCGGCCACCGCGAACCCAGCCGCAAATCAACCTCCAGGTCAGGACGCCACCACACCCCCTGTCGCGCAGCATCCACGCAGCCTGGAACTTGAGTCACCTCAGCGCCGGCTGCGGTCACCGCCTCTCCTCGCTCCAGCCCACCCCCATTGTGCCACTGAGCTCGCTGTGAGCTAGATGTGAGATATAGAGGCAGCGAGTTAAGCCTGGTATTATGCTTTAATCCTATTTCTTTCACATTTTTGGAGTACTGAACTGTTCGCTTAGTTAACTATTAAGCCAGGTCTGGTTTATTTGCATATGAATCATTGAATTGGTGGCTCTGTTAGTTGAATAAGATCTTGGTTTATTAAGGTTTTTTGTACCGTTATTTACTGTTTAGTTTGACTTGAATCTGTGGTTTTCACTTGATGAGGTTGAGGCTGGTGTTATCCAAGTCCTATTGGCTTGGTTCATGTCTCTGTGGCTTAGTTTCTTGGTGGGTGAGTTAAGAATGTGTTTCCACCTTACAAATGCTTCATAATCATGACCCCAAAAAACTTATGAGCATATTTGACAAATTTAGGTCCAGTTGGATCCTTCTAGAGCGATTTACAAAAATGTTCATTATAACATCAAAAATGGAAGATTAGGTCATAAGTTAGAAAATAAAGGGAAGGGAAGTGGATACTCATGAATACCCTGGTATGCCTTCAACTCTGGTGGGTGATTGGAGTCAAATTTAACTAAACTCAACTTTATCAGTTTGTTGGATATTTTGAATTTCTTTAGCGTATCTGTAAGTTGATAAAATATTTTTTATGGATATGGTTGTTTAACTGATGAATGTAATTGTTTCCATGTGTGCTTGTGAACAAATCATGCTACTTAACATGCCTCCATGGCCCCTCTCCTCCATATTCCTGTTATGCTTAGATTAATTGACCCATGCATTTAGTTTTGTGTCATTCTGACTTAATTATTGATGAGTAAGTAGATTCTGTTTGTAAAAATATTACATCATATATGTGAACACAGTTAATCCCCATGTTAGTTGTTAGAACATTAAGCATGTACAATGAAATTTTACCGGTCAAAAGCCCTATTGGATGTTTGATGATGTGTGGAAAACTCTGTTGAACAAGTGGAACTCAATTTATTATCGTGCAAAGTGTGCATAAGCTCAGAAGAATCGATCTTCTGAGACGGGTGGTAGTTTACACACAGGTGGTTCTATTAGTATGCATGAACACGCCATTCGTATGGTAAATATGAAATTATAACAAAAGTTTCTTTCTTTCATTTCTTCATGATATGTTATTAATTAATTTTTTTTCCAGGAAAAGGAGTTGGGTCGTCCTGCACATATTGATGAGGTGTTCAAACAGACTCATATACGAAAGGTTAATGGTGAATTTGTTGATGAAAGGTCTAGAAAAACTCATGTGAGTTGTGAACTTATTTAATATTACTCTATTACTCTCTTATATGTTATGATGGATATGTGTTGTATATCGTACATAATTTTTATTTGTATGTGAATAGGAAGAATTTCAGAGAAGATACTTCGAGGCTAGATCCGAGGCAGCATCTGTCTGCTTCGAAACCGAAGTCATCTCCATTAGATCCTATAGAGGAGGAGAGAATAAGGACTGAAAGTTGGATTCTTACTGCATCTAGCAACAAAAAGGGTCGGATCTACGGTGTTGGAGAACTTGCCCATAAGTTTAGGCCTGGAGATACCCTCTCATATTCAGCATCTACTGATTCTCGTGAGATTACACAATTAAAGAAACAAGTGCTTAGTTATAGGGAGGATAATGAAAGATTGAACCACCAATTACAAACACTTGTCAGTGTTGTCCTTCCTTTACTTCCACCTGATGCACGACAAGCATTTCAACAACAACATTCCCAACAAGGATCACAACAATAATCACAACAGGAGCAGCAAGAGCAGCAAGAGCAGCCTCAAGATGAACAAGGACATTACTATAATTATTAGGACACTCAAACAATATTGTCATAATATTTATTATAGTACTTCTTTGGATTTATATGTTCTTAGATATTTCAAGGACTACTTGATGCATGCTAATATTAGGATTTGTGTTTGATATCTGAATATGCATTTGGTGCATATAAATATTATGGAATATTGTTAAATTTGATATCTAAATATTTTATGTGTAATATGCATGTAACAGGTAAAATTTAGTTAAATTGGTGGTGATAAAATTGTATAAATTTACCTAGTGATTTTCCTACGGATTTACCTACGGATTTTGAATGATGTAATTACCTACGGATTGTAATTACCTACGGATTACAATCCGTAGGTAATTACGTACGGATTCGTTCGTGGGTAATTACCTACGGATTGCAATCTGTAGGTAATTACCTACGGATTACTGTTCGTGGGTATCGTAGGTAATTACCTACAGATTGCAATCCGTAGTTAATTACCCACGAACAGAATCCGTAGGTAATTACCCACGGACGACATTACCTACGGATAGTAATTCCGTAGGTAATTACCTACGACCATATTACCTATGGATTTTCTACGGAAAAAAATCCGTAGGTAAAATGACATTACCTACGGATTTTTGCCATTACCTACGGATTTTTGTCGTAGGTAATAGGCTTTTTTTTTGTAGTGTATATTTTCGATAAATGTGTTGGAAATAACATTAGAGACTCCTATTGTATAAGAATGAATTAGATAAACAATATAAAATAAGAAAAAAAAACTCAAAATTTATTGTCTTACAAATTTAAGTTGAAAATGATGCTATTTTTTTTATATAATTTACTTGTTATTTATTGGTAAAAAGATGTCTAAGTGATTTTTCTTAAAGCTTATTTATGACAAACAATTCTATTGTCTAACATTATATATATATATATATATATATATATATATATATATATATAGACGAGTAAGACAAAAAAAATATTAAGAAAAATATTCAAATTATACTTTAAAGATTTTAAGTTGAAAGACAGTGAGAAGTTTTTTTTAAAGTTAGTGAGAATTTCTTTATGTTTGTCTCAATTTTGATGGTATGACTTGTTTATATATTGGGTCACTTTGCTTAATGTTAATTGATTTTAAATTTAAATCTAATATCATATTAGAATCTTCTTAATTTCATCTATTATAGTACGAATCTTTTTAATTAACAAGAGATATTTAAAAAAGTCTCATATAGTTTGCCTCAATTTTTATTATACGACTTAAATATATTTGTTGCATCACTTTTGCGTGATAATAATTGATTTTATGTTAAAATTTGATAATAAAAGTCTATTTTTTTATGGTTAACTTATTATTTGTAAAAAAAATCTCCTTTATTTAAAAATTTACAATAGTATATTTTTTTATAATTAATTGAAAAGATGTCTTGGAAAGAGTTAGTAATATAATGAAGTACCAAAAAATGGAAAAAAAAGAAGAAGAAAGAAAGCAACAAAAGGAATCAAATAGAAAGACGTCATATTTCAACATGTTTGATTTGGTGGTGGGTCTCCAAAACTATTTTCAACACTTATTTTCAAATACTCAAATTTATTACTATCATTTCAAACACATTCTTCAATGATCCACTAAAAAATATATTAATCCTGTATTTTATTATCTTATAAAACACAAAATTACTAATACTCCACCAAAGTTTATTCTTAATTACTCCTCTACTTATATTAAATAGTTAAAAAAAAGTGTATAAATATATGTTGTAATTTGAACTACCAATTTTTTGAAAAAAAATAAAATCAAACATCCAAAATTTTGAAATAGGAGGTATAGCTATTTTCCCATGTAGTTATACCAAAAATTCCTTCATGACTCGTGCGTCTCCTTCATTAATCAATCACCATATTTCTTTCTATATTTGCACTTGCGGATGTTGGTTGGGATTCACATATTGCTATCAGTTTTTGGAAAGAATTTGTTAATATAACTGATTATTTAAGAATAAATACTCAGTGGTCAAGCTAAGTAAAAAGCTGTTATTAAAGTTGAAAAGAAAATGTTACCATTCCAATTTGGTAAAGCCACTTTGGATTCACAGGTTCAGTTCAAGGCTGCCACCATAATCATAATCATAATATGGTGCATTACATTACAAAAATTATCATGAAATTAATGGAATGAAGATGAAAATAGTGTACTTGGTCAGCAAACATAACTCCTAATCTGTAGCTGACAATAATGATTCGGAGAGACTTGAATGGGGTTAGGTACAAACATCACCTAAAGCATTCTCTGCTTTCATTGCACTAAACACCATCTTTTATCATTGTTGTGACGAAAAAATTAAAGACATTCACCCACCCATCACATCCTTGCAGCAAATGCACTCTAACCTTAAACCTACCACCTCGCTTTCTGGGTTCCATAAGTGACAATATCAACAACATAATCCTCTTTATCTCTATCCAAAACATTTCAAAATAAAGCTACAATCGTACATATATGTCATTCTTTCGTATTCCTCTTTTCTTCTTTCTCTATTAGTGTGCAATGTAGTGCAACATATCCTTTGTTCCTTCCTTTTTCAGGATCCTTACGTAAGCTACTTCTACAGGATATTTATCTAATTTCTTTGCACCAGTAAATACTCTTTTGACATTGGCCTGTGTTGAATATATTTCTTTTTGTTTTTTAATGATTAAATCAGACGAGACGCAATTGTGAACTGTTATTTCGTGGGATTCTTTACTAAAGAGAGCCTTTTAAGAAAGTATGAATAGATTATTCAAGTGATGAAACTTGTGTAAAGCAAATCATAATTAGTGTCTGATTTGACCAATTAAGTTGCATGTGATTTCAGTACTCCTGCTATTTATTGCCCGTTCCCGTGTCTATGCCTACGAATTAGATTATTTTCTTTTCTTCAAACGGATTATGAATTTTTTTATATGTACATGTTTAAGAAGTATTTTTAGATAAGTTTTTCTAAAAAAAACCTTTTAAAAAGAAATACAATAAAATAATACAAGAGAATTTATATAAAATAGTTTATACATACCTAATTTATGACTGTTGTTTTGAATCTTTGATATTGATTTTATAATCGTCATAGATATAAAACCATATACCACAAAAACCATACCCAAGATTAAGCAACTATATTATGTCTATCGATACATAATTCACATAGACTTTCATGATTTCACAAAACAAAAACTTACTTGAAAAACATTCCTAGTTTTTCAAAGATTAATGGAGTAAAGTAAAAGTTGTAAGCTATTATAGCAAGAATAGAAACATTAGTGTGATAGAGGATACAACATCGACAATGTGAATAACTTGTGTAGTAGGAAAAGGAAAAAGGAAATAGAAAGTGTTCAGGGTAAAGGATTGAACAAAATAAATATGAGAACTGAAAAGGGTGAAGAGAATGCAAAACCAAATTGAGACGTAGAGAAACAAAGTGGAGGCGTCACAGAAAAAGATGAATGAGTGCAAAAATAACCTAACGTATTTTAATCTACAAAAACTTTCTATGCACTTAGTATTTGTTATAATAAATACTTAACTTACAATGGTTCAAATTTAACCTAATATAAAAATCACTTATTATACCGATTCATATTTAAAACATAATAAGATATACTTGCTGTAATAATTTAAATTTAAACCATCATAATAATTTTTTTATAATTACAAAATTATTTTCATCACGTGAATTACAATCATCAAATAAGTTGTCTTTAAATATCATTTTTTCATTAGTGGTAGTAAAATCTTCAAAAATAATTTCAATTATGGGATTTAATGCATGTCCATGTCTCCTCACACATGTATAATCATCATAAGTACGATTTTTTTTTCTAATAAATCAAGTAAAATTGCTTCTGTAAGGACACTTTAATGAATGTTAGTATAGAAAGTTTTTTAAATGAATGAAGCACGAAAATTTTAGTTTATATAAGTTTTTAAAGTTATACATAAAAAAACATAACATTTTATTGAATTTATTAATAATTATCTTTTCTCTAAAACTTATTTCATCTAATTTTCTCTAAAATTTCTACCTTCTTTCTAATTTTTTTAATCCCCAGTTTTCTTTTTTCAATATCTGATCTGTCCTAACAAAACTAGCAGAGACTAAACTATTTCTTACCAATCATATTTTAAAATAGAGTTAGTTTTTTTTTTTTTAAATCTGTTTCCTTGGTTGCATGTAAGTTTGATGAGAGGCGTTGCATATGGGTCCCAATATCATGCATGTGCATGTGTTTAAGAAAAGATGACAAGTAGTATAATTGGTGTGATGATTATGATTTTTTATAAGCATGCTTGAATATCTTTGAACAAGTATTTTTTAGAGTTATGCTTAAGGAACTAGATTTCCAAGTAAGAGAGCTAATGTATTTTAAATCTCATCACAATATTCTAAGTACTCTAGATTAGAAGAGCTAAAGTGTTATGGATGTAAGTTAGCCACAAGTGTTGAAATGTGCAGGATTTGTACTATGTGTAGAAATATGAATGACTTATGAATTTATTATGAATTTGGGTGTGATCCATAAAGATATTTTTATTTGAATAGTTAAACGGGTACATTTGGATGAAGTGTTGATTGGTAATTACAAATATTTAATTGAGTTGAATTGATTTCAGTTATTATGTGAATAAAGTATGTACTTGTTTGAGAATAATTGTTGCTTGTCCAAAATTATAGAAAAAAAAAAACTTAGTTGCCTGATATAAGAATGATTGTGCGAGATAAGTTTTAAGTCAACTTAGTAGTCATTATATCTTAATAAAAAAATTAATAAATATGAAAAGATGAAAAAAATATATATAAAAAGATGAAAGGTAAAATTTATAAATATTATTTTAATAATCATTAAGTTTGGAATTAAAATCATAAATACTAATATAAATTACAAGAAAATTTTAACCATTACCTCTCTCACCTAAAAAAAATAGTTATGTTGTATTATATTGATTAAATATATAAATATAAAATAAATATTTATAAATTAATATTAAATTATTTATTTTACTTAAATAATTTAACATGTGAATATAACAATTATTTGTATTTATCTAATAAACTGTATTAATTAACGATATATATATATATATATATATATATATATATATATATATATAAGAAAAAACAGGATTGACCTACACCACCAACTCTCTAGTGAGATGAGTTAGGGTTTGTAATTCATTCTGATTATTGTAGATTAGTCTATCTTTATCTTGTTTTATTTTTAGTGAGTTGAATGCTTTTATGCATCAAAGATATTATGTTGTAATATGGGAAATACCAAGGACATTCTTATATGTGTGATTTAATGTGTATGAGTATTATTATTAGGACTTTAGAAGATATCTTAATTTTATTAATTACTAGAATCATATAGATGAAAAAAAAAATAAATGATCAGATATAAAGGAAGTTTCTAATAACTTAGTTTGCAATGTGAAAAGGAACTACATTTTAATAAGTCGTTTACAAATTTATTTTGGTTACACATGAGTATATATATACCAAATTGAGTACTTTGTGTTAAGCACTTGGGAAGTTACAGTATGACAGATACAAATATCTTAAGTATACTTCAATATCTATTCTTCTATAATTTGTCTAATATATGTGTGATGTAATAATGGTCCTGTATGAGCATGATACGATTTACGAACATTTGGATTTTGAATTATATTGTTGTATAACATATTTGAATTTTGCATGTTGAATTTGAATAACAAACTTACCATGAGTATCTCTCTTGTATTATTTTAATCTGTGATGGTTGTGCGCTTACACGAGAATATATGACATATGTGATAGACCTTAGTAAGAGTAGGTTTAGAACCAACTATATAGCAATTTATTATTTTGTTTTGTTTTATAAGATGTACTATATGTATATGAATTCGCCAATAATTTTTATTTTGAGTATTTTGTACACATAAATTATACATCTATGACAAGTATATTTTGGGGTTGTTACATTTATGAAGCTTGGTTGTGTCCTAGGGAAGTGGGTTTACTATGCTAGTTATGCATTTGATTAATTAGGAGTTGTTTGTTTTGTGATGATTTAAGAAAATTTGAGTTATAATTGTTCTAAATTTTGTTTCCTAACCAGTTTCTTTGTGTTATCTAGGATGACGTCTAAATCCCCTACCTCTCCTCCTCACCCTTATGAGATGAGTCAAATTGGCAGGACTATAGAGATGATGGTCATTACCTTCAAACAATAGGGTACGATTATGGCCCAAAAACATCAAGCTACCATGTATCAACTAGAGATGACTATGATCACAATAGTTTATTCCAACCATCCTGAGGAGCATATGGGGTTGGCTAAGTTTATTAGACATAAAACTTCTAAATTTAGTAATAACTCTCATCCTAACTAGGAAGACTAGTGGATCAGGGAGCTGGAGAAGATTTTCATATGAGGACAAGAAACTTACATTTTTTACATACCTATTAGTAAGAGGCAAAATTTTGGTGTGCGGGTATGTAATGGATGATGGACAAGTTTGACATTGTGGACAAGGAGAGCTTTAGAATGAGATTTTTGGAGAAATATTTCCTTGATAGTGTGAGATTTGAAAAAGAAGCAAAACTTTTGAGATTGGAGCATAGGAATATCATTGTGTGTACATATGTTACTAGGTTTCAACACTGTTGAATTATTGGCAAGCGTACCAAAATTATCAATTGCAGTATAGTATTTCGATAAAATAAAAGTCGATCCCACGAGGAACGGTTTCAATAGAAATTCCCAATTTTATGCTTACTAGGTAGATTAAAACAGAATGAGTTTTGCATAAAGAGTTGAATTGAAATTAAATAACAAAGAACTGTAAATTGTTGAGAAAATATCAATTAAAGGTACTTAGGATTGACTTCCTTCCTTATCCCTCTTTTGTAATGGCTATGTCAATTAAGAACGTCAATTAACCTAACAATGTTGATGTCACCTACTCAAATCATCCATGTTGATTCCTCACACATGAAATTCATAAGAAAACCTAATAAATGTTGATTCTTCATACAATTAACAGATTTTCCAGCATTAGGGTTAGGGTGTTTAAGCAATTGATACATTCATTCCATTCCTGGTAATTAACGTAACAAATATTCTTACCGTGATCTAGGGTTCAAGATATATTTTCTAATCATACTTCAAACAATCAAGAATAAATCATTCTAAAGCATAGAGGATAAGAATAACACCATCAAAACATAGATTAATATCTCAAAATATCACCATGATACAAAAGAGTTCAAAGGAAGTGCACCGAATCCTAAGAGAATGAAGTTAGCCACTCATGTTGGCCATTACAATACTCTAATTGATGAAGAAGTGAAGAATTGATAAAGATTAGACAAAACTCTAATAGTAGTCGTGCCTCCTCTCCTCCAAGACTGCTTGTTTTTCTCAAAACACAACTTATCTTTTTATAAGAGAATTTGGGTCGGGCCTTGCATCATTCATTCGCTTAAGCGCTCTTTTTTCTTTCAATTTTACTCCAATTATGCTGACAATTATGCTCCTTACTCTTGTATCAAGGTATTCTCAAATTCATCCTATATTGGGAGAAAAATATATTAGAATTAACATAAGTTAAGTGGTTTTATAACAATTCAAGGCATAATTATATCAATTTTTTACCACTTAACAACTCCCCCCAACCTAGAATCTTACTTGTCCCAAGCAAAGTAGTTTTTCCAAAACAAAATCATCACCTATTATCTCTTTCTCTTCTAGAACCACAACATAAAAAATTTCAGGGGTGATGCTCGCAACTCCAAATGAAAATAGAACACAGAAGCATTCAAGTTATAGAAACCAACAAAGAATAATTAGTCCTCAACTATCCTCAGAGAAGCATGATCTCTCAAATAGAGTTATATATATTCATCTCTAATTCTCACAGGTAAGTGTTTATCTCATTCAATCACTTCATTTAGACAATCCAATATTGATAATCATCTTCAAGCAATCAACAATTGTTAAACAAGACTTAAATCAAAAGGTCTTTTGAGGCTTGTAATGAGGCTGGGCTAAGAAAGAATTATTGGTTTTTCTGGGATATACTAAAATATTTGAGAAATTCAACTCATATGAATGATTCTTGATTAACAATTCCTCAAGTCAGGTTTCAAACTTCATGTTTTTGTCCCTAACACAATGACAATAAGTTAATAATCTCACAAGTTATTACCCCCCTTTTGACTTTTTTTTTTTTTTGCAAATTTTTAAGCTTTGTTTTTACTTTTTCTTTACACTTTTTTTCTTTTAACAATAACACCCCAACAATACCTGTAGGACAACAATAGCAATACCCAACAATAAGAAAAATAGTGACATTCATACTCATTTCCTTTCTCAAATATAGGAAGGTAGATAAATAGTGTTTAGGCTTAAGGGTTATGTTTAAGAAAAAATATTATTTTTGGCTCAGAAGGGGTTCAAATGGATGTCCTATAATTAATGCATGGTTGGCTATTTAGCTCTGGGTTATATCTACTACAAAGAAAAAAAAATGCCTTTATCATTTTCAAGTCTTGCCAACATGCAATCACATCAAAGAATCAATCAATATCAGTTATCATCACAAAGTGTTGACACTCAATTTATCTATTTTTGGTACTCTGCTCACCTGGGTTTTGGCTAGCTTCTCCAATTCAGTTAATTCCTAATTTTCCTCATCAATTCTTTTTCACTATCATACTCAATATCCCAAAATCACTTGTTATAGGAAACAATCAAAATTATTTTTCACGTTCTAGACTTGAATTAGACAATAAGCAATAATCTCATATATGACTCTAAAACAAATTATGGGACAACAAGGAATTCAAAATTTAAAATAAAGCAATTAAAAACATTAAATTAAAAACAAAGGAATTAAAAACATTAAAAGCAAAGTAAGTTTCCTCCCTCATTTTCTTCACTTGTCATGTACTCCTTATCTTGTGTCTCGGCCTCAGCTGCAGACTTTCTCACCCCCTCCGGAAAAGTTGGATTGTCCCCAGGCCATTGAAGTAAGGCTTCAAAGTCTTGAGGAGAAGTGCACTGTGTACCTAGAGCAATCTTGCAAAGAAAGAACCTAAGGAAGAAAAATGCACAAAAAAACTTAAACCACTACAAAAAACGCTTATTATCTACGGGTAAAATCCGTAGGTAATGTCACTTTACCTACGGATTCCTTTCCGTAGAAAATCCGTATGTAATGCACTCACCTAAACAAAATATTTTTATTTATTACAACCCCCTCCCCTTTATATTATATTTTTATTATTTATTATATTTTTCAAACTTTGAATTATTATTAGATTAAGGGAATTGTCATTGGCAGGATTCGAACCCAGTACCTCAGAGTTGGAGGTCGATACTCCAACCACTAAGCTATTAGGATATTTTGATAGTAATTTACAAATAAATTATATTTATATTTATCCGTGTAAATATATAAATATAAAATATATAAATATAAAATATATATAAATATAAAAAATATATATAAATATAAAATATATAAATATAAAATATATAAATATAAAATATATTTATATTTTGATATATTTATATATTTATATATGTATGTATTTATATATTTATGTATTTATGTATTTATGTATTTATGTATTTATGTATTTATGTATTTATATATTTATATATTTATATATTTATATATTTATATATTTACACGAATAAATATAAGTATAATTTAGTTGTAAATTATTATTAGAATATCCTAATAGTTTAGTGGTTGAAGTATCAGTTTTCAACTTCAAGGTACTGGGTTCGATTATTGCTAGTGACAATTATTTTAGTTTAATATAATTTACCTACGGATAGTAATTCCGTAGGTATTGGATAATTACTCACGGATAGAATTCCGTAGGTAATATCTGTAGGTAATGTACACTTTACCTACGGATAGTAATTACGTAGGTAATTACCTACGGAATTATCCACGGATTACATTACCTACGGATAATATTCGTAGGTGATGGATAATTACCTACGGGTAGAATTCCGTAGGTAATATCCGTAGGTAATGTAAAATTTACCTACGGATTTTTATCCGTAGGTAATAAGTTTTTTTTTTGTAGTGAACTACAAAAAGAAAAAAAACAAATTCAAAACATTGGGTTGCCTCCCAGGAGCGCTTGTTTAACGTCTTTAGCTCGACGCCTATTTGCTTTAGGGCTCATGTAGGTGAGTGATCAAGGTGATATATACGCATTCTCCATCCCTTGACTATCCTTGTGGGAATGAATTTATTCTTCTCATTGCGAATAACCTTACAACTGTTAGAGATTGGATAAATCATACCTGTTTCAGGAGGTTTCAGTACCTCTCTTTGAATAACTTCCTTCATAGTCAGACTAAGATGTCTTTGTGGTTGTGCAACAGGCTTGTAATCTTGTTTTTCAGTTGAGATGAGTAATTCATCCAAAGTATCTATTATGAGACAATCTTTCTTGTTTTTCGGTTGTTGTACAGCTTCAAACAGATTAAAATTAACTTTATCATCTCCACTTCTAATTTTCAACCTGCCCATGTCAACATCTATGATTACTTTGGCAGTCTTCATAAATGGTCTTCCCAGGATCAATGGGACTTCCTCATTTTCCTCCATGTCCATAATCACAAATCAACAGGAAATATGAATTTGTCCACTCTAACTAAAACATCTTCTGCTACTCCATAAGGAATCTTTAGAGATCTATCAGCTAGCTGCAATGTCATTCTTGTAGGCTTTACTTCCAAGTCTCCTATTCTTTTGAGCATAGATAATGGCATGAGGTTTATACTGGCCCCTAAATCAAGCAATGATTTTTTCACCGGTAATTCACCAATTGTGACTGGTATAGTGAAACTTCCAGGGTCCTTGGACTTTTGAGGCAATGATTTTTGGAATATAGCACTGCATCCTGCCTCTAACTCTACTGTTTCATCAGTAAATCTTCTTTTCTTAGTTAAGAGCTCTTTTATGAATTTGGCGTATGTTGGCATTTGCTCCATAGATTCCACAAATGATATATTAATTTGCAATTGCTTGAAAATATCCATGAATCTTGCAAACTGTCTTTCTTTATCTATCTGTGAAGGAGCCTTGGGATACGGTAACTTCTCTACAAATGGTTTTTGACTCCCTCCTTTTTCTATCTTCTCTTCGTTCTTCTTATTAGAAATATGTCTTTCTTTATTATCTTCTTGCTCTTCATCTTCTTTTACTAAAACTTCTTCTTCAAAAACTATATTGTCACCAATCCCCTTACCTACAACTTTTCCACTCCTTGTAGTTATTGAATTGCATTGCTCCTTGAGGTTGGCTTGTGTGTTAGCTGAAAATTGTCCTCCTTGTTGTTTCTCAGATAATTTCTTAGCCAATTGGTCTATCTGGGTCTCTATATTTCTAAATGAAGCCTCAGTATTTTTCTGATTAACCATAGTGCCTTGCATGAATTTTTCTAAAGTTACCTCAGTATTTTTCTGATTAGTCATAGTGTCTTGCATGAATTTTTCTAAAGTATCCTCCAATTTACTTATTTTATCAGGCAATGAAGGATAATGTTGTTGTTGTTGTTGATATGGGGGTTGCTGATATGACTGTTGTTGAAATGCATGTTGTCTAGTAGATGAGCTAACACCTTGGTTCCACCCAATATTCTGATTCTGATTTTGATTCCCTCTCCATCCTTGTGCAAAATTATTCTGATAATTATTGGGATTAGGAAAATTACCTTGTCTACCTTGACTGCTACCTTGGGCCCCCATATAATTAGCTTCTTCTTGTTGAATGTTGCCTTGATAAGAGCATTGTTGATTTGAATGATCACCTCCACACAAATCACAACTCATCTGTTGATTAGGAATAATTTGTATTGTGTGTATTTGTTGAGGTAATTTCTCTATTTTCTGGTTCAATCCTTCAATTTGTTGGGTCAAAATTTTATTCTGGGCTTAGAGAGCATCTGTGGTGTTAAGTTCAAGGACTCCCTTCCTTTGAATTGGATGTCTATCATGTTGGGCCTGTTGGTCTGTAAAAGCTAGTGCATTAATAATTCTGGTGGCATGATCGATTTCTACATCCAACATGGATCCTCCTGCTGCAGCCTCTAATAGCATCTTTGCATCATGTCGCAAGCCAGTATAGAAAATATTCAACTGAGAAACGTCATCAAATCCATGATTTGGGCAACTTCTCAACAATGATTTAAATTTCTCCCATGTTTCACAAAATTGTTCATCTGCTCCTTGTCTGAAAGAAGTGATGTCAGATTTTGCTTTGATGTAGCGGGATGGTGGGAAAAATCTATTCAGAAACTTCTCTTCTACACTACTCCAATTAGTCAAACTCTGATTAGGATGTGCTTTCAGCCACTCCTTTGCCCTACCTGCCAAAGAAAAAGGAAATAATATCAAATATGCAGATTCAAGATTTGTTGCTCTAAATCCCATGGTACCAATCAACTCATAAAAAATAGACAAATGAATATAAGGGTCTTCATGATCCAATCCAGTGAATTGATGAACACTAATCAAGCTTAAGAAAGCTGGATTCATCTGCAATGTATGATCATCCGGAATGACAATGCTGGAAAAATGTCTTGGACCTTGCTTGCATAGCACAATTTCTAAGAGTTCTTCTAGGTGGATTTGCATTTGGGTTTTGATTTGGATTTATATTTGGATTTATATTTGGATCTGGATTCGAATTCAGATTTGCTCCTTCTTCCTCCATATCTTCTATAATTTGGTCTGGTAAATCAAGTGTGAAAGAAGAATTAGCAGATTTTTTTGTAGTTTGTTCTTGAGTTTCCCTTCTTCTGAAGATACATGTCCTCTTAAACGCATAAATCAAAAGAGTAACTCAAACGAGATATTAGCACAAACTAAAAACTAAATAATAATAATGATAATAATAATAATAATAATAATGATGATGATAATGATAATACTAATGAAAATAATAATAATAATGATAATAATGATAATAATAATAATAATAATAATAATGACAATGATAATGATAATGATAATGATAATGATAATGATAATGATAATAATAATAATAATAATAATAATAATAATAATAATAATAATAATAATAATGATAATGATAATAATAATAATAATAATAATAATGATAATAATAATGAAAATAATAATAATAATAATAATAATAATAATGATAATAATAATGATAATAATGATAATAATAATAATAATGATAATGATAATGATAATAATAATAATAATAATAATAATGATAATAATAATAATAATGATAATGATAATAATGATAATGATAATAATAATAATAATGATAATAATAATAATAATAATAATAATAATAATAATAATAATAATGATAATAATGATAATGATAATAATAATGATAATAATAATAATAATAATAATAATAATAATAATAATAATGATAATGATAATAATAATAATAATAATAATAATAATAATAATAATGATAATAATGATAATAATAATAATAATAATGATAATAATAATGATAATGATAATAATGATAATAATAATAATAAAAAAATAGAAATAAAAATAAAATACTCAATAAGCTAAACAAAGAATTCTCAAAGAACATCGTTCCCCGGCAACGGCGCCAGAAATACTTGTTGAATTATTAGCAAGCGTACCAAAATTATCAATTGCAGTATAGTATTTCGATAAAATAAAAGTCGATCCCACGAGAAACGGTTTCAATGGAAATTCCCAATTTTATGCTTACTAAGTAGATTAAAACAGAATGAGTTTTGCATAAAGAGTTGAATTGAAATTAAATGACAAAAAACTGTAAATTGTTGAGAAAATATCAATTAAAGGTACTTAGGATTGACTTCCTTCCTTATCCCTCTTTTGTAATGGCTATGTCAATTAAGAACGTCAATTAACCTAACAATATTTATGCCACCTACTCAAATCATCCATGTTGATTCCTCACACATGAAATTCATAAGAAAACCTAATAAATGTTGATTCCTCACACAATTAACAGATTTTGCAGCATTAGGGTTAGGGTGTTTAAGCAATTGATACATTCATTCCATTCCTGACAATTAACGTAACAAATATTCTTACCGTGATCTAGGGTTCAAGATATATTTTCCAATCATACCTCAAACAATCAAGAATAAATCATTCTAAAGCATAGAGGATAAGAATAACAACATCAAAGCATATATTAATATCTCAAAATATCACCATGGTACAAAAGAGTTCAAAGGAAGTGGACCGAATCCTTAGAGAATGAAGTTAGCCATTCATGTTGGCCATTACAATGTTCTAATTGATGAAGAAGTGAAGAATTTATGAAGATTAGACAAAATCCTAACAGTAGTCATGTCTCCTCTCCTCCAAGACTGCTTACTTTTCTCAAAACACAACTTATCTTTTTATAAGAGAATTTGGGTCGGGCATTGCATCATTCATTCACTTAAGCGCTCTTCTTTCTTTCAATTTTACTCCAATTATGCTGACAATTATGCTCCTTACTCTTGTATCAAGGTATTCTCAAATTCATCCTATATTGAGAGAAAAATATATTAGAATTAACATAAGTTAAGTGGTTTTATAATAATTCAAGGCATAATTATATCAACTTTTTACCACTTAACAAACACCTAACCAAGTTTTACACTCAAATCACTTTAGAGGTTTGGAGATGTAGGAAGTTTGAGGAGGGATTAATGAATAAGCTAGAGGACAAGACAGTGGTCCTTATGTCCATTGGGGAGTTTAGAATCTTGGTAGAGGATATCAATATTGTGGAGAGACTAGAGAGTTGTGTTAATAAAGTGACTATATCAAATGGTGGAGGCTTTTCCAGTGGAAAGGCCAAGCCTGAGTCGAGAGAGTCATATTTCATACCCTAACCAAGTAGATATGTGGTCTAGGCTCTTGTCCATAGCAGCTTTCGCCAACTAGCTAGGGAGTATCAATCACTACAAGAAAAAACACATTTAGCCACCGAAATTAGCGACCGAATTTTTTCGGTCGCAATTAGCGACCGATTTAATTTTGGTCGTAATTAGCGACCGATTTAATTTTGGTCGCAATTAGCGACCGATTTAGCGACCACTTTAATTCGGTCGCATTTAGCGACCGATTCAGCGACCACTTTAATTCGGTCACAATTAGCAACCGATTTAGCGACCAAAATATGATTTATTTTGCACTTTTTTATATAGCGACCGAAATAGCGACCAATATTTTGCGTCGCAAAATTTCGGTCGCTAAATCCGTGGTTATTTCATACTAAAATAAAAAAATCATTTAGCGATCGATTTAACAACCGAATTACAAATTGAAATAGTGATCGAATTAAAATCGGTCGCTAATGAGAAAATAGCAACCGAATTGAAATCGGTCGCTAATGAATATTATTTTTTTATTATATTTAAATTTATTTTTTTATAAATATACTTTAATTGTTTTAGTATATTTTTTACAATTTATTTTTTAAAAGTAATTTATTTTTTAAAAATAATTTAATTTTTAAAATATACTTTAAAAATAAACTTTGGTCTCAATATTAACAAAATGAATTGTAATAAATCAAATTTATTAAAAATTTAAATTGTAATAAATTAAGACTAGAGTGATGTTAACTATTCAATACATTGTTTAAGAAAAGTTTAATAACAAATATTCTTGAATTTATTTTTCAATTGAAAATTTCAATTGAAATTAAATTATATTTTAAAAATTTATATTAAAAAAATTGAAGAAAATAGAGATTTAATTATACTTTTAATAAATTTAACATAATAATAGTTTTGATTTGTATTTTTAAATATTTATTTTAATTTTTTAAAACAGAGAAACTATAATTTTAGTTTCTAAATACTAAATTTAAAGAATTAAATTTATTATTATTTAATCTTTTAATTTTAGTATTAAAAATTTAAATTATATTTTATTAAATTAAAATAATTACAATATATTTTTCTACTTTGAGAATGAAAAATATAATTAAACTAAAACTGAAAATATTATAATACATTTTTGAACTCTTTTTGATTAATTTTTTTTCCTAATTTTTTATAAAGTCAATTTTAATATTTAAAAGTATTTAACATTTTTTTCTGAAATGTTTTCACGTATTACCAAATTCCAGCTCTTAATAACCTCTACAACCAAATTCCAGCTACGAGAGAAACCAAGTGCCCAAATTCCAGGCACCAAACAATACAAAAAGAATGTAAAGAAATGAAAAAGAAGAAACTAGAATGCTCAAACCAGTTTATGCAATTCTGCGTAAGTGTTTCTTCTTCAAAAGAAATCAAGTTGCCTCAAGAAAGATTTTCAAAGAACTTCTCAAAAGCTGATGTGAATCTTTCTTGAAAAGAGTGCTTGCAGTTTGCTTGATTGATTGCTCAAGGATGTGTAAAAGATGATATTCAATGTATGTTAAAAAAGTTCAAGCCAAACTGTTTTTATCGAAGATTTTCAAAACTACTTGGTTTAATTAATTTGTTAAAAGATTCTTTTAATCTGTTAAAAGTGCAGTTTTAATCTGTTAAAACTTCTTTTAATCCATTAATACGTTCTTGATTCTTTAACAGATTTGTTTTAACCGATACGACAACGTTTATATCAATTAAAACACTTTACAAAAAATCTTCTAAGTTGATTTAATCGATTGTTTCAGCGATTCAATCGATTGAAATACTTGCAAAACTTTCTTGTAAAACTTTTCAAGTTATTTTAACTGATAAAAATAAGTTTTAATCGATTAAAACGCTGTGTAGAAATTTTTAAGTTGTTTTAATCGATTGAAACGAGATTTAATCGATTAAAAGAGTTCTGATCGAGTCATAACTAAATTCTGATCGGTCATAATTGCATTCTGATCGATCATCCTGAACCCTTAAGTGGTTTTAATCGATTAAAATCAAGTTGTATCGATTAAAATATTGTAAAAACATTTCACTTGACATTTTAAGTAATTTTAATCGGTTCTATCAAAGTTGTATCGGTTAAAAACTTGTTTGAGAAAGCTTTTGTCAAAATACTTTGTTTTTAATTGTTAAAAACATTTTTAGAGGCATTTTGCAAAATCTTTTAAGTGAAGAAACCTCATGCAACAGAAATCTTTTAATTTTAGTATTAAAAAATTAAATTATATTTTATTAAATTAAAATAATTACAATATATTTTTCTACTTTGAGAATGAATAATATTATTAAACTCAAAATTGACAATATTATAATACATTTTTGAACTCTTTTGGATTAAAATTTTTTTCCTAATTTTTGATAAAGTTAATTTTAATATTTAAAAGTATTTAACATTTTGAATTCTGAAAGGTTTTCTCTAATAGCAAATTTAAAAACATAATATTCAAAAAAATAGTTAATGTAAGTTTTCATTATGATCGATTATATTTTGAAACGATCGATCTTAATTGAAACGATATAATAGCGGTTCCAGGTTAACCGCTATCTAAAATATATTTTAGATAGCGGTTAAGGTTTAACCGCTATTAGAAGTGCGCTTTTAAGAGCGGTTCCTGTGGAACTGCTATCTAAAATGTATTTCGCTTGAGCGACACTGGTCTCGCTCGAGCGAAACGCCCCCTGCACAAAATTGGCATTCTCGGGTTGTATTTCGCTTGAGCGACTCTAGTCTCGCTCGAGCGATATTTGATGAAAAAATGTATCAATAAATCAATAAAATATAGTTAGATAGCGGTTAAGGTTTAACCGCTATTAGAAGTGCTCTTTTAAGAGCGGTTCCAGTGGAACCGCTATCATATACAACCAGATTTTTTGATTCTGATCGATTAGATTTTCAAAATGATCGATCATATTTGATAATTTTTTCAAATAATTAATTATAATCGATTAGTTTTCTAAATTATTGATTAGAATTGATTAGTTTTTCAAATAATAGATTAGAATTGATTAATTTCTAAAATATATACTAAAAAATTATAATTAAAAATATAAATTATTTAAGAATATTGACTATTGTAAAGATAAAGTAGAACATGGGAGGAGATGAGGATGATAATATAATGATAGAACTTACAAAAATGTAGAATTGAGAAGTTTGAAACAAATAAAATTAAGAAAATAGAGATTTAATTACACTTTTAATAAATTTAAGATAATACTAGTTTTGATTTTTATTTTTAAATATTTATTTTAATTATTTAAAACAGAGAAACTATAATATTAGTTTCTAAATACTGAATTTAAAGAATTAAATTTATTATTATTTAATCTTTTAATTTTAGTATTAAAAATTTAAATTATATTTTATTAAATTAAAATAATTACAATATATTTTTCTACTTTGAGAATGAACAATATAATTAAACTCAAAATTGACAATATTATAATACATTTTTGAACTCTTTTGGATTAATTTTTTTTCCTAATTTTTGATAAAGTTAATTTTAATATTTAAAAGTATTTAACATTTTGAATTACTGAAAGGTTTTCTCTAATAGCAAATTTAAAAACATAATATTAAAAAAATAGTTAATGTAAGTTTTCATTATGATCGATTATAAATAGAAATGATCGATCATAATTGAGAAGATATGATAGCGGTTCCACGTTAACCGCTATCTAATATCTAAAGTATAATTTAGATAGCGGTTAAGGGTTAACCGCTATCATATACAACCAGATTTTAAGATTGTGAAGTCTCGGGTTGTATTTCGCTTGAGCGACACTATACTCGCTCGAGCGACATCCGATTCAAACATTAGGTCACCCATGTTACATTATCCGGCTAACTTTGATCGACGGTTAGTAGGTCAACATTCGCTCAAGCGAAAGTAACATCGCTCGAGCGACGCTACCTGCACAAAATTGGCATTCTCGGGTTGTATTTCGCTTGAGCGACATGGTCTCGCTCGAGCGATGCCACCTACACAAAATTGGCATTCTTGGGTTGTTTTTCGCTTGAGTGACACTGATCTCGCTCGAGCGACATCCACATTTTTTTATTATGATCGATTACATTTTCAAATGATCGATCATATTTGAAAATATATAATAGCAGTTAATATTTAACCACTATTAGAAGTGCTATATAATAGCGGTTAAGATTTAACCGCTATTAGAAGTGATATTATAATAGCGGTTAAGATTTAACCGCTATCATATACTACCACATTTTTCACTTTCATATCTCGCGCCACTTATCCCCAAATAACCCTAACTCTCGCGCCTGACTCACCCATTCCTCTTAACCTTGGCCAGTATCTCCTCCTCACTCCCGGCGAGCCCTAGCCCCCTCACTGCTCCCCCCAAGTCAGCCCTCACCCTAATCCAACCTCCACCAAAGCTCCTCGTCAACCGGACGCCACCCTGTGAGCCACCGCGCCACACCTCTGTTCTTAACCTCCTCCGCAGCCTCTGACACCCTCAACCAAGGTTTAACTTGTTTGAATGTATATACTGTTATTCTCTTGCATTGTGAATAATATAGGAGAGATAATTTTGACAGAATTTCTTTATGGTTTGTTGTAGGTGGATTTGTGAAGTAGATAGGTTCTTCGAGATCCCTCTTACTGCGGATTTGGTGGTGCTTGACAGACCAATTTGGGAACTTGTTTTGTTTTGTTTAAAATATGAACACCATTGTTATGTTTAAAATATGAAGGAATTTTAGCAGAGACCTTGTGCACACTGTTCTTTTGTTTCCCTCTTTTACCTAGCAGGGTGCAGGGCAGGCAGTGGCACTCAGAGTAACAGCAGATCGTTGTGCTTTCTATAATTGCAGGTTCCTTGGGTGGCAGGTGCTTCACTGTCTTCATATTTTTATTCTGAGTTTGATTTTAGAAAGTTATGTGTGCATGATGTATCCTTTATAGTGTGTGTTGCGTAAACATAATAAGATCTTCAATTAACAAGAGGCCATGATTGTTAGGCTAGATGGTTTTGTACACCATTATCCTTCTGTTTCATTTGAGGAAAATCTGAGGTACCAAGGTGATAAATAAACTTATTTTGTGTTTAGTACAGGACACACTGTACTTATATTATGGAAAGCAATACTTGAAAGATTGTTACATTGAAGGGAGTGTGGACTTCATTTTTGGTAATAGTACTGCACTCTTGGAACATTGTCACATCCATTGCAAGTCCGCAGGGTTTATAACTGCACAGAGCAGAAACTCTCCACAGGAAAAAACAGGTTATGTATTCCTGAGGTGTGTGATCATGCCTAATACTTACAACATCATCTTCCCACATAATATTTTTTTTTAGTCATTGTAACTTGTTTAACAAGGAAAGAGACATTTCCCAATCATCTTGTTTCCCCTACAATACAACGAGTGTTAGTGACTCTTACTTTGTTTTCCAATTCCAAGGCAAAATATGTTCTCTCTTAGTTCTTCCGATGTGAAATCAAGTAAGTACCTAGGTTGAAGTTTATCATCATGATCGAGTCATGTTTATGAAAACTGATTAAGATAATGAGAGAATGCTTGGTTTTGAAGATGATCTTGCTTTTAAGTTTTGCAGTTTGGTTTGTAAATGTTTAGAAGCATGGCTAACACGGATTTAGGAGTATTTAATTAGAAAAAAACATTCTAGGTTAAAACAAGAACCAGATTCTCTTGAAGCTAGGGAAATGATCCCTTGAAAATTCAATGAATTCAGGAATCCTGTAAGAAATCTTAGAATAAAAATCTTTGAATCTCATACTACTCTATGCTTCCTTGTCAATATTTTGCTCCTCTCCCTTTACGGTGTTTCTTTGGTGTGTTAATCTGTTAAACTTCCGAGTCCAAGAAAGGATACTACACAAGTAAAGTACTTTTATTATGTTGTGAACATTTTGGTTCCTTACATGATGTTTTGTTTGTGGTGTCATTGCAGATGTGTTGTCACAGGTAATGGGGGAACTTCATATGCATATCTGGGAAGACCATGGAGACCTTTTGCAAGAGTGGTTTTTGCATTCACTTTCATGGATCAATGTATAAAGCCTGCAGGGTGGAATAATTGGGGCAAAGTTGAGAATGAAAGAACTTCTTGCTTCTATGAATACAGGCAATCATTTCTAACTCCATTCTGTAGTATTGTTATCATCACCAAGGCCTTCTTATACTCATTAAATCAATGGATCTGACAGCAAAATTGTTGATAATTTCATAAAAACATCAAAGTGAAAGAGGGTCTAAAGTGTATAAAATTGTTGTTTATTGAGTTGAACAAGTTTGGAGTAATTTGATAAGAGTGCAGGTGTTCTGGACCGGGTTTCTGTCCATCCCAAAGAGTGAAATGGGCCAGAGAATTGAAGAATGAAGGAGCTGAGCAGTTTCTGAGTCACACCTTCATTGATCCAGAATCAGACAGATCTTGGCTTCCTCAAAGAATGACCTTCAATTATTAATTAGGATTATTATTATAATAGAATAATTAATAGATCTTGGCTTCCTTCATAAAATTCCTACTACAAGTCAATATGACACTGACAATATACCAGAGGACTAATTTTCAATTTTATGATATTAAGACTTTGAATCTTGAGTAGTTGTTAAGTTCTTAAGTTTCATTTGTGTTATGTTTGGATGAATTAAGCACGTACAAATTTTGTAAAATTGGATATACAAAATTTGACTTTAGTTCTTAAGTTTTCATTTGTGTTATGTTTGGATGAATTAAGCAGGTACAAATTTTATGATTTGAATAATTTGACTTTAGTTCTTAAGTTTTCATTTGTGTTATGTTTGGATGAATTAAGCAGGTACAAATTTTGTCAAATTGGATATACAAAATTTTAAACGAAAATTTTCAGATTTGGTTAGATTAGCGATCGAATTTTTGGTCGCTACAAATTTATTATAATATACAATTCAAATTTAGCGATCGATTTAAATTATTATTTAAATAATTCAATTAATATATTAGCGACCGATTATATCCGCACGCTATTATTTTTAACTTTGTCTCCATTTTAGCGACCGATTTTAATTATTATTTAAATAATTATATTAATATATTAGCGACCGAATATATCGATCGCTATTTTTTAAAACTTTACCACTGGATTTAGCGACCGATTTAGCGACCGATTTATTATATTATTTTCGGTAGCTATTTTGGTCTTCAATGCATAAGTGACCAAATTATTTAGCGACCACTTTAGCGACCACCTCATCGGTCGCTATTTAGCGACCGAAATTTTAATCGGTCGCTAACAAATTAGCGACTTGCCCTTTTGCGACCAACCATTTCAGTCGCTAATTTCGGTCGCTAACAGAATAGTGACCGATTTTTGGCCATTAGCGACCGATTTTTTCGGTCGCTAATAGCGTTTTTTCTTGTAGTGAATGTTTTAAATGTGGTGGATCGCACTTGATCAAGGATTATACTCAACAAGCCCTAAAAAAAATGGAGATGTTATTGTCATGGACGAAACATATAGTTAGATATTGTCACGACAATAGGGGAGTAGTTCCTCCTAGTAGCTCTCAATAGGTTAAGAAAGAGAATAACAAACCACAAATAACAAGGAGGGCTTTTGCAATGACTAGGCAAAGGAAACATGATCAGACAACTCAAGGTGTGTGTTTTATAGTTAGTAAAGACCTTGGAGTACTGTTTGATTTTCGAACAATACATCCCTTTGTGTTAAGTATTTGTATCAATGCTTTAGATTTGTTGGTGAGAGAGTTAAAATTGCAAGGATGGTGCTAACTTCTTCAGTGTGTGTTAAGTGTTTGGTAGTGATTGAAAGACAGATTCAAGGTTAACCTGATTTGTCTACCCTTTCAAGACTTGGATGTGATTTTGGAAATGAATTGATTAGTTAATTGCATACTCATAAATTGTGGCCAACAGAGGGTCATGTTCCTTGATCCTTTGCAAGGAGAGTTGTTGTCTACATAGCTAGCCTAGAGGGAGTTGAAAATGAGAGCTAGTTTCTTTGTGATTTTGACTCAAATGAAGATTTGTGATGTGAGTCAAATAAGTGATATACTAGTAATGAGAGAGTTTCTAGATGTTCTTCTTGGGGAAGTGTTTTGATTACTTCTCAAAAGATATATAGATTTTGTTATTGACCTGGTGCTAAGAACATAATCATTGTGAATGACTCCGTACAGAGCTCCAGCTAAATTAGTGATGTTGAAGAATGACGTGGTGGAATTACTAGAAAAAAATATTATCAAACCTAGTGTGTCACCTTAAGGAAGAAGTATGACTCTATGATATCTAATTTAATATCTAGTATATGAAAATCATTTAATGTAATATTTATGTAATGTGATAATAAATCATTAAATTGTGATGTGATAATAAATCTAGTATGATGTGATCTATAAAATCTTAAATTTTGAAGTGTATTGTTTATAATATATTTAAATTTTTCACATTAAATTTGAAATACTAACTCATTTGAGTATTTGTGTTATATTATTTTAAACTATAATGATAGTATATTTAAACAACAGTAAATACTACATGGGATATATCTAATAAATCTAAAACTAGTTATAGAATAGTTTATTATTTTATGATATAACTAATAAATCTAAAACTAGTTATATAATAGTTTATTATTTTATTTTGTTTCGATGTAGTTTTTGTATATTTATTTTGTTTTAGAGGGATTTTTATTTTGAGTATTTTGTTTATTCAAAATATATATCTATATGTATATTTTGGGGTTATTAGACATGTTTTCTTCAATTCTACAACTTATATATATATATATATATATATATATATATATATATATATATATATATATATATATATATATATATATATATATATACCATGTGCTTGTATCATTGCCTGAAACAATTGTTTACTTTCTGCCTTATCCTCACGTTACTTGCGCTTGGCAAAGACTATCGTTGCATGTTATTTTGTTTGACTCCTGACTACAGATAAGTATAATCTGTGCTGTGCCAAAGCCAAACCGTAACCATTTTGAACGGATAAGATTTGCCACACCATTTTGTTTGTTTTTCCTTTCCTCGTTTAAAAAGGGGGTTGAATCTAAGTTTGGGTCCAGTTCAGTGAATGAATCCAAACAGGAAACAACCTTTGCTTCTGTTTTAATTTGCCAAAACCTTTTAAATATAATTATACCTTGGTTGAACCTGATCCTGGGCAGGGCCACAATACACAACAGACCAGATTCTGCTTATTTCCCAAAATGTCCCAAAACAACCTAGGAAATGTCAAATAACTCTTCCAAGCATCCCTTCCTGATCCCTTTCACGTGCCTATAAAAGGCCATGAAATGTGGTTTAATTAGAGAATGAATGATGATAAAAATAGTGACTTCAAATATATTCCTATCTGTTATGATAAAATCAGTGACTTCATACTAGCAGTTGATAAGTTTGCTGGCAGTAAAGTATTTTTGGTCAAATAAAAATGTTAGATATATAAATTATTTTGTCTGTAGAGAATGTATAAAGATGAAGAAAGTATTATCATAATGGGAAAATGTTTGTTATTTGTGCTGAGGTCGAATTAATAACTAACGAAGTGAGACAACTCATATTCATAATTGAGTATGAGTGGTTGGTTTCTGGTTGGTGCAATAAGGTAGTTTTGAGTGATTTTCCATAGTTGAAGTTCATGAATAATTTATCTAACTAACGCAAATGATTAATTTGTTAAAGTTGAATATAGATTAAAAGCCTTGGTGGGAAAATTTAGAATGGGAAAGATCACTATCTTTTTATTAAATATGGTTCCTTCTAATATCAAAACATTCAAATTATATATTCATAAGTTTTTTTCCAATTACGTACTATTCAACTTTTTCATTCAATTTTTTTTTCATTTAAATTTAATTGAGAATCTAACTCACACAAACTTCAATAGATAAGTGATAAATAATAATAAATTCAAATATTTTTATTAACAAAAATTAATATATTAACAATTAATATTGGCTGATAAAAAAGTAACGAGTAAATATTAAATATCGAAGCTTTAAAACAAATAAATTATAATAAAATAAGTAAAAAATATATATATCCTAATAATAAATTATAATAACATATGATGATTAGGATAGTATTCCACATTATTATACGTACTTATTTGACACTGATTACAAAAAATATTAAACAGATTTGAACTGTCATTGTTATACTCATAATTGAAAATTAAAAATTAATTATTATTTTGAACTATTATCATTTGTTACTTATATAATATGAAAATTATAGTTGTAATAGTTGTTATATGTCAAAATCTTCTACTTAATTACAATAAACAATAAATTTAGAAGTTTTTACTGTTTTTTTCAATTTTTGTTCATTTACAATAGCTCTTAAAGTTTTCATTATATGCATTTGTTGGTGTCCTGCAACATCAAACCTAGTGTTACTATTTTCTTGTTATTATTTTTTTTCACATAATTTTAGTACATTCAGCAAAATACTCTCCAACTTGTCCTCTATTTCTTCATCTAATAGAAGTTTCGTTAGTATAATCTGAATCACTTTCTCGTTAATATGAGAATCTAATTTAAGTTAAAGTTAGAGTGATATAATAGAATAAGTTTGAAATTTTAACTGTATAAAAAAATTATAAATAGTTAAACTAATAAAAAAGTTTAACTAGTTAGATTTCATTCCCACCAAATCACGATATTTCTATAATTTTTTTGTCTGCTTTCTCTATAACTTTTTTTGTCTACTTTCTCTATAACTTTTTCACTCTTTTTCTCTTACTTTTCTAAATTCAAGTATATCTTAGTATTCTTAGGATATAAATCATTTCTTCTTGATCAGAATTTCAAATAGAGTAATTTTTTTTTCAAATTTAGAGCATTTTTTTGGATTGGGGGTTAGGGTTGCATGTGGGTTTTGGGGACTTCCATGTATACTTTGTTGGAAAAGGATAAATTTTGACTAGTATAGGAGTTTGTAGTATACTTAAGTGGTTAATTAAGATTTTATGTGAGTAGGATCTATCTTTTTGAAATTTAGGAGTTTTAGGATTCTCTGGCTTGGAAAGACTATGTTTGAGATAAGGGAAACTAGTTATTCTTCAACTTTTTCATAGTACTCTAGGCTTTAAGATCTTGAATATAAAATTAGTTTGGTCATATTGCTTAAATTGCAAGGAATTGGATTGTGTGGTTGTATGTGTGTTAATTTGTGATGATTGAACTTAAATATTGAATGTGAATGTATAATTGATTTCTATGAGATTGAAAATGATAGTCTTACTTATGGATGAATTGTATTCAGTTTGGATTTAGGGAATTGATTTACAATTTGGAAGGTAGTATATAGATTTAATTTGATTTGGAACATTAAAAATAGTGTGTCACAGATTATACAATCTGGTATTATCATGAATTTGCTTCGCAGATTTAAAACATGGTTGAAAACGTTCAAATTTCGCTTAACACTTTTAAATTTGCCTAATGGATTTTGGGACAATGTTGAAGACTCAATTCTATGAAAACTTTGCTCAACAGAATGCTATTCCACTCAACAAAATTTTGACAGAGATGAACACTGAAAGTGCCTAATCCATTTTCAAAGTATCATAAAAAATTGATCCAAACTCCAAATTAAGCGTTTCATGTATGCAAATCAAAGCCCTGAATATGAGAAATCCAATAAAATAAAAGTTAATAAAAAAATAATATCTATTGAGAAAGTTATGGTCAAAAGAGTAGAAAGAGGTCAAATAAAAAAAATGTATTTTTGAGGTAAATATATGACTCAAGAGGTTAAAATACATGTTATGAACAATAATGTCAATACTATGATGTGCCTTGAAAAATATTGTATTCTGATATGAGAATTACGAAGGGGTATCTTCATGTGTGTAGTGTTGTTATGGATATTGGTTTAAAACTCGATGAGATATCTTAATTCTACTTATCACTATAATCATATAGATGAAAGGTTCGGGTGGTGAGAGTTGAAAAATGTTTCAGATTACTTAGTCTGCGGTGTGGAAAAGAACTATCTTGATAAGTCACTTAGAAAAGTTACATGTTAATATATATACCAAATTGAGTACCTTTATATTAAGCACTTGAGAAGTTGGGGTGTGATAGGTACAAATATTTAATGTATAATTCAATATTTGTGGTGCAAAAAAGAACTATTTTGATAAGTTACTTAGAAAAGTCATGTGTCAGTGTATGTACCAAATTAAGTACCTTTGTATTAAACACTTGAGAAATTATGATGTGACAAATACAAATATCTAAAGTATAATTCAATATCTAATCTTCTGAAAGTCATTTAGTATTTGTATGATGTGAATGTAAGTTTGCATGAGCATTAAGTGATTTATGTGTGATGTGATTTGATGTGGTATATGAAGACTTGGATTTGAATTGTATTTTTTTATATATGAATTTTACATACTTAAATTAAATTATTAGTTTATCATATATATTTTGTATGTAGAGCTCCCGGCACAGTGGTATCAGAGCCTAACTGTTGCCTACTATTCCTTTATTTATTCTTTTCATCGGGGAACATAGTATAATAGTTAAAGAGAGATGAGTAAGGAGAGAACCCAAACCACCATGACCGATCATCAACTTGATACATATATACATATATATATATATATATATATATATATATATATATATATTCTTATGCAAAGAGAATTTATATTTTAAATATACATTTTAATTATATATCTATATACATATTTTTGGGTTGTTAGTACTAGAATATTGTCTTTCATTGTGGAAATCTTGAGTGTGTTTATAATAAAACGCTCTAAGAACGAGAGAAAAGAAAAAACAAATTAGAATGAACAAATAGAGAAAAGAGAATTAAAAATAAAGAGAAAAATATAGGAATAAAGGTAAATTAAAAATTTTAATGAAACACACTCATAATTATAAAAGAGTTGATATTAAAAATTTAGA
Source organism: Sphenostylis stenocarpa (assembly GCA_963425845.1). Classification (NCBI taxonomy): domain Eukaryota; kingdom Viridiplantae; phylum Streptophyta; class Magnoliopsida; order Fabales; family Fabaceae; genus Sphenostylis; species Sphenostylis stenocarpa. Next base: position 46,192,484 of record OY731406.1, read on the forward strand.
TATATAATAATAATTTTATTTATTATTGTCATGTACATTGATACTTATAAAAGAATTATCATTAAAAATTTAATATTTAAATATAAAATATTCATTTTTAATATCACATATAAAAATATTATAATAAAATTGTTGTTAAAAAGTTACAAAATCAATTTCTTTTATCTATTTTATAATGATATGATTTGATAAAATTCAACCTTAAATAAATAAGTATAAACAATAAAATTTATAAATAAAAAATAAAAAATAGTAATATAAGCAAATAATATGATAATTACATTATTTAATAATTATAATGTGTAAAAAATAGAAAAAAAAAACTTAGACGTTTATTATAATAAAACACCGTCAGTACCTTACCTTACAAGTTATGACAATTAGACCACAGTTGCTTTGATGAGAAGCCTTTCACGTCTTCTTTTTATTTTTCTATTATAATTTTTATATGTTGTAATAATTAATATTTTATAATATATTTTGATTTCTTTTAATGTTTTTGTAATTAATAAGAAAACATTTGTTACCCCTCGTTCTAAATAATTATATGCTGTGTAGAAAATTTATTTTAATTTATATATAGTTTGTTAAGTTTAACATTATATTAATTATTTTTTATCAATTTTTTTAACTTTAAAAAGAATTAAAATATTTCTTTTACGAAACTATAAATAAATTATAACTTACATTTGGTTATATTGATATACTACAAAAATAACTGTATTTTGTATTAGTTAATAATATGATGAATAATTTTTTATTTTTTATCTCTTTATCTAATTTCTTATTAATCAATAAAATTCGTCTAATTTTGAAAAAAAAATTATAATAAAAAATATAATAAATCTAATTAGAAAAATTGGTTAAGTGAAATCACAAAATTAAGAGGGATAGGTTCCTAACTGATAAATTTTCTCTCTCTCTCTCTCTTTCTCTATCTCACTCTCTATATATAAAAGAAATATTCATTAATGTAAAAAAGAAAACTAAGAATAAAATTTAATATTATTGTTAAAATTATAATTTATAATTAATTTCAATAATAATTGATAATTATATAATTTTAAAAAGTTATATAATTCATTTTTACCTTTTTATGATTGAAAAATAATTATTTATTATTACTTTTAATGACAATAGTTAATTTACATGTTAAAATTAAGAATATTGTATTGATTAATTGACTTATAATTTATTCTCATGTTAATAACACTAGTATTTCTACGTTTTTGTTTTTTTTTTATGTTTGACTAAACTTTGATGTTAATGTGGTAAATGTAAATATATCTTAAAATAACTAATTGATATAAATTAGTCTTGCACCTTTCTCTCTTGCACGCTTAAGACTTTCTTCAACGAGGTTTGAATTTCTAACTCCTCCAATGACTTTTCTCCAAGAGGTTTAATGGAATTTGTGGTTCTTGCTTTGTACAAAGAGGTATGTTTCATTATCATATACACTACGTTCTATTCTTAATAGAATAAAGAAAGATTATTCATGTAATTTGGGTTTTGTTATCATATTTGTTCCTCTTGATTTCATGTTGTTTGGCTCCTACCCTTCAACTATTCTTGATAGAGTTATGAAACTTTATATTTTTCCCTAGAGGTTTCACTACAAATGACTCAATTGACACATTCATGCATTATCATGATTGAGATCCCCATAAATAATCATGACTTCAATTTCAATAAAAAAAAAAAGAAAGAGACATAGAGTATTAACCCTAATCACACAATAGATGCCTAAATGCTCCAATCTGATTCGAGAGAAATGTCCATAACTAGAAATGGGTCACAATAATGACGATATCGTTACAAAATTAATAGAATCGAATCTCATCTAACTTTTCTACACCTTAATAAACAATAATCAATATATTGATACGATCACGAAACATTATAAACTATATTATATACCAATATTATTATATAAATTAAATTATATTTTCACAATATTGAAGATGTCAAAATTACACTTTTTTTTACATATTTTTATTCTTATTTTGTTTTTTTATTCATTATAGAATAAATTATAAAAAAACAGTAATATCCATAAATGATGAAAAATGAAGAAAAAACAGTAGTACCATATATAATTTGACCATATACGTTAAAAATTAAAAGTTAAAATTTATTCAATAAATATATAAACATAAAAAATTCATATAAATATATATAATTACACTTTTAAATTGATTCAAGAATATAATAAAAATATATTTAAAAAAGGATAAATAATGTTTTTAAAGACTCAATATTATAAATAAAAACAACTAGGTTTATTTGAAAAACAAATCATTATTAATAAAACAATTAGGTTTCTTAATGCATAATCATTAAACTTAGTATTTGTGATGTCTTTTTTTTTTATCATGTTGTTAATCATATTTTAAGAGATTATTATTTTCTATTAAGTCTTGACAGGAAGATATGAGATAAATGTTTATACATTTATATGTACAAAGATGTGAGTTTTATAAGTGTACATTGTTTTTATATCAGAAATAATTATTACAATTAACAAAAATTTTCTTCTTACATTGGTTGTTAATCATTCTCTCGGTGATATTTACTCATTTCAATCCCCAGGGTCCAACCTCGATCTACAATATCATCAAATCTTCATAAATAGATATTATTATTTAAAAATAATTAAATAATATAAATATAAATTGATAAATAAGATCAATGTATAACTGAAGATAGAATAAAATAAACAAACATGACCAGTATGTAACTAGAGATAAATAAATAAATAAGACCAGTGTAGGACTGAAGATAAATAAATAAACATAAGGAAGAACCAGTATGTAACGAGAAATAATTAAAATAGGACCAGTGTATAAGTGGAGATAAATAGTAAAACAGATCAATAAGTAGTTGAACATAAATAAATAAGTAACAAAATAAATAGAATGAGGTTAGCAACCTCACTCCACAACTATAATTAAAATAAAATAGATAAAATGATAATAGTCTCCTCTCCTACACGTTATGAACGAGAGATGATGTACCAAATGATAATAGTCTCCCTTTCTCTCTCTTTCTCTCTCCTTCTTCCTTATCTTCTTACAAATCCTTCCCCTTGTCACTTTTATAGGGATGAAAATTAAACTTGTACCTGTAGGGACGACCCATCCCCACCCCGAGTTTGGCGAGGAAAACCCGAGTTGACGGGGGACGAGGACGGGTTCAAGTTTTCTCCGCTTTAAAAAGTCTGGGGAGGGGCGGGGATGAGTAATGTAATTTAAATTTTTTTATTTAAATTTAATCCCCACCCGACTTTATATTTAAATTTAAATTTTAAAATATTAATATTTAAAAAGTATTTACTTTTCTTTTTCTATTATATATAAGGTCATTTTTTTATATTTCACCAATTTTTATTTTTCTTCTACCCACTTTTTAATTTATTTTTCTTTTTTAATATTTTATATCAATTAATTTAGTACATTATTCTCTCTTACCTTTCAGTTTTTTCACATTTCCTTAATCTCTCCCATCAATTTATTTATTTTTCAATCTTGTCAACCAATTTGATGAACACAAAGTTATTTTTTTTTATTATTTATCTTTTTATAAATATTTTACATAAATCTTAGTAGTAACTAATATTATTTTATTTATAATTTATATTTATTAGGTTTTATTATGTCATATTTTTTATCTTATTATTCTTATTTATCATATATCAAATTTTATCTTAATAAAATAATTATATTTTAAAGAATTAAAGGAATTGATAATTTAAACTTTTATTACTTCGAACATTAAATAAGAATTAACTTATTAAATATTTTTTTATAAACTATATATTTCATATTTTTAAATGACAACTTAAGAATAAATTAACTTTTATATATATATATATATATATATATATATAATCAAATCTTTGAATATAGTATTATAATAATAATGTTATAAATATTCAAATATTTGAATACAGTGTTATAATAATAATAATATTATAAATAAAAAATAATTAAATATTTATTTTACATACATATTTTAATATAAATATAATAAATTAAAATGTACATTTAATTAATAATAATTATAAATTATATTTATAAATATTTATTTATATATAAAAAATAAATAGTAAAATTAATTTATTATAAATGTAATTATTTTTTAAAAAATAATATAGATCGGAGACGGGGTGAGAGCAGGGAACCCAAAACCAACGCAACAAGGATGGAGACTTAATTTTTGATCCCTACTAATGAGAGCGGAGAACCCGAAACCAACGGGAACAAGAATGAAGACTTAATTTCTAATCCCAGTAGGGATCGGGAGACATAACCCGCCCTACCCCGTCCCATTGTCATGCCTATTTTATAGCAATTTTTTTCTTTTTTATTTATTTAATTAAGTTATTAAATACATTAATTATGACTTTGAATAAGACTTATATTTTAAGATAAGTTAATCTTATCTTTTATATATATACACTACTAGAAAACTAGTTTTTTTGTGCCAATTTTCTTGCAAAAAATTGTTTAAATTTATAAAAAACTTATTTCTTGCCATTTTTACCAAAATTTTGCAAAAATATTCCCATAAAAAATGAGAATTTTTAGTAGTGATATATATATATATATATATATATATATATATATATATATATATATTTATAAGAAAATTAATAATTAATATTTTTCTTCTTTTTTATTTTTATAAATTAAATAATATATATATATTATATAATAATTTAATAATAATAATAATTTTCTTTTAATATACTTGTTTTATTATAAATATATTTAAATTATTCAAATAATATAATTTAATATATTATATTATTTTTAAGGTGTTATAGTATTAACATGAAAACTTTATGTCAAAAAGAAATTTACTTAAAATTGATCACTTTCATGAACTTACAAGACTTTTTTAAATAACTTGAAGACCAATATTCTTTAATTAAATAAACTTGAAAAGGTTTTGATATTTTAGTTGTTTCTTCGGAAATAAATAATTATTTGTCAAAGTATTATTATGAAAAATTGTGTGTTTACTCTTACGTTTACATTCACCTTGATGTTAGATCAAACTTTTGTTAATTAAAAAAAATGTTATTTTTTTAATTAATTTCATCAATGCTTTCACTTATTTATTTGGAAGTAAGTTAATAAGTGTTTATCTCCACCCTTAATTGTATTATATTTGGATAATTTCATGGTTGTATTATATATTCTAAAGTAAGATTTCATGGTTTCAAAGAAATCAAATAAAATCAAATCACATATAAGTTATGTGTACATGTGGAGATTTGGTTTTGGATGTGGTTTCGTTTTGTCTTTTTGGTTTGGGTGTGGTTTTCATCTCTGAATATTTACATATCATTACCAAAAATATTTTTTTATCAACCACACCATTTTTTTCTATATTATAAATTTGTTTTGGTTCTTTAATTTATTTTAATAAAAATAGATCTAAAAATATATATAATTATAGAAGTTAAACCTTTCAATTAAATTTACATATTTAAAATTATCTATCAATTATCCCACATAAAATATTATAAGAAAATAAAATACTGTTTTTCACGATAAATTTTGATAAAAAAATCATGATAAAATTAAATAAATTTATGTTTATGTAGATAAGCTTATTTTAATAAAAGTCATATGTAATAAAAATAGAAATATTTCTACTTAAAAAAATTATTTTTATATTTAAGATTATGATTAACTTGTTTATTATATAATTTTTTTCTTAAAAATAATAAAAAATATACATTTTTATCAATGTTACATCCTAAAATCATTTGACAGATAGTAACATCCTATCCAAATAATCCTATATTAAAAAGTATAGTTATTTTTAATATTTAACTTAAATGTTTTTTTTTCACATACTTAACATATATATAAAAAACATTATGAAAAATAATGGTATTCAATATTTTTAATTGAACAGGTATCTTGAATTGGATTTTAATTAAACCTGACAATTGATAAAAATTGGTAAATTTTATTGATCCAATCATTTTTAGTAAAAACAAATATAAAAATAAATTTTTATACAAATAATTGAATAAATAAAATTAATTATTTAAATGTTTTACTGATATATAGAAAATATACTTTTTTATTTTCCTTTTAATTATTTTTTTTTATTTTGTATTTATTATTTTTCTCTTTTTACTGTTTTATCTATATGGTGGGTAGGTTTATAAGGGAAAAAAACTTTTTAATTTTATTTTTTCCATTAAAAAATATTAGGATATTTTTATTATTACATTATTTTATTTATATTCTCTTGATTTTTATTTTTAAATATATAATTATGATAGGTAAAAGTTATAAGAGAGGGAAAAGGAGTAAATAGATTAATAAAATAATAATAATCTAGAAAGAAAGTTTAAAATAAAAAATAATTAATACTTTTATGATATGTCTAAGGTATATGTTGTTTTATTTTCATGACTATTAATTTTATATTCTATTATATTTTATATCTATAAATTTTATTATAATTTATATAATTATAATATAATTTATATTATTATTGTAGTTGTTTTTTATTTTAAAAATTGTTTTATTAAAAAAGTATTATATATTTAATAATTAAATCAAATTATTTTATTAAATTTAATTTACATTTAATAAATTTTTATTAAACTTTTAAATCTTTAATTTTTTTATTAAATACTATGAAATACGGATGATTTTAAATTGAATTATTCAAACTAAAATAAATATTATTTTTATTATTTTAATAAATTTATTAATATTTCATTATTTTAATATAATGAAAAGAAATAAAAAATATAATTTATAAAGTGATAATTATTACCATCTTAAATTTTATCAATTAGGTAGAAATAAATTAATAAAAATGACGGTTATTTAAAAGAATAAGAAAAAATAATTAATGTTAATAAATTATTGATTATGAATAATTAAACTGAACGTCTGAGAAATTAAATAAAATTAAAAGAGAGAGAATAAAATATTGTGTGTATATATATGTTATAAGTACTTTAGAGGTGGTAGTACAGAAGACAAAAGAAAAGAGTGAGGAAAAAGGATGAAGGGAACGAAATAGCACCAAGCTTATCCCAGTGCCAGTGCCAGACTCCATCTCTTTCATCTCTTTCAGTAGCTTCAACCACACAACCAACAATGGGGGAGGTCTTGATTAAGTTTCTCTCCCTTTCTTTCTCTATTTTCTCTTATATGTGTTTACAGAGAACTAATTTTCTGCTTTTTGTGTTTCAGGAGGAAAAGAAACCGGAGGAAACCAAGGTTGAGGAGAAAAAACCTGAGGAAGCAAAAAAGATACAAGAGGAGAAGAAGGAAGAATCGGCAGAAAAATCGGCCGGAGACAAAGACAAAAAGCCGGAAGAGGAGAAGGAAGAAGTGGTCCCACCACCGCCACCGCCCGAGATTGTGCTCAAAGTGTTCATGCATTGCGAGGGTTGTGCTCGCAAGGTTCGTCGCTCCCTCAAAGGATTCCCAGGTGGGTCTCACTGTTTCCTCACAACATCCTTTGATTCGTGGCATCATCATCTATTGTCTGAAGACAATCGTCTGTGTTGGTGTTTCTGAGTCTAGGTGTGGAAGACGTGGTCACCGATTGCAAATTTCACAAGGTGATTGTTAAGGGAGAGAAAGCTGATCCTCTCAAGGTTTTGGAGAGAATACAGAGAAAGAGTCACAGACAGGTCGAGCTTCTCTCTCCCATCCCGAAACCACCAGAGGAGAAGAAGAAGGTGCCGGAAGAAGAAAAGCCCGTTCTGTCCGAACAGAAGGAAGAAAAGGTTTGCATCTGCCCATTTTTTGTTTCTCTCTGATTTCCCCAACGATCTTTTATTCTTTATTTACCGTAACTATTTCCTTCTGCCGCAGCTTCCTCCAATTGTGACGAATCTGAAAGTTCACATGCACTGTGAAGCTTGCTCACTGGAAATCAAGAGGCGCATACTGAGAATGAAGGGTATATTATATCTGATTTAATTTTCCCTAAGCAACACCCCATCATGCAGCACGCGGTCTATTGTTTGTTGGGTCGATTCAGCAGAAAAAAATCATGTAGAATTGTGCTTTCACTGTTTGAATCTGAATCACCCATGTGAAAGAGATTACTTTTATTTTTATTATTCTTGTTTCATTAATTCCACTACCCCGGAACTTTAAATTGAATTAATTAAAATATTAAAGTAGTCAGATTTGGGCTGAAGTGATACAGCGGTGGTTAAATTCTGTGCCTTTATAATCTCATTTAATATTCAATGCAATCTGTTAATACCGAGTTCCATCATTTAATTTGAGAGTTCAAGTGCTTCAGTGGAGTATTTTATTACTGTTTTTTTCACTTTCTTTATTATTGTGCAGGAGTGGAATCAGCAGAAGCCGATCTGAAGAACTCACTGGTGAGTGTGAAGGGTGTGTATGATCCAGAGAAGCTGGTTGAGTATGTGTTCAAGAGAACTGGGAAGCACGCAGTGATAGTGAAGCAAGAGGCAGAAAAGAAAGAGAAGGTGGAGGAAGAAGCAAAAGAGGAGAAAAAGGAGGAGGGTGAGAAAGAGAAGAAGAGTGGTGAAGGAGAGGAAAAGAAGGAAAAGAAAGAGGAAGAAGCAAAGGGTGAGAGCAAAGCAGCAGAGGAAACGGCAGCATCTAGTGAAGACAGCAACAAGGTTGTTCCAGAGGTGAAGATCAATGAATACTTCTATAACCCACCAAGGTATGGCATGGAGGTGTATGCATATCCTGCACACCCTGTACACCCTGCACACCCTGCACACCCTGCGTATTACCATGCCTACCCTCCCCAGATGTTCAGCGATGAGAACCCAAATGCTTGCACTGTCATGTAAAATTGAAGGTGTCAAGGGTGATATTGGAAAATTGTGAGTATGGGATGGTGATGATATAGCTGATACCCTTTCCTGTGTTACTTATGCTGTGTTGTACTATTCCTGCTCAAAGTACAATCTATGCATAAACTATAGAATTTTCAATTTTATGTTTAAGTAGAATATGCTTATATTACTTAAAAATAAGCAGAAAAGAAAAACAGTGTTTTGGGTTACTGCAAATTCAAGCTTCAAAATAAGATGAAGACTTTTTTTTTTTTTAATCTTTTTATATTTATGGTTTGAAATAACTTTAATTCTTTTAAAAAGTTTATTTTCTTTAACAGTTAAACGTATGCGTTATATGATTAACTGTAAGATATGTTATTAATAATAATTGCAGGAGTTATTTCTACGAATTTTAAATTCTTATGAAAAATTATAAATTAGATATTTGAAATTTAAATTAAATTATATTTATTTACTCTTTAAAACAGGTATATAAGAGCATTCATAAAAAGAAAATGGTTAAGAGTGATTTAGAAATAAAAACAAGTATTTTATTATATGCCTTTAAATTGTTTAAAATTAGATAAAATTACTTAGAAAAAAATCCTTACATAAATAATTCTGATTAATTTTAAAATAATTTATTTGTGAAACTCATAATAAAATTTATTTTTATTCTAAACAATTTTTATTAAAAACTCCTATATCCTAATAATCTTAATAACTTATCAAGAAGTAAATATCATGTTAATTACAGGAGATGCATTCAAGAAGACAAGCATGAAATTATATTATTAAATTTAACTGTAGTATATAGTCTGATATGTTTTCATATTCAGAAACCATTTTTTAGAAAATTATATTTTCGAAAATGTCATAAATGTGTTGTGAATATTGGATATGTCTTACTGTTTTTAAGAATGAAAAATATAATTTATGTAGTTTTCTTGAGAAACATTTGGACTCTCAAATTTTACTTAAAAATAATTTTTAACAATATTGCATTTTTTTTAGAAATAATTTTTAAAACATTTATACTAGTGTAACTTAACCTTCTGTAAAATTTTAAAAGATATCTTACAAAATACCTCCTTAATGTTATGTCCCTGCTGTATTTGATTGCATATATACCATTTAATTAAATTTATTTGTACTTGTTAAATGAATATTGCATGCATAAAAGTTGAATTTATTTAGGTAAAATATGTTTTGTTGAATTTCCACATAATCATGGTTCTAAACTATTAAGTGGGGGAATGTGTATAGAAAAACAATTATAGGGAATCGTGATCCGTGTGGCCAGCCCATATTTCAATTTTTTTTTTTCAAATTTTGCTTTCCGTCATTATGGAAAAAAAAAATCTTATAATATTTTTAAATTTCTCCAAGTTATTTTTATCTTTATGATATGAGCAACACATTATTTTTATTATTTAGATTTCCATGATGTTCTTTCTATTTCTTAACAATCATATACATGGTAGGACAAAACGAGTTACTTAAGTTAAAAAGTTAAAGGTGTAAAACGATTATGTTTCCTTATTACTTTTAATATAATATGAATAATTATCATATCCAAAACAATTTGTTACTTTTAATTATATAAAATAAACAATTATCTTGCGCAATATACAAACTAAAATACTAGTTTTCCTTGTTTTAATGAGTTCATAATTTTTTTATTTTTTTTAAATAGTGATATAGATTAATTACTATCGAAGAAGAAGGAAAATAATAATGATGATACAATAATCATATATATATATATACTTCTCTGCCACATACCTTCCGTCTTAAAATTTGGCTAATCCAATTTGAAGAAAGGTCCCAAATTTCTAGAAAGACTAAACTAAACTCAGTGGATACATTGGTAAAATTTCACACACACTCTTATACTCTCATAGTTAACGCCAGGAACAAGAACATCATCATACACACATTGCATTGCAAACGGACAAAAGCTTCAGTCATGATGTCTTGCCTTCGATGCTCGTAGTATTATCTTTTTCGTTGTCCTTTCAAACCAAACCAATGGAATTTACAGGGATCCAGATTGCACTCTTTTTTAATATCACTTTCAAGCCGTACCCTTTCATTCCAAAAAAAGCACTTGATAGCAAAGGTGAGCCCTTTGCCAAGTCAGTTTGAAAGACACTCTCCATCACCCTGCCCCACTCACTCATCCTCAACCAAAATTGTAGGTGCTAAGGGAAATCTCCATACCCAAGTTAATGGATAAAGATGCTTTCATAATCCTACTTTGGGATTTCATTCATTATGAGCCAAGTCAATTCCAACCAATTTCAAAGTTATTAATTCTGAACTTCTCACATGGGCACAAATATTTTTAATATTCTACACTAAAATCACTCATTTAAGATTATTTTAAGATCTTCTATCAGTAATTTTGTATACATTTTTTTAGTAAAAAGATAAACTTTTTATCTTATAAAATTATTTTAATTTATCTATAACTTAATTTTAATTTATATAAAGAACTAGACTTAGCAAGAGACTATAATCCAACCAAGTAAAGGTTCAACGATTGAAACACAAACCAAGTAAAAGTTCAACCAATTCCTACATGAAACTAGTATATGAAAAACTGAAGATTAATTGATGAATCAATATCTAAACTTGTCTAGCCAATGTGATGAAAAAGGAAAGTTAAATTGCATATGGATTATAGTTTCAACAAAATGTGTCCCAAGATTTTTCTCCTGTAATAGAACTAAACAAATCAAGTTAAATAATAGTTAAATATATTTTTTTAATTTATCATTTTTTTTATATATAATCTTTTTGTGATCATTATATAATATTTTATTCTATAAGTTTGAATAATTGGTATCTACTTACCTAATAAAAAAGTCTCATGAATATGGGCAATCCAATTATAAATTGAAATCTTACATAAAAATAAGAAAATTAACCAATATATAAATGAAAGAAACCAATAAATTTAATTTATTGAAGTTTTGAGTTAAAAAAAAGTGATATCATATTTTTTTTATATTATTATCTTATGATCTCATTTATAATAATTTCTGGATGTCAAATATTGGAGTATGAATCATAAGAGTTTCTGTATATTGTATGAATCATTTTAAATTTACCATTTTGATTTTTGCTATATTTGTCTTACATGTGTGTAAGATTAACACTTTTTATTTTCCCTTTCTAATCTAATTTTTCATAATAATAGAGTTTCAATTTTGATCATAGTGTATGAATCAATTCTAAAATTGTTTATCTAAAATAGATATCAATATGAATTAAAAATAGAGAAATACATAATTTAATTTTATAAAATTAACTTATAAAATGAGGTTTGTATCTCATATGTATGCTATAATGTATCGTATCTCTAATTAATGTAGGATTTCAACACGCTCTCATATTGAGAGAAATTTTTTATCACACTTTCATATCTAGAGAGATATTTTCATCAAATTTTCTAATATTGAGAGATTTTCTTATTACAATCATCATATCAAGAGATCTTTTTATCGCACCCTCTGGAAGATTTTATTCATATTTCTCATATCGAAAGAGATTTTTTAGTAGTTTCAACATTGTTAAAATTGGTTCTGATATTATATTTTTGTCATCTCCTTCATTTTGATGTGTGTTTTGGACCATGTTTGCACTGCAACTCAACATCTACTTTTCTTGTTTACAATATATGATTCTAACATGTTCTTCTTACACTAATGTTGAATACATTTTGTTCAAACTAGGTAATAGGTCTTCAACAAATTTGATCTTATAGTCCCATGATGAATTGATGAGCTTTTTCTTTCCTACTCTTCTTTTGTAAAATTATTCTAATATTACATGTGCACAACCCGTATTTGCATGTCAGTATTTGTTAAAAAAATTTAAAGTAGGTAATAATCGTCAATCCTTTTTTGTTTTTATTTAACAAGTTCAGCCCTCCATTGTTGTATACACGATCCATTGACAATAAAAACTCATCCTATTATGTCTTCTAAAAGATCTTGTGTTACTTTATATGCGTCATGGTTGATGTTCATTATTCAAGACTCCTTAAAGATTTGTTTGTCAATTTTCTAGATCTAGTGATCTTTCATTTGGACATAGTATATCAGTTCACAAATCTATAATTTTTCCTTACTCTCAATGTAGCCATGAGAGTAGGAGTCCATTCATCATAATTTTCTTCCTTCATATAAACTTGTGTTAATCCACTTCTAGATACCTTAAGTCCAACTCAAATATAATAAAAAAAATATATGGTATGAAAATGTTTTCCTTTGATTAAAAAAATCAGTATATATATATATATATATATATATATATATATATATATATATATATATATATATATATATATATATATATATATATATATATATACGTGGATGCACATATGTGCATATTTTTTAAAATAATCATTGCTAAACATAATCATATTAAGAGATATCATAAAATTTTACAACATATTGAAATATTTCTAATGTGTTTTATTAGTTCTTGGATCGATAATAATGTAATGTGATTTTAATATTATATTAGAAATAAACAAATATCTAACTTAGTATAATAAAATTTAATTTATGGGACGAAGGATTTTTCAACCATAGAAGAATCAGAAAAAAGGTTAAATGATCGTTAAATTTTTTTTTATGGACAAGAGATTAATCAAAGTGTTTTTTATGCTTTAAGATGTGATTTGAATTTAGTTATCTATGTACGTTATTCAAAGTATTCCAAATTTGAAAAATATATGATAGCTTTTTTTATTTAATATAAATTTGATGACATGAATGTTAAAAGTGATCGAAAGATAATTTAATTTTATTTATTTTAGCACGCATGTAAATATAGGATCATATATTATTTTTATATTTATTTAACATTTTTCCTTTTCATTCTTGATAAAAAAATTCAATAATTCATGAAGTCAGATCATGTCATTTTGTTGCATTTTACATGTGAGAAATTTTTCATAATTGAATTTTATTGAAACTGGTACTATATTTAATTTAATGGAGAATTAAAGTTTAGCCAATCAAAGTCGATCATTAAGCCTATAAAACATAGTTAGTAGGGGAAACATGAAAGGACGAAAGAAAAAAAACTAAAATTATATTATAAGAAAGTAAAAAAAAAAACTGTAATAAAAATATAAGAAAATAATAAATAAATAAAAACTATTATCTAACATAATTTATTCAATTCCCTTACTAAATATATATTTATTAATTAATTTATTTCATTCATGTTAATTTTGGTTGTATTGAAATATATACTTAGTATGAGTAGTCATGAAAATGATTTTCAACGAATAATGACATTGTTAATAAACGAAAAGTTGGAAATAATTTTTTTAATTATTATCTTTTGACATGCATGGATTGATATCACAATACAATGACTAGAAATACAAGTAGATTTTTGTATACAAGTTATTTTAATAATCCATTAAAATACAACCTCCTTATTCTTAACAAACTTGTCAACTTAATTTCATTGGATATTGTTAAATGGTAAAAAGTTGATATAATTATGCCTTGAATTGTTATGAAACCACTTAATTTATGTTAATTATAATATATTTTTCTCCTAATATAGGATAAATTCGAGAACACCTTGATACAAGAGTAAGGAGCATAATTGGAGTAAAATTGAAAGAAAGAAGAGCGCTTAAGCGAATGAATGATGCGAGGCCCGACCCAAATTCTCTTATAAAAAGATAAGTTGTATTTTGAGAAAAGCAAGCTGGAGGAGAGGAGGCACGACTCATCGTTAGGATTTTGTCTAATTTTCATCAATTCTTGACTTCTTCATCAATTGGAGCATTGTAATGGCCAACATGAGTGACTTGTTGGAAAATTAATAATAATAATAATAATAATAATATTCCTGATTTTGATTCTAACGATCAAACATAAACGTAATCTCATACTAATAAACATGTTGTAAACTGAATGCGAAAGCGTACCTGAATTAGCCATAATGATGATGTCTTTGTAGAGCACTATATTGATCTTATGGTCTTCCACCTAAAGAGCACCTGTATTTCCCTCTTGATTTTCTCTCTTGATGGGGATAGAAAGAAAGGAACGGGACTGATACTTACGTTCTGTGTGTGTGCTCCCAGAAGGGGACCATGACCCTTTAGATAACCAGAATTAGGTTAATTACTTAAGTTTTAGTATTTCCAATTTGACCCTCATCAAATTAGAAATTGCTCTATGGTCTCTACACAATTTTATTTTCATGCATATGCCTTTAGCCAAAACTTTAATTTAGTCAGATCACTTTATTATTTGGCTTAATAAATAATGACCCTAACACATTTAAATTATATATCATATATATACATGACCCAAATTTTGCCAACAATCTCCCACTGGTCACAAATATATATGTCCTTACAACCTTACAAATGTGTTAGACTTTATGAGCTCAAAATTGCCATTATATTCCTTTAGCATACGCCAAAAGTCCTGTCCATTAATCATATCAGGATATAGAACCAAACCAGTTTTTCATTGCATCATCGCAATTAAAACCAACAATGATTATTCATCCTAACATAACCAAATGACATGGATTCATCATGAAATGTGTAGCATGAAAAATTACGTGAAGGTGATCTGTACACGTCTATTTTCAACTGGTCCAAACTTTAACTTATTGAGATCGATATAATATCCTTAATGTACAAAGTGTAATGAATGAACGAAAAAACTGCATATCTATAGATAACCAAATATGTCCAAAAATCAATGTATACATATATGAAATTAAACATAGAACATAAAATATATGAAAGTGACTAACTCCCACTAAACCACAAATTCCTCAAACTGTAAAACACCCATGTGAGCAACATGCTCATGAAAGACCTTGGGCGGAAGTTCTTTAGTTAGAGGATATGCTATCATGGAGTTTGTCCTTAAGTGTTCTATGAAAATTTGTCCACTTTGTACTCTTTCCTTAACAATATAACTGATTTATTGTCACAATATAACTTAAATGATCTTTCAATGTCTTTCACAATTTGCAGCCCTGTGACAAAATTTCTCAGCCATATTCCATGATTTGATGCCTCATAGCATGCTACAAATTCTTGACATCCTGCAAAATCTGAGTCAGAAAACCCAGCGATCTCCAATTGGTCTGACCTCCTATATGTGAGCATATAATCTTTTGTTCTCTTTAAATATCTTATGACTCTTTTTGCTGCTTTTCAATGGTCTATTCTTGGATTGCTTAAATATCTGCCTAGAACCCCAACTATATATGTTATGTCTGGATGCGTACATACTTGGGCATAAATCAAACTCCCTACAACTGATGCATAGGAAATCTTTTGCATTTTCTCAATTTCCAAATTCCCCTTTGGGCACTGATTGAGACTAAACTTGTCTCCCTTTAAACTTGTGATACACACAATCATCAACAATATTCATCTTGAAGCCAAATGAGTTTCATACCTTCTGGTAAAAGGACAAGTTCCCAAACCTTATTGTTTTGCATGGACTTATACTTATCCTATTACTTCAATCCACTTTTGAGATTTAGAACCTTGTATAGCTTGACGGAAGTTAACTGAGTCATCTTCCATTATATCATTATTTCCTCATGTTCCTGAAGAAATACCATGTAATCATCCGAAATAGCACTTCTTCTTTCTCTAGTGGATCTCTGCAAAGTTATTAGCTCATGATGCACAGGTTCTTGAGGATCTTGAGTTTGTTCTTCATGAACAACCAAATCATCTTGAGTAAGGGGTTCATCAACAATGCCTTGTGGAGGTTCCGAACTTACTTTATCAAAAGTAACTATTTGAATCGGTTCTGAAATTGTTACCGATTCTTCCTCCAAGATGAAGTTCTTAATATTATTCTTCCCCCCAAACTCAATATCCTCAAAGAACGTAGCAGTTCCCATCTCAAAAATTATCTTTAAATGTGGGATCATAAAATTTATATCCCCTGGATCTTTCAGCATAACCAATAAAATAACTACTTATTGTTCGGGAGTCCAATTTCTTTTCATTTGGCTTATAAGGTCTTGCCTCAGCTGGACAATCCCAGACATGGAAATGCTTCAGACTAAGTTGTCGCCCAATCCAAAGCTCATAAGGTGTTTTGGTAGCTGCTTTAGTTGGTACTCTGTTTAGAATATAAGCTGTCGTATTTAGTGTCTCTCCCCAAAGTGGTTCCAGTAAGGTGGAATGACAAATCATACTCTCTACCATATCTTTAAGAGTGTAACACAAGCCCAAACGTCACGATTTGATTGTGACCTGAGCACTTGTGCCATAATGCACCTGAGTGAGTATTTTCAATTTTACGTTTAGTACCACGTGATTCTGTATTAAGGGTTTCATTATAGGTGACCACAATATCAAATAAATACTGATTATCATAAATCAAAAGTGAACCAGTTCCAACAATATTTGAATTAAAAGACAAACTGAACTTATTGTTTTCAAATGAACACAAATAACCTAATTTGTCCAAATAAGAAACTGAAACCAAATTCCGTCTAAATGAAGCCACAACAAAAGTGTATTTCAAATCCAAATAAAAAAAACCAGTACTCAATAACAATTTAAAATGCCCTATAGCTTCCACCTCTACCGATTTGCCATCTCTAACATAAATCCATCTTTCAGAATCAATTGGCTTTCGGTAGTTTAGGCAACCCTTTCTGTTCACGCCAAGCATGATATTTAGCACATTTCTTCTTTACGTGTCCAGTTTTATTGCAAAAGAAACATTTGTTTTCTTGAGTTTGTTTCTTTTGTTCTGGACCCTTAACAACTTCTTTCTCGAGATCCTCTGATCTCTTTCTTTTGCCCTTAGCCTTGGAGGTGCTTGCAAAATGAGCACTTTCTGTCTTGTCTTGCTTTAGTCTTTCCTCTTCTTGTACGCAATGTGAAATGAGCTCATTAAGAGACCATTTATCCTTCTGACAGTTGTAAGATACCTTCAATTGATTAAACATTGCAGGAAGAGAAATCAACACCAAATGAATGAGCAAGTCTTCTGAGAGTTCAAGCTTTAGTGTCTTGAGTTTAAAAACAATATTAGACATGCTCATAATGTACTCTCTGATATTTCCTTTGCTTTGATATTTCATGGAGATCAAGTTCTGAAGAAGAGTGTTTGCCTCCGCCTTATCGCTTTTTGCAAAGCGCTGCTCAATTTCAGCAAGAATTTCTTTGGCACTTGTGATGTTTTCAGAAATAGTGCCCCTAAACACCTCCGGGATGCCGCGCTTAATGATCATTAGACTCATGCGATTTGAGCGATCCCACTTCTCATAATCTCTTTTCTGTTCAAAGGTACTTGAATCCGTAGGAGTAGGGGGTTGCTCAGTCCTTAACGCAAGATCCATATCCATGCAACCAAGAATAATATCAATGTTCTCTTTCCAGTCTTTAAAATTTGTTCCATTGAGGACCGGAACGGAATTTAAATTGGCGGATACGTGAAGCAATTGTAGCTGAATTTAGAACACGAGAAATAAACTAATTATGCTCACATTATATAAAAAATAAATAATATATATTCGAATAGTGGTTTAACCCATCTCAAGACACCCAATGCACCATCAATATCAAGTCTTTGGACAGGTAATATTAACTCGCTAGAGGTATCTTGTTGTAATAATCAAACATTGACAATAAAACACGTCCAACAACAAACCAGTCTTTGGATTGATTTATCATCGACAAAACAAATCCTTATAATTATCACATGTTTATCATTACAAGTGTGTATGCAATTCGGCCAAATATTAATCTTCCTTTGAGCCGACTAATACTCGCATGAATATACACAAACACTAACATTCAATATTTTTTATGAACTGCCCAATTCAAGAGAGGTTACTTTGGTGACTTCTTGACTCAATTTGCTCACAAAAAATATTAAATTACCAAAAAATTGAATATTTTATTTATATAAAAAAACCAAATATTTAATATTTGCAAACTAATTCAAAAGAGAATCACCTCATTAGAATTCTACTAAGGATGAACACCTCCCTAGAATCTTATTAGGGATGAACACCTCATTTGAACAAATCAAAGGATGAAAAAAGGCCTCATTTTCCACCAATACATAAAGGATGAACATCTCCCTAAAATCTCATTAGGGATGAACACCTCATTTGAACAAATCAAAGGATGAAAAAAGACCTCATTTTCCACCAATACATAAAGGATGAATATCTCCCTAAAATCACACTAGGGATGAAACAGAGATAGTTATGAGTCTCTTTAGCATACTGCTCTAAACCCTAAAAGGGGATTAAACAGTAATCATTCAAACCCTAAACAGGGGAATTTAACATCAAATTTTTCTAAAGACAATAAAATAAGAACAGTCACATATGTGGAAACATTCACCATTTACCTAAGATTCTCTGTGTTGGGAACTCCACAAACACCACCCCCAATTCCAAACCCATAAAATTAAATAAAAACAAAAGATTAAAAAAAGAACAGAGAACCCAATACAAGAAAAATTGAAATTTGAAACATTGTTTCTTTCTCAGTAAAACTTGAAACTTAAACTGAAACAAAAGGGAAAATGAAGAAGAAGAAGAAGAATCCATAGCTTCCTCCACGGTTCCATCGCAAGCGGAATTAGATTGGGGATGTTACCCCCAAATTTAAATTTTAGGGTTCACGAAAATTAGAGATTATTCTCCGCTTAGGGTTCATAAAATTGGGTAATTTGAATTGTTTAAAACAAAATTAATCCTAATTTTCATAATTAGGGTTCTATAAATTATACAGACATTAATCAAATATGGGCGGCTCTAATACCAATTGTTGGAAAATTAATAATAATAATAATAATAATAATATTCTTGATTTTGATTCTAACGATCAAACATAAACGTAATCCCATACCAATAAACATGCTGTAAACTGAATGCGAAAACGTACCTGAATTAGCCATAATGATGATGTCTTTGTAGAGCACTATATTGATCTTATGGTCTTCCACCTGAAGAACATTTGTATTTCCCTCTTGATTTTCTCTCTTGATGGGGATAGAAAGAAAGGAACGGGACTGATACTTACGTTCTGTGTGTGTGCTCCCAGAAGGGGACCATGACCCTTTAGATAACCAGAATTAGGTTAATTACTTAAGTTTTAGTATTTCCAATTTGACCCCTCATCAAATTAAAAATTGCTCTATGGTCTCTACACAATTTTATTTTCATGACGTATGCCTTTAGTCAAAACTTTAATTTAGTCAGATCACTTTATTATTTGGCTTAATAAATAATGACCCTAACACATTTAAATTATGTATCATATATATACATGACCCAAATTTTGCTAACATGGCTAACTTCATTCTCTTAGGATTCGGTGCACTTCCTTTAAACTCTTTTGTATCATGGTGATATTTTGAGATATTAATCTATGTTTTGATGTTGTTATTCTTATCATTTATGCTTTGGAATGATTTATTCTTGATTGTTTGAGGTATGATTGGAAAATATATCTTGAACCCTAGATCACAGTAAGAATATTTGTTACGTTAATTGTCAGGAATGAAATGAATGTATCAATTGCTTAAACACCCTAACCCTAATGTCTGGAAAATCTGTTAATTGTGTGAGGAATCAACATTTATTAGGTTTTCTTATGAATTTCATGTGTGAGGAATCAACATGGATGATTTGAGTAAGTGGCATTAACATTGTTAGGTTAATTGACGTTCTTAATTGACATAGTCATTACAAAAGAGGGATAAGGAAGGAAGTCAATCCTAAGTACATTTAATTGATATTTTCTCAACAATTTACAGTTTTTTGTCATTTAAATTCAACTTAACTCTTATTTGCAAAACTCAATCTGTTTAATATACTTAGTAAGCATAATTGGGAATTTTCAATGAAACTGTTCCTCGTGGGATTGACTTTTATTTTATCGAAATACTATACTGCGATTGATAATTTTGAGAAACCATAAAATTTAAAATACTTGCTGTATACATTTGCACTATATACGCAATCAATTTGATTGAGCCAATTCATAGAAAACTACTTTCATGTAATCAATTCACAAAATTTTCATATTAAAATTAACGCATTATTGTGACTTAAGGATTTGGATTGTTGAATATCTATGGTTTGTGGCAGTGAATTAAAAATTATAGCACATGATTCACAAGAATCAAACAAAACTGTTTATGAAAAAAAAAAAAAAAAAAAGACTTCAAATGCATAACTGTGTTTGGATGATGAATATATATATATATATATATATATATATATATATATATATATATATATATATATATATATATATATATATATATATATATATATGTCTCATTACAAACTTATCACATCTATGGTTTTCTATTTGTGAATGACACTATATGTAGATAGACACAACATTAACCAAATTTGCAAAAGAGAAAAATATAACCAAAAATAAAAGAAAAAAAATGTTCCATGTGACGATACCCATGTAGTTTTGTTGACCTGTTTTGAGTGTTTACCGTTCACGTTACTTGATATGCACTCATAAAATGATCAAGCACATGCATGCCAATTAAGGAATATATACAAATTCATTCAACAAAAGAAACTTTATGTAAATGAAAACTTACCTTTACCAAACTCTTTTTTTTTTTTTTTTTTTCAATTGATTAAAACGAGAGCAAACAATTCGACAATGTTTTACTCAGGTATTAATCAATGGTCGCTGTTTTTTGTGAAATCAGGAGGTATAGATTAGTCAAAGCAAACTAGTTTAATTGATCAATATCTTCCTAAAAACAGATTTATTTGGATCGAAATTAAACCGGTCGAATTGACCATGAAAATTGTAAAAAAAAATGTTCAACTAATTAGTTAAGAAAGTGTTTTTTTTTTTATCATTTGATTTTTCAAAAGATTTGTAGTTATTAATATATTTTATTTATTATTATTGAACTTTAAAATATGATATATTATATTTGTTTACTTCTATATATGACTTACTTTTATTATATATGTTATAACTGATGATATTTTTAAATGAAGCTTGATTTTGATTTTATAAATTTATATGTATTTTATTTTTATTATTTTACATATTATATTATCATATTAAAAATTAAAATAATCACATTTTATGTAAATTAATTCTATCCTAATTAAATCTATAATTAAACTTTTGTATTTGATTCATGCTCTCTGTATGATATATTTATTTAAATTATTTAGATTATTTGAATAGTCTATTATATACATTTTGAAAGTTCAAAACTCATAAAAAAAGTACCTTTCTTATCATGCAACGTAAAAATATCTTTCTGATGAACACTTCTAACATTCAACATTTTAACACCATTAAAATAGCATTCATTAAATCACTAATTGGTATGGCTTTCAAAACATGGTATTGTTATCTGTTTCATAATTCATTTATTATGAATGTATTCATTTACTGTGTTATTTAATTTTGAACAAGATAAGATGATTAAAATCAATAAGAGGTTTACTAAATTAAAATAATAAAGAAACTAAAGATTTTAAAATTGACTTAAGAAAGTTCAATGGTTTATATCAATTTCAACTTCAAATCTAATTATTGAAAAAATATATTTTATGCACATTTAATAATACTATATTTTATTTATTTATTTTTAATTATATTTAGAGATATATTTTAAAAAAAAATTAAAAAAGTGAAAACAACTTTTATTGAAAAAAAAAAAGTATTATGATTTTAAATGAAGAAAAAATTGTATATTATTAAATGGTGTGTCGGCCTTTAGCCCCATGTCCTGTACCGTCATTATTTCTCAGCAGTCTGCTTTGCAATTTGCGAATCCATATATGAACATGGAAAGCACGTACAAAAGCACTGTTTTTTCTGGCTCCTGCTTAATTACATGCTTTTGGACTCAACCCTTGTGTGCTTTTGGACCATCTTTCTACTCCATTACTCCAACCACCCAACAACTTCTTCTGCTCAGCTACCCAACAAACCCTATCTCTATGGATCTATGTATGTTGCAGAATTTTCTCCTACATTTTCGTTTAAAACCTATTCAACTCTTGATGAGTATACTAATATTTTTTTCAAAAGGAGCCTTTCATCTCTGACAAAGTTGCTGCAGCTAAAGGTTCAAGTAGTTCAGTTGAATCCCAAACAATAAAAGTACTAGAGGTACTCTTCGCTTATGCACATGCAATGCCCTTTGAAGTTAGAGTGATATTGTCTTAGTCTGAGTGTGAGTGTTTTCATGGTGGCCTTGTCGAGACTTGTGCCAACAGTAGGATGTCACCTAGGTTAATCATGCGCCAACAGAAATTAGATCATAGGATGACTCAAACATTGTGTTTCACTGTTATACATGTTAATTTCATGATGTGAGAGCTGTCTTTGTTTTTTGATGGGAATATAATGTCCAAGGTCAGTGTAATGTACGAACCAACAAATATTAAAATCTAACAATGAACCAAGTTTGATTCTTTTTGGCCAGGGGAGATGGAAAAAACATTAAAGATCATTTTTCTTTGTTTAAAATGGTGGCATAAAATGTACGAAACAATTGTTTGATACTCCATTCCTTTTTGTTTGCACGGACCATATGTGTATGCAGATTATAATAAGATACGGAGTAGAAGCTTTTTTACATTTCTCCAACTTGTTTTGTCATAAATAATATATTTTTACTCTCGTTAGGGGTGGCTCAATGAGGAAAATCCAATTTACAATAGCATCTTTTATTTTATTTTTCTTTAAAGTCTATGTTTAACATATATTTCTCGATCAAAATCATTCATCAGTTGATGTTCACCAAACATTCATGTACAAAAATTAACTAATATATAATTTGTCTTTTTATTATGAAATATAATTCAGCACTTTTTAACTAATCTCTAACCCTATTGACTGATCCGTAACAAAGATCACAAATATGAACAATTAACTAACAAACAAACAAACTCCTTTATTATTACCCTATTGACAAGTAAGAGGAATGCCACAGATCATAAATAGCTGGCTGTGCTTGTCTCGAGACTGGTCTTATTGCTTCACAATTTGCAGTTTGGAAGAAAAAAATGGACTCAAAGACAACTTTGTAGGGAGGAGGGGGCACCCAGCATGCTACCAAACATATCCATTTTGTAATAAATGAAAACTCTCTCTCTCTCGAGTTTAATTAAGGGTATCACAAAGTTATTTTGTGGACCCTTAAACAGTGTTATGTGCAAAATAACAATTTGACAAAGTCATGCATAGTCTTCCTCACCTGATCACAAACCAATAAGAAAAGTTTTTTTTTTTTTTTTTTCACTCTCCTTTGTGTTTCCCAATGTCTTCCTCGCTAGTGAGTTACGGTGGTTAATGTTTTGATCATCCACATAGATTTGCAAATAGATAAATTTTTGAGTTAAAGATAACAGTTAGAATAATTAAAAGAAAAACATTTTCAAATTATCAGGTCAGTATAAGTTTTTTTTTTTTTTAACAATGTAAATAAAGTGAGTTGTGATCATAAATGGTTTTTTTAATATTACAAAATTTAAAAATTAATTATATTTTCTATTAATCTCTTCATTTTAATATGTAATGTACGATTTAAAATAAAATAATGATATATATATATATATATATGAAACATAATAATAAAATTAATATAAATTATTTTTACTAAAATTTTTTAAATATATAAATTTAAAAAGGTTTGAAAATTATATAAATATATTTATTTTTTCATGTATACGATGTGTTAAATATAGAAGAAATAGAGTTTGGGATTAATCTCACTTGTATATAAATCACACATAGGGTAATCTATTTATAGTAGAGAGATACAACTAAAAGAGTCACTGAAAGTAACGAGAATAAACAAAAGATATTGTTTGATATTGTGGTTAATAATATCTAACAATATCTTAACAATATCAAATAATATCTAAACAATATCTAACACTCCCCTCAAGCTGGAGCATACAAATCGTATGTACCAAGCTTGTTACAAATATAATCAATTCTAGGACCCCGTAAAGATTTAGTAAAAATATCTGCTAACTGATCACTTGAGTTAACAAACTCAGTCTTGATGTCTCCAGACATAATCTTTTCTCGAATGAAATGACAGTCAATCTTAATGTGTTTAGTCCTCTCATGAAAGACAGGATTAGAACTAATATGAAGAGCAGCCTGATTGTCACACACAAGTGACATTTGAGTGACATCTCCAAATTGTAACTCTTTAAGCAATTGCTTGAGCCAAACAAGTTTACAAGTAGCTGAGGTCATAGCTCTATATTATGCTTCTGCACTAGATCTTGCCACAACACTTTGTTTCTTACTTTTCCATGAGACCAAGTTACTACCAATGGAGACACAATATCCAGATGTAGATCTTCTATATGAAGGAGATCCTGCCCAATCAGCATCTGAGTAGCAAACAACTTTTGTATGGTTATTAGAATCATATAACAATCATTTTTCAGGAGATCCTTTAATATACTTTAAGATACGAATGACTGCATTCCAATGATCTTCACATTGGGAATTAAGAATTTGGCTTACCACACTGACTGCAAAGGAAATGTCAAGACGAGTAACTATAAGATAATTCAATTTTTCAACCAATCTTCTATACTGCTCAGGATCAGGTATAAGCTCCCCCTGATTTGGTAGAAGTTTAGTATTGGGATCTACGGGCGTATCAACAGACTTTGAATTCATCAACCCAGTTTCCTCCAAAATATCCATGGCATACTTCCTCTAAGATATAACAATACCATCATTGGACTGTGTCACCTCAATACCCAAGAAATATCTAAGTTTGCCAAGATCTTTGGTCTGAAAATGGTGACAAAGATGTTGTTTCAACTGAGAGATGTCATGGTTGTCACTACCTGTAAGAACGATGTCATCAATATATACTATCAAGTAAACACATCCAGCACTTGAGTGTCGATAAAAGACAGAGTGATCTGCTTCACACCGAGTCATACCAAATTGTTGAACAACCTTGCTAAACTTTCCAAACCAGGCCCTAGGAGATTGTTTTAGGCCATATAGCGATTTGCGAAGACGACATACCATCCCAGAAGACTCCCCCTGAGCAACAAACCCTGGAGGTTGCTCCATATAGATTTCTTCTTGCAAATCACCATTGAGGAAAACATTTTTAACATCTAGTTGATAAAGAGGCCATTGTTGAAGAGTGGCCATGACGATAAATAAACGAACAGAAGTCATCTTTGCCACAGGAGAAAAGGTATCTCCATAATCCAACCCAAAAATTTGAGTATAACCTTTGACCACAAGACGAGCTTTAGTACCATCAGGTCCAACTTTGATAGCAAACACCCACCTGCAACCAACAATAGATTTCCCAGACGGTAACGAGACCAATTCTCAAGTTCCACTATTATGAAGAGCACTTAATTCATCTAACATGGCCTGACGCCAACCAGGATGAGCTAAAGCTTCACGGACAGTTTTTGGAATGGTCACAGAAGAAAGAGAGGAAATACATGTATAAAAAGGTAATGACAGTCGATGATAACTCAAACCAATATAATGGGGAGAGGGATTACGTGTAGAACAGATACCTTTTCGGAGGGCAATGGAAAGGTCAGACTCAGGTGTCACATCCGGAGGAGACAAAGTAGTTGACACTTGAGTAGAGTCACATGATGGTGGTTGTGATTGGTTTCGGCAACTATAAACCTGAAGAGGCAGTGAAGAAGAAGCTGACTGCGGAGTAGAAACTAATGGTGAAGAAGACACAGTTAGAGGGTCACAAACAATAGGAACATTAAATGTACTAGGAGTGTTGACAAGATTGGATGGGGATAGAGGTGAAGATTGACTTTTAAAATAAAAAGAGAACTCATCAAAGGTGACATCTGCAGACACAAAATAACGGTTAAGAGAAGGAGAAAAACATTTGTATCCTTTTTGTGATCTTGTAAACCCTAAGAAAACACATTTATGTGATCTAGGAGAAAGCTTGTCAAGACCAGAACTGAAATTATGAACAAAACATGTAGACCCGAAAACTTTTAGAGGTAAGGGATGAAGTGGTTCATGAGGGAATAAAATGGAATGAGGTATTTTATTATCTAAAACCGAAGATGACATGCAATTAACAAGATAACATGTAGTAAGAAGAGCATCACCCAAAAAATGCTGAGGAACCTCTTCATGAATTAAAAGAGTGCGAGTTGTTTCAATAAGATGTCTATTTTTACATTCAGCTACACCATTTTGTTGAGGTGTATAGCACAAGAAGTTTGATGCAAAATACCATGAGAAGCCATGAATTGTTTAAAAGAATGAGAAAGATATTCACGACCATTATCACTGCGTAAAACTCTAATAGAAACACCGAACTGAGTTTGAATTTCATTGAAAAAAGTTTGAAAGATATGAAATAATTCAGAACGATTTTTCATCAAAAATAACCAAGTGCATCTGGAATAATCATCAATGAAAGTAACAAAGTATTGAAAACCTAAAGTAGACTTAACGCGGCTAGGTCCCCAAATGTCAGAGTGAACCACGACAAATGGGGACGAAACACCACGTGTGACACTATGAGGAAAGGAAGTACGACTATGCTTGCCTAATTGACACGACTCATATGCCAAACTAGACAATTTAGATAAGGTAGGGACAAGTTGTAATAACTTGGCAAGACTTGGATGACCTAACTGAGCATGGAGAAGAGATGGAGACTCTATAACTGCACAAACATGTGTAAAAGGACGAAGATGATAAAGACCATGAGACTCACATCCTGTGCCAATCACCTGTTTCGAACTCCGGTCCTGTAAACACACAGAATTGTTGGTAAAAGAAACAACACAATCAAGAGAACGAGTTAGACGACTGATGGATAACAGGTTAAAAGGAGACCCAGGGACATAAAGAACATTATCAATAGTTAAAGAAGGGAAAATTTTAACAGTTCCAACACCATGAGATGATACTCTAGAGCCATCAGCCAGTGTAACAAAATGTAAATGATCAGGAGAGGATAAAGAGGAGAACAAATATTTGTTACCAGTAATATGATCAGTGACTCCTGAATAAAAAACCTAAGGACCAGAAGAAGATTGGGTCAGACCAGCAAAAGATGTACCTGTGTGTGCGACAGACACAGTGGAACTAGAAGACTGTTGATCCCTATACCATTTGAGAAATTTGTTGAACATAGCAGGTGTGTCTGATGAAATAGAAGAAGGAGGATCCTTAGCAGATAAAGGTGGGGAAAGATCAGTCTGAGCAACTGTAGCAGATCGAGGAGGACGACCATGTAATGCATAACACTTGTGAATCTTGTGGCTTAGTTTGCCACAATGTTCACACTCATGTAATGCATAACACTGGTCAATCTTGTGACCTAGCTTGCCACAATGTTCACACTTAGGACGCCCTTTTCCCTGTTTGCGAGGGCGAGTTCGGTCATCACGGTGAGATACCAATGCAGAAGAATCATTAACAGAAGTAGGTGTGTCAGGGTTGGGTTTTGCTGGTATACGCAAAAGAGTGGAGCAGGTCGATGTCAAGGTGGGGAAACCGGAGAACCCAAAATCTGATCACGAATATGTGAATATTTATCAGCAAGTCCGTGTAATGCCCCTAGCATGAAGAACTTTGATCGTTGTCCTATCTCGGTGGCAGGGTCGGGGGAAGGAGACAATAACTCATTGAACTCATGAAAAAGAGCATGAATTTTTCCCATATAATCAGTCATAGAATCTTGATGTTTAGAGGCAATAACATCTACAAATTTAGAACAGACATCATAGAGACGTTGAGTATCATTGTGTATAATAACTTGACATGTTCCCAGATTTTGGCACATGTTTCGTAGGAACGAAAAATTTGTTTTAACGAAGGATCAAGAGTACCCTTGAGAACCACACATAATTGAGCATCAATGGTGTCCCAACGGTCTTCCTCACCAGGAGTGAGAGTAGGTGCACATTATCTTGACGTCTGATGACCATGTGGCATAATTAGGGCCAATTAACTTGTCAATGGATAAGTGCACATTAACATAGTTAGTGTAGATGGAAGGATCAGACGCAGTACTAACAGAATTGGAAGTACTAAAAGGAGCGGAAGAAGTCATAAAGGGCGGAGGCGATAGTGACAGTGACGTGAACCAGTACACCAGGTAAGTTCCCAGGAAAGAGAGGTGGGTCACTAATGGACACGCTTAAATACCAAGTCTTTCCTTGTCAGAACTTTCCTAGACATGCACTTTCACACTACCAAATAACCGACAGCGATAGCGGCGGTGGTGGCAGCTTCAATAGTGGTCAAAGGCGAAATTTTTTTTTTTAAAATAACCTTAAGCTCTAGATACCATGTTGAATATAGAAGAAATAGAGTTTGAGATTAATCTCCCTTGTGTATAAATCACACATAGGGTAGTCTATTTATAGTAGAGAGATACAACTAAAAGAGTAACTAAAAGTAACAAAATAAACAGAAGATATTGTTTGATATTATGGTTAACAATATCTAACAATATCTTAACAATATCGAATAATATATAAACAATATCTAACACGATGATAATACTTTTATAACTTATATAATTAATGAATGTTTTGGTATTTTATCTTGTATCTTATGTATAATCAATAGTTATTTTATTTTTGAGCATTTAATATTTAAGTTTCTTTTTTAATAGTTTGATTTTATTATTAGTTAAAATGTTAATGTTTATATATATATATATATATATATATATATATTATTTTATGTAGTTTTTCATTAAAGTACGCAGGTGCGTGCATGTATATGTATAAAAATTTATATTTAAATTTTAATTTTATTATTATAAAAAAATATTTCATTTTAAATAAGTATTTATAAAATATAAAAAAATGATAATATGTACCTTTTGATCTAGACACTTTTAATTAATATTTTATCTCAATTATACTTAAACTTTTTGTTACTATTATTTTAATACATCCTTTAATTAAGGTGTGATTAAATAATAAACAGAATCAATTAATATCCTTACTTTATCTAAATGGTATAAAATTCGACTTAGATGATTTTGAATGTTATTTTCTCTGAAGTTTCTTTTACACACTAGCTACCACTTCAATACTTTCACAACCTTAATGCTATTAAAAAGACATGAGTTGAGAAAATGTCATTGAAATTCAAATAAAATTAATGGTATAAATTGATTTTATTATTCATATAATAAGTAATAAGATGAAGAACAGTAGGTTCACTTATTGAAAAAAAAAACAAAAATTCTATAATAGAGATAAAAATCCTTAGTTAAATATGAGGGTTAGAAAACCATGTCAAGTATAAGAAGAAACTTACTAATTAATGGTATTCATGAAGTAAATATATGTTCAACTTCACACTAACCCATAACACTAAAATTATATCAAGGATGCAAATTTATTCGAGAATAAGATTAACTTTATTAATGTTATTAATTTGATTTTAAAATATAATTATTATATGTTATTTATTTTTATAAATTTAATAATTTAATTTTCTAAATTTAACTAATATAGTCATAGACTAATAGTGAGTTGTTAACTTAAATTTTTAGTTATGTTATGTTCTTTATGCTGATGGTAACACTTCCTTTTAATATCTTATAATATAGAATTATAATTTATGTACTTTTGAAATATCAAATAATGTTTGCTCACATAGTAAACTGTTGCAACTAAAATCGGAATGAGTGAAATAAATTTACTGGCAACATTTCTCTCATATCAAAATGACTTTCTGTCCTCCCTAAGTTGCTGCCAATTAAAGTTGTCTATTATTTTTCATGTGTCATGGTCCTCATCATTATTTGTTTGCAGTGGACCCTCAATATAAACTCAAATAATTCCAGTAGTGGGGTAACACAAAAGTGTCACATGATGTGTATACATTTTTCTTGGTAATTTTACTGTGTTTCAGCCTTAAAAGAAATTAAGAGGAGGAAAAGAATAGTAGAAAGTTAAGAAAAAAAGTTAAATCAATTCGGATGAAAGTGAAGAAGTGAAAAAGTTCATTTTCTTTACTTATTTAATTATATAAATTATTAAATAGTAATAAAATAAAGTAATTATTAAACTATAAATATATGACAAAAATTAGAAGGTAAATTTTTTTATAAAATTTTTAAATTTATATTATTTTTAAAGAAAATAACTCTTACAAGTCTTATATTAGCTTTGAGGATTTGAAATTTGGAAAAAAAAAATTAAGAAAATTAGTTTTCAATTCCTTGTTACTTATTACTTTAGGATAAATTATTTAGATTCTGAAGCTAAAATCGAAATGTTTTTTTTTATAAGGTTTAAAATCGAAGTATGTATTTGACCAACCTAGGAATTTTGTGGAAAAATAAAGTTTTAGTATGATGTGAATGATTATATTAGAAAGACTGTGATTAAATTAGTTGAAGCACGTGCCTTTTGTAAGAGGAAAATATAATTAGGTCAATCCAATTATACTAGATTGTGTTGAAAGTTATACTAGAAACATATTAAGATTATTTATGTGTGTTAGATATTTTAATATTTGCATAATTTGTTCAAGTAATATTTATTTGTGTTAGCGAAAATACAATAAAGGAAGGAAATTTATTTTTAAAATCTTTTCATTCAAGAAGGATTTGGTTGTTTGAGCAAAGAGATTCTGGAGGAGAGAGGAGAGAGAATTGTCTCAATTTCATTTTCTCTCAAACTAAACTCTCTCAAGTGCAGGATTTTCAGTGGATTGAAATTTGACTTTGTTGTAATTTCATTTAAAAGAATAATTGTTACTCAAGTGAGATATATGTTTCGCTCAAACAACAATAATCTTGCATAAGCAAAATTATTTTTGAGAGGAATGATTATTTTTAAAGGAATCTTGTTCAATTGAAATAATTTCTCAAGATAGAAAATCTTTTATGAAAGGAATATATTCTAAGTTAGTTTATGTGTAGAATATGAATTTATTTATTTGTTTTGGATGTATAATAGGTGATTGTTAAGTGACAAAAGTTGATATAATTATGTTTTGAATTGTTATTTAACAACTTAAATTATGTTGATTATAATATATTTATGTCTCAATGTATGATGAATTTGAAGAATATCTAGTTAATTGAAGA
Organism: Sphenostylis stenocarpa; assembly: GCA_963425845.1. NCBI lineage: Eukaryota > Viridiplantae > Streptophyta > Magnoliopsida > Fabales > Fabaceae > Sphenostylis > Sphenostylis stenocarpa. The sequence goes on from OY731406.1 coordinate 46,224,428, forward strand.
AAAATTGAAAAAAGAGAAGAAGATTTTCAGCCTAAGATTCGCTCGAGCGAGATAGATCTCGTTTAAGCGAAAATACGTTAAAACTCTCGGGAGTTCAATCGCTCAAACGAAAAATTCTTGTTTGAGCAAAAATCACCATTACTTGCTTAAGCGAATGATGCGAAATTTTTTTATAAATAGATAAGATGTGTTTTGAGTAAGAAATTTTGGAGATTTTTGGGAAGAAAGGTGTGACAACTGATCGAGTTTTCGTCTAATCTTCAATTCATCTTCATTTAGATCATTGCAATGGTCATCGTGAATGACTAACTTCATTATCTTAGGATTGAGTGCACTTCCTTTGAACTCTTTTGTATCTTGGTGATATTTTGATATATTAATTTATGTTCTTGATGTTGTTATTCTTATCCTTTGTGTCTATTAATGCTTTTATCTTGGATGTTCATATATATTGGAGAATATATCTTGAAACCCTTGGTGAAGTAAGAATATTTGATACGTTGATTGTTAGGGATGGTAATGGATGTTTCAATTGGTTAACACCTTAACCCCAATACTGGAAAATCTATTAAATGTATGAGAAATCTATGTTTACAAGGTTTTCTTATGAATTTCATGTTTGAAAAATCGATGTGAATGATTTGAGTAGGTGACATCAACATTGATAGGTTAATTGATATTATGAATTTGACCTAGCCATTATGCAAATGAGGGAAAAGGAAGTAAGTCAATCATAAGTTCTCATAATTCATCTTCTCTAAATATATTTTATAGCTTTTTACTGTTTGTTTTCAATCCAACCGTTTATGAAAAATCCATTTTACGTTAATACACTTAGTAATCATACAATTCGAAATTTCTAGTGAAATCGTTCATCGTGGGATCAACTTTTATTTAATTGAAATACTGTATTGCAATTGATAATATTAGTATGCTTGCCAAAACACCAACAGTGATGCAAGGGTGGTACATGTCTGTAAGCAAAAATAAAATGATTGAGATATCATTTTGTACAAATATGAATGATATATTGCAGAATAAGAAATATAAAGGGATATTTCTATGATTATAAAGTGGTGTGTGCACATTAAATTATCATTAAAATCACGTAAATAAAAGAATTAGGTAGTGAAAGTTAGAGGAGACTTTTATAACTTAATTTACGGTATAAAAAGAAATTGTTTTATCTTGAGAGTGTATCTACCACCTATATTTGTGTTAAGTAATTATAGAAGTTGTAATGTATTGAATTCAATATTTAATCTTATAAAAATTATAAGTATATGAGTTAATAAAATAGTTATAAACCTTTGATATAATATAATGATGGGAATATATGATAATTAATTTATGCATATAGAATATTGTTTTATAAGAATTATTTTTATTGTAACATGAATAATTGATAACTTGTCATATATATATATATATATATATATATATATATATATATATATATATATATATATAAATAAATAAATAAAAGAGTGCAAGCCGTGTGTTTTGAGAGATTATGTATTTATGATGTTTAAATTATATGGCATTTTTCTTCTTCATCAAGTTTAAAACACTTCAAATATTTTTCCTTATAAAATTTTAGGAAAAAAAAATTATGTGACTAACAAGTTATATAAACAAAAAAATTGTTTATAGAAAACTATTAATGAGATTAAATAAGTTTTTTCGTTAGTAAAGTTAAGAGCTATATAATTTATTTACCAAGACATACTAATATCATACCAAAACATAACATAAATATATTGGTAAGAAAAAAAATCGAATCTTAAATATAATATATTTAAATTTTATTTATTTTATTTTTCTAATTTTTTATCATCAACACTTAAACATTTTTTCTTTGTTTATTTTATCATAATTCATATAAGACAATTGGTGGAAATAAAACACATAACTTCTAACATACATATAATATGTTACGATCTAATTTGGCTTAATAATTTAGACATTTTAGCCAGTATTTTGAAGATTTTTTTTTTAAGTTATAAACTATAAATTTTAAGTTTAAAAATCTCTCTTATACTAGTTAGGTAGACTTATTTAATCATATCTCTCTTTCTTGCGTTAATGAGATAGATTGATTTTGTTTTTTCATATTCAAAGAGACTTTTTAAACAAACTCAAAGATAAATTCATACTTTTTAAGTAGACTATACTAGGCATATAATAGGTAAATATGTTAAGTAATGAACGAAAGTTTTTTTTTAACTTTATTCTAAGTTAGTTTTAAAACAAAATTATCTATTTTATTCAATACTTAAATTATTATTCATGTCTCTCTTCTTTTTCTTTATATATATATATATATATATATATATATATATATATAAGCAGAAGTTTAATTTTGTAATTTTTTTCTTTAAGTTTATTTATTTTAATATTGATAATGTGATAATAGAATAATTTGATTAATGATGCTGTCTGTCATCATGACATTATCTTTTACTTATATGACGGTCAAACAAGCTTAAATATCCCAAACATACTAAAAAATGAAAGACTTGTATGAAAATAGTTATCTCCTTTGACAGCTGAAAGATTGAAACAAGTGCTTTTGGTTGATCAACTACTCCATTTCTTGAAGCTTAGAAATCTCCCTCATAAATTTGGTGAGAGGTTCATCCAAAACCTAATCAACTAAATGAACCGCAAAAGAATATAAATACATGATGAAACACATTAAGTAACATATCACTGATACTCATTTAATGATGACTAGCGAATCCATAATTTTTCTTAATTAATTTTTCATCAAATTGTGTAAGCAGAGAAAAGTTATAGGTTTGAGCATAAATTCTCTTGCATGTAAATATTTGTGGTTGAAAAGTTGCTAGCAACGTTCTACCACTTAATTTAAGAATTTGGTTTTTGTGTATGCAGAATTAGGCAATTAATTCTCAGAACAATAACATAACATTCAAACTTCTTTGCCATAGATTTTGAAATTCTAATCCGTTATCATCAAAATGCTTTTATTCAATAAATTTCTGAATAATTAACCATCTATAGTTCTCCTCACAGAAAGAATTTACAGAAAAGGATTAAGGACAAATGTAATGAATGTAGAACTTCAAGGATCCTAGAAAGCAAAACCATAAGAACGAAAAGCTAAAAGAAACTCAGAAAAAAGGGTACAAGATAAGATCCATAGATACTGTGTTTTTTGTCAATGTTACTATCACTATTGGTTTTGCTTGAAATTCCACTCAGTTCTGGCTCGGACAACATCTGCTTTATCATGTTGCAGGCGAAGCAAGTGTGTGTATTGCAGATCGGGTTTTCTGTTCTTGGAATTATTATTGGACTCAAAAACTCTTGCTGTTGGACACGTCATGGATTCCACAATATTTGATTGGGTACATTCACGTCGATACTCCAAAGTCATGCTTGTCATATTATAGTGTTCTAGAACTTCAATTGGCACACTCTGCAACAACAAAAGTATATAAATGCCACATATAATTAATCATCACTGATGTCTATAAGAAATGGAGTACATAATAATTTGTCTCATGTCATCAATTCATACCTCTAAAATCCATCCAATGTACTTGACATTGTTGACATGCTGGTTAGCATCCATGTCATTCCATCTTGGCTGTATTACATGCAGAAGAAAGGCGTTAATACAATGATCTTAGCCACAATCTACGTGTGACACTAGACACTGTTATTGATTTTGAGAACGCAAGGTTTGGCTAAAGGAAACATGGTGATTGATAATGAAGAGAATGGGGTGTAAAATTTGGCTGAAATCAGATACGAAACTTACAGCCAATCCCGATCGGATTCTCTCAGCTGTGTCATCTGTGAGTTTGTCTATCTTCTCACAGTCTACTTCTTCTGTAGGAACGGCAAGCCTATTTAGGTAGAAAGGAATAAGTTCTTGTTTAACCTCTTCAGGGATCTTGGAAAGTCTTCTTGTTTGTCTATTCATGATCACCCATGTGCTGCACCAGAGAACTTCTTTTAGCATGTATTGAATATTGGGACAACCTCAATTCAATGTCATTTGTGATTAGAATGAATGGAAAAAGAGTGGATACAGGTTGATCTAGATGGTTTGGTAAGGTAAAGATTGAATCCATTTCCATAAAAATGTGAACATCATTAGTGAATAGTTGATCCTTATAAATCTCAAAATTCAACTCACCTAAGATTTTTTGCGAAAAAGAATGTGTATGGAAAGGATGAAATTATGCACCTTGTGGCTCTTGTTATGATCTCTTTGGTGTAGTGATCCCTGATTATCCAATCTCTTCGCATTCCATTCTTTCCTGCTGCATCGACCCAAGTATCAACTTCAATTTCGTCTCCCCTGTCACATTCATGTTCTTGTTTTTAATTCTTTGAACAAACAATCAATACAAGAGGTCACGAGTATTAACATGCAAGGAAAATGTTTAAGAAACCATTATATTTTTACCATTTACTATACTTCTGTACTTGAACTTGAATACGAGTAACAACCCAAATGAGTTTTCGAAGGCTCATCTCGCGGGTTGCTCCAAAACCTTCTCCCCCGATGCCAGAGCTAGTGACATGATTTAAAGCAGTTTCCTGAAAAATAATTTTTATTGCTTTGTTTCAATCACACTCTTGTCCATTCTATCTTCAACATAAGGTACACACTATGTTGTCATACTGACAAACATCACAACATACTTTTGTTCAATTTTATGGTGTAATGGTTGGCCATAATGATTTTGAAGTTCATAAATTTTGTTAGGCACAATATCAGAAAATTGTGGATATATGATATATTGAGTTATTTACTGATGGTGGAATTGTGAAGCTAACCTGAAGAAAATTCATGAGTGTCTCCATGGTGGCAGTTTTATCTGGTCCAATTTCATAAGACCTGATAACAAAAATTTGCCTAAACACAAACTTACCCTCCACAAACCTTCCACGCAAGCTGGTAACAATAGCTTCATCTGCTGCACTTTCTTTTGCCAACTTTCCTGCTTGTAGAGGAGCCTCAGCCACGTGTATTCCATTCATATTCACTCTGTGCGCAGTGTCCATTTTTCGAGGACTATCACTATAACTTGCGGTCACTGACAAAACCCTTCGTTTATTAAACATGTTAGTAACGTTGCATGCAGAATGAAACCTCACATTCTTCTCCTTTGAATCGTTTAAACTCCGTGGAAATTGCAAACCGATGTTGCTGATTGCGGCCATTGATGGATGTAGTTGGTGGTTAATTAAGGACTCAAATCACTAACAAGCCTAGTGGAATTCAGAATAATGAAAAAGTAATGTCGAATATAAATGTAGCTCAAGTTTCTTGTTGAAGCGGAAATGATTTCATTTCAAAAGGGTGTATATTTTGTAGGTGCAACTAATGGTGAATTATGGGAAAAGAGAAGCTTAATTAAGAAAGAAAAAAAGGAGGAGATTTTGTGTTTGTAACATAGGGATGTGAAAATCAAGAACATTATAGAAATATGTGGGATTCGCAGCCCAACCACTTCATTGGAGTGGGAGAAAATAAGGTAGGAAATCTATAGTTAACTTGCACGCAAAAACAGAAGATACGAGATGGGGTGTTACGTATGTGCCATTCTAGCCATAAAGAATGGGGTGTATCACTGATGTTCATGCCCTTAAGAATAGGGTAAGTCTAATTTAACTCTAAACAATAAAGAGTTGTTTAGAAGGGTAGGACTAAGGCAAAGGCCTTTAAATTTGGCATATTTTGTGTAGGTAAGCGGTTTCCACACTTTCTTCCACATCTAGCTATTTCCATGGTCAGAATAATGCAACTTTAATTGCTAAATGGCCAAGTAGAAAGTGCCAAATTACCATAAGCGATGTATATTAAAAATTGTATCTCAAATGGTTGAATGGGTAAATGATATTGTAAAGGAGGCATAACTTGTTTTTTTTTTAATCAATCGTTATCGCTATGTAGGTTTAGAAAATTATAAAATAGTTTAACTTTTTTTTTTTTTACGAAAATTGTATATTAACTTGTTATTTGCTTTTGTTTTATTCTTTAACTAATTATTTACTCAATTTATACGTTTATCTCACTATAATTTATAGCCTTCCTAAACGATATTAAAAAATGTTAACCTATTTTGTCTTTTCTCTCCACCAATTCGTCAAAGCACTACCGTTAGATTAATTAATGAAGATGATTCCAGAGTTATTCATTGCCAACAAATTAAAATAATAAAATAAATTCAATTTTACATGGTTTAAGGTAATAGTAAAAGAATAATTTTTTAAAGTAATGTGAAAACACATTAAAAAATGATAAGAAATTACATTTCTTCGCATCCCAATATTTTACTTTTATTTTTTAACTAATATCCTAGGAGCATTTTGTCGAAGAGAAAACATAAATTATAATAAAATTGTGACGATAAATAGGTTCAACATATTAATATTTTTTTCCCTAATGAATTTATCATAATAATCATCTATTAATCCAAAATACTAATATATATATAGAAAACAACTTCATAAAATAATAAAAATAGGTGAGGAGGGCAGTGGCTTTAAGGTGAGAAAATGTGTGTAAAAGGTTTTGTTATAAATAAAAAATCTCTCATTTTTAACGAAAGTTAAAAGATTAACAAATTTCAGAATTTTGAGTACAATGAATGTGCTAAAGTGAGTAATAAAGGTTATAAGATTTTATAAATATAAAAATTTGAAGAAAGGATTGAATTGTGATTTTATTTTATTTACATATTATAATAGTATATCATTATTGTATGTAAAATAAGGTTTGAAAAATGTTTTTAAAAATAAAGCAAGTAAGTACTATACACACGTTTATATAAACTATAGATTTTACAATACGGCATTAACATAAGTTGTAAAGTAATTTATGTAAGATGAAGAAATTGAAAAATAGGAAACAGGGAAAATGAGAGTGAGAGAAGTAGGATAAAATAAGTGAAAGAAAAAAAAAGTTAAAATTAGAAATAAAGGAAAAGAAAGTGGTTGATCTTATTCTTATATAATATTTGTCTTATCCTCGTGCTTAATCTAGGGTAGGAAAGATATCGAAAGCAATTTGTAGAATCCCTAAATATTTTAAATCGTCTTATCTCTCGTACAACTATCTTAGAAGCTCTTCAAGATGCTGTTTATTCAAAATTAACCAAGGATTTACTTGCTAAGAGAGGAATATCCAACTGATCAAATTACTATTGAGGTTAGTGACCAATACAATGTTATAATTATAAAATTCTTCTCGTGTTTTAAATCCAATTATAAAATTCTTCTCGTGTTTTAAAAATTGGATTGGAACGGCCGATTCAATCAGTTAAACCAAGAATCATACTAGAAATTGGTAGGTTACTTTAAATAACTAAATTTTTATTAAATCTATCGAAAAAATTAGGACAAAATCAAAAAAATCAATTGAATTTTGTTCCTCGAACCGATTTTTGATAAAAAAGAAATTAGGATCAAAATTTTTTAATATAGTTTTTTTTTATATAAAAAATATAATGTATTTTAATTTTTTTATTTCATGTTAATTATATCAATTTTAAATAATAATTATTTTATTATATTTTTATCTTATTTTAATAATTATTTATCTTTTACTTATTATTATATTTTATATTTATAATTTTTATTGTAATTTATGGTAACATGATAATAACTTTTATTATTATTTTTTAAATATTATTACTAAAATACTTATTATATATTTATTATATTATAAAAATACTATTTCATTAAATTCGATTGAATCTTTAAACTCCAAACTCGATTTAGTGGATTCAATTTAAAAAACATTGATTCTTTGGGAAAAAACTTAAAATCCGGTAAGTTTCATGTTTTATTATAAAGATATTCACGAAAAATATATTACTTAATTTTAAATCAACACTAGTATGATGTCTGATTGGTAAAGTTAATGTCAAACCAACATTAGATGGATTTATTAAATTTTCACATGATATCATAGAAGATGTAATTCTTATTTCTTAGTTATCATATAGTTGTTGATGATAAAAAGCTAAAAGTCATGAAAAAAATTACCTTAAGTGTTTTTGAGGTTATGTAACATTCTAACGATAGGAAAGATTGTTTGAAGATAAATACATCAAATAAAGCCTTTCCTATATAAACACGTATTTGTACCATTCGGCAAAAGATTTAAATTGTTTTACGAAAAGAAAGGATTGTTGGTGTATGAATTAGTGAACATTAAGCTCAATGTCAAGAATTTTTTTTTTTTAATGTTTTCACATAAAAGAAGTCAAGCTTCTCCCATAACATAATGATAATTGTTAATACTTCATTTCTTTTTTCATAAAAAATTAATTAATTAAAAGTTCAAAATACATTAATATACAAGAAAAATAAAGAAGAAGAAGGGAAAACCTCCTTATATCCTTGTTACAACCACCTTCTTATAGCCATGATGATATACTGCTCCAATCATTAACCAGTTACTTGAAATTAAGTGGAAAAAAAGGAAGTTATCATTATCAACTTATATTAATTATTTAGAGGGGATATTTTTTAGAGCGTAAACCCAGTGAAACAAATTTTTTTTGAAGAGATTTGTAGTTGGAGCTGAAACTGCATGCTTGCAACAAGATTCTAGTCCAGCACAAAGTGTCTAAGTCCAAAATAAAGCTCTGTTGAAGTGGCATTGTCTCTGGAGTTAGAAAACCTCCCCTAATGTTACTGTGAATCCACCTACTCTCACTAAAACAATGATATCTTCGTCTCCCTTTGTAATTAGGAACCCCACCTCTACCATTGATGATTTCTTCTACAACGCACTAAAATTAAATAAAAGATAATTGGATAAAGTTAAATAAAAAATAATTAGATTAACAGTTTCTTGGGATTTTTTTTATTTTGTTAATATCATGAATAGTTATTATTTTAATTTTGGGAATTATTATTTTGATTTCAGTGAGATAATATTAGGATTTTTTATGGTAGTCTTTAAATATACAGATATAATTCTTATTTTTGTATGATAGAAAATCAATAATATATAGTTTAAAAAATTGTTATTAAATTAGAATCAGAACTAGGACTTGAGTGTTTGAGCGTGAGAGAGATTCAAGATGGCTAATATAATAAATAATGTGACTCTATTCCAATTAATTAAAGGAGTCAAGTATTTCTGTTGGAATCTGCAGATGAGAGTCCTATTGAGATCACAAAGTAATTGGGAGATAGGCGATGATAGTTTTGAGGAACCAGAGAATATCGAAGGATAGTCAGCAGCCGCACACAAAACGTTGAGAGAAAAACATGAGAAAGATAATGCAGTCATGTACATGCTGTACCGAGTTGTTAATAAAGAAGATAGAAAGTGTCAAAACCTCAAAGAAAGCATGTGATGTGTTGGAGAAGGAGTAAAAGAATGATCGCTGAGTCACACGAATTCGATGATAAATACTACATAATTTGATGAAGAGTATGAGAATGAAAGAGTCGGGAGGAGCTTCTGAATACATCTTGGGTGTTGAAAATGTGTTGAAATAGCTTAATCAAAATGGAGAGATGTTTTCCAAAGTTCAAATTGTTGAAAAGATCTTGAGGTCATTAACGAATGATTTTGAGAACATAGTGTGTGCAATAAGGCAAGCAAAGGACTCGTCCGAGCTTACAATAAAAGAGTTTGTCAGTTCTCTTGAAACCTATAAATAAGAAAGAAGAAAAAGGAGGAGTAAGCAATGATACAAGTGCTCCAAAGTGAGACAAGTGAGAAAACTCTCTATTGTCAAAACATTCAAGGAAGTGGACGTAGTGGTCAAGGCCAAGGAGGCTGAGGTGGTGATAAGGAAGAATGGGATCAACAACACTAAATTGGTAGTGAACATAGTTGGAGAGGAGGTCAGTCATCGACCTATAATGTTAAGTGCTTTAAGTGTGGCAAATATGACCACTATACAACGCATTTCTACTTAGACAAGTGTTAAAATTACGGTGAGGCTGGATATTTTACGATAGAATGCCAAGCTAGGAAAAATGTGGGAAGGACCTATCTCGCATAGTAGATAGAAGCTGAAGAAGGAATATTGTTGATGACCGACCACAACTCTAGAACTGACAAGATTGTCGATCACAACTTGGTAATACACATGGCAGTCGATTACAACACGAAAGAAGTAATAGTTTTGATGACCAATCTTAACACTGGAAATAGTAATGATGGATTCAGGAAGATATCATCACATGCCAATATGGTATCTGGATACGGGTGCAAGTAATCACATGTGTAGGGATGAACACCTATTTAAAAAATTAGAGAAATTTGATGGTGATAATGTGTCTTTTGGAAATGGGTCAGAGATCTTGGTAAAGGCCGATGTACTATTTGTTTTTTGTAGAAGGATGACCTAAACATGTCAATTCGAGATGTGTTTTATGTTCATATCTTAAGAGTAACCTTTTGAGTATGACACAACTAATGGAGAGAGGATACTCAATTTTCATGAAAGACTGAATACTACAATTAAAGGACAAACTCAGAAGGTTGATTGATCGAGAAGAGATTGGAAAGAATAGAATGTACAAGTTGAAAGTAATAAGGGGGAGATTGATGGCAATGTGAAACCTCATGCAAGAAAAGAAGGTTCTAGCTTAAGGCACTACATGGCCTGTTGGATTTCCCTAGAACTGAAAGCATTGAGGGGAAGATTAATGGCAATGTGAAACATGTCCCTACATTCTCAAGAGATGATTTTGATGATGATTCAAGTCAACAACATTCAAGATTCAAGCAAGCTCAAGATGAAGCCTGAATACTAGATAGAGTCTTAGAATACTGGATATATAGGTACAAGTTGATAAAGTGGTATTATGCATAAGTCTCCAAAGCACAAGTGTGATAAAATTTCGTAACATGACATTTTTCACTTTCATAATCAATTATGATGCATCAGAAATGGAAAAATGATTTTCTCTTTGTCATAATCGATTATACTGATAACATAATTGATTATGGCAGTTTAAATTTGAAAAATATATCTGTTTTGAAGAATAAATGTTTTTTAATACATCCTGATTTTTCTCTACGAAAGTATTAATGACCAACGGCTATTTTCTGATGCTATTTTCCTATTTAAATGGGTTTTGATGAAAAATAAAAAATTACACAATTACAAAATTCGAAAATTCAATTTACATTCTATCACTTTTGAGAAAAGAATTCTGAGCAAGGCAACAGAGCACTTTTAGGTTTTCTGAGAAAAAAATTTCATACTGCTTTCTACACTTTCATTGTCAATCACACTGTGTTCTTGGAGTTATCATTCTACAGACTTCTACAATTTGTTATCTCCGTTACCCAGGTGTGACTGTTCTTATTTTATTGCCTTCATTTTTTTTTTCAGGAAGTTGATGTTAAATTCCCTGTTTAGGGTTTAAGTGGTTGCTGTTAAATCCCCTTTTTAGTGTTTAGGTTGTTGCACTATTTCTTGAGCAGTGTGTTTCTGTGTTTGAAATTTCTACTATCATCCCTTTATTTGTTCAGGGAGGTGTTCATCCTTGGTGGGATTCTAAGGAGGTGTTTTCATCCCTTTGATTTGTTTAGGGAGGTGTTCATCCTTAGTGGGATTCTAAGGAGGTGTTTTCATCCCTTTGATTTGTTTGGGAAGGTGTTCATCCCTAGTGTGATTCTAGGGAAGTGTGCATCCTTTGTGTGTTGGTGGAAAAAGAGGTGCTTTTCATCCTTTGATTTGTTCAGAGGAGGTGTTCATCCCTAGTAGGATTCTAGGGAGGTGTTCATCCTTAGTGAGTTTCTAAGGAGGTGATTGTCTTTTTAATTATTTTACTCTTTACTGGTTCCTCTACTGAGTTGATTGTAATTTGTAAACTGAATTTTAAAGATAGTGAATTGAGGTCACTCTTGTGTTAGAGGGTGACTGGGAACTCGATGTAGGGTTGACTATACCCGAACCAATATAAATTACTGTGTGCTCTTCTCTTCACTTTATGACTCTTGGCTTTTGTTTTCCCTACATCTTCATTCTTGAATCTTTCCCTATACCTTGCTGATTATATCGCTTCCGCTTTATCTGAATTCAATCTGATAATTAAAATTTAATTAACAAGTTATTAGACATCGAAAATAAATTTTTAATTTGACATTTATTTTAATTTGTGTATCTATTCACCCCCTCTAGATGCCATTTGTCTAACACAAGTTGCATCTAAGAAGCATTCGAGAGAGGAGTCTGAAATTAAATATAAAACACACGTTGAAGAAAGATCATCAATCTGGTGTTGAATTATTGGCAAGCATACCAAAATTATCAATCGCAGTATAATATTTCGATTAAATAAAAATCGATCCCACGAGGAACAGTTTCAATGAAAATTCCCTATTATATGTTTACTAAGTGGATAAAAACAGAATGAGTTTTGCATAAAGAGTTGAATTGAAATTAAATGACAAAGAACTGTAAATTGTTGAGAAAATATCAATTAAAGGCGCTTAGAATTGACTTCCTTCCTTTTCCCTCTTTTGTAATGACTATGTCAATTAAAAGCGTCAATTAACCTAACAATATTGATGCCAACTACTCAAATCATCCATGTTGATTCCTCACACATGAAATTCATAAGAAAACCTAATAAATGTAGATTCCTCACACAATTAAGAGATTTTCCAGCATTAGGTTTAGGGTGTTAAGCAGTTGATACATTCATTCCATTCCTGGCAATTAACGTAACAAATATTCTTATCGTGATCTAGAGTTCAAGATATATTTTCCAATCATATCCCAAACATCAAGAATAAATCATTCCAAAGCACAAAGGATAAGAATAACAACATCAAAACATAGATTAATATCTCAAAATATCACCATGATACAAAAGAGTTCAAAGAAAGTGCACCAAATCCCAAGAGAATGAAGTTAGCCACTCATGTTGGCCATTACAATGCTCCAATTGTGAAAGAAGTGAAGAATTGATGAAGATTGGACGAAACCCTAGTAGTAGTCGCACCTCTTCTCCCCAAAACTGCCTCCTTTTCTCAAAACACATCTTATATTTTTATAGGAAAAATTGGGCCTCGCGTCTTTCGCTCAAGCGACAACTTTCGCTCAAGCGAAAGTTTCCTATTTTCGCTCAAGCGACAAAATGCTCGCTTGAGCGAGTGAACTCCAGAGAATGATAACTAACATTCACTCAAGCGAATTTTCTTGCGCTTGTCGCCGCCGTCCCTTTCCGACGTCCGGGGGGGGACGTCTTAGAAACGTTTATGCGAGCGGTCGCGAAAAGATGGTTTAGACTCGCGTTTTTGTTTTAAAAGGTTTTCGAAAAGGGGTTCTTATGGAGTCGCCACCAATGTTTTGACCATAAACATTGGAAAAGGAAAAAATGTTGATTTTAAGAAAAACCGCACTTGGCCATTATAACCAGAGTTGGGTAAGGGAGTTAGTTACGTGTGGGGAAGGTGTTAGCACCCCACAACGCCCCTTTCGGGTTCCCTATGACAGATTAATTCATTTAAATAAAGACTACGAGAAATTACGCGATTACCCTATTTTATTACATAATATTAAATGGCTATCTACATGATTTTATTCTATGTTGCGTGTATAAAATGATGAATAAAGCTAAATAAAGCAATAAAAGAGATATTAAAATAGCTATCTACATGATCCTATTCTACATGACATAATAAAGCTAAATAAAACAATAAAATAATAAATAAAACAATAAAAGAGAAGGGAATTGAAAAGAACCTCCGTAGCAAGCTTTATATTGAGAACCTCGAAGCTGTGAGGATGCGTTTTGGCAACCCCTCTCTCTACACGGTCTCTCCTCACCAATACAAGATCGACTCTACTAAAAATTTAAAGAAGAATCAAATGCCGGAATATAATTCCTTAGCAGATTGTTACCTATTTAAGGCAATCGGAAAGATCATTCGAGAGAGAGAGAAGTAGACAAGTGCTCTAAAGTGTTTCGAGCTCTGCGGAGTGTCCGTGGTGTGAAAAAGTGGCAAATGAGCCTCCTATTTATAGTTTTTCGCAGCTGGCGCACTTTGGGACGGCCGTCCGGGTTGGGACGGCCGTCACGGGCTGAGATGGCCGTCCCAAATGGCAAATTTACACGAACGGGACCCCGGGAAGGCCGGGACGGCCGTCCCACTTAACCGGGTTTGGGACGGCCGTCCCACATTCGGGACGCGCGTCCCAACTGCTTAATTGCAGTTGGGACGGCCGTCCCACTTTGGGGACCGTGGTCCGGCACTGTTTGTCCGGTTTTCGTGTTCGGGACCCGGGAAGCTTTCCTTTCCTTTTTCGGACATAGATTGATGTCGATGTGTGTCCGTTGAAGCTTTATCTTCATATAGGAAGTCTTCTTGGCCTTCATTAAGATGCCGGTCGAGCTTTGTCTTTGTGTAGGAAGTCTCTTTTGGCTTTTACCGTGTGAATGAGTGAACTCCAGTCTTCGTTGTGGGAGGTCCTTCTTGGTTTTTCTTTGATATGAAGTCGGGTGAAGCTGTATGAAGTTTCCCTAGCTTTTATTTGAGAGGTCGGGCAAAATTAGGGGTCTACAGCTGCCCCCCTTCACCTGCCTAACTAATTCGTTGGCTTTAACATGCCGACATAATTAGTTGGTAGGGGAAGGAGTTAACCCTTTGCCGGCTATCCTTCGGATCTTGCTCCTTGCTCGATCCTCCGGATGATAAATATCTTGATAGGTACTAACCCCTATCTGGTTTAAGTCTGTATTTGACTAGACTTTTGTGGGTACTTACCCCCACTAGGTATGAAGTTTTTTGGTAAGCCCCTTTCTGCATGGCTTAGGTGAGTATGTACCCCCACCCGGTATGAAGTTTTTGGTAAGTCCCAGTTTTGCAAGGCTTAGGTGAGTACGTACCCCCACCCGGTATGAAGTTTTTGGTAAGCCCGGTTACGCAAGGCTTAGGTGAGTACGTACCCCCACCGGTATAAAGTTTTTGGTAAGCCCAGTTCTGCAAGGCTTAGGTGAGTACGTACCCCCACCCGGTATGAAGTTTTTGGTAAGCCCCGTTTTGCAAGGCTTAGGTGAGTACGTACCCCCACCCGGTATGAAGTTTTTGGTAAGCCCCGTTCTGCAAGGCTTAGGTGAGTACGTACCCCCACCCGGTATGAAGTTTTTGGTAAGCCCCGTTCTGCAAGGCTTAGGTGAGTACGTACCCCCACCCGGTATGAAGTTTTTGGTAAGCCCCGTTCTGCAAGGCTTAGGTGAGTACGTACCCCCACCCGGTATGAAGTTTTTGGTAAGCCGCGTTCTGCAAGGCTTAGGTGAGTACGTACCCCCACCCGGTATGAAGTTTTTGGTAAGCCCCGTTCTGCAAGGCTTAGGTGAGTACGTACCCCCACCCGGTATGAAGTTTTTGGTAAGCCCGGTTCTGCAAGGCTTAGGTGAGTACGTACCCCCACCCGGTATGAAGTTTTTGGTAAGCCCCGTTCTGCAAGGCTTAGGTGAGTACGTACCCTCACCCGGTATGAAGTTTTTGGTAAGCCCCGTTCTGCAAGGCTTAGGTGAGTACGTACCCCCACCCGGTATGAAATTTTTAGTAAGCCCCGTTTTGCAAGGCTTAGGTGAGTACGTACCCCCACCCGGTTTCTGGCGACTTATTGTCTCCGATCATGCGCCTATTCCATGAGGAATGATTGATTTTCTTTCTTTTTGACTTTTCTATTTTAGTTATCCGGTTTTACGGGATTCTTCGTTGGTTGCCTTTTGGGCAGGAATTTATTGGGGACTTTGATTGTGCCTCTTGATTAGGCAATTGCTTCGGCGATGGTGAAGACTTTTATGCTTTTGGGCTTGCATTACCTCTCGCATAGGTTAATTTCCCATTTCTTTGGGATATTAGCTCTTTGCTTATTTTGAGCAAGCTGTAGTTACGTTGTAAGCTCACCAGGTGAAATTTTTTCTTTTGAGAATTTGATTGCTCTGATCGAGATCTCTTTTGAATTGCCCCCTTAGAGGGAAAATGGAGTTTTTGACTCCTTATTGCTTGAACTGGCTTTTGTCTATGCTTTTATTTCTGCTGGGGAATGGGTTTGTATGTGCGCCTTTTATGCACGTTAGATGGAAAGATATATATTTTCTCTTCTCTTTGTAATGATCCCTGGGGAATTTTATTGGCTTCCTGGGGATGGAAATTTCTCCTTTTCTGCTTTTGTAGATTTTTCTTGATGTGCTCTTCCTAGGGATTTTCTTTTGGCTTTTTCATGCAGTGGCCTTTGTTAGAGGATGAAAGGCTTTTCTCTTCTTTCTTTTTGTTGCCCCCCAGTGATTTGGGTGATTTGATTCTGTGCTTTCTTTCGATGGACTCTTGTGTAACCCTTATTCTCCGTTGGGGCATGAAATGGAGATCCTTATATGAGTGTGTTTGGTGACTCATGTGGTGATGAAGCTTAGTCGCGAGGTAATCTTTTTGTCTTGCCTCTGGAGTAGGCAAGGATCCGTTGCTTGGGTATGGTCAAGCCTTTCCGTTAGCCTTTCTTCTTTCGATGTACCTTCTTTTATTATTGTAGAAGGTTGATGGTTGGAACTAGTTTCTTTGAAGTTCCTTATGTTGCTGAAATGATTTTGATTTCGTTTTTTGCGATTTTGATTTTCATATGGAGGCTGGATTACGGCGCTTCTGTTTTCAATCACAAGTGCGGAGACTAACCTCCTTATATGCATGTTTAATATTTTTGTTTGAAGAAAATTATTTTTCTTGATTTTGACAAAGTCATATTATGCAACTATTTTGTGTGTGAATGTCCTAAATGCAATCTATTGTTTATTTATTTTTAATGCATTTAGAAAGTAACTGGCCTTCTCCCGTTGGCTTCTTATGAATATGCCTATGGGCTCCTCTTTTTATGACCTTAATGATGGGCTCATCTTTTACTCATCTTTTGGTTTTAGCCCTATCTTTTGCCTAGACCGCCCTTTACGGGTTTTCGATCTAGCGGGCTGCCTCAATTTTTGCCTAGGATATCTTAGGGGGCTTTTGCCTTATTTTTTGCCTAGACCAGTCTTTTTTTTGGGGTTTGCGATCTAGCAGGCTACCCTAGTTTTTACCTAAGAATATCCTAGCAGGCGTTTATTCTCTTATTATTTTTATACGCTTCCCTTTTTTAGATGCATGTTTGATCTTTGATTAAAAGTCTTTGCGCATATCAATAAAGAGGCATTTCCATAATATTTGGTCAAGAGAAAGGAAATGGAAGGGAATTTTATTGATAAATGAGCAAAATTTTATTTCTTTTATAGAAGGATTACAAAAGGTATTTAGAAGAATGGGTAGTCAAGGTTGGTCTGTCTTGTTTAGGCTTATACGGTCATGTCCATGATATCTGCCCCCTGGTTCTCCTAATTACTTCAGTTGAGATGCCCGAGCTCGAGTGAAGACTATGCGAGCTGCTTGCTACGGAAGAATGTTACTTTAGCCGCCTTTTCGGTTTTCGACTAAAGTAACCATTGCTCTTTAGTTAGATTTTTTTTTTTTTTTTTTTTTTTTTTTTTACCTCTACTTTTTGCCTAGAGCGTATCCTAGCGAGGAATATGGACCCTATCTTTTGCCCAGGAACGTCCTTTGCGGATTTTCATTCCTGACGGGTCTTGAGCAATGTCTTCAAGCATAATACTTCTTCATCGCGTCTCGAATTGATTGGGTGTCGAAATTCCTCTCCATCCATATTGGTGAGGATAAGTGCCCCTCCTGAGAAAGCTCTTTTGACCACAAAGGGTCCTTCGTAATTTGCTTGCCCATTTTCCAATTTTATCCTTCGGGTTGGAAGCAATTTCTTTACAACTAGATCCCCTTCTTGATAAGTATGAGGGTGGACTTTTTTATCATAAGCCTTCTTGATCTTCTTTTGATAGGCTTGTCCATGACATATAGCATTCAGCCGCTTTTCATCGATAAGGTTTAATTGATCGTATCGACTTTGAATCCATTCGAGCTTCGTTAGTTTTGCTTCCATTATGATTCGCAAGGAAGGTATTTCGACTTCTATTGGTAACACGGCCTCCACACCATATACCAGGGAAAATGGAGTAGCCCCTGTTGAAGTCCGTACGGATGTTCGATAACCATGAAGAGCAAAAGGTAACATTTCATGCCAATCTCTATAGGTTTTAACCATCTTTTGAACAATCTTCTTGATATTTTTATTGGTCGCTTCGACCGCACCATTCATTTTGGGCCGATAAGGAGAAGAATTATGGTGTTGAATTTTGAAATCTTGACATAATTCTTCCATCATCTTATTATTCAAATTGGACCCGTTATCGGTAATGAGACGATGCGGGGTACCATATCGACATATGATATTCTTTTGAACGAAGGTGACCACTACCTTTTTAGTCACATGCGCGTAGGATGCAGCTTCTATCCATTTAGTGAAGTAGTCAATAGCCACCAGAATAAATCGATGACCATTGGATGCCTTAGGTTCAATGGGACCAATAACATCCATGCCCCACATGGCAAATGGCCATGGGATAGCCATAACATTGAGAGGTACCAGGTGGAACATGCACGTTGTCCGCATGTACTTGACATTTGTGACATTTTCCGGCATACTGATGACGATCCTTTTCCATTGTGGACCAAAAATATCCTGCCTCGAGGATTTTCCTAGCCATGATATGCCCTGGGGCGTGCGTCCGAAGGCTCCTTCATGTATTTCCCTAATCGGTTTACGAGATTCTTTGAGATTGACGCATCTTAGCAAAGTGGAGTCAAAATTCTTTTTATAAAGGGTTTCTCCTATCAACATAAACCCTACGGCCCTTTTCAGAATAATCCTTTTATCATTGTCACTGATTCCCTCGGGGTATTCACCCTTTGTTAAGTATCGCCTTATGTCATGATA
The DNA here is from genome assembly GCA_963425845.1 of Sphenostylis stenocarpa. Lineage (NCBI taxonomy): Eukaryota > Viridiplantae > Streptophyta > Magnoliopsida > Fabales > Fabaceae > Sphenostylis > Sphenostylis stenocarpa. Next base: position 46,243,279 of record OY731406.1, read on the forward strand.
CCAAGGGGTTTCATCTTTTTCATTGTCTATCATCATACAAAAGGCTTGTTTATTGTACCTTTTGACTTGGATGATGGGCATCTCATGTTCTTGTTCTAGTGTGAACATGGATGATAATGTTGCCAATGCATCTGCAATTTGGTTGTCTTCCAGAGGGACATACTCGAAGCTGATGTTTTCCATTTTTGAAGTCATGTTACGAATGTGTTCCGAGATAAGGGATTAACTTGGAATTTTTAGTTTCCCATTCACCCTTGAGTTGATAAATAACAAGGGAAGAGTCACCGAATACTTTGAGTCTAGTTACCCCATGATCCAAAGTCTGTTTGAATACCTAGAGCACAAGCTTCGTATTCGCCATATTGTTTGTGCAATCAAAGTTTAATCTGGATCATTCTTGGTATATACTTCTTTTCGGGAGATATTAAAATAGCTCCTATCCAGTGTCCTAGTAAATTTGAAGCTCCATCGAAGAACATGATCCACTCATTATTCTCTAGTTCTTCATGTTGGATGTGCATTATGTGTTCATCTCGGAAAATCATCTTGTATGGATTGATATTCGTCTATTGGTCCATGTGCTAGATAATCTGCTAAAGGGCTTCCTTTGATAGCTTTTTGAGTGACATGAGCGATATCAAATTCGATAAGAGTACCTGCCATCTGGCTATCCTTCAGGTCAAAGCGGGTTTTTCAAACGAGATATTTGATTGGGTCCATTTTGGAAATCAACCAAGTTGTATGTCCGGCCATATATTGTCGAAGGCGTTGAGTTGCCCACACCAATGCACAACATGTTTTTTCGAGTGGTGTATAACGAGTCTCATAGTTTAGAAATTTTTTATCGAGGTAATATATGGCTTGTTCTTTTTTACCCGTTTCATCTTGTTGACCGAGCACACATCCCATGGATTCGTCGAGTACCTGAAAGGTAAAGAATCGGGGGCTTTCCTTCCACAGGTGGTACCGAGTATCGGGGGATTGGTTAGGCACATTTTGATTTTTCGAAAGCTTGTTGACATTCGTCGTTCCAAACTTTCGGTTGGTTTTTACGCAATAGCTTGAAGATAGGCATGCACTTGTCCAGTTAATTGCGCAATGAACCGTGCGATGTAGTTTATTCGACCCAAGAATCCTCCGATTTCTTTTCTGTCCTTGGTGGGGGCATTTCTATGATTGCCTTTGTTTTATCGGGGTCCACCTCAATTCCTCTTTTACTAACAATAAACCCAAGGAGTTTTCCCGATCGTACTCCGAATGTGCATTTAGCCGGGTTGAGCTTAATCGGTATTTTCGAAGTCGATTGAATAACTTCTTTAAATATTGGAGGTGATCTATTTCATTTTTGGACTTGGTGATCATATCATCCACATATACTTCGATTTCTTTGTGAATCATATCATGAAATAGTGTGACCATAGCCCTTTGGTAAGTAGCCCCTGCGTTCTTGAGTCCAAAAGGCATTACTCTATAGCGAGAATGTACCCCATGGTGTAATGAAGGAAGTTTTTTCTCTATCTTCGACAGCCAATTTAATCTGGTTATACCCTGCATATCCATCCATGAAAGAATAGAGAGTATTTGTAGCGAGTATGATCTACCAGCATATCGATATGTGGTAAGGGAAAATCATCTTTCGGACTTGCACGGTTTAAATCCCTATAATCTACGCATACTCTGATTTTTCCATTTTTCTTTATGACTGGCACAATGTTGGCCAACCATTCAGGGTATTTTGATACAATTAGAAAATTGGCATCCAATTGTTTTTCTACTTCTTCTTTAATTTTTAAGGACCATTCTGGTTTTACTCTTCGAGTTTTTGCTTGACGGGCAGAATTCCCTCTTTTATTGGTAACCGATGCTCTACTATGCTCTTGTCAATCCCAGGCATATCATGGTAGGACCAAGCAAACACATCCATATATTCTCTTAGTAATTGTATTAACCTTTCCCTGACGTCATTATTAATTTGGGTACCGATGTTTACTTCTTTCTTATCGTCTTCGATCCCAAATTGATAGCCTCGGTTTTCTCCCGATGGGGCTGTATTGATTGAGCTTCTTTTTCTAACAGTCTTTGCATATCCGGGAAATGGTCCCCTCCTCACTGTCCGACTCAATCCATTCGTCTTCGGCTTTCGAGATCTTCCAAGGAGTTTTCAATCACGAGACATGACTGTATGGGTTATGCTTTGTTTTAGATTCTTTTATTAAATGTATGAGAGAGAAAAGAATGAAAGAGAATATGTATATTAAAAAAATGCCTCATTGTATTGATAGAAGAAAATATTTACAAAGCCCAATTTAACCAAAAATCTCATAATCATGGACAAGGATCACGAGAAATACATCGGAAGCTTTTATTATTTCTTTATTTTTATTGCAAAAAAAGTAAAAATGATGAGCCCTAATCTGCTGGTCTCCCTTATCCCGTCTTTTACTCGAGGCTTTGATAAAGGCTGGTCGTCCACCTTTGGAGTAGATGCGTCAAAGGTGATCCATCCCGCATCTATTAAATCTTGGACCTTATGCTTTAAGGTTATGCGGTTATCTCGTAGAATGTCCTGGAGCGTCCGAATGATAGTTGCATTTTTCATTAAGCTTATACCATTCTGGATATGGTGGCTCCATCTTCTTGGGAGGGATGCGTACGAGGAGCTTGGCGTCTAGTAATTTTAACGACAAGCTTGCATAAGAAGTGGGTATTGGGGTGAACTTCCTTTCCGGTCTACGTGACTTAGTTTGCTGAGAGGAGGAAGAAGGAATGGCCAAGTTGATTGCATTTACGGTTCCTTCTTTCTTTTCCCGAGGCTCTTTTTAATGAATGGAGTAGAGGAGTTGGAGGAGTTCTGCTGTGCAATCCTTCAGCTCTTCGGACCTTGCTCTACTCTTTCTCCTATAATGACTACATCTGCGAAGAGTGTTGATGTGTTCCCTATCATTTTGTCATAATAAGGACCCGTCAAAGAATTGATGAACAGAGGATGTAGTCTCTTTGTCGGATAAAGGAGGTTCCACTTGTGCTTGCCAATTCCCTCCATCTTTGGGCATATGCTTTGAAGGATTCATCATCTTTCTTGCTTAATAGTTGTAAATCTGCTCTTTCGGGGTCGAGATCTATATTGTATTTATATCGACGAAGAAAGGCATCTGCAGGTGTCTCCAGGTTTGGATTTGGCCCCCTTCTAGTTGCATATACCGGTTTAAGGCCGATTCGACTAAACTCTCCTGGAAGCAATGGATCAGGAGTTTCTCATTATCGAGCATATGCAGCCATCTTACGACGAGTACATTGTAAGATGGTTTTTGGGACAAGTTAACCCTATGTATTTCGGGAAGTCGGAGTTTTGAACTTGTTAGGGAATTGGATGTCTTTAACGAGGCACATATCGGTAGCCTCTCTTATATCAAAGTTATGTCCTTCCATAGCTCTCGACCTCTCTTCAAGAGCAATGATTTGTTGCTTTGATATTTCGGGAGCATGAATATGTCTTGCTCTTGTGCTAGATGGATCGGGCTCACTCCGAGGTTCCTCTTCTTCTTCCTGGTGAGAGGCTTGTCCATTTTGAGGACCCTCCGATGAATATTTTGTTGATGCATCATATCTAACATTTGAGCCATTTGCTCTTTCAGCGTATTAAGCTCAGCGGTGAGCTTTCGGTTTTGTTCTTCTAGTTGTTCCATCTTCTTGGCTTTTTGAGCACGAGTGAGGACGGGCGGAAGACCAGCCACCTTCTAAATGATTTTAATGATTCTTATTATAACTTTTATTTTAAATGATTAGTGTGGAATAGATATGTCCTAGGATGAATGTGTTTATGTATGAGAGATTTTATTATGATGATGTTTATGCATATCTTTCTTAATGCATTGGTTCTCTCTCTTGGTTTTACCACTTATTGAATGATATGGTATGAATGATACGACTTTGTCAAGAAAAATTTTTTTTTTATAAGGTATTTTTATGACTTTAATTTGATTATATATTTTTATGATTTTTAGGTTTTTTTCATTTTTTTTTGTTGTATGATTATCCTATGCTAATGCATCAATACAAATGCAGCAAACGTATGCACACACAATTCATACATCCACGAGCAGAGCCACGCTATTACGAGGTAGGGTTTTCCTGCAGAAACGTGCTTGGTTTAGGTGGTTCTAACTGTTCTCACCAGGCCAAAGGTCCCCAAGGTGCCCCCATTATAGGGACCTCTCAATCTCTCAATCCTCGGGTCATGCACGGAACTCCGTGGCGACACCCTTAGACCAAAAGAAGAGAGTTATCACCTTGAGTTGGTGGTTTTCCGACAACGGCAGTAGCCCGTGTGCCAACTAACCGATCGTATCCGCCACCCACTCCCTATAGATATTCACTCTTGCCCCGGGTATAGAGGGACTGTTGTGTGCAAGGGTTTTTGTGTGCGGTTTATATTTCAAACAATTTGCGAAATAATCATACAGCGAGTTATTAAAGCCATACGAGTAAAAACATACAGAAGGGTAAAGGTGTAATTTCAAATCATTACTTAGTTTGAATTTATCTGTCACTAAATGGGATCAACTCTCTAGCTTCCCGGTGGAGTCGCCATCTGTCGCGCGCAGTCCCTTTCAGACGTCCGGGGGACGTCTTAGAAACGTTTATGCGAGCGGTCGCGAAAAGATGGTTTAGACTCGCGTTTTTGTTTTAAAAGGTTTTCGAAAAGGGGTTCTTATGGAGTCGCCACCAATGTTTTGACCATAAACATTGGAAAAGGAAAAAATGTTGATTTTAAGAAAAACCGCACTTGGCCATTATAACCGAGTTGGGTAAGGGAGTTAGTTACGTGTGGGGAAGGTGTTAGCACCCCACAACGCCCCTTTCGGGTTCCCTATGACAGATTAATTCATTTAAATAAAGACTACGAGAAATTACGCGATTACCCTATTTTATTACATAATATTAAATGGCTATCTACATGATTTTATTCTATGTTGCGTGTATAAAATGATGAATAAAGCTAAATAAAGCAATAAAAGAGATATTAAAATAGCTATCTACATGATCCTATTCTACATGACATAATAAAGCTAAATAAAACAATAAAATAATAAATAAAACAATAAAAGAGAAGAGAATTGAAAAGAACCTCCGTAGCAAGCTTTATATTGAGAACCTCGAGCTGTGAGGATGCGTTTTGGCAACCCTCTCTCTACACAGTCTCTCCTCACCAATACAAGATCGACTCTACTAAAAATTTAAAGAAGAATCAAATGCCGGAATATAATTCCTTAACCGATTGTTACCTATTTAAGGCAATCGGAAAGATCATTCAGAGAGAGAGAGAAGTAGACAAGTGCTCTAAAGTGTTTCGAGCTCTCTGGAGTGTACTGTGGTGTGAAAAAGTGGCAAATGAGCCTCCTATTTATAGTTTTTCGCAGCTGGCGCACTTTGGGACGGCCGTCCGGGTTGGGACGGCCGTCCGGACTGGGATGGCCGTCCCAAATGGCAAATTTACACGAACGGGACCCCAGGAAGGCCGGGACGGCCGTCCCACTTAAACCGGGTTTGGGACGGCCGTCCCACATTCGGACGCGCGTCCCAGCCGCTAATTGCGGTTGGGACGGCCGTCCCACTTTTGGGACCGTGGTCCCGGCCTGTTTTGTCCAGTTTTCGTGTTCTGGGACCCCGGGAAGCTTTCCTTTCCTTTTTCGGACATAGATTGATGTCGATGTGTGTCCGTTGAAGCTTTATCTTCATATAGGAAGTCTTCTTGGCCTTCATTAAGATGCCGGTCGAGCTTTGTCTTTGTGTAGGAAGTCTCTTTTGGCTTTTACCGTGTGAATGAGTGAACTCCGTCTTCTGTTGTGGGAGGTCCTTCTTGGTTTTTCTTTGATATGAAGTCGGGTGAACTGTATGAAGTTTCCCTAGCTTTTATTTGAGAGGTCGGGCAAAATTAGGGGTCTACAGCGCTTGAGCGACTAACTTCCAGAGAAGAATAACTAATATTCACTCAAGCGAGAGTCCATCTCGCTCGAGCGACTTCCATGCTGAAAATCTTTTTCCTTCTTCCAATTTTACTCCAATTATGCTGATAATTATGCTCCTTACTCTTTTATCAAGGTATTATCAAATTCATCCTATATTGGGAGAAAAATAGATTATAATTAACATAAGTTAAGTGGTTTCATAACAATTCAAGGCATAATTATATCAGTTTTTTACCACTTAACAACTCCCCCTAACCTAGAATCTTGCTTGTCCCAAGCAAAGTAATTTTTGCAAAACAAAACCATCACCTATTATCACTTTCTCTTCCAGAACCACAACATAAAAAATTTTCAGATGTGATGCTCACAACTCCAAATGAAAATAGAATACATAAGCATTCAAGTTATAGAAATTAATACAGGAAAATAAATCATCAACTATCCTCAGAGAAGCATGATCTCTCACATCTCACAGGTAAGTGTCTATCTCATTCAATCACTTTATTTAGACAATCCAGTATTGATAGTCATCTTCAAGCAATCAACATTTGATAAACAAGACTTAAATCAAAAGGTCTTTTGAGGCTTGTAATGGGGTTGGGCTGAAAAAGAATCCTTGGTTTTTCTGAGGTATATAAAAGTATTTGAAAAATTCAACTCATATGAATGATTCCTGTTTAATATTTCCCCAAGTCAGGTTTCAAACTTAATGATTTTGTCCCTAACATAATGATAGTGAGTTAATAATCTCACAAGTTATTATTCCCCCCCCCCCTTTGATTTCTTTTTCTTTTCTTTTCTCATGCTTTTGCATTTATCCTTTCTGGCTTTGCCACAATATTTATGCTTTTTTTTTTTAAGAATAACAATCCAATAATACCCGTAGGAAAATAATAGCAATACCCAACAATAGGAAAAATAATAACAATCATGCTCATTTCCTTTTTCAAATATAGGAAGATAGATAAATAGTTTTTAGGCTCAGGGGTTCTGTTTAAGAAATAGTATTATTTTTGGCTCAGAAGGGATTCAAATAGATGTCCTATAATTAATGCAGGATTGACTATTTGGTTATGGGTTATATCTACTACAAAGAAAAAAATGCCTTTATCATTTTCAAGTCTCACTAACACGTAATCACATCAAAGAATCAATCAATATCAATTATCATCACAAGGTGTTGACACTCAATTTATCTGTTTTTGGTTCACTTCTCGCTTGGGTTTTTGGCTAACTTCTCTGATTCAGTTAATTCCTACTTCTCCCCGTCAATTCATTTTTCACTATCATACTCAATATCCCAAAATCACTTGTTATTGGAAACAATCAAAATGGTTTTCTTCAAGTTTCAGATTTAAATTGGACAATAAACAATAATTTCATAATTGGCTCTAATCCAAATTGTATGGGACAACAATTTAATCACATCAATTTAAACATTCATCACATTAAGTCAATTCATAATATTCAAAACAAAACAACTCAAAACAAATAAAAAAACTTAAAATAAATTAAAACAAAAAACTTAAAACATCAAATTAACCAATTCACTTAAACACACCAAAATAACAAAAATCACTTAAAATAAATTTTTCTCCCTCTTAATCTTCTTCTTCACTTGCTTCTTCTTCTTCATCTTCTTCTTGTGATTCCTTCTCTTCTTCTTGTGTTCCTGTGCACCAGCTACACCTTCACCCTCTCCTGGAAAATAGGGACTGTCCCCAGGCCATTGAAGTAAGGCATCGGATTCTTGTGGTGACGTCCACTGCATACCTGGAGCAATTTGCAAAGACAAGTTATAAAAATTTTCATTAATGCTGCATTGACCCCTATGGGTAGCTGATTGTTATAATGTTAAATGTTCCATGTATTGTATCATTCTTTGAAAGTCTGGCTGTTGAGGTGGTGGAGGTGGCTGTTGGGCTCTTCTTGGCTGGTGTGGTTCCTGTGCCAGTGGCTGTGGCTCCCCTTCTGTAGGGTTCACATAGTTTTGCTCAATAAATATTCTATTAATGGGCGGCCGAATGTTCACTGATGGGTTTACTTCCACACCATGGGCTATACAAAGAGCTGTTATGAGAGCAGGAAATCCAAGAGCCTTAGCTTGCTCTGCTCGTCGTCCGCTTTCCAATACCACAAACTAATAGATCTCCTCTGATATAATTGCGGCGACGTTAATCATAGTCTCATCCAGAATGCTCTTGATAATATGACACCTACGCATATTCAGATCTGAATTGTGCTTGATGGGTACTATGTTGGCCAGCAGGAATGAAGTCCAAATTTGAGTTAAGGTGGTCATGTTGGCCCTTAATATTCTTAAGGCCTTCCCAACATGGTTTGCCTCAAAGGTCCTCCCAGGTAAGCATAGGACTCTTGCTACGTCATCATCCCTAAAGTGCATTTCAGTTAGACGTCTGCTATTCCGGATGACTGTTAAGTGGTAAAAAGTTGATATAATTATGCCTTGAATTGTTATGAAACCACTTAACTTATGTTAATTCTAATATATTTTTCTCCTAATATAGGATGAATTCGAGAATACCTTGATACAAGAGTAATGAACATAATTGTGAAATAATTGAAGAAAAAGTGAAAGAAAGAAGAACGCTTAAGCAAATGAATGATGCAAGACCCAACCCAAATTCTCTTATAAAAAGATAAGATGTATTTTGAGAAAGGAAGCAGTTTTGGGGAAGAAGAGGCGTGACTACTACTAGGGTTTTGTCCAATCTTCATCAATTCTTCACTTCTTCCACATTTGGAGCAGTGTAATGGCCAACATGAGTGACTAACTTCATTCTCTTGGGATTGGGTGCACTTCCTTTAAACTCTTTTATATCATGGTGATATTTTGAGATATTAATCTATGTTTTGATGTTGTTATTCTTATCGTTTATGCTTTGGAATGATTTATTCTTGATGTTTGGGGTATGATTCACTACTAGAAAAATGCCAAATAGTAACCGAAATCAGTGACTGAAAAATTTAGTTACTATCAGTGACTGAATCAGTAACCAAATTATTATTTTTTAGTTTAGTAACTGAAATAGTAACTGAATTTTCGGTTACAAAAAATCAGTTACTATTTCAGTCACTCTTTTATTTAATTTAATTTTTTTAATTAATTTAATTATTTAATTATTTCACTCACTGTAACATACCCTAACAAATTTTCATTTCGCACTCCACTAATTTGCCCCAATTTCATCCCGCTCCACTTATCTGCCCCAATTTCATCCCGCTCCACTTATCTGCCCTAATTTCATCCGGTGCTCCACTGATCTGCCCTAATTTCATCCTGCACTCCACTAATCTGCCCCAATTTCATCTCGCTCCACTGATTTGCCCCAATTTCATCTCGCTGTCCACTGATTTGCCCCAATTTCATCCCGCTCCACTAATCTGCCCCATTTCATCCCGCGCTCCACTGATCGCCTTCATCTCTCCATCCCCAATCCTCCAGCCTTCAGTACATCCAACACGACAACCTGAAACCCAATAGCGACATCGAACACCAACCCTAACCCCAAATCTCGACGACCTTGAATCGAAGCGACCTGAAACCCTAAGGCTCTGTGAGCTTGAACCTAACCCCGACGACCTCAGTCCCAACCAAAACCCACGAAACTTCGTACTAGAACCCTAACCCTGACGAACTTGAAGTTGTCGAGGCTACTATCAAGCAATAGGTACTCTGCTTTCAACATGTGTTTCGTTTAAGTATGGTTCATCGGGTGGTGCTTGTTCATTATTTCAATACATACGATGTTTAATCATTAAGGTGTATTGCCATGCGGTTCAAGTTTCAATGCTTTGATTATGGCTTATTTAATTGTGTATTTGTGTTTATGTGTTCTGACGACTTCTTCCATATCATTCCATATCACTTGTTTATGTACTAATTGCTTTTTGTCATTCTGCTTTTTGAATCTGAATTTTGTTTTACATGGGTAGGAACTGCTAGCTAGAGCATTTTTAGCTAAGCTTAGGACAATATTTTGTTTTAAAATGTCCATAGTACTAGGTTATAGGACAATCTTGGACTACTTATATTTGTCCAAGATTGTATATGTATGTGGTCACACACATGTGAGTTTTTTGGATAATTTTGTTTTCATTAACTCAAAAGATAATTACAAGGAGTTTGGATGATAAATGATCCTCATTAATGTGAAAAGAAGACTTAAAAATAAAGACGAAGAAGAAGAAGGGACATAAATAGTGTAAATTTTTCCAATCCCTAAACATATACTGGCAATATATTCTAATTTTATGGATATCCAGTTCAGAAAGCAGAAGTGAATTTGAAAGTGAAATTTATTAAAATAAATATTAACCAACTCTATATCGACAAATTTGAATGGGAAGAAGGTCCTCGGTTGGGAATGAACTTGAATATTTTTCCTATATATGTTGATAGTAGAAACTCTCATGTTTTCAATAAAAGTGAGGTTCTTCGGATCAGAGACTTGTTCATAGACTTTAATCTTCCAGGCAATGACTTCCTTGGACCTTATGAAATTGTAGACTTCATTCTCCTGGATCTCTACAGAGATGGTAAGTCACAAAAACTTCCATATAGTGTTTAGCGGAAGTTGGACACTAAACAATATAACATTGGTTGAATTCTCTTTAGGTGGTTAAATATTATAATATCAATTTTAAGTTTCAGTCTTATTAATTGAATTCTCTAATATAGTTCATGTCTCATCTTTCAAAGTTTGATTAAAACTATGAAACTAAATTTTGATTTAATTCTATTAGTATTTGATGTGACTGCTCTGAAACAGGGGTAAACGTCATTTTGTCAGCATTTATCTACTCATGGTATTCTAGAAAAGTATCCATCTTTTGGTTGCTTCTCAATTTAACTTTTATTCATTTTCTCAGTTTAGTCTTTTTGAGATACCATGACAATTAAACGAAACTACTGTGCTATGATAAGTAAGCATTGAATAATAGAGATGTAATGGCTTGTTCATGATTATATTATTTGTTGCTGTCAAGTTAAGAATTTAAACGAATCCAATTAATATTGGAAAGTTAATGCTCTACCACTCGTCAATGATGAATATGCTGCTTCATAGTGTGATCCATAGCCATCTATATATAGAAAGACATATCTTTGAATTGTTTTATGGTTGTTCTGATACTTCTTATGTTGTCACAGTGAGTGTTATCTCTCCAAGTTCAGGGATAAGTAAAGGTGCACTGACTGGAATAGTCTTAGGTGCAATTGCTTTTTTGGTTACTTTATCTGCAATTGTCATGATTCTCATATGGAGAATACGCTTGAGATATAATCATACACCTTCCAAACGACCAAAAGGTGAGTACCTTAAAGTTAATAACCTAGCATATTATTATTATTATTGTTATTCCTTCTTTTTTACTTGCTTCAGTGCTCTTGCTCTGTCACAATCAGAAGTCTAGATGTTACTGCTCATAATTTTATTTTGAATGAACCATATTATAAATTTGATTACGTTTATTATCATTCAGAATAGTCAATTTTCTCATGTTAAACTTTTGGGATTGTTCCTAACATTCAGAATATTCAATCCATTTAAAAGTATGATGAACGTTCTTACAAAAACATATGAACGTGGATAGAATAAGAGTAATTCATGCATCACGCAACTGATTCAATTATTGAACCTGTATAATTATCCCAAAGTAATGTGACATTATACTTAACAATCCACTTCTTTTGGTCTTTTTTACTTGGACTTTATTTAATTGATGAACAAGATGGAGGTGCATAATGTAACTTTTGTGATAATTGATAAAGTTAGGAGATAATACCAGTATTTTTTTTACTTGTTATGAGCTATGAACCTGGGAACAGATAAGGCTAAGAAGGTGCAAACACCCCTCCACTGCACTCTGCCCATACATGTTAGTTATGCTGCCAAATGTAAAAAAAAAATTGAACCCGGTTCAGATATTCATCCAAGAGCACTATTGATTTAGCTTACACTTCTTGTAAATTTACCTTTTCCCAATTTATTTTTGTCATGAAACTTTAAAATCACCTGCTTTTAGCTAAATTTACTATCTCCCTATTCTGTACTTGGAGTTTTGAATTAAAACATTATTACTATAAATTTTACAAATGCTAAGCATATCTACTTTGTTATTAACTTGTCAAGAATGAGCTGATCAAGATACATATCTAAAGCATAGGCTTCTATTTGTTTCACAGCATCTAAAGCATAGGACCTTCATTTTCACATTTCAAGGATCTTCTTCACCTCAAAAACTGTGTTCCAATTAGTAAATTTTGTCAAAGGTGGCAATAATTGAAATAGTCCTAAAAGAGAAATTCTTAACTTGTTAAGTTATTTTCCTTATTGTATGGTGAATGTGAATAATATGTATCCAAATTCATCTAATAATGCACACGAGGTTCATAGACAAGACTTTGACAACATGATTCATGATGCTTTAGGTGCAGAGTTTGTGAGTCATTTTGATGAAGAAAATGAGCAGTTTCCAAATATTGAAGCAAAGAAGTTTTATGATTTATTACATGCTTCACAAAAACCATTGTGGCCAGGATGTACTAATCACACTGAATTATCTGTTGCTGTTAGATTGTTGACAATTAAATCAGAGGGAAACATGTCCCATCGCAATTAGGAGAATTCTTTGCCACGAATCTACTTCATCATCTGTCCAACTTATGAGAGAGGAGATTGAACAATTAAAACACAAGTTAAAGGAAGTTGAGACTGAAAGGGATGATCTCCGTGAAAGAATGTTAACTAATGAGAAACAAATTCAGAAAAATGATAAAATGTTGCCCCTTTTGATGGAGAAGATGGATGTTCAACCTCCTGAATTGTGAACTGATTCTATTTTGTATATTGTATTTTTTTTGTTAGTTTCTGACATATTCAGAATTATGACTCTTATTTTAGTTTATTCTACTTACTTTTAGATTGAATTTTCAATATGTAAGAAAGTATTTAATTAATGAATGACGAATTTATTTAGAACAAAATTTGTGGTATTATTTTGATAGTTATCTTAGGTAGTGAAATTTTCATATATTTAATACCATATATATATATATATATATAATGTATTTTATATTCCTTAATCAGGTTTATCGTTATTGTAGACCCCAAATCTTGCCCGACCTCAAAATAAGAGCAAAAAACCTCCTATTCGAAGATGGAAGAAGCCTAAGAAGCCACTAGGAGAGACTATTAGGCCCCATACTAGGATAGGAAGGATTTTTTGTACAAAAATAAGGATTTTCGCCTTCAGGGGTCGAGACCGCCATCTCGCTTTTCGAGACTGCCATCTCACCATTGCTGCAAGTCGAGACGGCCGTCTCGTTTGGCGAGACGGCCGTCTCGCCACTTGCGAATGGCGAGACCCCCCCCCCCCCGTTTGGCGAGAAGGCCCTCTCGTCTCTGGGAAAGTCGATACCGCCGTCTCGCCACTTTTACAAGTCGAGACCGCCGTCCCGAATGGCGAGACGACCGTCTCGACCTTGCTAGTCGAGACGACCATCTCGACCTGACAGGCGTGAATCCCTATAAATAGTGAGCGCTCCCCCCCTCATTTCACACAATTCTTCCACTTCCCCTTCTACAATTTCTTCAAATTCTCTTCCTAGAGTCCCTCCGAAGCATTTCCGGAGTTTATGAGAGTCTTAGAGAACTTTTTATAGCGTTTCGAGAGAGTTTTTGGCGTTGTAAGAGCGAAGGGCTGCCAAAACGCACCCTACTTTCAAGAAAATTAATCAAAAGCCTTCTTCAGAGGTTTATTCATTCTTTCCCTCTCTTTTACTGCCTTTATTTTTATGATTAAATTGCGTAATAGACATTAGGACCATGTAGTCGTTATTTTAATTCCGTAAATAAAAGGGTAAAAACGTCTTTTCAAAAGATTATTTATAAAATAGCTGGCCTATCATAGGGAACCCGAAAGGGGCGTCGTAAGGGAACTAACACTTCCCTTACACGTAACTAACTCCCTTACCTAACTCTGGTTTTAATGACCAAAGTTGGTTTTCGAAAACCAACGCCTTTTTACCCCTTTTTCGATGTTTCCGGTAAAAACATCGGTGGCGACTCCATAAGAACCCCTTCAAATTAGTTCTTGGGTTAGCCCGGTTATCGGACAATCCGAGAACACCTTTTCGAAAACCTTGCCTCTAAGTTCAGCCCGGTTATCGGACAACCTAAAAGCGTTGTAACCACACCCATAAAAACGCAAAAATTGGAAAGTTGGAACCATCGCGTCGCTTCGGCCGCCTCTTTTTGACGGTGGCAACACTTACCTAACTCTAGTTTTAATGACCAAAGTTGGTTTTCGAAAACCAACGCCTTTTTACCCCTTTTTACCCCTTTTTCGATGTTCCCGGTAAAAACATCGGTAGCGACTCCATAAGAACCCCTTCAAATTAGTTCTTGGGTTAGCCTGGTTATCAGACAATCCAAGAACACTTTTTCGAAAACCTCGCCTCTAGGTTCAGCCCGATTATCGGACAACCTAAAAGCGTTGTAACATCACCCATAAAAACGCGAAAATTGGAAAGTCGGAACCATCACGTCGTTCCGACCGCCTCTTTTTGACGGCGACAACACTTACCTAACTCTGGTTTTAATGACCAAAGTTGGTTTTCGAAAACCAACGCCTTTTTACCCCTTTTTCGATGTTTCCAGTAAAAACATCGGTGACGACTCCATAAGAACCCCTTCAAATTAGTTCTTAGGTTAGCCCGGTTATCGGACAATCCAAGAACACTTTTTCGAAAACCTCGCCTCTAGGTTCAGCCCAGTTATCGGACAACCTAAAAGCGTTGTAACATCACCCATAAAAACACGAAAATTAGAAAGTTGGAACCATCGTGTCGCTTCGACCGCGTCTTTTTGACGGCGATGACAGATGGCGATTCCACTGGGGAAGCCTAGAGAGTTGATCCCATTTAGTGATGGGCCAGTTTAATAAATAAACTAAGAAATTTCGCTTTTACACTACCTTGTATTATAACATGCTTTAATTGCTTAGCTTCAATAACTATTGTTTGTTTATTTTACGCAATTGTTTGAAATAAAAACTGTATACAGACCTTTGCACACAACAGTTCCCTCTATACCTGGGGGCAAGTGAGAAATCCATAGGGAGTGGGTGGCTGGTCGGTTCGCCGTAGTGATGGCCCTAAGCCCACCGGTGTGATCGGAAACCACCACTCAAGGTGATAACCTTCCTCTTTTGGCACAAAGACTGACTATGGCCTTAGTGCTAAGCATGGTCGGAAGGCTAGAGAGTGGGGACTCATAATGGGGGCACCTTAGGGGCCTAAGCCTTGGTGAGAACAGTTAGAACCTACTCTTGCCAACGCACTTTTCTGTAGAAAAACCCTACATCGTGATTAAAACGACTTCTCACGTGTTTGCAGATGAGTGAATTGTATGCGCACTTATTTGTTGCATTTGATTGCATAGCATAACCAAACAATAGATAAAAATAAAAATATACATCTTCTCCAATAAACACCCTGATCTCGAATAGTCTGTCTTTTAGCTAGCCTGGTTCCAGGTTCTTTGTAAGCTAAGTAGCCACGCAGTCTGACAGAAGAGATAAGGGACGCTAATATTTTTCTTTCGCAATAAGCCATTTTATCTCGGACAGTCTACCTTTTAGCTAGCCTGGTTTCATGTTCTTTGTAAGCTAAATAGCCACGCAGTCCGACAGAAGAGATAAAAGACTCTAAATAAAATAAAATAAAATAAAATAAAATAAATAAATAATAATAATAATAATAACAAAATCAAATAAATCCAAAATAAATAAAATAATTTTGACAAATTCGTATCATTCATATCACATCATGTCATAAGTGGAAAAACCAAGAAAGAAAATAAATTCATAAGGGAAGTATGCATGCACATCATTTTAATAAATCCCCAAAAAATGGGTCTTAGGAGCATTTTTTGGGAAAATTACTGGGTCAAATTCCCTTTGGGTATTTGTAGTAGGATTCTTCACCTTTTTCTCTTCGTTTTGATATGCTGTGTGTCCAAATCGGACATCTCAGTCTAAAGTTATGCCACTTTGAACATCTACCGCCCTTTTGTACTGGTGCATGTATAAATACATTCATTCTAGGGAGCACTAGATATCTCTAAGACAATGGCGAAAGAGGCACCGATCATATTTGTGACCTTCACGACAAGGAAGAGACAAGTGTACTAAGGTGTGATGCTGACCCCTATTATACTTGTCAAGTCTGTGATGGGGAATGAACCATTACACCAAGGTGGGTATGATACCCCACAAAGCGTAAGCTTTAAAGAGGATACCTAAGCCATTGTCTTAAGGAATATCCATCTCATAAATCATTCATTTAAACAATAAGATTCTTTTTGTATTCTAGAAAGCGGCTGGTATTCTTCATGCCCTCATCCGCATACAAAAAAACACAAAATCCCAAACACTATCATACATCATGTTAGAAAATAAAACATGATAATGTTAAGGAAAAAACAAACACTTGCGTACATGCATCCACCAAACTTCATCCTCATAACATGCATCTAGTAGTAGGTAGTTGAAGAAAGTGGACATTCCTCAATACCGTGTAAAGAGGATAGAGCATTTGCATGGGAAGTAAAAAAAAATGCATAGAAATTTTAACCAGCTTATGATTTCCTTTAGGCTTATCACTTTTAAAAAAAATGTACTTTGAAACCTTGCATTGAGGAATGTACACTGTCTGGATGAAATAAATAAAATTGTTTGTTTTCATCATCTCTTCAACCGTCTATTGCATTCATAAATTGCATTCATTCTCACTTTAATAATAATAAGATAAAAAAAGAAAGGAATAATTAATGTGCTTCCCATGAATCGGAATAAGATGAAGAGTAAGCCTTTCGTCGTAAAGTTCTCTCCAACGGTTGATCTGCCTAAGGAGGATAACAAGCCTCAACCATTGGATATCCAAGTTAATAAGGAGGAGGGGGCAAGGATACTGCTACATTTGTTCACGCCTCGGATAAGGCTGTACCATGGAGATATGCAAAAACACCGCCCATTAACAAGGATATCTCCAACATAGCTGACATTAGGGGCAAAATTAGGAGTGGAAGAATCTATTCCCCCGAGGAGCTACAAGACAATGCTCCTAGGAATAAAGGAAAAATAATAAGATTAAAAGAAAAACATAATCCAAAAAGGAAATTGAATAGACTTTGGATTCACGATGCTAAGGCAATTCTTTCAACGCTCCGCCAAAGAGACAAACTCACAGTAGGCGACAAGCTAGTCACGGTTCTAGCTAAAGACGGCATTCGGATCAATAAGTCGTTTGCCCTACCTTGAATGAAAGCGGCTGAAGAGGACATTTGAAATATCTTTTGCCAATATAAAAAGACTTCCCCAACAATATGACGGTGACCCACATGATAAGGAAATATGGATGCCGCCCAAACCAAGGGCTCATTAGAAACTCTCAAGGAATAAGGGAGCCACCGGATTTTAAAGACAATCCTTTGAAGCATTACCCTACAAAGGATCAAGCTGCACGAAGAAAAGGGAAGTCTCCCCTCCGCACCTTGAATCAGATTTTCCCAAATAGAGGGGTTCAAGCATCAAAAACAACTTTAGTAATTAGGTGTTCTCCTTCTGATTCTTAGGGTTTGTAAATCCAATGACTATTAGAGATTACTCTTCGGGGCTAGCCCGACCCCCGAGCATTGTAGGGCACATATTTCCCTATTAATTACAAAGAATGTCATTCTTACTATCTGCTTCTCTTCTTGCTATTCATATCTAAACCTCATTAATAACCATGTTTAAGCAAACGTTTTAAAAATGCGTCAAAGTAATTAAACTGCGCCATTGCCCAAAATAAAAGTCAAATCCATCACCACTGATTGACTAGAAGTATAAAATAAAGTTTTACCTCGTCATAAGTAAAGTCGTGTTTCGCCAATGTTGTGCAAAGAGAAAGAAAAAAAATAAAAAGAAGCCCATACAAGCTAAAGGCCAAAAAGAAAAGGCAAGATACCCGGTAGGAAACCCACCAAGGGGGCTACGCAAAAGTTAGGGTAAACCCGCTAGGAAACCCGAACAACCATAAAGGGTAGCCTCGGCAAAAATTAAGGTTACAAAATAAAGTCCGCTAGGTTTCCCAAAGCAACAAAAAAAGGAACCTAGACACAAATTAGGACAAAACAAAACACAACATCCTAGACTGAGAACCCAAAGGGCGGACTAGGGAAGTCAATCAGTCATAGCAAGCGCCATAGAATAAGACGCCATACCATAAACAAAACGTTTGTCTAAACTAGCCTAAACACTCTAACCAACCTTGGCTAGTCATGCTTACAAAAACCATTTTTGTCAAAATAAAACAATTCTAAAACACAAGCCTTTGAATTAAATATCCTCTTCCTTCTTTTCTCTTGACCCTTATCACTACGACATTCTAGTAATTAGTGGGGAAATGTGGAGATAGTAATCAATAGGAGGATTGACATCCCCAAGAAAAGGGAGGGGCGCACTGACATGGTAAGTCGCTCGACAATCAACACCATCATTCTTCGGTCATGGGAAAATCGAGACGGCAAAATCGGTACAGCCTATCCTGTCGACGAAAGCACATAACGTCAGGAGCTCATCAGAAGTAAAAGCACATTCGATTAATCCTTTTGAAATATTAATTGAAATAGCATTGTAGGATGCATATCGCGAACATTGCATGCATATGATAAGGTCCTATCTCTAAAAAAAAAAGAAGAGAAACAAAAAATGAAAATAAAAAGAATAATGCCTACTAGGAGATTCTTAGGCAAAAGTTAGGGTAGTCTACTAGATCGAAAACCCGCAAAGGGCGATCTAGGCAAAAGTTAGGGTATTCATAAAAAAGGAAAAAACCCACTAAGATATCCTAGGCAAAAATTAAGGTAGACCGCTAGACCGAAAACCCCAAAAGGGTACTCTAGGAAAAAGATAGGGCTAAACCAAAAAATGAATAAAAGACAGGGGCCCTTCATCATAATCATGAAAATCCAGCAAGAGAATGCCAGTCATTTTTTCAGATGCATCGATCAAAAGGAATAGATTGCATTTAGGGCATCCACGCACAAGTAGTTGCACAAAACGAATTTTTCAAGATAAAAACTGAGAAAAATAAAAATTACTTCAGATAAAAAAACAAAAAACATTCATGCATATAAGGAGGTTAGCTCCATGTTTGTGAGTGAAAAACAAGAAGCGCCAAAAAATAGGTCTCCAAATAATGCTCTCCCTGAAGATCAAAGAGCAAGTTGCCACCAATAATTAAGAGCCTCAGAGCAAAATAAGAGCTTCCAGAAGTTAAAGCTCCAACCGCCATCCTTCTACCCAGAAAAGAAGGCACAAAGGAAGTCTTCAAACGTTTTTCTCCCTCAAGAAAGAAGAGCGAATTTTCGTCATCAAATAACTCAGAAGAAATAAGAGATTCCAGAAGCCAAAGCTCCAACATTTTCCCTTCCAATAAAAGATGGCACAATCATCAGACATCATAAAAGAAAAGCCGATGGAAAGACTTAGTTATCCCCAAGCATATCCCTGCTTACTCCAGAGGCAGAAAACCAAAATTTACGCCGTGGCTCAGCATCGCCACCACATGAGTCATCGAGCATAGTCTCTCCTCCACTCTCCCCAATGGAAAATAAAGGCTTCAAGAGTCCGTCATCATCAATAGTCAAAAGAGTCCAAACCATCAAGGGCTCAACAAAAAGAAAGAAGAGAAAAGAAGAAAGAAAACCTTTCATCTCCAGCAGATGACAAAAAAGGCCATGACAGAGCTTCACAAGTTTAGCTTGTGGATCTCCTAAAAATCTACAAAAGGAGCTTCACAAGTGGATCTCCTAAAAATCTACAAAAAGAAATAAGAGATTCTCATACCCTAGTGGAATAAGAGCTTCACAAGTTTAGCTCGCATCAACATAAATCAAAGGAGCCAAGACTCCATCGCTAGAAAAGAAAAATCAGATCCCCAGGAAGTCAACTAATTCCCTGGTGGATCACCAAAGAAAGAAAACTTCCTCACTAGTGGACCCCCTAGAAAGAAGGGAAAAAGCCAGCGTAATAAAAAGAGACTAAAAAGTAAAAAGGCTTATGCATTATCCCCATAAAAAAGTCAGATTTCAAAATCGTGATAAAAAAGAGATAAATCGCGAAAAAAGGCGAAATCAATCCTAACTTTTAGGCAATCAATAAAATCCCTAAGTAGGTCACATAAGGAAAGGGAAAATCAACGAAAAAGAAGGAATCGAAAATCCCAATGAAACAAGAGTATCGGCAAAGCCAGCTCATACCAACAACATCCAACAAGGAGTCAAAACTCCATTCCCTCAGGGGGGAAATCAAAATTAGATCCCCGGGAAGGCAATCAATTCCCTGGTGGATCGCCAAAAAGAGAAAGATCATCCCCAGTGAGCCTACTGCAAAGGAAAAACTTCAGATTCATCCTCAGAATTTCATTTGCCTACGCATAGGCAAGACCTAGCAAGCAAGAGCCAACATCCCTATATCAGCCTAGTCAGAGGCAAAACAAATGCAGCCAAAAGTCTTCACTTCCGATGAAGCATCTGCCTACTCAGAGGCATTACCAGAAACTCAATGGAGTATTTGCCTACTCAGAGGCACCATCAAAATCATCAAATTTTCAATGGATATCTGCCTACGCAAGAGGCCTCACCAAGATCAACAAATCCCTAGAGGATTCCTGCCTACCTAAGAGGCACTCATAAAAAAATCCCCGACAACCAGCAAAGTCGGATGACCACTATCAAAGGATCAAAACAAAGAATCCCCAGCAATCAACAAGTTGGATGATTGTCGGAAGAGCCGAAAATTAAAGAATCCCCGTCACACTAGAGGACTTCACCAGAAAAATAAAAAACATTCATCAGAACGAAGAGAGCATTTCTCACAGAACTGGCGCATGAGCCACCTGAGCAGTAAGTCGCCACCACCACTAGTCCTATGCAGTGGACTGTACCATCCTGATAGGGGGTTCATACCTATCAACTGGCGCATGAGCGACCGAGCAGTAAGCTGCCACCACGACCAGTCCTACGCAGTGGACTGTACCAGCCTGATAGGGGGTTCATACCTATCAACCAGCACACAAGGTGCGCCTGACCGGCGTATGAGAGACTGAGCAGTAAGCCACCACCACCACCAGTCCTACGCAGTGGACTGTACCAGCCTGATAGGGGGTTCATACCTATCAACCTGCGCATGAGGTACTCCTAATCTGCACGCGAGCTGGATCAGTAAGTCGCAACTACTAGCCTGATGGGGGGTTTATACTCATCCAGTCCGACGCACAGTGGACTGCAACTACTAGCCTGATGAGGGGTTTATACTCATCCAGTCCTACGCATAGTGGGCTGTAACTACCAACCTGATGGGGGGTTCATACCCATCAACTGAAGGATCGGCTACCGTCAGAAGGAGTATCCCAAGGTTCTACCATGTGTCAATCGAAAGGATCAACTATTGTTAGAAGGAGTATCCTGGAGGTGCACAACACACTTTTCCCCAGAAGATCAACCGCCGCAAGATGAAACATCCGAAGGGTAACCGGGCAAGAGGGTAAACTCCTTTATCCTCCAGTCGATCTTCTTGGCACGACAGGGCAACAGTCGACTAATCAGGTAAAGGGGGGGGGCAGCTGTAGACCCCAAATCTTGCCCGACCTCAAAATAAGAGCATAAGACCTCCTATTCGAAGATGAAAGAAGCCTAAGAAGCCACTAGGAGAGACTATTTGGCCCCATACTAGGATAGGAAGGATATTCTGTACAAAAATAAGGATTTTCGCCTTCAGGGGTCGAGACCGCCGTCTCGCTTTTCGGGATCGCCGTCTCGCCATTGCTGCAAGTCGAGACTGCCGTCTCGCCACTTGCGAATGGCGAGACCCCCTCCCGTTTGGCGAGAAGGCTCTCTCGTCTCTGGGAAAGTCAATACCGCCGTCTCGTTTGGCGAGACAACGATCTCGCCACTTTTATAAGTTGAGACAGCCGTCCCGAATGGCGAGACGACCGTCTCGACCTGACATGTGCGAGTCCCTATAAATAGTGAGCACTCCCCCCCTCATTTCACACAGTTCTTCCACATCCCCTTCTACAATTTCTTCAAATTCTCTTCCCGGAGTCCCTCCGAAGCATTTCCGGAGTTTCTGAGAGTCTTAGAGAGCTTTTTATAGCGTTTCGAGAGAGTTTTTGGCGTTGTAAGAGTGAAGGGCTGCCAAAACGCACCCTACTTTCAAGAAAATTAATCAAAAGCTTGCCTCGGAGGTTTCTTCATTCTTTCCCTCTCTTTTACTGCCTTTATTTTTATGATTAAATTGCGTAATAGACATTAGGGCCATGTAGTCGTTATTTTAATTCCGTAAATAAAAGGGTAAAAGCGTCTTTTCAAAAGTTTATTTATAAAATAGTTGGCCTATCATAGGGAACCCGAAAGGGGCGTCGTAAGGGAACTAACACTTCCCTTACACGTAACTAACTCCTTTACCTAACTTTGGTTTTAATGACCAAAGTTGGTTTTCGAAAACCAATGCCTTTTTACCCCTTTTTCCATGTTTCCGGTAAAAACATCGGTGGCGACTCTATAAGAACCACTTCAAATTAGTTCTTAGGTTAGCCCGGTTATCGGACAATCCAAGAACACCTTTTCGAAAACCTCGCCTCTAAGTTCAGCCCGGTTATCGGACAACCTAAAAGCGTTGTAACTACACCCATAAAAACGCGAAAATTTGAAAGTCGGAACCATCGCGTCGCTCCGACCGCCTCTTTTTGACGGCGGCGACACTTACCTAACTCTGGTTTTAATGATGAAAGTTGGTTTTCGAAAACCAACGACTTTTTACCCCTTTTTCGATGTTCCTGGTAAAAACATCGGTGGTGACTCCATAAGAACCCCTTCAAACTAGTTCTTGGGTTAGCCCGGTTATCTGACAATCCAAGAACAATTTTTCGAAAACCTCGCCTCTAGGTTCAGCCTGGTTATCAGACAACCTAAAAGCGTTGTAACATCACCCATAAAAATGCGAAAATTGGAAAGTTGGAACCATCGCGTCGCTCCGATCGCGTCTTTTTTACGGCGGCGACAGTTATTTTACAAATAATATAAAAAATTAAAATAAAATTAGTAACCGATATAGTGACCGATTTGGTCATATATATTCGGTCACTGAATCAGTCACTAAATCGGTCACTAATTCGGTCACTGAATCGGTCACTGAATCGGTCACTGATTCGGTCACTAAATTAGTCACTAAATCGGTCACTGATTCGGTCACTGATTCGGTCACTAAATCGGTCACTAAATCGATCACTATTCGGTCACTGATTTGGTCACTGAATCGGTCACTGTCACTAAATCGGTCACTAAATCGGTCACTGATTCAGTCACTGAATCGGTCACTGATTTGGTCACTAAATCGGTCACTAAATAGTCACCAAGGAAATAATGACCGATTCTAGTTGGTCACTATTTCGGTTACTATTTTAGTTAGTGACCGATTTTGGTCATTTAGTAACCGAATTTTCGGTCACTATTTAGTGTTTTTCTTGTAGTGATTGGAAAATATATCTTGAACCCTAGATCACGGTAAGAATATTTGTTATGTTAATTGTCAGGAATGGAATGAATATATCAATTGCTTAACACCCTAAACCTAATGCTGGAAAATCTCTTAATTGTGTGAGGAATAAACATTTATTAGGTTTTCTTATGAATTTCATGTGTGAGGAATCAACATGGATGATTTGAGTAGGTGGCATCAACATTGTTAGGTTAATTGACGTTCTTAATTGACATAGCCATTACAAAAGAGGGATAGGGAAGGAAACCAATCCTAGGTGCCTTTAATTGATATTTTCTCAATAATTTAAAGTTCTTTGTCATTTAATTTCAATTCAACTCTTATTGCAAAACCCATTATGTTTTAATCTATTTAGTAAGCATAAAATTGAGAATTTCCATTGAAATCGTTCCTCGTGGGATCGACTTTTATTTAATCGAAATACTATACTACAATTGATAATTTTGGTACGCTTGCCAATAATTCAACAAGTATCAGGTATGATTTATCTAATCTCTGACAATCGTAAGGTTATTCGCAATGAAAAGAATAAATTCATTCCCACAAGGACAGTCAAGGGATGGAGAATGCGTATAGATCACCTTGATCACTCACCTGCATGAGGCCTAAAACAAATAGGCGTCAAGCTGAAGACGTTAAACAAGCGCTCCTGGGAGGCAACCCTATGTTTTGAATTTGTTTTTTTTCTTTTTGCAGTTTAAATTTTTTGTGCATTGTTCTTCCTTAGGTTCTTTCTTTGCAAGATTGCTCCAGGTACACAGTGAACTTCTCCTCAAGACTTTGAAATCTTACTTCAATGACCTAGGGACAGTCCAACTTTTTCGGGAGTGGGTGAGAAAGTCGGCAGCTGAGGCGGAGGCACAAGAAGAAGAAGGAGAATCAACAAGTGAAGAAGAATAAAAGGGATGCAACAATTTAATTTAAGTTTAAGTTTTTTTTGTGTGTGTTAAGTTATTTGTTTTGTTAATTTGATGTTTTTAAGTTTTTTATTATTATTTTAATTTGTTTTGTTTTGAATATTTGAATTGACACTTAATGTGGTGAATATTTTAAATTGATGTGATTAAATTGTTGTCCCATACAATTTGGATTAGAGCCAATTATGAAATTTTTGTTATTGTCTAATTCAAATCTGGAACTTGAAGAAAACCATTTTGATTGCTTCAATAACAAGTGATTTTGGGATGATGAGTATGATAGTGAAAAGGAATTGATGAGGAGAATTAGGAATTAACTAAATTGGAGAGCTAGCCAAAACCCAGGTGAATAGAGTACCACAAATAGTTCAAATTGAGTGTCAACACTTTATAATGATAACTGATATTGGTTGATTCTTTGATGTGATTACATGTTAGCGAGAATTGAAAATGATAAAGACATTTTTTTCTTTGTAGTAGATATAAACCTAAGCCAAATAGCCAACACTGCATTAATTATAGGATATCCATTTGAACCCCTTATGAGCCAAATATAATATTGTTCTTAAACAAAACTCCTAAGCCTAAACACTATATATCTACCTTCTTATATTTGAGAAAGGAAATGAGTATGAATGTTATTATTTTTTTCCTATTGTTGGGTACTGCTATTGTTGTCCTATGGGTATTATTGGAGTGTTATTCTTAAAAAAAAAAGGTGTAAAGGAAAAGGAAAAGGAAATCAAAGCTTACAAATTATGCCAAAGCCAAAAAGGATAAATGCGAAAACATGAAAAAAAAAGTCAAAAGGGGGGAATAATAACTTGTGAGATTATTAACTCACTATATTGTGTTAGGGACAAAAGCATAAAGTTTGAAACCTGACTTGAGGAATTGTTAATCAAGAATCATTCATATGAGTTGAATTTCTCAAATACTTTTGTATATCACAGAAAAACCAATAATTCTTTCTTAACCCAGCCCCATTACAAGCCTCAAAAGAGCTTTTGATTTAAGTCTTGCTTAACAAATGTTGATTGCTTGAAGATGATTATCAATATTGGATTGTCTAAATGAAGTGATTGAATGAGATAAACACTTACCTGTGAGAATTAGAGATGATTATATATAACTCTATTTGAGAGATCATGATTCTCTGAGGATAGTTGAGGACTAATTATTCTTTGTTAGTTTCTATAACTTGAATACTTATGTATTCTATTTTTCATTTGGAGTTGTGAGCATCAGATCTGAAAATTTTTTATGTTGTGGTTCTGGAAGAGAAAGTGATAATAGGCGATGGTTTTGTTTTGGAAAAATTACTTTGCTTGGGACAAGCAAGATTCTAGGTTGGGGGGAGTTGTTAAGTGGTAAAAAGTTGATATAATTATGCCTTGAATTCTTATGAAACCACTTAACTTATGTTAATTCTAATCTATTTTTCTCCTAATATAGGATGAATTTGAGAATACCTTGATACAAGAGTAAGGAGCATAATTGTGAAATAATTGAAGAAAAATTGAAAGAAAGAAGAACGCTTAAGCGAATGAATGATGCGAGGCCTGACCCAAATTCTCTTATAAAAAGATAAGATGTGTTTTGAGAAAGGAAGCAATTTTGGGGAAGAAGAGGCGCGACTACTGCTAGGGTTTCGTCCAATCTTCATCAATTCTTCACTTCTTCCACATTTGGAGCATTGTAAGGGCCAACATGAGTGGCTAACTTCATTCTCTTGGGATTGGGTGCACTTCCTTTGAACTCTTTTGTAGCATGGTGATATTTTGAGATATTAATCTATGTTTTGATGTTGTTATTCTTATCCTTTGTGTTTTGGAATGATTTATTCTTGATGTTTGGGGTATGATTGGAAAATATATCTTGAACCCTAGATCACAGTAATAATATTTGTTACATTAATTTTCCCTTCTGCAACTTCTCTAAATTCTTCTCTTATGATCCCTCCGAAGCATTTCCGGAGTTTCTTAGTGTTCTTAGTAAGCGTCTTCTAGTGTTGCGAGAAAGAGCGATCAACATTGTAGAGCGTGGAGGTTGCCAAAAAGCACCTTTCTTTACCAAGAATATTAATACAAAGTTTGCTTCGAAGGTTCCTACACTTTCTATCTTCTTTTACCGCTTTCTTATTATATCTATTCGTGTATTAGCTATTAGGGCCATGTAGTCAACCATTTAAATTCCGCAAATGAATAAATAAGGGTAAAAGTATAATTTTAGAGTTTTTTATTTATAAAATAAACAGTCCATCATAGAGAACCCAAAAGGGGCGTCGTAGGGAAGCTAATACCTTCCCTACACGTAACTAACTCCCTTCCCCAACTCTGGTTATAATGGCCAAAGTTGGTTTTTCAAAACCAACGCCTTCTTTTTCTCCTTTTCCAATGTTTTATCTAGAAACATTGGAAAAGGAAGGAAAAGAAGGCGTTGGTTTAGAAAAACCAACTTTGGCCATTATAACCAGAGTTGGGTAAGGGAGTTAGTTACGTGTAAGGAAGGTATTAGCTTCCCTACGACGCCCCTTTCGGGTTCCCTATGATGGGCCGTTTATTTCATAAATGAACTTTTAACATGATGCTTTTTACCCTTTATTTATTTACGGAAATTAAGGTATCGACTACATGGCCCTAATAATTAATGCACGGATAGATGTAAATAAAAAGCAGTAAAAGAGAGGGAGAAAGTGTGGAAACCTTCGAAACACACTTTCGTAATTAAAATTCTTGAAGTAGGACGCTTTTTGACAATCCCTCACTCTACAACGTTGGTCGCTCTTCCTCGCAACGCTACAGAATAACTTTTAAGAATGCTAAGAAACTCCGAAAATGCTTCAGAGGGATCCTAGGAGAAGAATTTCGAAGAATTATAGAAGGGAAAATTGAAGAATTGTGTGAAAAGGAGACGACGATCTCGCCATCCTGTTATAGGGATTCACGCCTTTTAGGTCGAGATGACCATCTCGCCAAATGGGACGGTCGTCTCGCCAAACGAGACGATGATCTTGCCATAAGCAAGTGGCAAGACAACCATCTCGCCAAATGAGACGGCGGTCTCACCATTGGCGAGTGGCGAGACGACCATCTCGCCAAACGAGACGGCGGTCTCACCCTTTGCCGATGGCGAGAAGGCGATCTCGACCTTCCAGGTGGAATTCCTTATTTTTTCTGTACAAAAAACCTTCCTACTCTAATATGGGGCCTATTGGTCTATCCTAGGGACCTTTTAGGCCTTGTCCATCTTCGAATTGGAGGTATTCTGTTCTTTATTTTGAGGTTGGGCAAGATTTGGGGTCTACAGCTGCCCCCCTTCACCTGACTAGCCGACTATTAGCCTGTTATGCCAAAAAGATCGGCTGGAGGGTGAAGGAGTTTACCCTCTTGCCTGGTTGTCCTTCGGATGCTCCATCTTGCGGTAGCTGACCCTCTAGACAAAAAATGTGTGTGTGCGCCTCTGGGATGTTCCTTCATGCGGTAGCCAACCCCTTTGGTTGACACGTGGTAGAACCTCAGGATGCTCCTTCTTGCGGTAGCCAACCCTTCGGTTGATGGGTATGAACCCCCATCTGGTTGCTTGTAGCTTTGGGATGCTCCTTCTAGCGGTAGTCAACCCCTTAACTGACAAGTGGTAGAACCTCAGGATGCTCCTTCTTACGGTAGCCGACCCTTCGGTTGATGAGTATAAACCCCCATCTAGTTGGTAGTGTTTGCAGTCCACCATTGTGTTAGACAAATGACATCTAGAGGGCGGTGAATAGATGCACAAATTAAAATAGATGTCAAATTAAAAATTTATTTGTGAGTCAATAATTTGTTTGAACACAGATAAAGCGGAAGCGATAATATAATCAGGAAAAGAGAAAGAGATAAGGGAAAGAGAAGAGCACACAAAGATTTATACTGGTTCGGGTATAGCCAACCCTACATCCAATTCCCAGTCAACTCTTAACACAAGATTGACTCCCAATTCACTATCTTTCAAATTCAGTTTACAAATTACAATCAACTCAGCAGAAGAACCAGTAAAAAGTAAACTAATTAAAAAGACTATCACCGCCTTAGAAACCGACTAAGGATGAACACCTCCCTAGAATCCCACTAGGGATGAACACCTCCCTAGAATCCCACTAGGGATGAACACCTCCTCTGAACAAATCAATGGATGAAAAAAACCTCCTTAGAATCTCACTAAGGATGAACACCTCCCTAGAATCACACTAGGGATGAAAACCTCCTTTGAACAAATCAAAAGATGAAAACACCTCCTTAGAATTTCACTAAGTATGAACACCTCGCTAGAATCACACTAGGGATGAAAAATATCTCCTTTTCCACCAATACAAAAAGGATGAAGGTAATAAAAATAAGAACAGTCACACCTGGGTAATGGAGACAACAAATTGTAGAAGCCTGTAGAATGCCAATCTCCAAGAACAAGTGTGATTAACAATGAAAGTACAGAAGACAGTAGAGAAGAGCATTTTCTCAGAAGGTGTCAAATATCTCTGTTGCCTTGCTCAAAATTCTTTTCTCAAAACTGATTGCATGTAAATTGTATTTTTGAATTATGTAATTGTGTGTTTTTTATTTTTCATCAAAACTTAATTAAATAGAAAAATAACATCAGAAAATGGCCATTGGACATTAATATTTTAATGAATAAAAATCAGGATATATTTAAAAACATTTATTCTTCAAAACAGATATACTTTTCAAATTTGAATTGCCATAATTGATTATGTTACCAGTATAATCAATTATGACAGATAAAATCATTTTTCCATTTTTGATGCATCATAATTGATTATGACAGTGAAAAATATCACGTTATGAATTTTATCACACTTGTGCTTTGGAGACTTATGCATAATATTACTTCATCAACTTGTACCTCCATATCCAGTATTCTAAGATTCTATCTAGTCTTCAGGAATCATCTTGGGCTTGCTTGAATAATCATCTTTATCAAAAACATATCTTGGGCATGTAGGAAAATGTTTCACATTGTCACCAACGTCATAAATTCAGCTTGTCCTTAATTCATCTTGAATGGTGTTGACTTAAATGTAGTTTACTTGAATCATCATCAAAATCATCTCTTGGGAATGTAGGGACATTTCCATCAATCTCCCCCTTTTTGATGATGATCAAGGAAACACCTGAAATGAATTAAAATGCTTGACTCTATATAGCCAGCTCAAGATTAGCACAGATTTGTATCAAGTGTCAGAGTCTCTTAATCTCCCCTTGGATATATTAATAACAAGACTCCCCTTAACTCATATGAGCAAAGACTTCTCTTAACTCCCCTTGTTTAATTTAGAGATAGGAAAGAATTTCACACAGATTTTAATTCATCAAAAAATCTCCCCCTATTTCATTGGTAATCATAAAAAATATTATAAGAGAAAAAAATCTCCCCCTATTTCACAGAGATTAATATCATCAAAATATCTCACTGTTTCATTGATAATTATGAAAAATATTATAAGAGAAAAAAATCTCCCCCTGTTTCACACAGATTAATATCATCAAAATATCTCCCTGTTTCATTGATAATTATGAAAAATATTGCAATAGAAACTGAGAACAAATTTTCACATATTAGTACATAAATCAAGGTAGAGAAGATAATGCATTACAAAGTGTCATAGAGAAGAACATCATATTAAGGAGGCAATATCTAGGATACCCATGACAAATGAAGAGACAGAAAGATAGGGGAATAGAATGATTATAGAAATAATGGAATGAAATACAGTAGTTTCCCCCAATTGCAGTCTTTTTATTTAGGCAGCTTTCAAATTCAAATGCACTCATATTCTAGATTTCAAATTTCAAATTCCAATTCAAATTCAATTTCAAAAATCTCAAACTGCAAAAATTTCAAATTTCAAAATCTCAAACTACAAAATTTCAAATTTCAAAAATCTCAAATTGCAAAATTTCAAATTTCAAAAATCTCATATTGCAAATTTAAAAAAAAAATCTCAAACTGCAATATTTCAAATTTCAAAAATCTCAAACTGCAAAATTTCAAATTTCAAAAATCTCAAATTCCAAAATTTCAAATTTCAAGAATCTCAAACTGCAAAATTTCAAACTTTAATAATTTCAATTTTCATAAATTCAAACTTTCAAAATTCAAACTTTCAACATAATTGATTATGACAACAAGAAAAAAATTTCCGATTTTGATAATCAATTAGATGCTCAAACTATCATCTAGACATGTATAAATGTTTTGTTCCTTTAGGCACCCATTCATATTTGCCATTAGATATGCCAAAATGTTTATGTAACATCTATTTGGTGTATGACCTAATTTCATGCAATAAAAACATGTTGGTTTTCTTTGAAAAGGTCTAAATGAGTTTCTTAAAGTTTTTGAAACTGGTTTTTACATCTGTTTTCCTTGACTCATTCACAAAAATAGTTTTATGAGGTTCTAGACTTTCTTTGGGTTTGTAACCAAGTCCAGCTTTGCTAGAATTCCCTCTTTGATAACGTAATATAGAATCAAGATTTTTAGAAGATTTTGAAAACTTGCTTATTATTTTCTCTAACTTGAAAATCTCATTTTCCAAAAGATTACAATTTTCACAAGGTTTAACAATTTCTTTATTTTTAGACAAAGTTTTAAATTTCTCAACATCTTTCTTTAAACACTCATTTTCTTTTTCAAGAATACCAACAGTATTTTCTAATGTATTAAACTTTTGCCTAAGTGTATTGTATTTCTTAGATAACTTGGTAAAACCTTCATACATATCTTGATATTCTTTAAATAACTCATCATATTCATTTAAGGATTTTGTACTGCTTACCTGTGATGAGGTTTCTTGTGATGAGGCTTCATCATTACTTTTTGTCATAAAGCAAATATTTGTTTCTTCTTCATCATTGCTTTCGGAAGAACTCTCTTGTGTTGTGGAAGAATCATTATCCACCCAAGTAATATAAGATTTGCATTTTCTCTTATAGGTATTGTTCTTCTCTTTCTTCTTCTATTACACATCTTTCTTCTCTTTCTTAAGTTCCGGACAATCTGGTTTGATATGGCCAAACTTTCCACATTCATAGCAATGATATTTTTTTGTTTTCTCCTTTCTTTGCTGTCTCTTTTTCCTATTCTTCATAAAGCGAGAAATTTGTTTAACAAAAAGAGACATATCGGAATCCGAAAACTTACCTTCATTTTCAATTTCATCTTGTGAATATTTTTCTGCTTTTAGAGCTATCGTCTTGGTTTGATTCTGTTCAACGTTCTTTAACCTTTGTAGCTCCATCTCATGTTCTTGCAACTTTCCAAATAGAGTAACAATATTCATTTTTGTGAGATCCTTTGATTCTGTAATAGCAATGACCTTTGGTTGCCAATTCCTGTCTAAGGAGTTTAAGATCTTTGTGCTCAACTCCTCATTGTCAAAACTTTTTCCTAATGCTTTCAAGTGATTTATTATATGTCTGAAGCGTGTCTGGAAATCCGTGATGCTTTCATTTTGCTGCATTTGAAATAATTCATACTCCTGGATGAGTGTGTTCTTTCGTGCTTGCTTTACTTCATTTGTTCCTTCATGTGTTACTTCAAGAGTGTCCCATATTTCTTTTGCCATCTTGCATTGTGAGACCCTGAAAAATTCATTACGAGTTAAGGCAGAAACAATATCATTTCGGGCTCTTACATCATAATGGGCACGCTTATTTTCATCCGGCGTCCATTGATCAAAACTCTTTGGAACAACTCCACACTTTGTTGTTCTCATCAGAATGTAGGGACCATTGAGTACAACTTCCCAAACACCATAATCTAGTGTTTGTAAACATATTTCCATTCTTGCTTTCCAAAACTGATAGTCTTCTCCTTCAAATAATGGTGGTCTGTTTATTGAGGCTCCTTCCCTGTAAACCTAATTCTGCATACACATCTTGACAGATCATATAGAAATATCTTATCTAACCAAGCTCTGATACCAGTTGTTAGACAAATGGCATCTAGAGGGGGGGGGGTGAATAGATGCACAAATTAAAATAGATGTCAAATTAAAAATTTATTTGTGAGTCAATAATTTGTTTGAACACAGATAAAGCGGAAGCGATAATATAATCAGGAAAAGAGAAAGAGATAAGGGAAAGAGAAGAGCACACAAAGATTTATACTGTTTCGGGTATAGCCAACCCTACATCCAGTTCCCAGTCAACTCTTAACACAAGGGTGACTCACAATTTACTATCTTTCAAATTCAGTTTACAAATTACAATCAACTCAGCAGAAGAACCAGTAAAAAGTAAACTAATTAAAAAGACAATCACTGCCTTAGAAACCCACTAGGGATGAACACCTCCCTAGAATCCCACTAGGGATGAACACCTCCTCTGAACAAATCAAAGGATGAAAACACCTCCTTAGAATCCCACCAAGGATGAACACCTCCCTAGAATCACACTAGGGATGAAAACCTCCTTATAACAAATCAAAGGATGAAAATACCTCCTTAGAATCTCACTAAGGATGAACACCTCTCTAGAATCACACTAAGGATGAAAAATATCCCCTTTTCCACCAATACAAAAAGGATGAAGGTAATAAAAATAAGAACAGTCACACCTGGGTAATAGAGAGAACAAATTGTAGAAGCCTATAGAATGCCAATCTCCAAGAACAAGTGTGATTAACAATGAAAGTACAGAAGGCAGTAGAGAAGAGGGTTTTCTCAGAAGGTGTCAAATATCTCTATGGCCTTGCTTAGAATTCTTTTCTCAAAACTGATTGAATGTAAATTGTATTTTCGAATTCTGTAATTGTGTGCTTTTGATTTTTCATCAAAACTTAATTAAATAGAAAAATAACATCAGAAAATGGTCGTTGGACATTAATATTTTCATTAATAAAAATCAGGATATATGTAAAAACATTTATTCTTTAAACCATATATATTTTTCAAATTTGAATTGCCATAATTGATTATTTTACCAATATAATCAATTATGACAGAAAAAATCATTTTTCTATTTTTGATGCATCATAATTGATTATGATAGTGAAAAATATCACGTTATGAATTTTATCACACTTGTGCTTTGGAGGCTTATGCATAATATTACTTCATCAACTTTTATCTCCATATCCAGTATTCTAAGACTCTATCTAGTCTTCAGGAATAATCTTGGGCTTGCTTGAATCATCATCTTTATCAAAAACATATATTGGGCATGTAGGAAAATGTTTCACATTGTCACCAACGTCATAAATTCAGCTTGTCCTTAATTCATTTTGAATGGTGTTGACTTGAATGTAGTTGACTTGAATCATCATCAAAATCATCTCTTGGGAATGTAGGGACATTTCCATCAATCTCCCCCTCATTGCTTTCAATCTCCCCCTTTTTAATGATGATCAAGGAAACACCTGAAATGAATTAAAATGCTTGACTCTATATAGCCAGCTCAAGATTAGCACAAATTTGTATCAAGTGTCAGAGTCTCTTAATCTCCCCCTGGATATATTAATAATAAGACTCCCCCTAACTCATATGAGCAAAGACTTCTCTTAACTCCCCTTGTTTAGTTTAGAGATAGGAAAGAATTTCACACAGATTTTAATTCATAAAAAAATCTCCCTCTGTTTCATTGATAATCATAAAAAATATTATAAGAGAAAAAAATCTCCCCTTGTTTCACACAGATTAATATCATCAAAATATCTCCCTATTTCATTGATAATTATGAAAAATATTATAAGAGAAAAAAATCTCCCCCTGTTTCACACAGATTAATATCATCAAAATATCTCCCTGTTTCATTGATAATTATGAAAAATATTGCAATAGAAACTGAGAACAAATTTGCACATATTAGTACATAAATCAAGGTAGAGAAGATAATGCATTACAAAGTGTCATAGAGAAGAACATCATATTAAGGAGGCAATATCTAGGATACCCATGACAAATGAAGAGACAGAAAGATAGGGGAATAGAATGATTATAGAGATAATGGAATGAAATGAAGTAGTTTCCCCCAATTGCAATCTTCTTATTTAGGCAACAGTCAAATTCAAATGCACTCATTCCAGATTTCAAATTTCAAATTCAAATTACAAAAAATTTCAAATTTCAAATTCAAATTCAAATTCCAACAAATTCCAAATTTCCAATTCAAATTTCAAATTCCAATTCAAAAATCTCAAAATGCAAAAATTTCAAATTTCAAATTTCAAAATTCTCACACTGCAAATTTTTTAAAAAAATCTCAAACTGCAAAATTTCAAATTTCAAAAATCTCAAATTGCAAAATTTTCAAATTTCAAAAATCTTATACTACAATTTTTTTTAAAAAAATCTCAAACTGCAAAATTTCAAATTTCAAAAATATCAAATTGCAAAATTTTAAATTTCAAGAATCTCAAACTGCAAAATTTCAAACTTTAATAATTTCAAATTTTCATAAAGTCAAACTTTCAAAATTCAAACTTCCAACATAATTGATTATGACAACAAGAAAAAAATTTCCGATTCTGATAATCAATTAGATGCTCAAACTATCATCTAGACATGTATAAATGCTTTGTTCCTAGGCACCCATTCATATTTGCCATTAGATATGCCAAAATGTTTTATGTAACATCTATTTGATGTATGACATAATTTCATGCAATAAAAACATGTTGGTTTTCTTTGAAAAGGTCTAAATGAGTTTCTTAAAGTTTTTGAAACTGGTTTCACATCTGTTTTCCTTGACTCTTTCACAAAAATAGTTTTATGAGGTTCTATACTTACTTTGGGTTTGTAACCAAGTCCAGCTTTGCTAGAATTCCCTCTTTGATAACCTAATATAGAATCAATATTTTCAGAAGATTTTGAAAACTTGCTTATTATTTTCTCTAACTTGAAAATCTCATTTTCCAAAAGATTACAATTTTCACAAGGTTTAACAACTTCTTTATTTGTAGACAAAGTTTTAAATTTATCAACATCTTTATTTAAGCACTGTAGACCCCAAATCTTGCCCGGCATCCAAATAAAGACCAGAAGACCTCCTATTTGAAGATGGACGAAGCCTAACAAGCCATTAGGAGAGACTATTAGGCCCCATACTAGGATAGGAGGGAGTTTCTGTACCAAAAAATAAGTTTTCTCGCCTTGTTGGGACGAGACCGCCCTCTGGATTTCCCAGACCGCCGTCTCGCCTCATGCAAGTGGCGAGACCGCCGTCTCGCTTGACGAGACGGCGGTCTCGCCACCTGCGAACGGTGAGACGGCGGTCTCGTTTTCCCAGACGGTGGTCTCACCGCGTTGGCAGGTCGAGACGGCGGTCTCGTTGGACGAGACGACGGTCTCAACCCTGTCAGACGAGACCGGCGGTCTCGCCACCTGACAGCGCGAAAACCTATAAATAGGGGTCCTCCCCCCCTCATTTCCACACACCTCAAGCTTCTTGCTCTGCCTTCTCTCTAAAAACTTCTCTCTAGAATCCCTCCGATGCATTTCTGGAGTTTCTGAGTGTCTTTGAGAGCTTTTTTCGGCGTCTAGAAGAGTTTCTAACGTCCTGTAGAGCGAATGGCTGCCAAAAAGCACCCGATTACTTTAAAGAAATATAAAACAAAGCTTGCTTCGGAGGTTTAATTTCTCCCTCTCTACTTTTACTACTTTAATTTAAATTATGCAATAGATTAGGGCCATGTAGTCATAACTTTAAATTCCGCACAATAAAAAGGGCAAAAGAGTATTTTTTGGTTTATTTATTAACATAAAAAGCTGGCCTGTCATAGGGAACCCGAAAGGGGCGTAGTAAAGGAACTAATACTTCCTTTACCACGTAACTAACTCCCTTACCCAACTCTGGTTCTAATGACCAAAGTTGGTTTTCGAAAACCAACGCCTTTTAAAAACCTTTTCCGATGTTTCCGGTAAAAACGTCGGTGGCGACTCCACAGAACCCAAAATAAACAAGTCCCTGGGTTAGCCCGGTTATCGGACAACCCAAGGACACCTTTCGAAAAACCTCGCCCCTAGGTTAGCCCGGTTATCAGACAGCCTAAAGGCGTTGTAACCACCTATAAAAAATGCGAAAATAAAAAAGGGTCGAAAAAACCATCACGTCGCTCCGACCGACCTTCTCTCTTTTGAGACGGCGGCGACAGATGGCGACTCCACTGGGGAAGCCTCGAGAGTTGATCCCATTTAGTGATGGGCCAGCTTAAATAATAAATAAACCAAGAAAATAACGCTTTTGCCCTTAACTTGTATTTATAACATGTTTTAATGCTTGGCTTTAATAAATTGTTGTTTGCTTATACTTGCGCAAATTGCTTGGAATATAAACTGTACACAATCCCTTGCACACAACAGTTCCCCCTATACCCGGGGGAAAGTGAGATAACCATAGGGAGTGGGTGGCAGGTACGGTTCGCTGTAGTGAGGGCCTTGAGCCCACCAGTGTGATCGGAAACCACCACTCAAGGTGATAACCTTCCTCTTTTGGCAATAAGACTGACTATGGCCTTAGTGCTAAGCATGGTCAGACGGCTGGAGAGTGGGGACCCTATAATGGGGGCACCTTGGGGGTCTTAGCCTGGTGAGAACAGTTAGAACCAACCCTGACCAATGCACTTTTCTGCAGGAAAACCCTACCTCGTGATAAAAACGAAATCTCGCCGGTTCAGGGATGATCAAATTGTGTGTGCATTTGATTGTTGCATTTGTATGTTGCATAGCATAAACAAACAACAAAACAAAAACCAAAAAAAATATTTCTTTACAAATAAACACCCTTATCTCGGACAGTCTGCCTTTTAGCTAGCCTAGTTTCAGGTTCTTTGTAAGCTAAGTAGCCACGTAGTTCCGACAGAAGAGATAAGGGACGCTAAGTATTCTTTCACATAAAGCCACATTTTATCTCGGACAGTCTGCCTTTTAGCTAGCCTGGTTTCAGGTTCTTTGTAAGCTAAGTAGCCACGCAGTTCCGACAGAAGAGATAAAAGGCTATAAAATAAACATCAAATAAAAGAAATCAAAACACAAAAACACCAAAAAATAAATGAAACAACTTCTGACTCATTCATACTACATCATACCATGAGTAAAGAAAAACCAAGAGAGAAAATAAAAAATGAGAGCGCATTCAACATCATTTAAATAAAATCTCTCATGCATAAGCATACCCCATGTTAGTTTAAGCACTCAACATGCATTAATAAAACTTTTTTGGACATTCTAGAAAGTGGCTGGTCCTCTTCCCACTCGTACTCGTGCACAGAAAGCAAAAGCGATGGAAAACCTAGAGGAGCAGAACAGAAAGCTCACCGCGGAGGTCAATACCCTCCGCGAGCAAATGGCCCAGTTAATGGAGGTCGTACGCCAAGGGCAGAGCAAGGGCGAAGACCAAGCCGAACATGTCCCTCCCCATGAGGAAGAGGAGGAAGAATACTTTTTTGGCGAGAAGGATGCTAAGACTGCACGCATCCTTACCCCAGAAGTGTCCAAACAACAACTCTTCGCCCTGGAAGAGAGGCTGAAGGCGGTCGAAGGGCATAACTTCGACGTCAAGGAGGTGGCTGACATGTGCCTCGTGAAGGACATTCGCTTCCCTCCCAAATTCAAAATCCCGGACTTCCCCAAGTACGCCGGGATGACCTGCCCTAAGAACCATCTTACGATGTATTGTCGTAAGATGGCCGCCCACGCTGAAAACGAGAAACTCTTGATCCACTGCTTCCAGGAGAGTTTGGCGGACACGGCTCTCAACTGGTACATGCAGTTGGAGAGAGGGCAGGTCCAGAACTGGAAACAGCTGGCAGACGCTTTCCTCCGTCGTTACCGATACAACATCGATCTGACACCCGACAGGTCAGATCTTAGAACTCTGAGCAAGAGGAACGACGAGCCCTTTAAGGCGTACACCCAAAGGTGGAGGGAAATGGCCGCCCAGATAGAGCCTCCACTCACAGACAAAAGAAACAGTGACTATGTTCATAGACTCACTGACCGGAGCGTACTACGACAAGGCGATAGCCAGTACCTCCAATCTCTTCTCAGACATAGTCACTGTAGGAGAAAGAGTGGAGTAAGGGCTGAGGAGTGGCAAAATAGCACGACCCTCTCCTCCCAGCACATCATCCAAGAAGCCCTTCAAAAAGAAGGAAGAGGCCGTGCACGCCATTAATTTCGCAACCCCTTCCTCCACCCCTCAGGCAGGGCGGCAACCACAAAAAAGAGAGAGGAAGTTCACTCCTATGCCCACCTCCTATGCGAAGCTGCTGCCCCAGCTGTTAGAGGCCAACCTCCTGGCACGCGTTCCTCCCAAGAAGCAGCTGGAGCCTCCCTATCCTGAGTGGTACAAGCCCAATGAAAAATGTAGCTACCACTCGGATGCACCAGGGCATTCAACCGACAACTGCTTGACCTTGAAGTATAAGGTCCAAGAATTAATTGACGCCGGTTGGATAACCTTTGATGCCTCCGCTTCCAGCACAAATGACAAACCACTGTCGAAGCCAGAGTAGCAGAGAGGGAGGACTGGGAGGATCAGCCCTAGGGTCTTTTCTTTTTTAAGCTTTTCTCTATATCTCCTGCGGTCCCCGCCTGTGGCCGCAGGAACTTTAATTAAAAGGGCTTGTACATACATCTTCATCTTCATTAATATACGAGGCATTTTGTCATATTCATTCTTTTCCCTCTTCTATTTATTATTCTTTCAAAAATAAAATGAATAATAAAATCTATGACTAAAACAGAACCTAAAACACATCATGTCTGTGATTGATGAATCTCCGTGGACCCCGGAAACGGAAGGCGAATGGATTGAGTCCGACAGTGAACAGGAGACCATTTCTCCGGATATGCAAAGAATGCTGGAAAGAGAAACGCGCATCATACAACCACATCGGGAAGAAATAGAAACTGTTAATTTGGGAAAAGAGGATGAGGAGAAAAAGGTGAACATTGACACCCAAATGGAAAGTAGCATGAAAAAGGGATTAATACAGCTTCTGAAGGAATATATAGATGTATTCGCTTGGTCGTATCATGACATGCCTGGGCTCGACACGAGCATAGTGGAACACAGATTGCCACTGAAAGAGGGGTTCCGACCTGTAAAGCAAAAGCTCAGAAGAATCAAACCCGACTGGTCCTTAATGATAAAGGAGGAGGTGCAAAGGCAGTTGGATGCCAATTTCCTGGTAGTCTCCAAATACCCAGAATGGTTGGCCAACATAGTACCCGTCATCAAAAAGACCGGGAAGGTCA
This sequence comes from Sphenostylis stenocarpa, assembly GCA_963425845.1. Lineage (NCBI taxonomy): Eukaryota > Viridiplantae > Streptophyta > Magnoliopsida > Fabales > Fabaceae > Sphenostylis > Sphenostylis stenocarpa. Next base: position 46,283,052 of record OY731406.1, read on the forward strand.
GGGTCTGCGTGGACTATAGGGACCTCAATCGAGCAAGTCCAAAGGACGACTTTCCCCTACCACATATAGACACGCTGGTAGACCATACTGCTACCAACACGTTGTATTCCTTCATGGACGGGTATGCTGAAGCACTTGGTGGATTTGATGAAGACTTAGATATAATTTGATGAAGACATAAATTTAGTTTAGGTTGTGGGTGTGTAGATGATTAGGTTTTTAGCTTGAGCACTTAATCCCTTGATAGGCCATTATATGCTGTGATGAAGCGCCTTAATCTTCTGCATAGCATTGAAAATCATTTTCTGCATTAAAAGAACAAACTAAGTTTTTCAATCTGTTGAAAAAGATTTTCAATCGGTTAAAATCACTTAACAGAATAAGTGGTTCTATATAATCGTATTTTCAATTGATTGATTCGCAGAATCAACAAGTTAAAATAACTTAGTAAAATTCTCAATATGAAGGTTTCGGAAAATACAATCAATTGAAATACTTTTTAATCTGTTGAAAAAGAAAGATATTTTTCAATCTAAGAGTTTTCGGAAAAACAATCAGTTGAAACATTTTTCAATCTATTAAAATAAAGATATTTTTTAAGTCTAAGAGTTTTTAGAAAATCAATCTGTTGAAATATTTTTCAATCGATTGAAACAGAGTGCTGTCATTTTTCATTAAGTTGTTTTAATCCATTAAAACTCGAATCAATCGATTAAATGGAACTTTAAATGAAAACAATCGATTGAATCGATGTCTTAATCGATTAAAAGGAACTTTAAATGAAATCAATCGATTGAATCGATATTTTAATCGATTGAAATAATATTCTGATCGATCATACTTCAGTTCTAATCGATCATAACTCGGTCTGATCGATCATACTTCAGTTCTAATCGATCATAACTCGGTCTGATCGATCATACTTCAGTTCTAATCGATCATAACTCGGTCTGATCAATCATACTTCAGTTCTAATCGATCAGAGTCTCTTCTAACCTGTTTTACTGCTAACCAACTTATCTTTTGACTCTCTAAAACAGTTTTTAAACAAATGAAACGTTCTGTTTTTCTGATTTACTCTATATATATAGATTTGATCCATCTTTTGAAAATACAATACAACACACTACTTGAGAAAACTTGAGAAATCAATTTGTGAATCGTTCATCTACGTTTTTCTCTCTGCATTCAAGATTTTGTCATATCATAAGGTGCTTTGATCAACATTGTGGTCATTCACAGCGAGAGAGTGCTTTAGAATTGGTGCTGGGCAATTAGAATTCAAAGTCCAGGTTTCTTCTTTCCTTATTCTTTTGTATCGTGTGAATTGTGTAGATTGGATTGTAATCTTCACTAGGTACAGTAACTGGATTTGGTTACTGGGTGTTTTTCAAGATTCTATCTTATAGATTGTAAAGATAGTTCTTGGTGTAGATTGGTGAGGATCTACGGGTTGTAATTGTCACTTGGTATTAGTGGAAACTTGACAGGTTTTGTCAAGAACTGGACGTAGCTCTGGATTAGAGTGAACCAGTATAAATTTGTGTGTTGATTTCTTTCTATCATCTCTTTTAAATTCTGAATATAATCTTGCTGTGTTTTAAATCAAATCATCTTTTCAAGAATTGAATAAAGATAACTCATTCTTCCAAAAGAAAGTAAAGTTTTGCGAAAAAGTTTTTAAGTTCAATTCACCCCCCTCTTGAACTCAACCATTAATTCTTTCAATTGGTACCAGAGCTAGTTCTTGTAAGTTACTCAAGTAATCGGTCCAATGGCTGAGGGAAAGATGAATTTTTCGAAGGAGCCTCCATAAACGAGGCCTCCACTTTTTCGTTGGTGTGAATTATTCTTTACGGAAGGTTAGAATGAAAATCTTTATTGAATCCCTTGATAGAGGCATTTGGGAAACAATTGTTAATGGTCCTTTTAAACCAACTCATATAGTAGATGGTAAAGCTGTTGAGAAAAGTTGGAGTGAGTTGACTGATGCGAGAAAATAGGAGAGTGCAATATGATTATACTGCAAAGAATATTATTACCTCTGCCTTAAATCTTGATGAGTTTTTCGGGGTGTCTCGGTGTGCTTCCGCCAAAGAGATGTGGGAAATTCTAGAGGTCACACATGAAGGAACATCGATGTGAAAAGGGCAAGAAAGCATGAGTTAATCGGGGACTATGAGTTGTTTAAAATGCGGCAAGGGGAGACAATTGCGGATGTGCAGAAAAGATTCACGCACATAGTTAATCATTTGATCGGGCTAGGGAAGACCTTTGACAAGGAGGAGTTGAATATCAAAATGCTGAAGTGTTTGGACGAGAACTTGGCAACCAAAGGTGACGGCAATATACGAATCAAGAGATTTGATCGAAATGACTACTTGCCTCACTTTTTGGCAAGTTAAGGGAACACGAGTTGGAAATCAATCGGTTCAAAGAACAAGAAAATGCGAGAAAAGAAAAGTAGAAATATTGTTCTCAAGACGATTGAAGAAAACGGTGGTTACGAAGAAGATGAGTCAGAGAACTGACTTTATTGGTTAAGAAATTCGGGAAATTTACGAGAAGAAAGAACAAGGCTGGCCAAGTAAAAAGGTACAATGATAGAAAGACTGAATCTGTTCAAAATAATATTACTTGTTATTCTTGTGGTAAACGAGGGTCATATAAGGAGCGACTGTCCGGAAAAGACCAAGAATCGAGAATAAGAAAGATTCAAGATATAAAGGGAAAAAGGCCTACATAGCTTGGCAAGACAATGAATCTTCTTCCGGTTACGAATCCGAAGGTGAAGAGGTGAATTTGTGTTTGATGGTTGGCTGTGAATCCTCTTCATCACATGTAAGTTCAACTCCTACGAGAGAATGAAATGAATTACGAGCACATTACTTGAATGCTTTCAATGAAATGCATAGTGAAGCCAGAAATTTATCTCATACAAATAATCGGTTGAAAGGGCTAAATAACTGGTTAGAAAATAGAGTTAAAACTCTGGAAAAAGAACTGCTAGAAAGCAAAACAGATTTAGAACATCTAGATATTATCTATTCATCTGCAGATAATGTTGCTGTTAATAAGAATTGTGAAAAGTGTACTGTTTTACAAGATAAGGTTGATTACTTGATTAAAACTTTGTCTAAATTTACTCAAGGCAAAGAGAATTTAGATGCACTTCTTGGGTCTCAAAACTGTGTGTTTGAACATAGTGGAATTGGATACAAACCTAAGACTGGGGTAAAAACTAAAAAATATTTGAACTTCTTTTCATATAGAAAAACAACAGCATCCCCTTTCTCATCTTGTCATTACTGCATGAAGAAAGGACATACTATAAAATTCTGTCATGCTAGGAAATATTTTGTGCCGCAAGGAAGGAAGAGATGGGTTCCAAAACATGTTAAACAGAAAAATTGACTCCTAAGGACCCAAAATACGTAAGGGTACCAAATGCTTTATGTTTGACTTTTCAGGAACAGCATCAAGAGTCTCTTTGGTACCTGGACAGCGGATGCTCAAGGCACATGACAGGTGACATTTCAAAATTCCAGAAGTTGAAATTGAAGAATGGGGGTCATGTGACTTATGGAGACAACAACAAGGGAAGAATTCTTGGTTCTGGAGATATTGGAGATGGTGAATCTGTAACCATTCACAATGTTCTTTTTGTTGAAGGTCTCAAACACAATCTGATAAGTATAAGCCAGTTATGTGATCTTGGTCACAAAGTTGTTTTCAAACCAGAAAAATGTCTTATCTGTGAGCCAGAATCTGACACGGTAATGTTGGTAGGTAAGAGGTTAAACAACATATACATGTTAGATATTAAGCAGTCTGTATCATCTCAAAGTTGTTTTCTTACTAAAAAGAAGAATCTTGGTTGTGGCATAGAAGGCTTGCTCATATACATCTTAATCATCTTGACAAGCTGATTTCAAAAGAGTTAGTTTTTGGGCTGCCTAAGCTTCAAATCTTGAAAGACAAAATCTGTGAAGCTTGTTTGAAAGGCAAACAAACCAGAAAATCTTTTTCAAACAAAAACATTGTTTCAACTTCTAGACCTTTGGAACTGCTTCACATGGATTTGGTTGGTCCTTCAAGGAATAAAAGCCTAGGAGGTAATCTTTATATCATGGTGATTGTTGATTTACACTGGACTTGTCTTTCTTAAAGCTAAATCCGATTCCTACAAATCTTTCAAAAGGCTTGCCAAGGTTTTACATAATGAAAAGGGATATTTCATTACATCTATTCAAAGTGACAATGGTGGAGAATTTGTAAATGAGAAGTTTGAATCATTTTGTGAAAAATTTGGTATAAAACACAATTTCTCTGCTCCAAGAACTCCTCAACGAGAATGGTGTTGTGGAAAGAAAGAACAGATCAATTGTGGAGCTTGCCGGAACAATGTTGAGTGAAAATTCTTTACCAAAATACTTCGGGCTGATGCGGTCAACACTTGCTTGTCATGTTTTGAATAGAGTCTTGATTAGACCCATGCTTAAGAAAACCCCATATGAACTGTACAAAGGAAGAAAACCCAACATAAACTATTTCGGGGTCTTTGGATGTACATGTTTTGTTTTAAACAATGGGAAAGAAAACATTGGCAAGTTTGATGAAAAATCGACAAAGGAATTTTTCTTGGTTACTCAACTCACGGCCATGCATATAGAGTTTATAATTTGAGATTGAAATCGAGTTGAAGAATCTGTACATGTTGTGTTTAATGAGTCTCCTCGAGTTGTGCGAGAATAGATCAACGAGTACTGCTGATGAAGAAGATTTAACTGATAATTCTTATCGGTTGAAATGTCCCAGATAGCACGAGATCAACATATTGTTGAAGAGGGTGATCCATCTGTGGACCCTGCAAAAGCTGATCCATCTACAATTCTCGTAGAACGGGAAGAAGGTGTTCGGAAGAGCTTCCCAAAGAGTGGATTGTCCCAAGAAATCTCTCTCTAGACAATGTCATCGGGCAAATTAATAAGGGAGTATCTACTAGACATTCTCTTAATCAATTCTGTAATCATATGGCATTCATTTCACAAATAGAGCCTAAGACAGTTAAAGAAGCATTAAATGATGAATACTGGGTTAGTGCCATGCATGATGAACTCAATCAATTTGAAAGGAATAATGTATGGGAATTAGTTCCTAAAATCAGTAATATCAATGTAATTGGTACTAAGTGGGTATTCAAAAACAAGCTAGATGAACATGGCATTATCACTAGGAATAAAGCTAGGTTGGTAGCCAAAGGGTATAACCAACAAGAGGGCATTGATTTTGATGAAACATTTGCACCTGTAGCTAGGCTTGAAGGCTGTTAGATTATTATTAGCTTATGCCTGTTTAAGTGGTTTCAGATTACTACGAGATGGATGTAAAGAGTGCCTTTCTTAATGGACTTATCAATGAAGAAGTGTATGTTTCTCAACCTCCGGGGTTTGAAGATCACAAGCATCCTGACCATGTCTACAAATTGAAAAAGGCTCTTTATGGCTTGAAGCAAGCACCTAGACAATGGTATGAGAGGTTAAGTAATTTTCTAATTGATCAAGGGTACAAGCGAGGTGAGGTTGATAAAACTCTGTTCATTAAGAAATGCTGGACTGATATTATTCTAGTGCAGGTGTATGTAGATGATATCATTTTCGGTTCCACCAATAATGCCATGTGTAATAAGTTTGTAAAAGAAATGCAAAGTGAATTTGAAATGTCTATGATGGGAGAATTGAATTTCTTCCTTGGTCTACGAGGTTAAACAATTAACAAATGGCATTTTTCTTAGTCAATCTAAATACTGCAATGAGCTGTTAAAGAAATTTGATATGCACAATTGCAAGGAATCCTCTACACCAATGTCTACTAGCTGCTGTTTAGATTTAGATGAAAAAGGGAAATCTGTTGATCAAACTAAATATAGAGGTTTGATTGGTTCTCTGCTTTATCTAGCTGCTAGTAGGCACGACATTATGTTTAGTGTATGTACGTAGTGCAAGATTTCGAGGCAAATCCAAAGGAATCACATCTTACTGCTTGCCAAAAGGATTCTGAAGTACCTTAAGGGAACAGATCAATGTTGGACTATGGTATCCTGAAGGTGCGTCCCTTAAGCTTGTTGGATTTTCGATTCGACTTTGCGGGATGTAGATTAGACGAGAAAAAGTACCTCTGGTACTTGTCATTTACTTGGGAGCGAGTCTTATATCGTGGCACGAGCAAAAAGCAAGCGTGTGTTGCTCTGTCAACTGCAGAAGCTGAATATATTGCAGCTGGGAGCTGTTGTGCTCAAAGCATTTATCTCAAGCAACAACTAACAGATTATGGAGTGACTCTAAACAAGGTACCTCCGGTTTGTGACAATACTAGTGCGATAAACTTAACTAAGAATCCTATTCAACACTCTAGAACTAAGCATATTGAAATTAGACATCACTTTATTAGAGAACACGTATCTAGGGGTGATTGTGAGATATTATTTGTTGAATCTGAAAAACAGTTAGTCGATTTATTCACTAAACCACTTCCTAGAGATAGACTTAATATGCTTAGGATCTGAATTAGGAATTCTAGATATATCTAGTATTGTATAAGCTGATTCTTTATAGTAATTGTATGTCTTTTAACAGTGATAACAAGTTCAATCGATTAATAATTGCATGAATAACTTGATATTATTTGTTTTAATCGATTGAAGCTGCGAAATAATCTGTTGATTTCCTGTTTCTTACTCTACGGTATTGATATGTTATTAGTTCAATCGATTAGATACGCTTTTAATCGATTTATTTCACTAACCACTGTAGCTACTGCAAATTTTCTTCTATAAATCAATCGATTAAATCTTCGATTCAATCGATTGAATTCACTAATGGTACTCCGAATCATTTTCTTTTACAAAATAATCGATTTATTTTTTGATTCAATCGGTGTATTTCACTTATAAGTATCTACGATTACAAAATCAGTTGGTTTCACGAAATATCAATTGATTATTTTTCTTCTAGGGCTAGTTGTATGTACTTTGTCTCTAACCGATTTCTGCGAGTAAGCGAAAGCATTTACAACAAGATAAACTTCAACTACTCTCTTAAATATCAAAGATATCCAATAAAAGTTGAATGACTCCGATTGGATATCGAGATGTGTGGGTAATTAAAGTGTACGGTAGCAATTCTCTCTCCTCTTTATCATCACTTGCACAGAAACAATAAATCGAGTAAAGACAAAAATTTTTTAAGGCTGATAAAAATTGTGCATTCTCATTCCTATAGTATTATTTTCTCCTTTGAGCTTCTCTTTTCTCGGTTCTTCTCTGTTCTGTTCATTCCAAAAATCAAATATGTTCAAGCGCACAAAGTACGGTAGGAAGAAGTCCAGCAGAGGTGAGTCCTCTACGGCAAGGCAAGAACGAGAATGTTGAAGGAAGGATTGAGACTTGGTTCAACGGGGACCAAGAGCAAATGAATCTGTTTATCCATGAGTTGAGCGAGAAAACAAGTCAACATACCAAAGCTGTTAAAGTTTTCCTGGTTTGATCTTGAAGGATTTAGAGGCATCGGAAAGGCTGCTGCAACATCAAAAGCTTCGAAGTTTGCGGAGTTGGACGGTAGGATTTATCCAGACTTGATCAAAGTTTTCTTCACAAATTTGTCCTTTGAAGGTTCCACCTTGAAAACCCAAGTTAAAGGTGTGGACATTGAGATTACTCCTAACATGCGGAAGGAGGTTGCTTGGTTTAAAGGATTTAGGAGTGAAAGTCACCAAAGGGTGTACTTCGATGTGGAGGAATTTAATAAGGTTCAATATTTTCGGTCATGCATGAAGAATAGGCATGACTCTGTCGGCTCGTTCAATGCTGGGAAACTAAAATTGGAAGAAAGGTTGCTTGCACGCATTGTGTCTTGGCGGCTCACTCAGGGGGAGCAATCATGCGGTGCTAAATGAGGGAGATTTAGTACTAATGTATTGCATTCACCACGAGATTCGGGTGAGCTGGGTTTTTGTCATCAAAGACCACATGATCAAGGCAAAAAGACTCGGTGATTTCGAGTACCCCTATGCTATACTGATTTCCAAATTTTTAACATATTTTGGTGTTGATCTTGAAGAAGAACTTGTCGAGACAGTTCGTTCAACAAACGAAATAAATAACTCTATGCTTCACAAAATGGGATTTATGAAAGTTGATGGTGAGTGGGTCTCCAAGGAGGATGCTGGAAGAGGTGAAGAAAGTGAAAAAGAAGAGCAAGAGGAAGGAATCAACACTGATAATATTCCTGGAACTTCTGCAGCACGTTCGTCTGATCCAATGGAAGAAGTGAACCCAATGGAGATGATTCCATACAATCCACCGCCTGGCCGTGGCACTCCTGCATCTCGAGTTCGAAAGAACAATGTTACATCAAATGAAGCGAACTGCAAGGCCGACCAAAGGAGGCATATGGAGATGACTACTGCTCTGAGGGCTCGGCAGCATTATTTGGATGAAAATTTCATTGCAAGATTCCAGCATATTGATAATCAACTGGAAGACATTTACAACAGGGTTGTGGAACTGCAATTCAATCAAGGCCCCGGGGACGAATGAAGATTTTTCTTTGTTTCTGTTATTCTGTTTTCTTTTCATTTTTTTTTTCTTTTTTCTTTTCTTCTCTGGTTTTTATTTGGGGTTCCCAAGTGGCCCCATTGGATTGTATCCATGACAATCTATTTGATGCGAGTCAAATAGGGGAGAATTATTGTGATTAAAGCGCCACTACACACACACCACATCACAAAATATATGTCTACGGTATACATGTCTACGAGTGCGATTTTATGCGAGTGCGAGTGGTTATTTGTCTCCATCAAATAGGGGAGATTGAAGCACTTGGTGGATTTGATGAAGACTTAGATATAATTTGATGAAGACATAAATTTAGTTTAGGTTGTGGGTGTGTAGATGATTAGGTTTTTAGCTTGAGCACTTAATCCCTTGATAGGCCATTATATGTTGTGATGAAGCGCCTTAATCTTACGCATAGCATTGAAAATCATTTTACTGCATTAAAAGAACAAACTAAGTTTTTCAATCATGTTGAAAAAGATTTTCAATCGGTTAAAATCACTTAACGAGAATAAGTGGTTCTATATAATCGTATTTTCAATTGATTGATTCGCAGAATCAACAAGTTAAAATAACTTAGTAAAATTCTCAATATGAAGGTTTCGGAAAATACAATCAATTGAAATACTTTTTAATCTGTTGAAAAAGAAAGATATTTTTCAATCTAAGAGTTTTCGGAAAAACAATCAGTTGAAACATTTTTCAATCTGTTAAAATAAAGATATTTTTTAAGTCTAAGAGTTTTTAGAAAATCAATCTGTTGAAATATTTTTCAATCGATTGAAACGAGTCTTGTCATTTTTCATTAAGTTGTTTTAATCCATTAAAACTCGAATCAATCGATTAAATGGAACTTTAAATGAAAACAATCGATTGAATCGATGTCTTAATCGATTAAAAGGAACTTTAAATGAAATCAATCGATTGAATCGATATTTTAATCGATTGAAATAATATTCGATCGATCATACTTCAGTTCTAATCGATCATAACTCGGTCTGATCGATCATACTTCAGTTCTAATCGATCATAACTCGGTCCGATCGATCATACTTCGAGTTCTAATCGATCATAACTCGATCTGATCAATCATACTTCGATTCTAATCGATCAGAGTCTCTTCTAACCTTGTTTTCTTGCTAACCAACTTATCTTTTGACTCTCTAAAACAGTTTTTAAACAAATGAAACGTTCGTTTTTCGATTTACTCTATATATATAGATTTGATCCATCTTTTGAAAATACAATACAACACACTACTTGAGAAAACTTGAGAAATCAATTTGTGAATCGTTCATCTACGTTTTTCTCTCTGCATTCAAGATTTTGTCATATCATAAGGTGCTTTGATCAACATTGTGGTCATTCACGTGAGAGAGTGCTTTAGAATTGGTGCTTGGGCAATTAGAATTCAAAGTCCAGGTTTCTTCTTTCCTTATTCTTTTGTATCGTGTGAATTGTGTAGATTGGATTGTAATCTTCACTAGGTACGATAGCTTGGATTTGGTTCTTGGGTGTTTTTCAAGATTCTATCTTATAGATTGTAAAGATAGTTCTTGGTGTAGATTGGTGAGGATCTACGGGTTGTAATTGTCACTTGGTATTAGTGGAAACTTGACAGGTTTTGTCAAGAACTGGACGTAGCTCTGGATTAGAGTGAACCAGTATAAATTTGTGTGTTGATTTCTTTCTATCATCTCTTTTAAATTCTGAATATAATCTTGCTGTGTTTTAAATCAAATCATCTTTTCAAGAATTGAATAAAGATAACTCATTCTTCCAAAAGAAAGTAAAGTTTTGCGAAAAAGTTTTTAAGTTCAATTCACCCCCCCTCTTGAACTCAACCATTAATTCTTTCATATGCGGGGTACAACCAAATCAAACTGGCCATTGAGGATAGAGAAAAAACCTCCTTCATTACACCATGGGGCACTTTCTGCTATCGGGTAATGCCGTTTGGGCTGAAAAATGCAGGGGCTACCTACCAAAGGGCTATGGTCACATTATTCCATGACATGATCCACAAGGAAATAGAAGTGTATGTGGACGACATGATTGCCAAGTCCAGAAATGAAATGGACCACATTCAATATCTCCGAAAACTTTTTGATCGACTTCGGAAGTATCAACTCAAACTGAACCCGGCAAAATGTACTTTCGGAGTACGATCAGGAAAACTCCTAGGGTTCATTGTCAGCGAAAGAGGAATTGAGGTGGACCCCGACAAAACCAAGGCAATTTTGGAAATGCCTCCACCAAAAACAGAAAAGGAGGTCAGAGGTTTCCTGGGCAGGATTAACTACATTGCCCGTTTCATCGCACAGTTGACGGATAAATGTATCCCCATCTTTAAGGTGTGGAACGAAGAATGTCAACAAGCGTTCGATAAAATCAAAACTTGTTTAACCAGTCCACCAGTGTTGGTACCACCCGTTGAAGGGAGACCTCTGATCCTATATTTGTCAGTCCTCGAAGAGTCAATGGGATGTGTGCTCGGCCAACATGATGAAACCGGGAAAAAGGAACGGGCCATTTATTATCTCAGTAAGAAGTTCTCAGATTATGAAACCCGTTATACACCATTTTAAAAAACTTGTTGCGCATTGGTGTGTGTCACTCAACGTCTCAGACAGTACATGGCTCGGCATACAACATGGTTGGTCTCCAAAATGGATCCAATCAAGTACCTCTTCGAGAAGCCCATTTTGACTGGAAGAATAGCTAGGTGGCAGGTTCTCCTCTCAGAATTTGGCATCATTCATGTCACCCAGAAAGCTATTAAAGGAAGTCCCCTAGCGGATTATCTAGCCCATGGATCCACAGATGAATACCAATCTTTACAGGATGACTTTCCTGATGAGCATATCATGCACATCGAACATGAAGAGACCAAAGAAGAGATGTGGACCATGTTCTTCGATGGGGCTTCAAACATGCTTGGACACGGGGTAGGAGCTATTTTGATATCCCCCGAAAAGAAACACATCCCTGTAACGGCCAGGCTTAATTTCGATTGCACCAACAACATGGCCGAATACGAAGCATGTGCGCTAGGAATTCGAGCAGCTTTAGATCATGGAGTCACTAAGCTCAAAAGATTCGGTGACTCATCCCTTGTCATCTATCAACTTAAAGGTGAATGGGAAACCCGAAACGCCAAATTGATCCCATATCTAGAGTACATCCGCGAGCTGGTCTCGAGAATGGAAATCGTCACTTTCCAGTACATCCCTAGGGAGGACAATCAAATTGCCGACGCCCTCGCCACCCTATCATCCATGTTTTCCCTGGACCAGGAACATGAGATGCCAATCGTTCAAGTCAAACTGCATGATAAACAAGCTTTCTGCATGGCAGTAAATGGTGAGCATGATCAAAACCCCGGGTACCATGACATCAAGCGGTACCTCATGAAGGGCGAATACCCCGAAGGAGTCAGTGACAATGATAAGCGAACCATTCGCAAGAGAGCCGCAGGGTTCACGTTGATTGAAGGAACCCTCTACAAAAAGAGCCCCGATTCCACCCTCCTAAGGTGTGTGGACCAAGAAGAAGCCCAAACATTGATAAAAGAAATCCACAAAGGGACTTTCGGAACCCATGCACCCGGGCATGTCATGACAAAGAAAGTCCTCAGGGCAGGGTACTATTGGTCCACAATGGAAGCTGATTGCCACCAGTATGCCAAGAAATGTCATAAATGCCAAGTATACGCCGATAACATTCATGTGCCACCCGCACCTCTTAGTAACCTGGCTACACCATGGCCATTTTCTATATGGGGCATGGACGTCATCGGACCCATTGAACCCAAAGCGTCTAACGACCATCGCTTCATATTGGTAGCAATCGACTATTTCACCAAGTGGGTTGAGGCAGCATCGTACGCACATGTAACCCGGAAAGTGGTGACCACCTTCATCAAGAAAAACATTATATGTCGATACGACATCCCTCATAGGCTCATTACTGATAATGGGACCAATCTCAACAATAAGATGATGGAGGAATTATGCCAAGACTTCAAAATCCAGCACCATAATTCCTCTCCGTATCGACCAAAGATGAACGGTGCAGTAGAGGCAGCTAACAAAAATATCAAGAAAATCATCCAGAAAATGGTGGTCACCTACAGAGATTGGCATGAAATGCTTCCCTTTGCCTTACATGGCTACCGAACGTCAGTACGAACCTCCACAGGGGCTACCCTGTTTTCCCTCGTATACGGAATGGAGGCCGTACTACCAATAGAGGTCGAAATACCCTCCCTGCGAGTTGTCATGGAAGCAAAATTGACAGAAGCTGAATGGGTCCAAAACCGGTATGATCAATTAAACCTAATCGAAGAAAAACGGCTGGACGTCATATGTCGGGGGCAGGCTTATCAAAAGAAAATCAAGAAAGCCTACGACAAGAAGGTCAATCCCCGCACCTTCCAAGAAGGAGATCTAGTAGTGAAGAAACTGCTTCCAGTCCAGAAAGATAAAATCGGGAAATGGGCAGCCAACTACGAAGGACCCTTTGTGGTCAAGCGAGCCTTCTCAGGAGGAGCCCTTATCCTCACCAACATGGATGGAGAAGAGCTCCGATATCCTGTCAACTCAGATGCGGTGAAAAAATATTACGTCTAAAGACATTGCTCATGACCCGTCGGGATGAAAACTCACAAAGAGCGTCCTGGGCAAAAGATAGGGTCTATATACCTCGCTAGGACACGTCCTAGGCAAAAATTGGAGGTTTGAAAAAAAAAATGATGATGAAAATAGAGCAATGATTACCTTAGCCGAAAACCGCAAAGGCGACTAAGGTAATACCTCCACAACAGCAAGCAGACTTCGCATAGTCTTCACTCCGGATTCAAGCATCTCAACTGAAGGGACCAGGAAAAATGGGGAAACAAAGATCACATACATGATTGTGGCACCCTCATACAGTTTAGCCAACCTTGACTAGCCATGCTTACAAATTCCTTTTGTAAACACCCATGTAAAAAATAAACCATCTGTTTATATCAATAAAAATTGTCTTTTCCTCTCTTTACCTACTTGTGTAAATGCCTCTGTATTAACGAAATATGAGCATGCATAAAACAAGCAATTCGAGAAAGCATAAAAACAAAAGACGAACATCACCAACCAGGGCCGTCCCAAGTAAAAGGTACAGGGTAGCCTGCTAGATCGAAAACCCGCAAAGGGTGGTCTAGGCAAAAGATAAGACTTTCATAAAGAAAAAAGAAGCCCATCAAAATATCTCAGACAAGAATCAAAACCCGCTAGATCGAAAACCCGCAAAGGGCGGTCTAGGCAAAAGACAGGGTTAAAACAAAAAGAATAGTCACGAGAGAACAAAAAGAAGGAAAATACCGGTCACCTTCTAGATGTCCTCAACTAAAATAAAATTGCATCAACAACATTCACACACAAATAGTCGCACAAAAATGACTTTGTCAAAAATAAAACAAACAAAAATACAGTAGACAAATAAAAGGCATTCATATAAGAAGATCAGCCTCATGCTTGCATTCATAAAGAACAATCAAAAAGGGTATCCCGGTACGACTTCGCCGACCTTTTGCTATCCTTTCCAAAAGTCAGCGTAACAAAAAAAGAAAACTAAGAGTAAAAAGGACGTACGCTCAAGAAAAAGCCAGATTTCAAAATCGTGATAAAAAGAGATAAATCGCGAAAAAAGGCGAAATCAATCCTAACTTTTAGGCAATCAATAAAATCCCTAAGTGGGTCACCTCGGAAAAGGGAAAATCAACGAAAAAGAAGGAATCAGAAATCCCAATCCAACAAGAGTATTGACAAAGCCATCTCATACCAACAACATCCAACAAGGAGTCAAAACTCCATTCCCTCAGGGGGAAAATCAAAATTAGATCCCCGGGAAGGCACTTAATTCCCCGGTGGATCACCAAAAAGAGAAAGATCATTTACATATCAGCCTAGTCAGAGGCAAAACAAATGCAGTCAAAAGTCTTCATCTCCGATGAAGCATCTGCCTACTCAGAGGCATTACCGTAAACTCAATGGATATCCGTCTACTCAAGAGGCGTCACCAAGACCAACAAATCCCCAGAGGATTCCTGCCTACCTAAGAGGCATTCATCAAAAATCCCCGACAACCAGCAAAGTCGGATGACAAATACCAAAACAAAGAATCCCCAACAACCAACAAGCTGGATGAACACCAACAAAAATCCACGGCGTAGCCCGGATGACCATTCAAGAAATCCAAATACCATCCACTAAACACAGAAATCGCTCCCCAAGGAGCCGGCGCATGATCAGAATCAGTAAGCCGCCACCACGGCCAAAGGATCAGCTACCGCAAGATGGAGCATCCAGAGGTTTGTCGCCGCCGTCCGTTCCGACGTCCAGGGACATCTCGAACGTTTATGCGAGCGGTCGCGAAAAGATAGTTGAGACTCGCGTTTTTTGTTAAAAATATGTTCATTGCTTCCGAGGCGCTCAACACTGAACTATCCTCTAATAGAAGCAAGGTTTTCGAAAAGGGTTCTTCTGGAGTCGCCACCAATGTTTTGACCATAAACAATGGAAAAGGATAAAAAGGCGTTGATTTTATTAAAAACCAAACTTGGCCATTATAACCAGAGTTAGGTAAGGGAGTTAGTTACGTGTGGGGAAGGTGTTAGCACCCCACAACGCCCCTTTCGGGTTCCCTATGATGGATTAATTCATTTAAGTCAAGATTACAAGAAATTACGCGATTACCCTTATTTTATTGCATAATGTTAAGAATGGCTATCTACATGATTTTATTTCTTATTGCATACAGAAAGCAATAAATAAAACAGTAAAAGATAAGAGAATTGAACAGAACCTCCGTAGCAAGCTTTGTATATCGAATCTTGAATCACAAGGATGCGTTTTGGCAATCCTTCACTCTACAAAGACTCTCCTCTCCAAATACAAGATCGACTCGACTCGATTTTACAGAAGAATCGAATGCTGGAATATGATTCCTTAACTGATTGTTACCTTATAAAGGCAATCAGAGAGTTCATTCGAAGAGGGAAGAGGATAGACAAGTACTGGGAGTTGTCTGGGGTGTGGAACAGTGGCAAATGAGCTTCCAATTTATAGTTTTCGCTGCCTGCACCCTTGGGACACGCGTCTGGAGTGGGACGGCCGTCTGGGTTGGGATGGCCGTCCCAAATGCAACATTTACACTGACTGGGACCACCTGGGGAGCTGGGACTGGCAGTCCCATTTGGGACGGCCGTCCCACTTGGCCAGGGAAGGTTGGGACGGCCGTCTCGACCTTGGGACGGCCGTCTCGACCTTGGGACGGCCGTCTCGACCTGTTTTGGCCAGCTTTTGTGTTCTGGGACCCCTGGGAAGCTTTCCTTTGTGTATTCGGACGTCATTTGATGCCGATAAACGCCCGTTGAAGCTTTATCTTCATATAGGAAGTCTTCTTGGCCTTTTATAGAGATGGCAGGCGAGCCTTGTCTTTGTTGTAGGAAGTCTTTCTAGCCTTTATTGAGAGACTGTCTGAACTCCGAGTTTGTTGTAGGAGGTCTCCTTGGTTTTTATTTAAGAAGCCGGGCGAACTTTATCTTCGTGTGAAGTTTCCCTAGCTTTTATTGAGAGGCCGGGCAAAATTAGGGGTCTACAGCTGCCCCCCCTTCACCTGCCTAGCTAATTTGTTGGCTTGATATGTCAACAAAATTAGTTGGTAGGGGAAGGAGTTAACCCTTTTGCCCGGTCATCCTTCGGATGTTGCTCTTTGCTGATCCTCCGGATGATAAATATTTTGATAGGTACCAACCCCTATCTGGTTTGAGTCTTATTTTGTAAGGCTCTGGTGAGTACTTACCCTCACCCGGTATGAGTCTGTATTTTGCTAGACTCTTGTGGGTACCTACCCCCACTAGGTATAAACCTTGTTTTACAAGGCTTTGGTGAGTACCTACCCTCACCCGGTATGAGTTCGCATTTTGCTAAACTCTTGTGGGTACTTACTCCCGAGGTGCTCAACACTGAACTATCCTCTAATAGGAGTAAGGTCTTTGCAACCCATTTTTGTAATGCTTAGGTGAGTATTTTACTCCACCTAATGCATTCTGCTAAGTTTTGATGAGTACCTACCCCCATCTGGTACAAACCTTTTTTATAAGGTTTTGGTGGGTACCTACCCCCACCCGGTATGAATCTGCATTTTTGCTAGATTCTGATGAGTACCTACCCTCATCCGGTATAAACCTCATTTTATAAGGTTTTTGGTGGGTACCTACCCCCACCTGGTCCGAACCCCGTTTTGCAAGGCTCTGATGGGTACCTACCCCCACCTGGTCCGAACCCCGTTTTGCAAGGCTCTGATGGGTACCTACCCCCACCTGGTCCGAACCCCGTTTTGCAAGGCTCTGATGGGTACCTACCCCCACCTGGTCCGAACCCCGTTTTGCAAGGCTCTGATGGGTACCTACCCCCACCTGGTCCGAACCCCGTTTTGCAAGGCTCTGATGGGTACCTACCCCCACCTGGTCCGAACCCCGTTTTGCGAGGCTCTTAGGACGCACTTTTTGGTAGTTCATCCTATAGTCATCTGGTTTTGGAAATGTGTTGGCGGCTTATTGTTTTCTTATCATGCGCCTATTCTGTGAGGAATATTTGTCTTTTTGACTTTTCTGTTAGTCATCCGGTTTTACCGGGGATTCTTTGTTTTTGGCTTTTCTTGTTTAGCCATCCGGCTTTGCTGGGGATTTCTTGTTTTTGGCTTTTCTTGTTTAGCCATCCGATTTTTGCCGGGGATTTCTTGTTTTTGGCTTTTCTGTTTAGTCATCCGGTCTTGGCCGGGGATTCTTTGTTGATTGCCTCTTCTTAGGCAGGAATCCACTGGGGATTTTGTTGATTTTGCCTCTTGATTAGGTGGATGCTCCACTTGAGGATATTTTCTCTTGATAATACCTCTGAGTAGGCGGAGAGAAAGTTTTGCAGCTCACTGGGGATATCCATATTGGACGATTAACTCCCTGTGAATTTGAGTTTGTAATTTGCCTTTGCTGATAGGCTTACTGGGAAAAAAATCTTCTTTTTGGTGATCCACCGGGGGATTGATTTGTCCCGTAAGGAGGAATGGAGTTTTTGACTCCTTGTTGGATGTTTGTTGTTTTGAGCTGGCTTTGCCTATGCTCTTATTCCATTGCGGAATGGGTTTCTGCTTTTTCTTGCGATTGTGCTTTTTTGCGATTTTGAATTTTTGATTGTGTGCCCTTTTCTTTTGTACGCGCAGGCTTTTTATTATCTGCTGGGGATGAAGAGGTTTTCTTTTCTTCTCTTTTCCCTTTTTTTAGCGTCCCTGGGGAATTTTGTCGGCCTGGGGGTATGATGGAGTCTTGGCTCCTGGCTTTACGAAGCTCTTATTTGAGCTAGAAGATGGAAAAATTTTGTTGTCCTCTTTTTGTCTTTTTGTTGACTTTTCTTGATATGTTCTTTTTGGGGATTTTCGTGTGGCCTTTCTGTAGTGGCCTCCGTGAGGGGAAAAAATTTCTTTCTTTTCTTTCTGTTGCCCCCTGGTGATGTGGAGGATTTTGACTCCATATTTTCTTTGATGGACTCTTGAGTAGTCCTTATTCTCCTTTGGTGAATGTAGTGGAGATTCTAGATTAGTGTGCTTGATGACTCATGTGGTGACGAAGCTGAGTCGTGAGACAATCTTTTTGTCTTGCTTCTGGAGTAAACAAGTATCCTCTTGGGGATGATTGAGCCTTTCCATTGGCTTTTTCATTTTGATAGTTTTCCTTCTTTCTTGGATGAAAGGGTACTGATTAGAGCTATTTTATTTGAAGCTCCTTATTTGGAATGGTTGACGACTCATGCGGTGATGTTGAGTCAGGAAGTATTTTCTGCCTTTGGAGTAGGCCGGGATTCTTTTGTGGATAACCAAGCTCTTCTTATTGGATTTTCTATTTTTGATGTACCTTCTTTTATTGGTGTAGAAGGTTGATGGTTGGAGCTAGATGATTGTGGTTGACGACTCATGTGATGATGATGCTGAGTCGTGGAGTAATTTTTGTGTTGCCTTTGGAGTAGGCAAGGATCCGCTTGGGGATTATCGAGCCTTTCCGTTGGCTTTTCATGAATACCTTCTTTTATTGGTGTAGAAGGTTGGAGCTAGTTTTCTTGAAGCTCCTTATTTTGCTGAAGTGATTTTGATTTCTACTTTTTCTTTCGCGACTTTAATCTTTATCGCGAGTTATTTGAAATCTGGATTTTTATCACGTGTGCCTTTTATTTTATAATTTTTGTACACGTGGGCTTTTGGAATGTAAACAGAAATAACAATGTTTATTCATTATTCAAAGCATTTTCAAATTACTGGAAAATAATAATAAAAGAGGAAGCTATCTCCTAATCATCTGCCTCTGGACTGGAATGGGCAGATGGTGCTGGCGAAGGTATGCGGCGGAGCAGGCGACGCTGGAACCTTGCTTGGGTCTGGACCAGATTCTCTATCTGTCGGTCCGTCCTGTCCTGCCTCATAGTCAGCTGATTAAACTGTTGGCGTATGAACTGGAATTCTCCTTCCATATAGGCGTGCTCGTCGTCTATCCGTCGGTAGAAGCCGGCGAAGTCCGGATCATATGACTGCTGCTGCGAGTCTGTAGTCGAAGGGATGTCCTGAGGCATGTCGAAATCGCGCATATCTAGCGAAATCGAGATAATGGGGTTTAAGATAAACCCTGATCCCTGTCGACTGAGGATGTTCATATGGACCAACATTCCTCCGCTAATTGGCTCTGGTCGGAGGCTAGCTGGGAGATCTTCTCCGTCGGTACATCCCCAATACTCTGCTAAAGGGGTGAGAAAGGGAGCTATTATGATGGCTCCTGCTGAGCCGCGGGTTCCGTAATCTTTTATGGCTTTCAAGAAAGCATAACCTGGGTTGCATCGCAACCCTTGATGCATACAGTAGACAATGAAGAGGTCGGCCAGTGTTACCTTCCCTTGGCTCTCCTTTCGGCTGTGTATAGTCCCAGCTAACAATTTGTGGCATATGCGAAGCGGGGGAGGGAAAGCTGCGCCCTTCAGGTTCGACGGCAGAGTGTGTGCTCCAGTGATCTCTCTCCACATGCTAGTGGTGGTGAGAGTAGCAGGCCTTTCCAGATATGCGGACCTATATTCTGGTGTTCTCGTATCTGCTCTTTGGCAGAAACCCATTATGACATTAAAGTCATCCAGAGCAGTGGTCCGGTAGGCTCCGTCCATCCAAGTAGGAGATGGCCCGAGTTGGTGGCACTCCGGGAATTGCGGACGGCATTTCCACCATGTTGACGGAGGCAAGAAACTCTAGCGTAGCGAGTGCGATGGATCCGAGTAGGTGGCTCTCGGAGCGTGAAAGTCCCATCCTATGTTGTGGATGAACCTTCGACATCTTGTTCCCAGCCAAATGTGGCTAGGATTTCAAAATCCAGTCGCAGTGTAGGATACCAGGAATATTGCTGGATATTTGCCAGTCGCTATTGATGTGATTCTGCTAGTAGAGTGCTAGTAGTAGGAGTTCCTCTAACAGGGTTTCTAGTGCGTTTTTTCCTAGATGAGGCTTCTCCATGCTCCATTGTATGTAGTACTCACTTAAGAATGCTTAGGAGTGTGTTAAAAGGGAAGAGAAACAAGGTGGAATGCTTGGAATGGGGTACCAAAGGCCAAATCCGCGCACAGCATAAATAGGGGACGCCAGGGGATTTGGGACGGCCGTCTGGGTTGGGACGGCCGTCCCAACTGTAATTTTTCTTCATGTGCTATCAGCTGGGAAGTGAGACGGCCATCCCACCTGGGACGCGCGTCTCAACTGAAAATAGGGATTTGGGACGGCCGTCTGGACTTTGGGACAGCCGTCCCGAGCTTCCTGAGCGGGTTTTTGATTTTTTGAGTTAATTCTCGTGTTTTTTGATGAAACTGAAGATAGGGATCTCTTCATTTATGATTTAATGCATGTAATGCTTCATGTTATGCATCCTAGGATCTATTTTAGTTAATATTTCGAAAGTTTTAACTGATGTGCTTTGACTTCGGGTGCATTCTTGCTGTTGTGCCTTTATGTCATCTTGTTTCTTGATCAATAAGCTAAGCTGTACTGATTTGCCGTTATAGACCTTTCTTGTTATAGCCGAAGAACAATTCTTTTGTTCGTAGGGTGACTGCCATGTCAATGCCCTCCTTCCTTTCCTTAGGGATTTCAGTCTTCCTATTGATCACTATGTTTCCACATTCCCCTTTATTACTTGAATGCTTTATAGTGAAATGGTCAAGAGAAGAGAAAGAAAAGGATTTACAACAAGGGCTTGTGTTTTAGAGGGATATTTTTTCTGTAATAGGGTTTTCTGTAAGAATGGCTAGCCAAGGTTGGTTTGTACTTAGGCTAGTTTAGATAAACGTTTTATTCTTATGATGTGGCGTCGTTGTTTACTGATTTGTGGCGCCTTTTTGGTTTATTGATTAACTTTCCTAGCCCGCCCTTTCCGGTTTTCAGCCTAGGATGTTGTGCTTATGTCCTAACTTTTGTCTAGGTTTCCTTTTTTATTTATTTTTTGGAATACCTAGCGGACTTTTTGCAACCCTAACTTTTGCCCAGGCTACCCTTTATTATGGTTCGGGTCTCCTGCCTGGTTTACCCTATCTTTTGCGCAGCCCCCTTTGTGGGTTTCCTACCGGGTATTTTGCCCATTATTTTCTTGTCTTGGCCTTTGGCCTTGACGGGCTCTCCTTTTTTGTATATGTATATTTTTTGCACAACATTATCGAAACTTGACTTTATTGAGATAAATTTTATCAGTGTTTCTAGTTAATCAATCGTATTTGATTTTGCTTTTATGACGCGTTGATTATTCTGACGCATTTTGAAAAAAAACGTTTATCTAAACCTTGTTTATTAAATGAGGTATAGACATATTTAGTAAGAAAAGAAGCAGACAGTAAGAATAGCATTCTTTTGTAATTTCAGGGAAATATGTGCCCTAAAGATGCTCGGGGGCCGGGCCTACCCCGAGGAGTGATCTCTAATAGTCATTAGGTTTACATCCCTTAGAATCAGAAGAAGGACACCTAATGACTAACGATACCCTTTGCGCTAATACCCCTCCTTTTCGGAATATCGTCTTCGAGGGGTAAGACTTCCCTGTTTTCCGTATGGCTTGATATTTCGTGGGGTCGTACCCTAAACCATACTTTAGAGGATTATCTTTGAAATCTGGTGACTCTTTTATTCCTTGAGCATTCTTTCCGAGCCCCTGTCCTGGGCGATATCCATATCTTTTCATCATATGGGCCACCTTTGTATTACCAGGGAGTCTTTCTATGTTGGCAATTTCAAGCGCTTGAAAAGACGTTTCAAGAGCCTCTTCAGCCGCATCCACATATGGCTGGACAGATGGTTTGCTAATCAGAAAGTCTTCTTTAGCTTGAACTGTGACGAGTTTATCATTTATCACAAACTTGACTTTCTGGTGGAGCGTTGAAGGTATTGCCTTAGCGCTATGAATCCAAGGTCTACTAAGGAGACAACTATATGCCGGCGTGATATCCATCACGTGGAAGTCTATATTGAAGATAGTAGGGCCGATTTGGATTGGTAGACTAATCTCTCCTACTACTTCACGTCTTGATCCGTCAAAGGCTCGAACAACTGTATTACTCGGGCGCATGTGGGTTCCTTGCACTGTTATCTTGTCGAGTGTGCTTTTAGGAATGACGTTTAAGGATGACCCATTATCCACAAGAACTTTGGAAATGAGATATTCTTTGCATTTGACAAAGATATGCAAAGGCTTATTATGATTTGACCCTTCCAAAGGGAATTCTTCATTGGTGAAGGTAAGATGATTATTGGCTGTAATATTACCAATAATCCCTTCGAACTTGTCTTAGGATATTGCATGCGGAACGAATGATTCATTCAAAACCTTTAACAGTGCGTTTTGATGCGGTTCCGAACTCATGATGAGTGATAACAAAGTTATCTTTGCTGGAGTACGATTGAGTTGATCGATGATAGAGCACTCGCTTTGTCTTATGTATTGGAGTAACTCATCTGTCTCCTCCTTCGATTCCTTTTCTTCTTCGGCTTTGTTTTTCGTTTTATCTTTAGGAATATTATCTTGTAATTCCTTGGGGGAGTATATTCTTCCGCTTCGAGTCATGCCCCCAATATCGGCTATGTTGGAGATATCTTGATTGGCTGGCGATTCTTCTGAGTATCTCCAGGGTACAGCTTTATTTGATGAATAAGGGAAAGGACGAGGTACGAATAAACGTAAAGGCGTTATTGTTTCTTCCCTTTTAGTGTTTGGAATGATTAACGGTGCTTGTTTGTTATTATCTTCGGGTTTATCGACCGTCGTAGAGATTTTGATGACGAAAGGCTTCTTTTCCATTTTTCTGATTTGTGGAAAGCACATCAGTTAATCCTTTCTTTTTATTATTTTTATTATTAAACAAGGAGGGATAAGTGAATGTATGCAACTTATGAATGCAATAGACAATTTAAGGAGAGAAAAAAAAATCCTTTTATTAGAAAGTGTGTATCCTTCTATACAATGCTTTGAAGCAAGTTTGACAAAAGCGAAAAAGCTTGAAGAATCCTATAGGTAAATTAGGCTTTCTTCGTAATTCGTCTTCAGCTGTTATCACATGATTTCTGAGCGTCTTGATTTGCTCAGATACCGCCCGGCTCATATCTTCACTATATCGACGAGCCTCTTTTATCTTCTCTTCCTGATGAACAATCAAGGCATGTTGTTGATCAGACCTCTCTATTATTCGGTCTCTTTCAAGAAGTAATTGACCATACTGAGCTAATCCATCTTTTTCTTTATCATGTAGCTCCTCTAGGTCTTCTCTGTATTTTTCAGCGGTTTCCCACCACTTTTGTTCTTCTGACCGAGTTTCTGCTAGGTCATCCTGTATTAGCTTGATCGTTTTTGCCTGTTCTGCGAGCGCACTCTCAAGATGTGCTATTTCGTCACTCATGTCCCGGAATAGACTATCTTGTTCAAGCCTTGGAATTTTCAGTGCTTGTTTAGTCTCTTCCTGATAGTCAGCACAATCATTCTTAAGACGCTCTATTTCGTGGTCCTTCTTTCTGTATTGCCTTTTTAGACCATCTATTATAAGGGTTGATTCTTGCTCTTTTTCTTCAAAAGCCCTCAGCTGAGCTTCCATGACTTCAACCTTCTTGTTTAAGGCATTGACCTGCAATTGTAGCTCTTCACTGACTAATGTCGTAGTGAACGTAGCAGACGGCTGGGGTATCCCTCTATTTTTTCTCCATTCCTCGTACTCATGGGATGCAGATACTTGAACCTTTCCGAGTTCTTTATCTCCCATATAGACTGGTCTTTCCCATGCTTTCCGGACAGCGGATACTTCTTCAAAGCTATGAGAATAATGACATAGACTCAGCCCTCTGAGCTCTTCTTGAGTTGGCGCGGTCTGGGTTCTCATAAGTTGTCTCATAGCCATCTTAGGAGAGTAGGCTATACAACCCCTGAGGCTTAGTAATGGTATGCTCAGGTAATCTCCACATCGTACGAGAATATAACCGGGTCGGAACCAAGGGCAGATCCAGGATACGTGCTCTAGGTTCCGAGCTTTCTAACTCGGTTTTCCATTCTAGCACTTGACGATGTCGAAGAGGGATTTTTGAAAAACTCCTTAAAGGATCGGGAAATACGCCCATATGGCTTGATGCGTAGAAATGAGTAATACCCCACACGTATAGTAGTGAAGTGCAGCATCTAAGTGTTTTCCCTGTTTACGTCGACGAATTCTACCGAAAGCGGGTGTCGGCAAGGATTGCGGGTATAGGATTCTTCGAGTATACATCCTAGGCAAAGAATGCGTCCATTGCGAGCATGATCCACGATGTTCACATGGAATGGGAACAATATGATTCCGAACATTGCTAATGCTAGAGTTTTATTGAATGTAGACCGAGTCCTTCTTTTCGACCAAAGAGACTAAATGGTCTTCTATTATAGCCATTTTCCAACCTCGGATATTCCCTTTCCCCTCTAGGGTGGATTGATGAGGAGGCGATCGTATAATAGTAGCAACCTTACTCACGGCCGTATATACTCCCGAGCAAACGTAGACCCCAACTGACTGAGGCCATCTAACCATGAGTTCGTATTCTTCCAAGGTTGGTACTAAATCAAACTGTGAAAACTCAAAGCAGTGCAGACTGGGATTCCAGAAGTGGACCAATGCTCTAACAAATATTGGATCAATGCTGATTTTCAGGAGGTCAAGAATTCTTCCGTAAGATTTCTCAAAACTAGCATAGACCTCCGGCGGCATATATGTACACAAATGCTTTAACTTCTCTACACGACATAGAAGGATCTCCACTTTCTTTAACTGTCTATTACTGGATCCCTCCATTATCTAGCAGAAATGAAAATGCATGATATGAGGATGAGTTTTTGTAAATGCATGTATGCAAGTGTTTGTTTTTCTAAGTATTATCATGTTTTATTCCTAATATGACGCATGATAGTACTTGGTTTTTCTTGAAAAGAAAACTTATCTATATGAATGTTTATGGATTTTAATGAAGAGAGTCCTATTTTCTTCTCTTTTTATTTTTATGAACAAAAGGTGGTGTGAATTGTAAGGCTTTTTGCTAAGAATTTTTATTTTGTAACAAAGGTATTTTTATGACTTTAATTTGTTTTTATATTTTTTATGACCCTTTATCTCTTCTGTCGGTCAACGTGGCTACTTAGCTTACAAAGAACCTGAAACCAGGCTAGCTTAACTGAAGACTGTTCGAGATAAAGGTGGTTATCTTATCACTTTTTGATTTTTAGGGTTTTTCATTTTTTGTTTGCTATATGATTACCCTATGCTAATGCATCAATACAAATGCAGCAAACGAATGCACACACAATTCATTCACCCACGAGCAGAGCCACGCTTATTTAATCACGAGGTAGGGTTTTCCTGCAGAAACGTGCTTGGTTTGGGTGGTTCTAACTATTCTCACCAAGGCCAAAGGTCCCCAAGGTGCCCCCATTATAGGGACCTCTCAATCTCTCAGTCCTTGGGTCATGCACGAAACTCCGTGTCGACATCCTTAGACCAAAAGAAGAGAGTTATCACCTTGAGTTGGTGGTTTCCGACAACGGTTGTAGCCCCGTGTGCCAACAAGCCGGTCGTATCTGCCACCCACTCCCTATAGGTATTCACTCTTGCCCCCGGGTATAGAGGGACTGTTGTGTGCAAGGGTTTTTGTGTGCAATTTGTATTTCAAACAATTTGCAGAAAATAATCATACAGCAATTATTAAAGCCATACAATAAAACATACGGAAAAGGGTAAAGGCGTAATTTCAAATCTTTACTTAGTTTGAATTTATCCGTCACTAAATGGGATCAACTCTCTAGCTTCCCCAGCGGAGTCGCCATCTGTCGCTGCCGTCCGTTCCGACGTCCAGGGATATCTCGAACGTTTATGCGAGCGGTCGTGAAAAGATGGTTGAGACTCGCATTTTTTGTTAAAAATATGTTCATTGCTTCCGAGGCGCTCAACACTGAACTATGCTCTAATAGAAGCAAGGTTTTCGAAAAGGGTTCTTCTGGAGTCGCCACCAATGTTTTGACCATAAACATTGGAAAAGGATAAAAAGGCGTTGATTTTATTAAAAACCAAACTTGGCCATTATAACCAGAGTTAGGTAAGGGAGTTAGTTACGTGTGGGGAAGGTGTTAGCACCCCACAACGCCCCTTTCGGGTTCCCTATGACGGATTAATTCATTTAAGTCAAGATTACAAGAAATTACGCGATTACCCTTATTTTATTGCATAATGTTAAGAATGGCTATCTACATGATTTTATTTCTTATTGCATACAGAAAGCAATAAATAAAACAGTAAAAGATTAGAGAATTGAACAGAACCTCCGTAGCAAGCTTTGTATATCGAATCTTGAATCACAAGGATGCGTTTTGGCAATCCTTCACTCTACAAAGACTCTCCTCTCCAAATACAAGATCGACTCGACTCGATTTTACAGAAGAATCAAATGCTGGAATATGATTCCTTAACTGATTGTTACCTTATAAAGGCAATCAGAGAGTTCATTCGAAGAGGGAAGAGGATAGACAAGTACTGAGAGTTGTCTAGGGTGTGGAACAGTGGCAAATGAGCTTCCAATTTATAGTTTTCGCTGCCTGCACCCTTGGGATGCGCGTCTGGAGTTGGACGGCCGTCTGGGTTGGGATGGCCGTCCCAAATGCAACATTTACACTGACTGGGACCACCTGGGGAGCTGGGACTGGCAGTCCCATTTGGGACGGCTGTCCCACTTGGCCAGGGAAGGTTGGGACGGCCGTCTCGACCTTGGGACGGCCATCTCGACCTTGGGACGGCCGTCTCGACCTGTTTTGGCCAGCTTTCGTGTTCTGGGACCCCCGGGAAGCTTTCCTTTGTGTATTCGGACGTCATTTGATGCCGATAAACGCCCGTTGAAGCTTTATCTTCATATAGGAAGTCTTCTTGGCCTTTTATAGAGATGGCAGGCGAGCCTTGTCTTTGTTGTAGGAAGTCTTTCTAGCCTTTATTGAGAGACTGTCTGAACTCCGAGTTTGTTGTAGGAGGTCTTCTTGGTTTTTATTTAAGAAGCCGGGCGAACTTTATCTTCGTGTGAAGTTTCCCTAGCTTTTATTGAGAGGCCGGGCAAAATTAGGGGTCTACAAGGCTTAACACCAGATGGGGGTGTAAACTCATCAGGCCTTACAAAAGGGGGCTTACCGGGCGGGGGTTCGTACTCGTCAAACACCAGATGGGGGTGTAAACTCATCAGTCCTTACAAAAGGGGGCTTACCGGGCGGGGGTTTGTACTCGTCAAACCAGATGAGGGTTCGTACTCATCAGCCGAAGGGGTCAGCTACCGCGTCGAAGGAGCATCCCAGAAGCGCACAACACAACATTTCCCCAGAAGATCATCCACCACAAAGACGGAGCATCTGAAGGGAAATCGGGCAAGAGGGTCAACTCCTTTACCCTCCAGTCGATCACCTTGGCACAAAAGGCCAGCAGTCGACTGGTCGGGTAAAGGGGGGGCAGTTGTAGACCCCAAATCTTGCCCGGCATCAAAATAAAGACCAGAAGACCTCCTATTTGAAGATGGACGAAGCCTAACAAGCCATTAGGAGAGACTATTAGGCCCCATACTAGGATAGGAGGGAGTTTCTGTACCAAAAAATAAGTTTTCTCGCCTTGTTGGGACGAGACCGCCCTCTGGATTTCCCAGACCGCCGTCTCGCCTCATGCAAGTGGCGAGACCGCCGTCTCGCTTGACGAGACGGCGGTCTCGCCACCTGCGAAGGGCGAGATGGCGGTCTCGTTTCCCCAGATGGCGGTCTCGGCGCGTTGGCAAGTCGAGACGACGGTCTCCTTGGACGAGACGGTGGTCTCGACCCTGTCAGACGAGACCGGCGGTCTCGCCACCTGACAGCGCGAAAACCTATAAATAGGGGTCCTCCCCCCCTCATTTCCACACACCTCAAGCTTCTTGCCCTGCCTTCTCTCTAAAAACTTCTCTCTAGAATCCCTCCGACGCATTTCCGGAGTTTCTGAGTGTCTTTGAGAGCTTTTTTCGGCGTCTAGAAGAGTTTCTAACGTCCTGTAGAGCGAAGGGCTGCCAAAAAGCACCCGATTACTTTAAAGAAATATAAAACAAAGCTTGCTTCAGAGGTTTAGTTTCTCCCTCTCTACTTTTACTTCTTTAATTTAAATTATGCAATAGATTAGGGCCATGTAGTCATAACTTTAAATTCCGCACAATAAAAAGGGCAAAAGAGTATTTTCCGGTTTATTTATTAACATAAAAAGCTGGCCTGTCATAGGAAACCTGAAAGGGGCGTAGTAAAGGAACTAATACTTCCTTTACCCTTACCCAACTCTGGTTCTAATGACCAAAGTTGGTTTTCGAAAACCAACGCCTTTTAAAAACCTTTTCCGATGTTTCCGGTAAAAACGTCGGTGGCGACTCCACAGAACCCAAAATAACCAAGTCCCTGGGTTAGCCCGGTTATCGGACAACCCAAGGACACCTTTCGAAAAACCTCGCCCCTAGGTTAGCCCGATTATCGGACAGCCTAAAGGCGTTGTAACCACCTATAAAAAACGCGAAAATAAAAAAGGGTCGAAAAAACCATCGCGTCGCTCCGACCGACCTTCTCTCTTTTGAGACGGCGGCGACAAGCACTCATTTTCTTTTTCAAGAATACCAACATTATTTTCTAATGCATTAAACTTTTGCCTTAGTGCATTGTATTTCTTAGATAACTTGGTAAAACCTTCATACATATCTTGATATTCTTTAAACAACTCATCATATTCATTTAAGGATTTTGTACTGCTTACCTGTGATGAGGTTTCTTGTGATGAGGCTTCATCATTACTTTTTGTCATAAAGCAAATATTTGCTTCTTCTTCATCATTGCTTTCGGAAGAACTCTCTTGTGTTGTGGAAGAATCATTATACACCCAAGTAATATAAGATTTGCATTTTCTCTTATAGGTATTATTCTTCTCTTTCTTCTTCTCTTTCTTCTTCTCTTTCACATCTTTTTTCTCTTTCTTAAGTTCCAGACAGTTTGGTTTGATATGGCCAAACTTTCCACATTCATAGCAATGGTATTTTTTTTGTTTTCTCGTTTCTTTGTTGTCTCTTTTTCCTATTCTTCATAAAACGAGAAAATTGTTTAACAAAAAGAGACATATTGGAATCCGAAAACTTACCTTCATTTTCGATTTCGTCTTGTGAAGATTTTTTGCTTTTAGAGCTATCGTCTTGGTTTGATTCTATTCATCGTTCTTTAACCTTTGTAGCTCCATCTCATGTTCTCGCAGCTTTCCAAATAGAGTAGCAATATTCATTTTTGTGAGATCCTTTGATTCTGTAATAGTAGTGACCTTTGGTTGCCAATTCCTGTCTAAGGATTTTAAGATCTTTGTTCTCAACTCCTCATTGTCAAAACTTTTTCCTAATGCTTTGAAGTGATTTATTATATGTGTGAAGCGTGTCTGGAAATCCGTGATGCTTTTATTTTGCTGCATTTGAAATAATTCATACTCCTACTCCTGGATGGGTGTGTTCTTTCATGCTTGCTTTACTTCATTTGTTCCTTCATGTGTTACTTCAAGAGTGTCCCATATTTCTTTTGTCGTCTTGCATTGTGAGACCCTGCAAAATTTATTACGAGTTAAGGCAGAAACAATAGCATTTCGGGCTCTTACATCATAATGGGCACACTTATTTTCATCCGACGTCCATTGATCAAAAGTCTTTGGAACAACTCCAAACTCCGTTGTTCTTATTATAATGTAGGGACCATTGAGTACAACATCCCAAACACCATAATCTAGTGTTTGTAAACATATTTCCATTCTTGCTTTTCAAAACTGATAGTCTTCTCCTTCAAATAATGGTGGTCTGTTTATTGAGGCTTCACCTTGTAAACCTGATTCTGCATACACATCTTGACAAATCGTATAGAAATATCTTATCTAACCAAGCTCTGATACCACTTGTTAGACAAATGGCATCTAGAGGCGGGGGGGGGGAGGGTGAATAGATGCACAAATTAAAATAGATGTCAAATTAAAAATTTATTTGTAAGTCAATAATTTGTTTGAACACAGATAAAGTGGAAGCGATAATATAATCAGGAAAAGAGAAAGAGATAAGGGAAAGAGAAGAGCACACAGAGATTTATACTGTTTCGGGTATAGCCAACCCTACATCCAGTTCCCAATCAACTCTTAACACAAGAGTGACTCCCAATTCAGTATCTTTCAAATTCAGTTTACAAATTACAATCAACTCAGCAAAAGAACCAGTAAAAAGTAAACTAATTAAAAAGACAATCACCGCCTTAGAAACCCACTAAGGATGAACACCTCCCTAGAATCCCACTAGGATTAACACCTCCTTTGAATAAATCAAAGGATGAAAAACACCTCCTTAGAATCCCACTAAGGATGAACACCTCCCTAGAATCACACTAGGGATGAAAACCTCCTTTGAACAAATCAAAGGATGAAAACACCTCCTTAGAATCTCACTAAGGATGAACACCTCCCTAGAATCACACTAGGGATGAAAAGTATCTCCTTTTCCACCAATACAAAAAGGATGAAGGTAATAAAAATAAGAACAGTCACACCTGGGTAATGGAGACAATAAATTGTAGAAGCCTATAGAATGCCAATCTCTAAGAACAAGCGTGATTAACAATGAAAGCACAGAATGCAGTAGAGAAGAGGGTTTTCTCAGAAGGTGTCAAATATCTCTGTTGCCTTGCTCAGAATTCTTTTCTCAAAACTGATTGAATGTAAATTGTATTTTCGTGGTTTATCTTTTTTTCTCGCGATTAGGATTTTTGGCTTTTTCTGATTGAGCGTAAGTCTTTTTTCTTTTTAGTCTCTTTTGTTACGCTGACTTTTTCAAAAAGAGAGTAAAGAAAAACAAATTTACTAAAAGAATTTTATTCATATCATGATAAAATCTTGTACAATGATTATTTTAATGATGTCCCTAAGACGACGACGAACTTGAGCCTGAAGACGACCCGAGAGGGGGAAAATGCCGATACATATGCCTTTGAAACTCCTCCTAGCTCCGGATTGAGTTGAGCTGGTCTTGTCGAATCAGTGCCAGGTCTTGTCTCGTCCCCTTCTTTGTCTGGCTGAAGGTCTCCAGTCGCGTTTCGAAGACATCCTGCCTTAGGGACATCTAGTCCAACTGCTGGCGGATATCATGCATGTGACGGTTCATGCCAGCAAAGTCATCCCCGTACTGCTGCTGCTGCTGTTGTTGTTGTTGCTACTGGAATTCTGGGGGCATCAGGATCCTTTGTGTTGCCTCCAAATCTTGGAGATCTAGGGTCATGGTGAGCGCAGGGTGTAGGGCCACCTGAGATCCGTGCCTGATGAGCATCCCCATGCTGATGAGCATGGACCCGCTGATGTACTCGGGTCGGAGGTTAGAGGGGATGTTCTCTCCATCACGGCACCCCCATTTCTCGGCCAGCGGGGTGATGAGAGGACCCATGAGGATGGCTCCAACGGGGCGACTCCCGAAGTCCTTGAGATCCTTCAGGAAGAAATAACCGAGATTACACCAGCGTCCGTGGAGCATGCATTGTAGCGCGAAAAGATTAGGGTAGGTAACCTTTCCCTGACTTTCCTTCCTCCCATGAATGGTCCCAGCCAGCAGCTTGTGGCAGATACGGAGAGCAAGGTTAAGTGCTGACCCTTTCATCTGGGCCCACAAAATCTGCGATTCGGTGAGTTCCTCCCAAATCTCACCGGTTGTGAGGGCAACTGGCCGCTTACAGATAGCCCTTTGATATTCTGGCGTCAGGGTGTCCTCGGGCCGGATGAAGCCAATGGCGACGTTGAACTCGTCTAGCGTTGTAGTACGAGACCATCTTTATTGGAGGAACACCCGGGAACATCGTGGGCATCTCAATCATCGTAATGGAGGCAAGAAACTCCATTACGACCTGTGTGTACATGCGGGTAGGGGGAGGCTGGAGGAGGAAGTCCGACCCGATGTTTTCGATATAGCCCCGCACATCGTCTTCCCATCCGAACTCAGCCAGGATATGGAAATCTAGTCTTAACATGGGGTGCCAGGCATAACCCCTAATGTGCTGAAGCCTGGCCAGGTGCTATGGCGTCAGCTGGGTTGGGTCTGGAGGAACCGGGGCTGCAAATGTGCTCGGACTAGAACCCCATCCTCTCTTTCTAGATTAATCACCTCTATGCATTTTGACCAAAACACTCAATAATATAGAAGAATGTGTATGAGGATGCAGGAATGGAGTGCTTAAACTGAATCCCAGGCCCCCTTTATATAGAAAATCAAATTTGGTCGAGACCGCTGTCTGGGATTTCGGGACGGCGGTCTCGATTTTTCGAGGTGCGAGACGACTATCTGGAAATGCGAGACGGCGGTCTCGCCACTAGTAGATGGCGGGATGGCCATCTCGCCATTCGAGAAGGTCGTCTCGCTTTTACGAAAGACGAGACATCGATCTCATTAAGCGAGACGGTGGTCTCGCCTATGATGAAAGTGAGACGACGGTCTCAATTTTTTGAAGTTTCTTTTTTTTTGAAAAAAATATAGGACCTTGTTCAAAAACATTTATGCATGGAATGTTTTCATGTTTGATGTCCTATAATGCATGGAATGTTTTCATGTTTGATGTCCTTGGAAGATGGGGTCCTTCTGATGCTTATTTTTCTACTGTACTAGTTTGTGTCGTTACGGACTTAACATGACCAAAGAATAACTTTTGGTTTGAGGAGCACACTTTGCCATGTCGATGCACTTTTTCCTTACTCTAGGGATTTCAATCCTCTTGTTGATTATATGCCTCCATATTCCTAGACTAATTGTTAGAATAATATAGTAAGGGTCAAGAGAAGAGAAGTAAGAGGATAATTTCAATGGCTTGTGTTTTAGACGGTTGATTTTTATTTAGAAGCGGTTTTGTAAGAATGGCTGGCTAAGGTTGGTCCGAGTGTTTAAGCTGATGTTTAAACAAACGTTTTTCTTTGAGGATTTGCATCTTAGCCTATGTCCACCGCTTTATGACTGATTGATTTCCCCAAACCGCCCTTCGGGTTTTCGGACTAGGATATTGTGTTTTGGTCCTATCTTTTATCTAGGTTCCTTTTTTCTTGTTTTGAGAATCCTAGCGGACCTTATTTTGTAACCCTAACTGTTGCCTAGGCTACCCTTTATTTTTTTTCGGGTTTCCTAGCGGGTTGACCCTAATTTCTGCGTAGCCCCCTTAGTGAGTTTCCTACCAGGTACTTTGCCCTTTCTTTTTTGGCCTTCGACTTCTATGGACTTTTTCTCTCTTTTATTTATTTTACACAATATTGGCGAAACACGGTTGGTTTTATTTATGATGAGGTAAAACCTTATTCTGTGTTTCTAATCAATCAGCTTGATTATTATGGCGATGACACATTTTGATTATTTGGACGCACTTTTCTTCTTCTTCTTTTTTCATTTGCTTAAATATGGTAATTATGAGGTCTAGACATGAAATAGCAAGAAAAGAAGTGAATGGTAAGAAGTGTATTCTTTATTAATTAGTAAGGGAATACGTGCCCAAAAGATGCCCGGGGGATAATCTCTAACAATCACTGGGTTTACATCCCTTAAGAAAGGAAAAAGAACTCCTAATGACTAGGGTTGCTCGTGATGCTTTTATCCCTCTACTTTAGAAAATCTACTTGAGTGTGCGGAGGGGAGACTTCCCTTTTGTTCTTTCTGCTTGGCCCTTTGTTGGGTTATACCCTAGGCCATACTTTAGAGGGTTATCTTTGAATTCTGGGGGTTCCCTTATCCCTTGGGAGTCTGCCCCCAATCCTTGGCCAGGATGGTAACCATGCTTCATCATCATGCGGGCTACCTTCGTATTACTGGGAAGTCTCTCTACATTGGCAATTTCAAGCACTTGAAAAGATGTTTCAAGGGCCTCTTCAGCCGCATCCACATAAGGTTGGGTAGATGGTCCACTGATTAGGATATTATCTTCTGCTTGGACCGTGACCAGTTTGTCATCTACTATAAACTTGACTTTCTGGTGGAGCGTTGAAGGTACTGCCTTAGCGTCATGAATCAAAGGTCTGCCAAGGAGACAACTGTACGCTGGAGTAATGTCCATTACGTGGAAATCAACGTTGAATATAGTGGGTCCGACTTGGATTGGCAGGTTAATTTCCCCCACCACTTCTCATTTAGATCCGTTAAAGGCTCGAACGATGGTGCTACTTGGGCGCAAGTGGGTTCCTTGAATAGTCAACTTGTCAAGTGTGCACTTGGGCATCACATTCAAGGATGACCCGTTATCCACAAGAACTTTAGCGATGAGATACTCCTTGCATTTGATAGAAATATGCAAGGGCTTGTTGTGGCCTGGTCGCTCTAGGGGGAGCTCTTTGTCTGTGAAGGTGAGGTGATCGCTAGCCGTAATGTGACCGACGATCTTCTCAACTTTTTCTTGGGATATGGTATAAGGGATGTGCACTTCGCTCAAAACCTTCACCAGGGCGTTTCTATGCGGTTCCGAACTCATCATTAGAGATAACAGAGTTATCTTTGCAGGTGTATGATTGAGCTGGTCGATAATGGAATACTCGCTTTTCCTTATGAATTGGAGTAATTCATCGGTCTCCTCCTTGGATTCTTTATTTTCTCTTTCTTCGGTCTGTTTATTTTTTCCCTTATTCTTGGGGGCGTCTTCTTGTAACTCCTTAGGGGAGTATATCCTTCCGTTTCTGGTCATGCCCCCGATGCCGACTATGTTGAAGATGTCCTCCTTTATTGGTGAAGATTCCCTATATCTCCATGGTATAACTTTATTTGATTCATAGGGGAAAGGACGAGGCATAAATAGTCGGACAGGAGTCCTTGCCCCCTCTTCTTTATTGACCTTGAGAACCAACGGCCGATGCTTATTATCCTCTTGTGGTGAATCGACCGTTGGGGAGAGTTTGATTATGAGCGGTTTTCTCTCCATCCTTTTGATTGGAAGACGTGTTAGTTAATCCTCCCTTTTTATTATCTTATTTATTAAAAGTGAAGGAGGGGAAATAAGATATGCAGATGGATGTAATGCATGCAAGTAGACAATTATTGAATAAAGAAATTTTATTTATTTGCAGAAAGTGTACATTCCCCTACTCCATGCTACGAAGCACTTTTTGACAGAAACGGAAAAGCCTAAAGAAACCCACAGGCAGGTCCTGATCTCTATGTAATTCTCTTTTGACTTCCCAGACGTGACGAGCGAGCGCTTTAGTCTGTTTTTGGACTGCCTTGCTCATATATTCGTTGTACTTTTGAGCCTCTTTGATCTTCGCCACCTGATGGACGACCAAGGCTTGCAACTCATCGAGTTTTGCAAGGGCTCGGTCTCTTTCTCGTAGCACCTGGCCATACTGAGCTAATCCATCTCTTTCTTTGCAGCGCAGCTTAGCAAGGCTTCTATTAAGCCTCTGGGTAGCTTCTCGCTCCTGGCGTATTTCAGACCGATTCCTTGCGAGGTCTTGTAGCAACTCCTTGATTGTCTGAGCCTGTTTTTCACATTCAGCCTCAAGGCGTGCTGATTTGGCGGTCATTTCTTGAAGTTGGTTATCCGAGCTGATTCTGGCAGTTTTGGATGCTCGGATAACTTGCACACTAGAACCAGCACACTGATCCTTGAGGTGCTATATTTTGTGATCCTTCTTCTTGCATTTCCTCTGTAGACCGTCTATGGTGAGGATAGATTCTTGCTCTCTTTCCTCAAGGGCCCTCATTTGGGCTCCCATGATTTTTATCCTCCTGGTCAAGGCATCGACTTGGGTTTGAAGCTCTCCACTGTTTGAAAGCACAATAGGTGGGGCGATTGGTTGTGACATCCCTCTATTTCTTCTCCACTCCTCATATTCAATGGAGACAGCTACTCGAGCTTTTCCTAGCTCTCTATCTCCCATGAAGATTGGTTTCTTCCATGCTCTTCGTACAGCAAGTGAATTAGCAACAGTGCATGGGTCTCCGAAGAAACGCAATCCTCCGAGCTCTTTCGTGATCGCAGTTTGGGTCCTCATGAGTTGTCTCATAGCCACTTTTGGAGAATAGGCTATGCAACCCCTAAGTCCTATTAACGGTATGCTCGGATAATCCCCACATTTGATTAGGATTGGGCCGGGTCAGAACCAAGGACATACCCAAGATAAACGGTTGGCGTTCCATTATTCTAACGCGACCTTCCACTCCATGGTCAGACGTTGGTGGAGAGGGATTTTGGAGAAGTTTCTCAAAGGGTCGGGGAACATCCCCATGTGACTAGAGGCGTAGAAATGTGTGATACCCCACACAAATAGCAGTGAAGAGAAGCATCTGAGTGTTCTTCCTTGCTTCTGGTAACAAAATTCTATCGAAAGCAGGGTGTCAACAAGAAGTGCAGGCAAGGGACTCTTCGAGTTCACGTCCTAGGCGAAGAAGGCATCCATGACAGCTTGATCCACTGTGTTGAGGTGGAAGGGAAACAATATCGTGCCAAATACGATCAAAGCCAGGGTTTTGTTAAAAGCAGACCATTCTGCCCTTTCAACCAAAGAGTACAGATGGTCTTCTAACATTGAGACTTTCCAACCTTGGACATTCCATTTTGCTATCAGGGTAGTCTGCTGAGATGGCAATCGGTTGATGGCAGCGACTTGTGCTGCAGGAGTATATGCCTTATGGCGAATGTGGACCCCAGCTGTCTTGGGCCATTTTAACATAATCTCATACTCCTCCAAAGTGGGCACCATATCGAACTGCGGGAATTCGAAGTAGTGAATACTAGAGTTCCAAAAATTAATTAGAATCCTGATGAAAATAGGATCGACACAGATCTTCAGCAGGTCGAGAATCCGTCTGTAGGATCTTTCAAAGTTGGAGCGGACCTCTGATGGAATCACGTGCAAAGCCGATCTGACTTCTCGGCATGGTATCGGGGAACATCCACTTTCTTCAACTGTCTACTAGTCCCCTCCATTTTCTAAAAACAAAAATGCATGCTATGAGTATGATGTTGTATGCAAGTGTTTATTTTTCCTAAACGTTATCATGTTTTATTTCTACATGATGCATGATAATATTTTTTCGTATTTTTTCAAAAAGAAAATAAACTACCTATATGGATGTTTTATGAATTTGATGTTTGTGAACAAGATCCCATTTTTATTTTTATTGGGTTTTATTTAGTTTTATTTTATAGCCTTTTATCTCTTCTGTCAGATTGCGTGACTACTTAGCTTACAAAGAACCTGAAACTAGGCTAGCTAAAAGGCAGACTGTCCAAGATAAGGGTGTTTATTGCGAAAATATTTTTTGTGGTTTTTCTATTTTTTGTATGTTGTATGGTTATGATATGCAATCAAATGCAACCAAACAAATGCACACACAATTTACTCATCCGCGAACAAGTAGGATGACATTTTAATTACGAGGTATGGGTATCCTGCAGAAGAGTGCATATTCAGGGTGGTTCTAATTTCCTCACCAAGGCCAGGCCCCCAAGGTGCCCCCATTATAGGGTCCCCACTCTCCAGCCTTCCGACCATGCATGGCACTAAGGCCATAGTCAGTCTTTGTGCCGAAAGAGGAAGGTTATCACCTTGAGTGGTGGTTTTCGATCATACTGGTGGGCTCATGGCCCTCACTACGGCAAACCATACCTGCCACCCACTCCCTATGGATTTCTCACTTGCCCCCGGGTATAGAGGGAACTGTTGTATGCAAAGATTTGTGTACAATTTGTATTTCAAACAATTGCATAAAATAATAAAGCCACACCGATAAAAGATGTTATAAAACAAAGTAGGGTAAAAGCGAAATTTTTAAGTTCGTTTATTAAACTGGCCCATCACTAAATGGGATCAACTCTCTAGGCTTCCCCAGTGGAGTCGCCATCTGTCGCCGCCATCAAAAGAGGCGGTCGGAGCGACGCGATGGTTTCCGAATTCGACTCGCGTTTTAAAGTGATGTTACAACACCTTTAGGTTGTCCGATAACCGTGCTGGACTTAAAGGCGAGGTTTTCGAAAATGGGTTCTGGAGTCGCCACCAATGTTTTATCCGGAAACATTGGAAAAGGAGAAAAAGAAGGCATTGGTTTTGAAAAACCATATTTGGCCATTATAATCAGAGTTGGGTAAGGGAGTTAGTTACGTGTAGGGAAGATATTAGCTTCCCTACGACGCCCCTTTCGGGTTCCCTATGATGGGCCGTTTATTTCATAAATGAACTTTTAAAATGACGCTTTTACCCTTTATTTATTTGCGAAAATTAAGGTATCGACTACATGGCCCTAATAAATAATGCACAGATAGATGTAAATAAAAAGCGGTAAAAGAAAGGGAGAAAGTGTGGAAACCTTCGAAGCACACTTTCTTAATTAAAATTCTTGAAGTAGGACGCTTTTTGGCAATCCTTCACTCTACAACGTTGGTCGCTCTTCCTCGCAACGCTATAGAATAACCTCTAAGAATGCTAAGAAACTCCGAAAATGTTTCGGAGGGATCCTAGGAGAAGAATTTTGAAGAATTATAGAAGGGAAAGTTGAAGAATTGTGTGAAAAGGAGTGCACCCTCCTTTTATAGGGATTCGTGCCTGTCAGGTCGAGACGACCATCTCGCCTGACAAGGTCAAGATGACCATCTCGCCAAATGGGACAACCGTCTCGCCTTTGATAAATGGCGAGAAGGCCGTCTCGCCAAACAAGATGGTGGTCTCGCCATTGGCAAGTGGCGAGACGACCATCTCGCCAAGCGAGACGGCGGTCTCGCCATGGCGAGTGGCGAGACGGCCATCTCGCCAAACGAGACGGCGGTCTCGACCTTCCAGGTGGAATTCCTTATTTTTTCTGTACAAAAAACCTTCCTACTCTAATATGGGGCCTATTAGTCTATTCTAGGGACCTTTTAGGCCTTGCCCATCTTCGAATTGGAGGTCTTCTGTTCTTTATTTTGAGGTCAGGCAAGATTTGGGGTCTACAACCCTTTTCAAAAACCTCACCTTTAGATCCAGCCCGATTATCAGACAACCTAAAGGTGTTGAACCATATCTTTAAAAAGCGCGAGTCGAAGCAAAACCATCGCGTCGCTCTGATCTCCTCTTTTGACGACGACAACAGATGGCGACTTCACTGGGGATACTAGAGAGTTGATCCCATTTAGTGATGGACCAGTTTGATAAATAAAAGACTTAAAATTTTCGCTTTTACCCTACCTTGTTTTATAACATGCTTTTTTTGTTTGGCTTTAATAATTGTTGTTTGTTTATTTTATGCAATTGTTTGAAATAAAAACTGTACACAAACCCTTGCACACAACAGTTCCCCCTATACCCGGGGGCAAGTGGGAAATCCATAGGGAGTGGGTGGCAGGTATGATTTGCCGTAGTGAGGGCCATGAGCCCGCCGGTATGGTCGGAAACCACCACTCAAGGTGATAACCTTCCTCTTTTGGCACAAAGACTGACTAAGGCCTTAGTGCCATGCATGATCAGAAGGCTGGAGAGTGGGAACCCTATAATGGGGGCACCTTGGGGGACCTGGCCTTGGTGAGGAAAATTAGAACTACCTTGAATATGCACTCTTCTGCAGGAGACCCCTACCTCGTAATTAAAACGTCGTCTTACTTGTTCGCGGATGAGTGAATTGTGTGTGCACTTGTTTGCTTGCATTTGTTTGTTGCATAGCATAAACATACAACAGACAAAAATAGAAAAAAACCTAAAAAAAACAAAATCTCTTCACAATAAACACCCTTATCTCGAACAGTCTGCCTTTTAGCTAGCCTGGTTTCAGGTTTTTTGTAAGCTAAGTAGCCATGTAGTCCAACAGAAGAGATAAGGGACATTAAAATTATTCTTTTGCAATAAACCATTTTTATCTCGGACAATCTACCTTTTAGCTAGCTTGTTTTCGGGTTCTTTGTAAGCTAAGTAGTCACGCGAGTCCGACGGAAGAGATAAAAGGACATAAAAAATTAATAAATCAATAAAAAAAAATAATGAATTTGAATTTTGACAAAGTCGTATCATTCATATCGCATCATTTCATAAGCGGAAGAACCAAGAGAGAAAATAAATGCAGAAGGAAAGTATGCATACGCATCATCTTAATAAATCTATCAAAAAAAGGGTCTTAGGAGCATTTTTTGGGAAAATTGTTGGGCCAAATCCCTTATGGAAATTTGTCACCTGTTCTTCACTCTTTTCTCTTCATTTTGATATGTTGTGCGTCCAAATCCAACATCTCAGTCGAAAGTTATCTTACTTTGAACATTTGCCGCCTTTTTATCATAAAAAGTCCTTTTTGTACTAGCACATGCATAAATACATTCATTCTAGGGGGCATTAGATATCCTTAAAACAAAGGCAAAAGAGGCCCAAGTACGCTTGGAATCTTCCATAAGAAAGAGACAAGTGTGTTGAGGTATATGCTGACCTTTATGAGGAAGGAACCATTATACCAAAGTGGGTATGGTGTTACGTGAAGCGTGAGCTTTAAGAGGATACCAAAACCATTGTCTTAAGGCATATCTATCCTACACTAATCATTCATTTCATTTCAAAATAAAAATAAACGTTCTCAAATTACTTTTGTATTCTAGAAGGCTACTGGTATTCATCATGCCCTCATCCGCATAAAAAAAAAACACAAAATCCCAAACACTATCATATATCATGTTAGAAATTAAAACATGATAATGTTTAGGAAAAAACAATCACTTGCATACATGCATCCACCAAACTTCATCCTCATAACATGCATCTAATAATAGACAGTAGAAGAAAGTGGACATTCCTCAATATTGTGTAAAGAGGATAGAGCATTTGCATGTCATGCACGGTAAGTCAAAAAGAAAATTCATAGAAATTTTAACCTGCCTTTGGGTTCCTTTAGGCTTCTCCGCTTTTAAAAAAAATGTACTTTGAAACATTGCATTGAGGAATGTACATTGTCTGGATGAAATAAATAAAATTATTTGTTTTCATCATCTCTTCAATCGTCTATTGCATTCATAAATTGCATTCATTCATTCTCACTTTAATAATAATAAGATAATAAAAAGAAATGATTAATTGATGTGCTTCCCATGAATCAAAATAAGATGAAGAGCATAAAGAGGATAATAAGCCTCAATCGTTGGGTATCCAAATTGTAGACCCCTAATTTTGCCCGGCCTCTCAAAACAAAAAGCTAGAGGAACTTCGCCCGAAGATGGAGTTTATCCGGCTTCCCAAAACTGAGGAAACCTCCCGCAACAAAAGACGGAGTTCACTCATTCACACAATAAAAGCCAAAAGAGACTTCCTACACAAAGACAAAA
This sequence comes from Sphenostylis stenocarpa, assembly GCA_963425845.1. Lineage (NCBI taxonomy): Eukaryota > Viridiplantae > Streptophyta > Magnoliopsida > Fabales > Fabaceae > Sphenostylis > Sphenostylis stenocarpa. The sequence goes on from OY731406.1 coordinate 46,324,592, forward strand.
CTCGCCCGACATCTTAATGAAGGCCAAGAAGACTTCCTATATGAAGATAAAGCTTCAACGGACACACATCGGCATCAATCTATGTCCGAAAAAGGAAAGGAAAGCTTCCCGGGGTCCCAGAACGCGAAGACTGGACAAAAAAGGCCGAGACCACCGTCCCAAGGTTGGGACGACCGTCCCAACTGCTATTTTACAGTTGGGACGCGCGTCCCGAATGTGGGACGGCCGTCCCAAACCCAATTTAAGTGGGACGGCAGTCCCGGACCCCCAGGTGGTCCCGCTCTGTGTAAATTTGCCATTTGGGACGGCCGTCCCAGTCCAGACGGCCGTCCCAACCCAGACGGCCGTCCCAAAGTGCGCCAGCTGCGAAAACTATAAATAGGAGGCTCATTTGCCACTTTTTCACACCCCAGACACTCCAGAGAGCTCTGAAACACTCTAAAAAAAACTCAGAGCACTTGTCTATTTCTCTCCCTTTCTCGAATGATCTTTCCGTTTGCCTTAAATAGGTAACAATCGGTTAAGGAATTATATTCCGGCATTTGATTCTTCTTTAAATTTTTAGTGGAGTCGATCTTGTATTAGTGAGGAGAGTCTGTGTAGAAAGAGGGGTTGCCAAAACGCATCCTCACAGTTCGAGATTCTCAATACAAAGCTTGCTACGGAGGTTCTTTTCAATTCTCTTCTCTTTTATTGCTTTATTTATTGTTTTATTTAGCTTTATTTATTGTTTATGCCATGTAGAATAAAATCATGTAGATAGTCATTTTAATATCTCTTTTATTGCTTTATTTAGCTTTATTTATATAAAATAATGTAGATAGTCATTTCAATATTATGCAATAAAATAGGGTAATCGCGTAATTTCTCATAATCTTCACTTCATGAATTAATCCGTCATAGGGAACCCGAAAGGGGCGTTGTGGGGTGCTAACACCTTCCCCACACGTAACTAACTCCCTTACCTAACTCTGGTTATAATGGCCAAGTTTGGTTTTTCATTAAAATCAATGCCTTTTATCCTTTTCCAATGTTTATGGTCAAAACATTGGTGGCGACTCCATAAGAACCCCTTTTCGAAAACCTTGCTTTCATTAGAGGATAATTCTATTGTCAAGCACCTCGGAAGCAATGAACACATCTTAAAACAAATACGCGAGTCTAAACCATCTTTTCGCGACCGCTCGCATAAACGTTTCCAGACGTCGTCAGGACGTCGAAAGGGACGGCGGCGACAGATGGTGACTCCGCTGGGGAAGCTAGAGAGTTGATCCCATTTAGTGACGGATAAATTCAAACTAAGCAAAGATTTGAAATTACGCCTTTACCCTTCTGTATGTTTTTATTGTATAGCTTTAAATAACTGCTGTATGATTATTTCTGCAATTGTTTGAAATATAAATTGCACACAAAAACCCTTGCACACAACAGTCCCTCTATACCCGGGGGCAAGAGTGAATATCTATAGGGAGTGGGTGGCAGATACGATCGGTTAGTTGGCACACGGGGCTACTACCGTTGTCGGAAAACCACCAACTCAAGGTGATAACTCTCTTCTTTTGGTCTAAGGGTGTCGCCACGGAGTTCCGTGCATGACCCGAGGATTGAGAGATTGAGAGGTCCCTATAATGGGGGCACCTTGGGGACCTTTGGCCTGGTGAGAACAGTTAGAACCACCTAAACCAAGCACGTTTCTGCAGGAAAACCCTACCTCGTGATTAAATAAGCGTGGCTCTGCTCGTGGATGTATGAATTGTGTGTGCATTCGTTTGTTGCATTTGTATTGATGCATTAGCATAGGGTAATCATACAACAGACAAAAAATGAAAAACCCTAAAAATCAAAAAAGCGATAAGATAAACACCTTTATCTCGGACAGTCTTCAGTTAAGCTAGCCTGGTTTCAGGTTCTTTGTAAGCTAAGTAGCCACGATGACCGACAGAAGAAATAAAGGGTCATAAAAAATATAAAAACAAATCAAAGCCATAAAAATGCCTTTTTATAATAAAAAGATTCGTGGCAAAGTCGTATCATTCATACCACATCATCCAATAAGTGGCAAAATTAAGAGAGAAAATAAATGCACTAAGAAAAGTATGCATGCACATCATTTTAATAAACCTCCAAAAAATAGGTCTTAGGAGCGTTTTTTGGGAAAATTACTGGGCCAAATCGCCTTCGGCATTTGCAGCTTGGTTCTTCACCCTTTTCTCTTCGTTTTGACATGCTGTGCGTCCAAATCGGACAACCCAGTCAAAAGTTATGCCACTTTCAATATCTGCTGTCATAAAAAAGTATTTTTGTAGTGCATGCATAAAGCACATTCAGTCTAGAAGGCATATCTATCCCACACTGATCATTCAAAAAAAAAAATAATAAAAATCTTTAAATCATTTAGAAAGTGGCTGGTCTTCTACCTGTTCTCACTCGCGCTCAAAAAGCCAAGAAGATGGAGAAATTAGAGGAGCAGAACCGTATGTTGACCGCTGAGCTTAATGTCATAAAGGAACAAATAGCGCAATTAACGGAGCTAATGTATCAGCAATACTTCCACAATACGGTCTCTGAGCAACGAATTTTTACCTTAGAGGATAAATTAAGGGCATTAGAGGGATACAACTTTGATGTAAAGGAGGTAACCCATATCGAAAATACTCGATTCCCTCCCAAGTTTAAGAAATCCCACATATCATTCAAGAAGTCCTTTGGCAAGAAGAAAGAGGGGAGCGCAAATGCCATCAACCTCACTACCCCTTCTTCCTCTTCACCATCAGCTGGACAGTCACGCAGACAAGAGAAGAAATTCACTCCCATCCCAATCTCTTATGGGAGTCTGCTGCCAAGGCTTTTAGAGGCCAAGCTCTTAACACGTATCTCCCCAAAGAAGAAAGATCCACCTTACCCCGGTTGGTACAAACTCAACGAAAAATGTGATTACCATTCAGGTGCTCCTGGGCATTCCGTGGAGAATTGCATCAACCTGAAATATAGGGTTCAAGAATTATTGAATGTTGGGTGGATTACTTTCGATGCTCCCGACCCAAACGTAAACATCAAGCCTCTATCACAACCCGAATGAAGGATGGGTTAAGGAAGATCAGCACTTAGGGCTCATCATTTTTGTCATCTAATAAAAAAAATATATATACAAAAAAAATTGATAATAAAAAAATATATCAAAAAGCTTCAGACGTACTCCTCGTGATCCCTGCCCATGATCACGAGATTTTTGGTTAAAGTGGGCTTTGTAAATATTTTCTTTTGATTAATACAATGAGGCATTTTTCATAATATTCATATACTTCTCATTCTTTTCTCTGTCATTCCAAAATAATTGAATAAAATATAAACCCAAATATAGACCATATGAATAGTCATGTCTGTGATTGAAAACTCTCTGCGGGATCTGAAAGCCGAATGCGAATGGATTGAGTCAGACAGTGAGGAGGGGACCATTTCCCCGGACATGCAAAGACTGTTGGAGAAAAGAAGCTTAATTGATACAGCCCCATAAGAAAAAACGAAGGCCTTCAATTTGGGACAAGGAGACAATAAGAAAGAAGTAAATGTCGATACCCAAATTGATAATGTCAGGGAAGGGGCAATAATACCTTTGCGCTTATACATCGGAAAAGGTTGTACCGTGGATATGCATACAAGAATCGTCCATTAATGAATATATCTCCAATATAGCCGTCATTGGGGGCAGGACGATAAGAAAAATTAGTCACCCAAGGAGTTACAAGATAATGCTCCTAAAAACTAAGGAAAAATAAAGAAATCGAAGAGGAAAAGGAAAAAGATTGAGCAGACCTTGGATTCGTGGTGCTAAGGCAGTTTCTTCAACGCTCCACCGAAAAACCAAAATTTGTGGTAGGCGACAAGCTGATGCGACGCTAAAGACTACATTCGAATCAGCAAGCCGTTCACCCTACTTTAAATGGATGCGGCTGAAGAAGACATTTGAAAATATGGAAAGACTTCCTAGCAAATTAAAAGTAAGAGATATGGATACAGCCCAGACAAGGGCTTGGAAAGGATGCTCAAGGAATAAGAGAGCCACCAGATTTTAAGGATAACCCTTTAAAGAACAACCCTACAAAAGAACAAGTTATACGATGAAAAGGGAAGTCTCCCCTCCGTACCTTAAAAAGACGATCTTCCAAAAAAAAGAGATATTAGCGTCAAGGGTAGCATTAGTCATTAGATGTCCTTCTTCTGATTCTAAGGGATGTAAACCCAATGACTATTAGAGATCACTCCTCGGGGTGTGCCCGACCCCCGAGCATCTCTAGGGCACACATTTCCCTTTGGATTACAAAAGAATGCTATTCTTACTATTTGCTTCTTTTCTCACTAATCATGTCTATACCCCATTAAATAACCAATGTTTAGACAAACGTTTTGTTCAAAACGCCATATGAAGCCAAAGTTAACATGATTGATTAATTAGAGACACGAATAAGAAAATCGTGGTTCGACAATGTTTGAGAAAAGAAATTATTATTAAAAGCCCGTCAAGGTCAAAGGCCAAGACAAAAAGATAAAAGGGAAAAATCCTAAGCAGACTAGGAATGTTAATCAGTCATAAAGTAATCAGTTGAAGACGCTACCTCATTAAAACAAAACGTTTGTTTAAACTAGCCTAAACACCGACCAACCTTGGCTAGCCATTCTTACAAAAACTATTATTTCAAAAAAAAAATCTCACTAAAACACAAGCCTTTGCAATAAATCTCTTTCCTTCTATTCTCTTGACCCTTCACCACAAAGCATTCAAGTAATTGACTGGGAAATGTGGAAATATAGTGATCAATAGGAGGATTGAAATCCCTAAGGAAAGGAAGAGGGGCATTGATATGGCAATTGCTCTACATTCAAAATGATTACTCTTCGGTTATAGCAAAGATCCGAGACGGCAAATCGGTACAGCTAATCATGTTGACAAAAGCACATGATGATGGAATTAAACTTAACAGAAGCTGAATGGGTTCAAAGCCGATATGACCAGCTAAACCTTATTGAAAAAGAACAGCTGAATATGATATGTCATGGACAAGCCTATCAAAGGAAAATAAAAAAGGCTTACAAAAAAGGTCAACCCTCATATTTACCATAAGAAGGACTTAATGGTAAATAAGTTGCTTCCAGTCCAGAATAATAAAATTGGAAAATGGGCAGTGAACTATGAAGGACCCCTTGTGGTCAAATGAGCTTTCTCGGAAGGGGCTCTTATCCTCATCAATATGGATGGAAAAGAACTTCGACACCTAATCAACTCCGGTACGGTGAAGAAGTATTATGCTTGAAGACATTGCTCAAGACCCGTCAGGAATGAAAATCCGCAAAGGACATTCCTGGGCAAAAGATAGGGTCCATATTCCTCGCTAGGATACGTCCTAGGCAAAAAGAAGAGGTAAAAAAAAAGTAAATAAAAAAAAAAGAAAAAGAAACTAAGAGCAATGGTTACTTTAGTCGAAAACCGAAAAGGTGGCTAAAGTAACATTCTTCCAGAAGCAAGCAATGTGCATGGTCTTCACTCTGAGCTCAGGCATCTCAACTGAAGCGATTAGGAGAACCAGGGGGCAGATATCATGGACATGACTGTTTAAGCCTATACAGTATAGCCAACCCTGACTACCCATTCTTCTAAATACCTTTTGAAATCCTTCTGTAAAAGAAATAAACTTTTGCTCATTTATTAATAAAATTCCCTTTCATTTCCTTTCTCTTGACCAAATATTATGGAAATGCCTCTGTATTGATAAATCATAAATATGCGCAAAGACTTTTAATCAAAGATCAAACATGCATCTAAAAAAAAGAGAAGAAGCATATAATAAGAAAATAACAAATACCTGCTAGTATATTCTTAGGTAAAAACTAGGGTAGCCTGCTAGATCGCAAACCCCAAAAAGACGATCTAGGCAAAAGATAAGGCAAAAGCCCCCTAAGATATTCTAGGCAAAAATCAAGGCAGCCCGCTAGATCGAAAACCCGTAAAGGGCGGTCTAGGCAAAAGATAGGGCTAAAACCAAAAGATGAGTAAAAGATGAGCCCATCATCATAGTCATAAAGAAGAAGCCCATCAGCTTATTCATAAGAAGCTAACAGAAGAAGACCAGTTACTTTCTAAATGCATAAAAAATAAACAAACATTAGATTGCATTTAGGGCATCCACACACAAAACAGTTGTATAATACGACTTTGTCAAAATCAAGAAAAAATAATTTTCTTCAAACAAGAATAAATAAACATGCATATAAGGAGGATAGTCTCCATGTTTGTGATTGGAAATAAAAGGCGCTAAAATCCAGCCTCCAAATAAAAATCAAAATCGCGAAAGGCGAAAACCAAAATTATCTTCAGCAAAATAAAGAGCTCCAAGAAAGCTAACTCCAACCATCAACCTTCTACACCAATAAAAGAAGGTACATCAAAAACGGAAAAAGCCAACGGAAGGGCTTGATAATCCCCAAGCGAATCCTTGCCTACTCCAAAGGCAAAACAAAAATTACTCCATGACTCAACATCAACACCACATGAGTCATCAAGCATAAATCACTTGGAGCTGCAATCAGCATCTTTCCATCCAGAAAAGTCATCAAGAAAAGCCAATGGAAAGGCTCAATTATCCCCAAGAGGATCCTTGTCTACTCTAGAAGCAAGACAAAAAGATTACCTCATGACTCGAAGAAAGATCACGCAAGAATCCATCAAAGAAAGCACAGAATCAAATCAACCCCCGGTGGATCACCAAAAAGAAAATTTTTCCCCAGTAAGCCTATTCGCAAAGGAAAATTACAAATTACAAATCCACAGGGAGTTAAGCACCCAATATGAATATCCCCAGTGAAAGGCAAAACCTTCACTCCCAAGAATGCCTATGCTTACTCAGAAACGAGCAAAGAGCCGATATCCCCAAGAAACGGGAAACCAACCTATGCAAGAGACAATACAAGCACAAAGCTTTTAGAAAAAAAAGCATTCGCCTACTCAGAGGTATTATCAAGAACAAATATCCCCAAGTAGAGCATCAGCCTATTCAGAGGCGAACAACAAGTAAAAAGCCTTCACCACTATTTGAAGCACCCGCCTAATCAAGAGGCACAATCAAAATCAACAAAATCCCCAGTGGATTCCCGCCTAATCAAGAGGCACAACAAAATCCCCAAGTGGATCTTCGCCTAATCAAGAGGCACAATCAATAAGAGAATTCAAAATCCCCAAAGGATTCCCGCCAAATAAGAGGCAACCAGCAAAGAATCCCTGGCAAAGCCGGATGGCTTAAAAAGCCAAAAACAAAGAATCCCCGGCAAAGAACCGGATGGCTAAAAGGAAAAGCCAAAACCCAAAGAATCCCCGGTCAACACCGGATGGCTAAAACAAGAAAGCCAAAATACAGAAATCCCCGATCAAGACCGGATGGCTAAAAGAAAAAGCCAAAACAATGAAATCCCCATGGCTAAACAGAAAAGCCAAAATCAAAGAATCCCCGGCAAAAGCCGGATGGCTAAAACAAGAAAAGCCAAAATACAGAAATCCCTGGTAAAACCAGATGACTAAAACAGAAAAGTCAAAAAGAAAAAATTACTCCCCAGAGACGCATGACAAAAAACAGTAAGCCGTCAACTCATCTCCAAAAACAGATAATCACAGGATTAACTACCAAAAAGTGCATCCTGAGAACCTTGCAGAACGGGGTTCGGACCAGGTGGGGGTAGGTACCCATCAGAATCTTGCAGAACGAGATTCGGACCAGGTGGGGGTAGATACCCATCAGAATCTTGCAGAACGGGATTCAGACCAGGTGGGGGTAGGTACCCATCAGAGCCTTGCAGAACGGGGTTCGGACCAGGTGGGGGTAGGTACCCATCGAATCTTGCGAACGGGATTCTGACCAGGTGGGGGTAGGTACCCATCGGAATCTTGCAGAACGGGATTCGGACCAGGTGGGGGTAGGTACCCATCAGAATCTTGCAGAACGGGATTCGGACCAGGTGGGGGTAGGTACCCATCAGAGCCTTGCAGAACGGGGTTCGGACCGGATGGGGGTAGGTACCCATCAGAATCTTGCAGAACGGGATTCGGACCAGGTGGGGGTAGGTACCCATAAGAACCTTGCAAAACGGGGTTCGGACCGGATGGGGGTAGGTACCCATCAGAACCTTGCAGAACGGGGTTCGGACCGGATGGGGGTAGGTACCCATCAGAATCTTGCAAAACGGGATTCGGACCAGATGGGGGTAGGTACCCATCAGAATCTTGCAGAACGGGATTCGGACCAGGTGGGGGTAGGTACCCACCAGAACCTTGCAGAATGGGGTTCAGACCGGATGAGGGTAAGTACTCATCAGAATCTAGCAAAAATACAGATTCACACCGGGTGGGGGTAGGTACCCACCAAAACCTTAAAAATAAGGTTTATACCGGATGAGGGTAGGTACTCATCAAAATTTAGCAGAATACATTAGGTGGAGTAAAAATACTCACCTAAGCATTTCAAAAATGGGTTGCTAAGATCTTACTTCTATTAGAGGATAGTTCAGTGTTAAGCACCTCGGAAGTAAGTACCCACAAGAGTTTAGCAAAATGCGAACTCATACCGGGTGAGGGTAGGTACTCACCAAAACCTTGCAGAACAAGGTTCATACCTAGTGGGGGTAGGTACCCACAAAAGTCTAGTAAAATACAGACTTATACCGAGTGAGGGTAAGTACTCACCAGAGCCTCATAAAAGAAGGCTCAAACCAGATAGGGGTTGGTACCTATCAAAATATTTATCATCCGGAGGATCAACAAGAAGCAGCATCCGAAGAATAACCGGGCAAAAGGGTTAACTCCTTCCCCTACCAACTAATTTTGTCGGCATATTAAAACCAACAAATTAGTTAGGCAGGTGAAGGGGGGGCAGCTGTAGACCCCTAATTTTTCCCGGCCTCTCAAAACAAAAAGCTAGAGGAACTTCGCCCGAAGATGGAGTTTATCCGGCTTCCCAAAACTGAGGAAACCTCCCGCAACAAAAGACGGAGTTCACTCATTCACACAATAAAAGCCAAAAGAGACTTCCTACACAAAGACAAAACTCGCCTGGCATCTTAATGAAGGCCAAGAAGACTTCCTATATGAAGATAAAGCTTCAACGGACACACATCGGCATCAATCTATGTCCGAAAAAGGAAAGGAAAGCTTCCCGGGGTCCCAGAACGCGAAGACTGGACAAAACAGGCCGAGACCACCGTCCCAAGGTTGGGACGGCCGTCCCAACTGCTATTTTACAGTTGGGACGCGCGTCCCGAATGTGGGACGGCCGTCCCAAACCCAATTTAAGTGGGACGGCCGTCCCGGACCCCCAGGTGGTCCCGCTCTGTGTAAATTTGCCATTTGGGACGGCCGTCCCAGTCCAGACGGCCGTCCCAACCCAGACGGCCGTCCCAAAGTGCGCCAGCTGCGAAAACTATAAATAGGAGGCTCATTTGTCACTTTTTCACACCCCAGACACTCCAGAGAGCTCTGAAACACTCTAAAAAAAACTCAGAGCACTTGTCTATTTCTCTCCCTTTCTCGAATGATCTTTCCGATTGCCTTAAATAGGTAACAATCGGTTAAGGAATTATATTCCGGCATTTGATTCTTCTTTAAATTTTTAGTGGAGTCGATCTTGTATTGGTGAGGAGAGTCTGTGTAGAAAGAGGGGTTGCCAAAACGCATCCTCACAGTTCGAGATTCTCAATACAAAGCTTGCTACGGAGGTTCTTTTCAATTCTCTTCTCTTTTATTGCTTTATTTATTGTTTTATTTAGCTTTATTTATTGTTTATGCCATGTAGAATAAAATCATGTAGATAGCCATTTTAATATCTCTTTTATTGCTTTATTTAGCTTTATTTATATAAAATAATGTAGATAGTCATTTCAATATTATGCAGTAAAATAGGGTAATCGCGTAATTTCTCATAATCTTCACTTAATGAATTAATCTGTCATAGGGAACCCGAAAGGGGCGTTGTGGGGTGCTAACACCTTCCCCACACGTAACTAACTCCCTTACCTAACTCTGGTTATAATGACCAAGTTTGGTTTTTCATTAAAATCAATGCCTTTTATCCTTTTCCAATGTTTATGGTCAAAACATTGGTGGCGACTCCATAAGAACCCCTTTTCGAAAACCTTGCTTTCATTAGAGGATAATTCTATTGTCAAGCACCTCGGAAGCAATGAACACATCTTAAAACAAATACGCGAGTCTAAACCATCTTTTCGCGACCGCTCGCATAAACGTTTCCAGACGTCGTCAGGACGTCGAAAGGGACGGCGGCGACACAAATTAATAAGGAAGAGGGGGCAAGGATACCGTTACATTTGTTCACGCCTCGCACTATACATCGGATAAAGTTGTACTGTGGAGATACGCAAAAACATCACTCATCAATGAGGATATCTCTAGCATAGCTGGCATTGAGGGCAGGATTAGAAGTGGAAGAATCTATTCCCCCAAGGAGCTATAAGATGGCACTCCTAAGAGTAAAGGAAGAAATAAAAAGATAAAAGAAAAACATAATCCAAAGAGGAAATTGAGTAGACTTTGGATTCACGACGCTAAAGCAGTTCTTTCAACGCTCCGTCAAAGAGACGAACTCACGGTAGGCGACAAGCTGGTCACGGTTCGAGCTAAAAACGACATTCGGATCAACAAGCCATCTGTCCTACCTTATATGGATGCGGTTGAAGATGACCTTTTTGAAAAGACTTCCCCAACAATATGAAGGTGACCCACATGATGAAAAAATATGGATACCACCCAAACCAAGGGCTAATTAGAAACTCTCAAGGAATAAGGGAGCCACTATATTTTAAAGACAATCCTTTGAAGCATGACCCTACAAAGGATCAAGCTACACAGAGAAAAGGGAAGTCTCCTCTCCACACCTCGAATCAAATTTTCCCAAACGAAGGGGTTCAAGCATCAAAAGCGACTTTAGTCATTAGGTTTTCTCCTTCTGATTCTTAGGGTTTATAAATCCAATGACTATTAGAGATTACTCCTCGGGGCTAGCCCGACCCCTGAGCATTGTAAGGGCACATATTTCCCTATTAATTAATAAAGAATGTCATTCTTACTATTTTCTTCTCTTCTTGCTAGTCATATCTAAACCTCATTAATAACCATATTTAAGAAAATGTTTTCAAAGTGCGTCAAAACAATCAAAATGTGTCATCGTCAAAATAATCAAACCACTCATCATCACTGATTAACTAGAAATACAAAATAAAGTTTTACCTCGTCATTAAAAAAATCGTGTTTCGCCAATGTTGTGCAAAAAGAAAACAAAAATCAAAAGAAGCCCATAGAAGCTAAAGGCCAAAACAAAAAAAGGCAAGATACCCGGTAGGAAACCCATTAAAGGGGCTACGCAAAAGTTAGGGTAAACCTGCTAGGAGACCCGAACAACAATAAAGGGTAGCCTAGGAAAAAATTAGGGTTACAAAATAAAGTCCGCTAGGATTCCCAAAACAAGAAAAGAGGAAACCTAGACAAAAGTTAGGACATAGCACAACATCCTAGGCTGAAAACCCAAAGGGCGGACTAGGGAAGTCAATCAGTCATAGCAAACGCCATAGAATAAGACGCCACTCCATAAACAAAACGTTTGTTTAAATTAGCCTAAACACTCTAACCAACCTTGGCTAGCCGTGCTTACAAAAACCATTTTTTGTCAAATGAAACACTTCTAAAACACAAGCCTTTGAATAAATAACTTTCCTTTTTTTCTCTTGACCCTTACCACTATGACATTCTAGTAATTAGTAGGGAAATGTGGAGATAGTAATCATTAGGAGGATTGACACCCCCAAGAAAAGGGAGGGGTGCACTGACATGGCAAGTTGCTCTACAATCAACACAATCATTCTTCGGTCATGGCAAAATCAAGACGGAAAAATCGGTACAACCTATCATGTCGACGAAAAGCAAATAATGACAGAAGCACGTTATAAGCAAAAGCACATTTGATTAATCCTTTTGAAATGTTAATTGAAATAGCATTGTAGGATGCATATCGCAAACACTGCGTGCATATGATAGGGTCCTATCTCTCAAAAAAGAAGAGAAAGAAAAAATGAAAATAAAAAGAATAATGTCTGCTTGGAGATTCTTAGGCAAAAGTTAGGGTAGCTCGCTAGATTGAAAACCCGCAAAGGGCGGTCTAGGCAAAAGTCAGGGCATTCATAAAAAAAGAAAAAGTCCGCTAAGATATCCTAGGCAAAAATTAAGGCAGCCCGCTAGATCGAAAACCCCAAAAGGGCGGTCTAGGGAAAAGTTAGGGCTAAACCAAAAAATAAATAAAAGAGAGGGGCCCATTAGCATATTCAGCATGAGAATGCTGGTTACTTCTCTAGATGCATCAAATAAAAGGATAGATTGCATTTTAGGGCATCCACGCACAAGTAGTCACACAAAACGACTTTGTCAAGATAAAAAATGAAAGAAATAAAAAATAATTTAGATAGATAACAAAAAACGAAAAGAATTCATGCATATAAGGAGACTAGCTCCATGTTTGTGATTGAAAACAGGATCACCAACACTGAGTCTCCAAATAATGCCCTCAAGAAAACGAAGCAAGTCGTCAATCAAGCAACTCAGCAGAATAAGAAGCTTCTAGAAGCCAAAGCTCCAGTCATCATTCTTCTACCTAATAAAAGAGGGCACAATTATCAGACATCATAAAAGAAAAGCCGACGGAAAGGCTTAGTTATCCCCAAGCGGATTCTTGTCTACTCCAAAGACAACACGAATATTAACCTCACGGCTCAGCATCACCACTACATGAGTCATCAAGCACACTCACCCAAAGTCTCCTCCACACCCCCCAATGGAGAATGAAGGCTTCAAGAGTCCATCATCATCAACAGTCAAAAGAGCCCAATCTCCATACCATCAAGGGCTCAACAAAAAGAGGAAAAAAGAAGAAAACCCTTGCATCCCTAGCGAATATCCAAAAGAAAGGGCCGCAACAGAGAAGGCCGAATAAAAATCCCCAAGTGAATCTCCCCATAAAAGTTTACAAAAAGAATGAATCAAAAATTCTCATCCCTCATAGAATAAGAGCTTCACAAGTTTAGATCGCATTAACATCAATCAAGGAGTCAAGACTCCATCCCTAGAAAAGAAAAATCAGATCCCCAGGAAGTTGACAATCCCCTGGTGGATTACCAAAGAAAACTTTATCCCCTGCGGATCCCCAAAAAGAAGGAAAAAGCCTGCGTGTATAAAAGAAACTAAAAAGTAAAAAAGCACACGCATTATCCCCATAAAAAAACCAGATTTCAAAATCACGATAAAAAAGAGATTGAAAGTAATGAAGATCTTATTAAATTACTTTGGCAAATATCTTGTTGATTTGATGAAGTCAAGAATGGAGTCAAAGGAAACTTTGTGGTAGTCAAAGGTCACTTAGATAAAAGAGTAGAGGGATTAGTGTGTCTGTAGCTCTGCTTAGGTATAATCATTTTTATCTTTCTGCTGCATGAGGTTTCTTCACTTAAAAGATTTTCCAAAATGTCTCTAAAAATGTTTTAACGGTTAAAAACAAAGTATTTTGATAAAAGCTTTCTTAATCAACTATTTTAACTAATAACATATAAGCTTTATCAACTAAAATGTTCTTCACACTTTTATAACAGGTTTTTAACTGATATAACTTCGAAATAACCGATTGTTTTCATTAAAGGAAGTTTTGAAAACCTTCAGTCAGTATTTTAACTGATACAGTTTTGAAATAACCGATTAAAATCACTTAAAATGTTCAGAGAAGTGTTCTGGCAGTATTTTAATCAATACAACTTCAAAATAATCGATTAAAACCACTTGGAGTATTGTATGATCGATCAAAATGAGCATATGACCGATCAGAACCAGATATGATCGATCAGAATTGAGTTATGACCGATCAGAATTATTTTAATCGATTAAAACTGCGTTTCAATCGATTAAAACAACTTAAGAAAATTTGTGCTAAGTGTTTTAATCGATTAAAACAGATTTTTATCAGTTAAAATCACTTGAAAATTTTATAAAAATGTTTTGCAGTATTTTAATCGATTGAAACAAGAAACAATCAATTAAAACAGTTTGGAAGATTTTTTGTAAAGAGTTTTAATTGATATAAACGTTGTCGTATCAGTTAAAACAAATCTGAAAAATAATCAAGAACGTTTTAATGGATTAAAAGAAGATTTAACAGATTAAAATAAGTCTTTTAACAGATTAAAAGATTATTTTAACAGATTAAATAAACCAACAGTTTTGAAAATCTTCTATTTAAACAGAGTTGCTTGAACTTTTTAAATATCATCTGAAATACATCTTTTGGAAATCAATCAAGCAATCAAAAGTGCTACTTTCAAGAAAGAATCACGCTAGTTTTTGTGAAGTTCATCAAAGTTCTTTCTTGAGGCAAAATTGCATTCTTTTGGAGAAGAAACACATATTGCAGAACTGCATAAAACTGGTTTGAGCGTTCTAAGTTTCTTCTGTTTGTTTCTTTACTTTCTTTTACTGTATTGTGGGTGCCTGGAATTGTGGGCACTGGTTTCTGTAGCTGGAATTTGGCTGCAGGGTAGGTTAAGAACTGGAATTTGGTTCTTGGTGAAAGGTTAGGTGCAGGAACTGGAATTGTGGTTCTTGTGGTAGATTGAGTGTAAGGTTAAGGTTGTAATCTGTAAAACATTCAATCTAGTGGAACCAGCTGGAATTTGGCTGGAGACTGGACGTAGCCCTGGGATTGGGTGAACCAGTATAAACCTTGGTGATATCTTTCTAAACCTTTCTCTTCTTTAATTTTGTGACTGCATTTAGTTTTGATTGCTTGCTGTGTATGATTGAAGAACTGGTCAGATTTCTTAATCTTTGAAATAGATAATCTGTTAATTGCGAAAATCTTTCAAAGATCAATTCACCCCCCCCTCTTGATCTCAGGCTACATTTCTAACAGAGATAAATCGCGGAAAAAGGCGAAATTAAAATCCTAACTTTTAGGTAAACAAAATGCCCATTCCCCAATGAAATAAGATCATCATAAAATCAACTCACACCAGTACCTAACAAGGAGTCAAAACTCTAGGGGGCAAACCAAAATCAGATCCTCGGGACGTCAACCAATTCCCCGGTGGATCAACCAAAAAAGAGAGAAAGGAACCTATCCCCAGTAAGCCTATCACAAAGGCCATTTTCAAAAACCTATCCTCAGTGGAATATCAGCCTATTCAGAGGCAAAATAGTGCAAATACTAAAGTCTTCAATACAAATGAAGCATCCGCTTACTCAAGAGGTATCGTCAAAATTAAAAAATCCCCAATGGATTCCTGCCTACCTAAGAGGCATTCATCAAGAATCCCTAGCAATAAAATAAAGCTGGATGACATTTGGAAAAATCCAATCCCCAGCAGTCAAGAAGCTGGATAACTAAAGAAAAAGCCAAAAACAAAGAATCCCCGGCATACCGGATGACTACAATAGAACGTCAAGCAAAAAAATATCTTCAAACAAAATTACTCCCCATGGAGTTGGCGCATGAGCTAGAGCAATAAGCCGCCACCATAACTTTGGGACAAGGAAGGTCCCGAAGACAAAAGACCTTTACACAGGCAAAACCTGCGCATGAGCCACAGTAGTAAGTTGCAATCAGTCCTACAAAGTGGTCTACACCAGCCAAATGAGGGGTTTATGCTCATCCAGTCCTACAATGGTGGACTGCAAACTCTACGAGCCATATGAGGGGTTTATACTCATCCAGTCCTACAATAGTGGACTGCACCAACCGGATGGGGTTTATACTCATCAACTGAGGGGTCGGCTACCGCAAGAAGGAGCATCCTGAGGTTCTACCACTTGTCAGTTGAGGGGTCGGCTACCGTGAGAAGGAGCATCCCAAAGCTACAAGCAACCAGATGGGGGTTCATACTCATCAACCGAGGGGTCGGCTACCGCAAGAAGGAGCATCCTGGAGGTTCACACCTTTTTCGTCCAAAAGGGTCGGCTACCGCAAGAAGGGGCATCCGAAGGACAGCCAGGCAAGAAGGTTAACTCCTTCACCCTCCAGCCGATCTTTTTGGCATAACGGGCCAACGGTCGGCTAGTCAGGTGAAGGGGGGGGGCAACTGTAGACCCCAAATCTTCCCCGGCCTCAAAATAAAGAGTAGAAGACTTCCGTTTGAAGATGGGCAAGGCCTAGAAGGTCCCTAGGATAGATCAATAGGCCCCATTTTAGAATAGGAAGGTTTTTTGTACGGAAAAAATAAGAAATTCCACCTAGAGGGCGGAGACCGCCATCTTGTTTGGCGAGATGGCCTTCTCGCCATTTGCCAAAGGCGAGACCGCCGTCCTGATTGGCGAGACGGCGGTCCCGACCTGACAGACGCGAATTCCTATAAAAGGGGGGGAGACCTCACCCCTTTCACAGCACAAAACAATTTTCCCTTCTACAACTTCTCTAAATTCTTCTCCTAGGATCCCTCCAAAGCATTTTCGGAGTTTCTTAGTGTTCTTAGCAAGCGTCTTCTAGTGTCACGAGAAAGAGCGATCAACACTGTAGAGCGTGGAGGTTGCCAAAAAGCACCTTTCTTTACCAAGAATATTAATACAAAGCTTGCTTCGAAGGTTCCTACACTTTCTATCTTCTTTTACCGCTTTCTTATTATATTCTATCCGTGCATTAGCTGTTAGGGCCTTGTAGTCAACCATTTAAATTCTGCAAATGAATAAATAAGGGTAAAAACATAATTTTAGAGTTTTTTATTTATAAAATAAATGGTCCATCATAGAGAACTCGAAAGGGGCGTCGTAGGGAAGCTAATACCTTCCCTACACGTAACTAACTCCCTTACCCAACTCTGGTTATAATGGCCAAAGTTGGTTTTTCTAAACCAACGCCTTCTTTTTCTTCCTTTTCCAATGTTTCTGGATAAAACATTGGTGGTGACTCCAGTACCCTTTTCAAAAACCTCACCTTTAGATCCAGCCCGGTTATCGGACAACCTAAAGACGTTGAACCATATCTTTAAAAAATGCGAGTCGAAGCAAAACCATTGTGTCGCTCCGATCGCCTCTTTTGACGGTGGCAACAATGGGTATTTAAAAAAAAACTTGATGAAGATGGAAATATAACAAAGAACAAAGCCAAACTTATTGCCAAAGGTTACTGTCAAGAGGAAGGTATTGATTATGATGAAACCTATGCTCCTGTTGCCAGGTTAGAGGCTATACGCCTACTTCTTGCTTATGCCTCATTGATGAAATTTAAACTATATCAAATGGATGTTAAAAGTGCATTTTTAAATGGGTTTATCAAAGAGGAAGTATATGTGGAACAACCCCCTGGATTTGAAGATTTTAAATATCCTAATCACATTTTTAAACTAAAGAAAGCTTTATATGGTTTGAAACAAGCTCCTAGGTCTTGGTATGAAAGATTAAGTAGTTTTCTAATTTCAAATGATTTTTTAGAGGAAAAATTGATTCCACCCTATTTATTAAGAAAGTAAAAGAACATATTCTGTTAGTTCAAGTATATGTTGATGATATTATTTTTGGATCAACTGATAATTCCTTGTGTGAAGGATTTGCTAAGATAATGCAAGATGAATTTGAAATGTCAATGATGGGAGAATTAACTATCTTTCTTGGACTTCAAATTAAGCAACTTAAAGATGGCCTTTGTGTCTCAAACCAAATACTGCAAAGAGATTCTCAAGAAATTGGAGATGGATACTGCAAAAGCTGCACATACACCAATGAGAACTTCCTGCTATTTGGATAATGATGATTCAGGTTTGGAAATTAATCAATCAATGTATAGAGGTATGATAGGATCCCTATTTTATTTAACTGCAAGTAGACCTGATATCATGCAATTTGTATGTGTGTGTGCTAGATTTCAAGCATGTCCAAAAGAATCTCATTTAACTGCAGTGAAAAGGATATTAAAATATTTAAAAGGAACTATAGGATTTGGTTTATGGTATCCATCTGAAGCTTCTTCTAGCTTATTAGGTTATTCTGATGCTGATTATGGAGGCTGTAAAGTAGATAGAAAAAACACTAGTGGTACTTGTCATCTATTAGGATCATCTTTAGTTTCATGCCATTCTAAGAAAGAAGTTTGTGTTGCTTTATCCATAACTGAGGCTGAATATATTGCAGCTAGAAATTGTTGTGCTCAAATTTTATGGATGAAACAATAACTAGAAGATTATAATATGTTTCTAAGTGACATTCCCTTAATGTGTGATAATATAAGTGCAATAAATCTCACAAAGAATCCTTTTATGCATTCTAGAACCAAACACATTGAGATTAGGCATCATTTTTAAGAGATCACATATCTAAATGAAATTGTAAAATTGAGTATATAGACACAAAACATCAGTTAGCAGACATATTTACCAAACCTCTTCCAAAGGATAGTTTCTATGAACTTAGGAGAGACCTAGAAATATTAGAAATAGTCTAAACTCTGCTTAACTGAAAAATCTTTGCATTATGTACTGGAATAATCGAGTATATAGGGGAATAATCAATTATGATGTGTCTAATACATGATAAAATTGTCAATCTCTATGGAATAATCAATTATTGTTGAACATTCAAGGACTTGATGTTGCACTTGATAGACATGAAGATTGTTGATTTTGATGATGATTCAAGAACACAAAGACTTAGAGTGTTGAAGACTTGTTTTGTATTGTAATAACTCTGTTTCAATTAGATTGAGTCTGTAATATTAGAGTTTAAGATAGCTGGTACATAGTCTGCACCTTAGAAGCTTCAAAAAGCTCAAATTTATCATCCAGGCTCGGCTTTAATCGATTAAATAGGGAAATAATCGATTAAAACAGTGAGAAAAATCATTTTATATAACAACTCATTGGTTTAATCGATTAAACCAACTTTTAATCGATTATCAGGCGGTTTAATCGATTAAATCACCTTTTAATCGATTAAAACAGAGAGGTTTGGGTTCTGTTGATATTTGGCTCTGTTTTAATCGATTAATACTTCTTTTAATCGATTATTTCTTCTTTTAATCGATTATTTCAGTCAGATTTTGATTTTTAACTTCAAATCAAACCTATTTTCGAAAACCCTTTTCCCAAGAACCCTAATTCCGAAAATCCCAATTCCCAAACCCTAATTTCTCTACTTAAACTCTTCTATGGCACTCAGAAAATAAGAACAACCTTTTTCATACAAAAGTTAAGTGCTATGAGTGCCAGAGAACTGTTTGTTGCAAGAAAAAGGGGCTTTTGGAACCTGGTGTGGGCTAGAAGCGATAAGAATCACTAAGTGGAGTTCTTAGTGGATTGTGTGTTGTGCCGTCTCTGGGGAAAGCTGTTCTTCATCTCTTGTGGGTTTCAAGAGAGGTGTTATCTTTACTTTATCTCTTCCATTGTAACTTTTTTGTAATAACTTTGTTTATAGTGATAGCGTTAATCCTCTGTTTGAGTGATTAGCAACTGGACGTAGGGTCTTTTGATCCGAACCAGTATAAATTTCCTGTGTAACACTCTATCCCTTTCTCTATTTACATTTACACAGTTTTTAATCGGTAAAATTTGGGGAAAATTTTGAAAACCTAATTTTTATTAAGAAACCAATTCACCCCCCCTCTTGGTTTTTGTCCGACCACGCGATCATTCTGCTGCACGATTCTAACAAGTGGTATCAGAGCTTGCTTTGATAGTCATTCAAATTTTCGAAAATGGCCAGACAAAATCAAACTTTTGCCGAAGGTGCGTCTATCAACAGACCCCCACTTTTTGCGGGTCAAAATTATCCTTTCTGGAAGGTACGTATGCAAATATTTTTAGAGTCTATTGATAGAGGCGTTTGGGATGCTATTTTAAACGGTTCATTTGTTCCTAAAATTACTGAGAACGGTGTTGACGTTCTTAAACCTTTTTCTAGATGGACTGCAGAAGAAAATAGGAAAGCTCAATTTGACGTTAGGGCTAGAAATATAATTTCATTTGCTTTAACCCTTGACGAGTTTTACAGGATCTCCGTTTGTAAGAGTGCTCAAGAAATGTGGGAAAAACTAAGAGTATCTTATGAAGGAACCGATGATAGTGATTCGATTTCGGAGTCAAGTGATTTGGAAATAGAAGCTAACATTTGCTTGTTGGCAAAAGACAATATATCTTCTGACTTTGAGGTTAGTGATTCCGACTCATTTTCTAGAGATGATGAAAATGATCATGATGAATTGCAAAATGCATATAATGAATTGTTTAGTGCCTTTAAGGACTTGAAAAATGAATATAAATCTATGAAAAAGAGTTTGAATAGATCCGAAAAGGAAGTGGAGTCCTTAAAAACGAAAATTTCATGTTTAGAGGAAAAGGAAACCTTAGAAACGAAAATTGTATGCATAGATGAGAATGATGATAATAATATAGCATGTGCATCATGTAAAGAGTATGAACATGATATTGATTTACTTAGACATTTGCTTGATAAATCTAAAAAGGAATTAAGTGATAGTTATAAGAATAAGGATAGTGTTCAAATTAAAGAAAATTTTCAAGTTCCTTTGAAAAAGCCTAAAAGTAAAAATAGAAGAGTATGGGTTGAAAAAGGAACCAAAACTTCAATAGTTAGAAATGTATCATATTCTAAAATTACATCTAATGCATGCTTTTATTGTATGAAACATGGTCATACTTCAAATAGATGTAAAATCAAACATTTTGGTGTTCCTAAAGGAAAATATATTTGGGTTCCTATAGTTAAATGAATTGTTTGTCTCTTGTATTTATTCAAAGAAAATTGATCATTTATTATGTTTTGAATAGGATGCTCATTTGGTCAATTATAAAATCAACTCCCTATGAATTGTTTAATGGAAGAAAACCTAATGTTGCTCATTTGAAAATTTTTGGATGTAAGTGCTTTGTGTTAAATAATGGAAAGGATAACTTAGGAAAATTTGACTCTAAAGCTGATGAGGGCATTTTCTTAGGTTATTCATTAACTAGCAAGGCTTATAGGGTGTTTAATAGGAGAACTTTGAATATAGAAGAATCTATACATGTTACCTTTGATGAGATTGTAGACCTTGGAGGAAATCCTCTTGAGTCAAATAAAGAAATTGTAGGTGATGATGAATATATAAGAGAGGCTCTTGATGAATTATATTTGGAAGAAAATGAGCCTTCTCAAACGCCTGAATTAGCAAAAGAATGGCAATCACCTAGAGGACTCTCAATGGACAATATCATTGGTGATATCTCAAAAGGGGTAAGAACTAGAAACATGACTAATTTTTGTATGTCTGTAGCTTTTGTGTCATAGATTGAACCCAAGAATGTTAAGGAAGCACTTAAAGATGATCAATGGTGCATAGCCATGCAAGAAGAACTTAACCAATTTGAAAGGAATCAAGTCTGGGAATTAATCCCAAGGGAAGAATCATATCAAGTTATTGGAACCAAATGGGTGTTTAGAAATAAACTTGAAGAAGATGGGAACATAACAAAGAATAAAGCCAGACTTGTTGCAAAAGGTTATTGTCAGGAGGAAGGTATAGATTATGATGAAACTTATGCTCCTGTTGCTAGGTTAGAGGCTATATGCCTACTTCTTGCTTATGCATCTTTAATGAAATTTAAATTATATCAAATGGATGTTAAAAGTGCATTTTTGAATGGTTTTATTAAAGAAGAAGTTTATGTGGAGCAACCCCCTGGTTTTGAAGATTTTAGTTTTCCTAATCATGTTTTTAAATTAAAGAAAGCTTTATACGGGTTGAAACAAGCTCCTAGATCTTGGTATGAAAGGTTAAGTAGTTTCCTAACATCAAATGATTTTTCTAGAGGAAAAATTGATTCTACACTGTTTATAAAGAAAGTTAAAGAACATATCTTATTGGTCCAGGTATATGTTGATGATATTATTTTTGGATCAACTGATAATTCGTTATGTGTAGAATTTGCTAAGATAATGCAGGGAGAGTTTGAAATGTCTATGATGGGAGAATTGACATTCTTCCTTGGACTACAAATCAAGCAACTTAAAGATGACATTTTCATCTCTCAAACCAAATACTGCAAAGAGATCCTTAAAAAGTTTGGAATGGACACCTCAAAGGAAGCTAACACACCCATGGGAACTTCATGCTATCTAGACAAGGATGAATCAGGTTTGGAAGTTAATCAAACTATGTATAGAGGTATGATAGGATCACTGTTATACTTAACTGCAAGTAGACCTGATATTATGCATTTTGTCTGTGTGTGTGCTAGATTTCGGGCTTGTCCTAAAGAATCTCATCTAATTGCAGTGAAACATATTTTAAAATACTTAAAAGGAACTACCTGGTTTTGGTTTGTGGTATTCATCTGATGTTTGTATGAGTTTAATAGGATATTCTGATGCTGATTATGGTGGATGTAAAATTGATAGGAAAAGTACTAGTGGGACATGTCATTTGTTAGGTTCATCCTTAATATCTTGGCATTCTAAGAAACAGGCATGTGTTGCTTTATCTACCACTGAAGCTGAATATATTGCAGCTGGTAGTTGTTGTGCTCAAATTCTGTGGATGAAACAACAGTTAGAAGATTATAGTATCTTTTTAAATGACATTCCGTTGATGTGTGATAATACGAGTGCAATAAATCTTACTAAGAATCCAGTAATGCACTCTAGGACTAAACATATAGAAATAAGACATCACTTTTTGAGAGATCATATCAGCAAAGGAAACTGTATAATAGAGTATGTAGATACCAAACGTCAATTAGCAGATATTTTTACTAAGCCTCTACTCAAGGATAGATTCTATGATCTTAGAAGAGACTTAGGGATATTAGAAATAGCTTAAATTCTGCTTAATTTGACTATTTTTGGATGGTTGTAATGTTATAATTCATTTTGTAGGATGTTCATAGGTTATCATGTGTTAAAACACTCAAAACAGGGCATTCCTCTCTGGAATAATCGATTAATTGGAGTAATAATCGATTATTTGCATCCAAAACACTTAAAACAGGGTATTCCTCTCTGGAATAATCGATTAATTCGTCCATTAATCGATTAAAACTAGTAATAATCGATTAACAGCCCAAAATAATCGATTAAACGGGTCTGGAAGTGATTTAATCGATTAATTTGAATTTTAATCGATTAAATCCGACCAAGTTTGCTTCCTAGCCGTTGCCAACAAAAATTTTGATAATTATTCCCTTCCATATGAACGTTGGAGATGCTTGGTTATAAATAGGGACCTTCATTTCACTTCTACTCACTTCTATCTCTTGAAATCAAGCTATCTTGCCTTATTCTAGCTATCTTGCCCTCTTCTCACTACACTTAGCTTTCTAAATCTTCTTATTATTCCTCTAATCTTTCAATGGCCTCATCTTCTCGTGCTAAGATCCCTACTAGAAGAAGATCTGCACCCTCATCTCGACCCCGTCCTAATTCCGTAGAAGGATGGATTTCTGATACAGATGGCTAACAAGAATTTCTGACCTACTGGAAGGAAAGGGCTATTATTTCTCCCAAGTTTCTTATTGGTGAGCAATTCATCAATAGGGGATTCAATTTTCCCAACCTTCTTGAAATTCAAGGAGTTCTTCCCTTCATCCAAATGCAAGGTACTTATTATCCGGACTTGGTTAGGGTATTTTACTCTAGATTTAAATTTAGAGATCAAATTGCTACCTCTAGAGTAAAAGGCGTCACAATTATTCTTGACGATGATATTTGGGAAAATGTCGCTCACTTTCCAATTAGAGAAGATGCTATTAACATTTATGGTGAGCTAGATGATTTTGATAGGTTCTTAGCTTACCGTTCTTTTCTGAGAAATCCCTCCATGGAGATTGGGCGTCTCCTTCATGCTGGACCTTTAAAGAAGGAGGAACGCATGATTCTCCATCTAATTGTTTGGATCCTATGTCCTCGAGCTACAAATCATGCCCAATGCTCTTCAGTTGATCTTAGAATTATTCATGCCATAATGAATAATGAGCCGTTAGATTGGGGCGTTCTTGTCACAATGACCATGTTAAAAGCAAAACGTCATCCCACATTCAAAATTCCATATGCTTTACTTGTCTCTCGTATTCTTGAATATAAAGGAGTGAATGTTGAAGGTGAACAAGCAGTTAGAACAAATAACTTGAACCGCATGCTGGACAACACATTGATTCAACTCCAAATGGTGCGAGTCAATGATATTTATGTTCACAAAGATGACGTTCCTAATCAAAGTGATGCTAATGAAGATTCTGATGAAGATATGCCTCTAGCTGCTGAGTTTCCCTATGACCAAATCCAAAGTGTTGGAACTTACTCTACTCATCATGAAACCCGACAATCCATGGAAGACATGTTATCTGACATGAATCAGAGGATGCAGTCATTCTTCACTCTTTCTGGAGTACGACATGAGGAAATAATCCGCCGTATATCTGATGTAGATGATAAAGTGTGCCGTTTAGAAAATAGATTTGATGCACACTTTCATAGTGATGATAGTGAAGAATTTTAATTTTGTTGTTTAGTTTCTCTTCTTGTGATGTAATGTATTGACATTTCTGAAATAAAATGTGATGTTTTGTTATTGCATTGATTGAGGGGGAGCTTTCTCTAAATTATGCATATTTTGAGGGGGAGCTCTTATTTTTGTAATGGATGAATTATTTTTTATTCTAATCAAAACAGGGGGAGAAAATATTTAAAGCCTAATTTGATTACTTTTAAATATTGTCAGGTATGTTTAATGTGTTTGTTAGTATGACAGATAAAACAGGTTATTACAAGGCTTTAAAAGATAATTTTGATCATCATCAAAAAGGGGGAGATTGTTGAACATTCAAGGACTTGATGCTGCACTTGATAGACATGAAGATTGTTGATTTTGATGATGATTCAAGAACACAAAGACTTAGAGTGTTGAAGACTTGTTTTGTATTGTAATAACTCTGTTTCAATTAGATTGAGTCTGTAATATTAGAGTTTAAGATAGCCGGTACATAGTCTGCACCTTAGAAGCTTCAAAAAGCTCAAATTTATCATCCAGGCTCGGCTTTAATCGATTAAATAGGGAAATAATCGATTAAAATAGTGAGAAAAATCATTTTCTGTAACAACTCACCGGTTTAATCGATTAAACCAACTTTTAATCGATTATCAGGCGGTTTAATCGATTAAATCACCTTTTAATCGATTAAAACAGAGAGGTTTGGGTTCTATTGATATTTGACTCTGTTTTAATCGATTAATACTTCTTTTAATCGATTATTTCAGTTAGATTTTGATTTTTAACTTCAAATCAAACCTATTTTCGAAAACCCTTTTCCCAAGAACCCTAATTCCGAAAATCCCAATTCCCAAACCCTAATTTCTCTACTTAAACTCTTCTATGGCACTCAGAAAATAAGAACAACCTTTTTCATACAAAAGTTAAGTGCTGTGAGTGCAGAGAACTGTTTGTTGCAAGAAAAAGGGGCTTTTGAAACCTGGTGTGGGCTAGAAGCGATAAGAATCACTAAGTGGAGTTCTTAGTGGATTGTGTGATGTGCCGTCTCTGGGGAAAGCTGTTCTTCATCTCTTGTGGGTTTCAAGAGAGGTGTTATCTTTACTTTATCTCTTCCATTGTAACTTGCTTGTAATAACTTTGTTTATAGTGACAGCGTTAATCCTCTGTTTGAGTGATTAGCAACTGGACGTAGGGTCTTTTGATCTGAACCAGTATAAATTTCCTGTGTAAGACTCTATCCCTTTCTCTATTTACATTTACACAGTTTTTAATCGGTAAAATTTGGGGAAAATTTTGAAAACCTAATTTTTATTAAGAAACCAATTCACCTCCCCCTCTTGGTTTTTGTCCGACCACGCGAACATTCCACTGCGCGATTCTAACAATTATCTTAGGTAATAATCGATTATTGAAGCTTAAATGAGTGGTTCATAAAAAATCTTTCTGTAATAATCGATTATTTGGGGTTGTCATCACCATCAAAAGAGGCAGTCGGAGCGACGCGATGACTTTGTTTGACTCGCATTTTTTAAAGTGTTGGTTTAATTCCTTTAGGTTGTCCGATAACCGGGCTGGACCTAAAAGCGAGGTTTTCAAAAGGGTTCGAGGAGTCACCACCAATATTTTTACCAAAAACATTGGAAAAGGAAAAGAAGGCGGTGGTTTTTAAGAAAAACCAACTTGTTAGAAATGTAGGCTGAGATCAAGAGGGGGGTGAATTGATCTTTGAAAGATTTTCACAGTTTACAGATTATCTATTTCAAAGATTAAGAATTCTGACCAATTCTTGAATCAAACACAGTAAACAATCAAAGTAAAGGTAGTGACAAAATTAAAGAGAGAAAGGTTTAGAAAGATACAACCAAGATTTATACTGGTTCACCCAATCCCAGGGCTACGTCCAGTTTCCAGCCAAATTCCAGCTAGGTTCCACTAGATTGAACGTTTTACAGATTACAACTTCAATCCCACACTCAATCTGTCACAAGAACCAAAATTCCAGTCCTTGCACCTAAACCTTCACCAAGAATCAATTTTCAGTTCTTGAACAATCCTGCAACCAAATTCCAGCCACAGAAACCAGTGCCCACACTTCCAAGCACCCACAATATAGAAAAGAAAAGTAAAGAAAAAAAGAGAAGAAACTAGAACACCGAAACCAGGTTTATGCAGCTCTGCAGAATGAGTTTCTTCTCCAAAAGAATGCAAATATTGCCTCAAGAAAGAACTTTTAAGAACTTCACAAAACTAGCGCGATTCTCTGTTGAAAGTAGCACTTATGATTGTTTGATTGATTGCCAAAAGATGTATTTTAAAATGTTCAAGCAACTCTGTTTATATAGAAGTTTTTCCAAACTGCTGGTTTATTTAATCTGTTAAAATAATCTTTTAATCTGCTAAAAGTCTTGTTTTAATCTGTTAAAACTTCTTTTAATCTGTTAAAATGTTCTTGATTATTTTCCAAATTTGTTTTAAGCTGATATGACAACGTTTATATCAATTAAAACTCTTTGTAACAAATTCTTCAATTTGTTTTAATTGATTGTTTCATCTTTTAATTGATTAAAATACTGCTAAAGGTTTTCATAAAACTTACTAAGTGATTTTAACTGATAACAATCTGTTTTAATCGATTAAAACACTTTGGAAAAAGTTCACTTAGTTATTTTAATCGATTGAAATGCATTTTAATCGATTAGAATTCTGCCAAAAGATTTCATAAAACTTTCTAAGTTATTTTAACTGATAGCAAGCTTGTTTTAATCGATTAAAACATTCTGGAAAAACCTCTTAGTTGTTTTAATCAATTATTTCGCATTTGTATCGATTAAAATACTGACAGAACAACTTTCAAAACACTTCAAGTTATTTTAATCGATTATTTCGAGTTTGTATCGATTAAAATTCTGCCAGAAAACTTTTCAAAATATTCTAATCATTTTAATCGATTATATCAATTCTATATCGGTTAAAATATCTGGCAAAAGGTTTTCAAAAATCCTTCTAATGAAAACAATCGATTATTTCGAAAACATATCAGCTTAAAAACTTGTTACAAACGTGTTAAGAACATTTTAGTTGATAAAGCTCATATACTATTAGTTAAAATAGTTACTTAAAAACCTTTTAACAAAATACTTTGTTTTTAACAGTTTAAACACGTTTTAGAGGTATTTGCAAAATCTTTTAAATGAAGAAAACCTCATGCAGTAGAGAGATAAAAATGATTATACCTAAATAAAGATGCAGACTCACTAATCACTCTACCTTTTTATCTAAGTGACCTTTGACTGCAACATAGTAGCCTTGGACTTCATTTTGTCTTCATCAAATCAACAAGATCTTTGCTTAAGTAATTCAATAAGATCTTCATCACTTTCAAAACTTTGGTCATTACAACCAGAGTTAGGTAAGGGAGTTAGTTACGTGTAGGGAAGGTATTAGCTTCCCTACGACGCCCCTTTCGGGTTCCCTATGATGGACTGTTTTTATAAAGAAATAAGAACATAAAAATTACGTTTGTACCCTTATTTATTCATTGCAAAAATTAAGTACTGGACTACATGGCCCTTAATAACTAATGCACAGAGATAGTATCTAAAAAGTAATAAAATAGAGAAAGGGGTATGGAAGAACCTTCGAAGCAAGCTTTTTATATAATACTCTTGAAAAGGGCGCTTTTTGGTGAACCCCACACTCTACAAAGCAGCTCACTCTTCTCTCGAAGCACTTTACAGAATTCTAGAAATGCTTCAGAGGGGTTTTAGGAGAGTATTTTGAGAATTGTGCAGTTGGAGAAGTTGTAGAATTGTGTGAAAATAAGGAGAAGGTCCCCCTCTTTTATAGGAATTCACACCTGTTAGGTCGGGACCATCGTCTCGCCAAACGAGACAGCGATCTCGCCTTTGGCAAGTGGCAAGATGGACATCTCGCCAAACAAGATGACTGTCTTGCCTTTGGTGAGTGGCAAGATGGTGGTCTCGCCAAACGAGACGATGATCTCACCAAACAAGACGACAGTCTCGCCAAACGAGACAGCGGTCTCGACCCTTTGGGTGGAATTTCTTATTTTTTTGTGTACAAAATCCTTCCTATTCTAATATGGGGCCTATTGATCAATCCTAGGGACCTTTTAGGCCTTGCCCATCTTTGAACGGAAGTCTTTTGCTGTTTATTTTGAGGTCAGACAAGATTTGGGATCTACAACTGTGCCCCCTTCACCTGACTAGCCGACTGTTGGCTCAACATACCAAAAAGATCGGATGAAGGGTGAAGGAGTTAGCCCTCTTGCCCAGTTGTCCTTCTATTGCTTCCCTTGTCGTGGTAGCCGACCTTCTGAACGCTAAATGTGATCCTCCGAGATGCTCCTTTGATGCGGTAGCTGACCCCTTTGGCTGATGAGTATGAACTCCCATCTGGTTGTAAAGTTTGGTTTAAGCCCCCTTTTGTAAGGCTTGATGAGTATGCACCCCCATCTGGTTTGACGAGTATGAACCCCCGTCTGGTTATTGTAACCTTGGGATGCTCCTTTGATGCGGTAGCTGACCCCTTGGTTGCAAAGTCTAGTTTAAGCCCCCTTTTGTAAGGCTTGATGAGTACGCACCCCCATCTGGTTTGACGAGTACGAACCCCCGTTTGATTGTGAAGTCCACTTTGTAGGACTGGTGTGACTTACTGCTCTGGCTCACACTACAAGAAAATCTGATATTACCGACGGATATTTACCGACGGATACGAAGCCATCGGAAAATAACTAATTTCCGACGGAAATTACCGACGGATGTAAAGTATATGTGAAATTTGGTCTTACCGATGGATATATCCGTCGGTAAATTCTCAATTAGTTACCGACGGATATGTAGCCATGGGTAAATGAGTGATTTCCGAGGGAAATAACCGACGGATTTAAAGTTTCTGTGGAATTTGGTCTTACCGATGGATATATCCGTCGGTAAATTAACTTCCTTGAGATGAGTAAAATAACAAAAGGTGCCTCAACGCCTATGCTTTTCTGAAACCCAAAAATAAGGTCGTTCTCTCTGCTGGAATTTACATTTGTCCAAGCTCCCTGGTGGCAACCACTTGAGCGATCGTGGCCTTGCGTAATCCCCACCTAGTGTCGCACGATTTCCCTTTACTCCTCTCTTTGTCGCGAAGGTTAGGGTTTCTTTCCACATTCAATTTCTCGCTTGCTTTTGTGTTTGACTTGCTTGTTTCTCCCCTTCGATTGTCAGAAACTTTATGTATCCTCTTATTCCGAGTTATTCTCGAAGTAATTGCTCAAGTTCATTGTAATTGCTTCTTCTAGATTATTTTAATTTCTTATAGTTTTAGTCTTTTGACTTTTAGTTCGGGTGCAATGTTTCACTTGTCTTGAAACGGTTCTTAGTTGAAAATTTGGATCTTCAACCGTTTTGGAGATGTAGGAGATGTGGGTTTAAAATTATTTGTACGGTACTACATTCAATTTTGTTATTCATTGACCCCGTCATCTAAGGAGGGGTTGTGGAAATAGATTTAGGTTTGTCTTTTTGTATGAACTTGTCGGTGAAGGTGAAGAAAATTAGAAAGCTGAAATTGGTTTTAGGAGAAATTAGATGAAAGGCCTTTTATGAAAGTTGAAGTGTATAATTTGATTTTAGATTTATCTCTGCGAGAATTTGATTTTCGTTAATTGGACAAACTTAATTTATTTGACTTCTTTTTTCACATAAATATTTATTTAGAAATCTGTCCAAAAAATGGAAATGAGCTAGTAGCTACTTGTCTTGGGTAGTTTGTCTTTGGTTAGAATCAAGACACAACAATTGGTCAAGCTGGTCTTTGTCGTTGTCTTGATGATCCTGGAAACTGTAAGACTAAGAGTATGTGGATTCCTTAGTTTTTTTCTTTAGTATAAGCATCAAGAAATTTGACCTACTATGGATGTTTATTCTCTTAGATTTGGTCACTTGCTTCTGCCCTTGTGTTACATTTGGATTGATAGCAGAAATAGTACATGAAGGCAAACAAAGTAAGCTTTTATTAAACACTACGTTATATATATTCAGAGTTTTGACTCATAAAGGTTACATCTTCTGCTATTTTCCTTTTTCTTTCATATATGTAGCTTGCACTTGTAATGGGGCTATTTATGGGGCTTTTTCTTTCATATACTATACATGTCATCAATTTTAGGATCTCTACTGTGTCTGTCTTAATCTTATTTCTTCTTCTTATGCATATACTTCTTCTCAAAATCTGTTTTTCATGTATTTGGGGTAAGAATCTTTGTGAATTTTCAGACACCATATGGCTTTGCTGGCTAAATAATGCCTTTGAATACATGAAGTATGTACATATCTTCTCACTTTAATCAATCTTTACATATTTCTTTTACTAAGAAAATGTTAAATTGTGATGTTGTATTTTCAGAAATTACATACCCAAAAATCATTTTGGGGCATGCAGGAAAAAGTGGTATGCACATGTCTTGCCATTGTATTGTATTGTTACAGATATCGGTTATCTTTCATTCATCTTCTTGCATTAAATGAAAACCTACCATTCCTTACTTCACATTTCAT
The DNA here is from genome assembly GCA_963425845.1 of Sphenostylis stenocarpa. Classification (NCBI taxonomy): domain Eukaryota; kingdom Viridiplantae; phylum Streptophyta; class Magnoliopsida; order Fabales; family Fabaceae; genus Sphenostylis; species Sphenostylis stenocarpa. The sequence goes on from OY731406.1 coordinate 46,355,706, forward strand.
AATTTAATGATCCCAGGTTTAATCCCATGATTTCTATAAATACCCTTTGAAATATTCACAAACCACAACTCAACATCATTCCTTGAAGAAGTGCAATTTTCTCTAACTCTTCAGAACCATGGCTAGCTCTCGGCTTGTGAAGGTTACTCGCATGGTAGTGGTGTTGATGGTTGGTTTAGGGGAGATTATTCCCTTGGCGAAGCGAGAGATTCCATGTGGCACGGTGCAATTATAAAAACTAAGTGTTTATCTATCACTTTTACTAACACATCTAAACTTGCATACAAGTCTTGTGAAAACATTTTATAAAACACTTATCATCAGACTGTCTACTAGCTATAGGGATTACTTCACCAGAAAAAGTCTAATATATAACAATTGTACAATCTTTTCTATAGTCCAATATAGGAATATGATGAGTAGGGGCCAAATGTTGGAGTTTTCCACATGGAGTAAGCTACATATGCAGTGCAAATTAGGATATGATGTATTATGTTCAAAATTAACGTAGACATCTCTGCCTATAGCTAGGTTGTTCTGCTCAGCGAAATTTTTGGGTTATGTTTGATGTATCTTTTCACATATATAGTCCTCTAGCATAAGTGCCACGCCCAATGAAGTAGACTAGGGATCATTCACACCTTTAATAGATATAGTATGTCCAAATGAATTTAGGGTTGAAAAAACCCAATTAGGCAAAAAAAAGCTAAGGATAAAGGGTAATGCTTTTGCTTTAATGTGTAAATATTTTAAAAAAATTATACCCGTTAAAAATAAAGATAATTTTTAATGAGTAATAGAATTATTGTTAGAGTAAGTAAGAGGGTTAAAAAGTTGGAAAGTAGAAGAAGGAAACAGAAAGGGGAGGCAAAGGGAAGAGAATAATAAAGTGGAGCCCATGAGATCTGTTGTAATGATTTAGGTGTGAAGCATGAGATGAATGAATGAATGATAAAGAAAGGTTGAGAGTGTCACTAAGCATAATTATAAGTAATCAATAAAAAGGGGTTTGGTTTAGTTTAGATTTAGCCATAAGTGTGTCTTGTCAAACATAAGCGAAGAGGGGAGAGAGAGAATGAAACATGTTGACCAAATGTTTCATAGCCATTTTTTCAAAGGTAACTAAACTAGGTGCCAGGGAGCAAAGCAAGAAAGTAAGGCAGCATCCATTTAGATTTTTTCTTGGCCATGTTTTTAATAGTGCTTGTACAATCTACCAGGGAAACAAGTGTTAATGTTTTTGTATAATGGGATTGCGTGCCTCTATTTTTTTATATTTTTAAATTTTAATTTTTTTTTCATGCATACACATTTGTGGCCAATAAATAGAACCAAAGCGAGAATTTTTGTTTTGTTTTGTTTTGGGTAGAGTTAGGTAAGAATTAGGTTCCTACAGTACAAAAAGCCCAATACGGAGGCAGCTGGGTTTAAATGCGTTCACACATGGGACTAAAAAAAAAACACCGTTGCGTTTACATGGAAAATTAAATAGGTCTTCCTCGAAAGTCTATCTTACACACTTGGTAGTGGGTGAGAGGAGGAAAATTGCTCTTCTGCACCAAAATTGAAACGGCCATTTCCTTTTACACTGAAATTACTAATTAGTGTTATAAACCACAATTCCAATGGTTGCCATCTAAACTGTTTTGGGGATGACATAGCTTTTATAATTTTAATTGTTTGTTTGACACTTAAAATTGCTTGACAATTTCTTTTGGGAACCAGATTGTGTCTATGATTTTCCACCCAACACTTTAAATTTGATGAATTAATCTTCCGAAGGTGTCAGTAATATCTTAAAAATAATATAAAATCCTTTGGTCACCATGGCTAGGCTGCTATTATTTCCTCCATTTGGCTATACAATAGACTGATATCCTATTACCCATCAAGTCATAAATGCGTTTTTCTTTTTTAATAAATAAATTTCAGTTTTGCTATAATTAATTCGAGATCTAAATATTTGAGTTCCAGAATGATCACTTTTTCACCTTATTTCATTTAGCAATACTCTTCCACTTTGGTTTTCCACATTTTTTGACTTTTCATCTTTATATGTAAATATGTTTTAGTGCACTGATTCCTTTTTTATTGAAGCCTATTGCTTGAAAGTCCAATGTTAAGTTGGATTTGATAATATAAAGTAGCTTAGTATTATTATGTTGAATCTAATGTTTAGATTCAATTTTGATTCAAATTATGTGAAGTGCAATTTCACTATTTGTCTTAAGTCTATAGGAGATTTCATTTGTATCAACTTTTGCAAAACATAAAAGTTTTAGTTGAGTCTTTTTACTCTATTGGAAGCATAGTTTAATCAAAATCCAATGGTAGATTTCTTTCAAACAATTCCTTTAATTGATCTTATTCTCTTCAATATTACAGAACATGGATGGTATTTCTTTCAATCGCGGTTGGATGTATGATAGATGTTATAGTGGTAGAAGAGGTTTGAAAGAGTCTTTTGTTATAGGGGTTGAAGAGTTTATCAGAACAGCACGACAACATAAGCATTATGAACATGATGGAGGGATTAGATGTCCATGCGTTAAATGCGATTGTACAAAGATTTTGAAGGATGAAATCATCAAAGTTCACCTTTACAAGCAAGGGTTCAAAAGAAACTACTGTATTTGGGTCGATCATGGTGAACAAATACCTCATGTTGAAGAGAATTTTGATCACAATTGTGTACACGGTTCAAGTAGCGGTGCACACATGCCTTAACAAGATCAATTTATGTCAATGCAAGAGATGATGTACAATTCTCTCTTGCAACATCATTCATTTGAAGGACCCGAGTTCGTTAATATAGAAGAACCACCAAATGACGCAAGTCAAAGGTTTTATAATTTGTTGGCTGAAACAAATAAACCCTTATTTGAAGGGGCAGAAGACTCAAAATTGTCAATATGTGTTAGACTTTTATCTTGCAAGTCAAATTGGAACATTCCTTACCAGTGCTTAGACTTTATGACACGAATGTTGTTGGATGTGACACCTATAAAAGATGGGTTGCCCACAAGTTATTATGATGCTAAGAGATTAGTATCAAAATTGGGATTAGAGGCTAAGAGGATTGACTATTGTGTTAATGGGTGTATGCTTTTCTATGACAATGATTATGGAAAAAAGGATGCGGCATTGCTTGAATGTAAATTTTGTCAAACACCAAGATATCACAACAATAGCACTGGAACAAGTCACAAAAAGCCAGTCCCAATAAAAGCTATGTTTTACTTTCCTATAATTCCAAGATTACAAAGAATATTTGCATCAATGCAAACTGCTGGGAAACTGACTTGGCACCATGATAATAGAAGTTCGATGTGTTACGCCAACCATCGAGATGGTGAAGCATGGAAGTACTTTGATAGGAAACATACTTCTTTCGCTGCTGATCCACGCAATGTCGGACTTGGATTATGTTCGATGGATTTAACCCATATATCCAAGCTTCATCTTCACCTTATTCTTGTTGGCCCGTGATTGTCACCCCATATAATCTTCCTCACGATATCCGCATGTCAAAGCCATATATGTTTTTAACTTGCCTAATTCCGGGTCCATCTAATCCGAAAGCCTCTATTGACATTTACTTGGAGCCTTTAATCGATGATTTGAAAAAATTATGGAGTGGTATTCTTACATATGATATTTCAAGGAAACAAAACTTTATGATGAGGGCAGCTTTGATGTGGACTATTAATGACTTTCCAGCATATGGGATGTTATCTGGTTGGGGGACTCATGGTAGATTGGCTTGTCCACATTTTATGGAGCATAGAAAATCATTTACATTAAATTATGGCCGTAAAAGTTGTTGGTTTGACTCGCATCGAAGGTTCTTACCTAATGATCATCCTTTTAGAAGGAACATTAAAGCTTTTCAGAAGGGGCAAGTTGAATTAGAAGGGCCGCCTCCTAGGCTAACACCTACAAAAGTATGGTCAAGAGTAAAAGATTTGCTAAAAGTAACTAAATGTGGTGTGACAAGGATAGAAGGATATGGAGAGTGGCATAATTGGACAAAAAGAAGCATATTTTGGGATCTCCCATATTGGCAAGATAATTTGTTAAGACATAATCTTGATGTTATGCACATAGAGAAAAATTTCTTTGATAATATTTTCAACACTGTGATGAATGTAAGTGGCAAGACAAAAGACAATGACAAAGCAAGAAAAGATATAGCTTTATATTGTAGGCGTAGAGACTTGGAGTTGAAGGCACAAGCTAATGGGAAAATCTTAAAGCCTAAAGCAAACTACACATATAGTACTGAGCAGGCAAAAGTAGTTTGTCATTGGATAAAAGAACCTAAGATGCCCGATGGTTATTCTTCCAACTTAACAAGATGTGCTGATGTTCAAAAAGGGAGAATTCATGGCATGAAAAGTCATGATTGTCATGTATTCATGGAGTGTTTACTTCCTATTGCATTTAGTGCATTACCAATACATGTTTTAAATCCTCTTATTGAAATTAGTCATTTTTTTAAAGATTTGTGCTCTGCAACATTGAAGAGAGAAGTGCTAACTAGAATGGAAGAAAATATTCCAATTATTCTTTGTAAGTTGGAAAGAATATTTCCTCTTGGATTCTTTGATTCAATGGAGCATCTCCCTATTCATCTGGCATATGAAGCTTGGCTTGGTGGACCCGTGCAATATAGGTGGATGTATCCATTTGAAAGGTACTAAAATGATTGTCCCATGGCTTTTAAATGTCATTCTTATTATACTTATCAATCATAATGTTGTTTAATTCATTAGATTCATGGGTGATTCAAAACGATCAGTGAAAAACAAGGCCAAAGTTGAAGGATCAATTTGTGCAGCTTACTTGCATCGTGAGACAACTTACTTTTGTTCTCATTATTTCAACAACTTCATGTTATTACCACAACAATGTAGAAATGAAAAGGATTTTCAAAGCCAAACACAAGTTTCAATGTTATCAATCTTCCGACAAGTTGGTCATCCTTCAGGACGAGAGTTAAGTTACTGGTTGACTGATTCTAAATTTAAATCCGCTCATGTTCATATATTAATCAACTGTGTTGAAGTTAAACCATATCTTGAGTAAGTTCAAATAAGATTATTTTTCAATTTCTTTGTTAAATATTCTACGACATTCAAATTGACCGTTGAAATGGTGTACTTAGCTAGTTCATTCTTGCAGTCAGAACAAATAAGTGAATCACGAGGCTTACTGCTCGGATACATGCAGATTTTCCTATATGGTTCAAGGAGCAAGTATGAATCTTATAATTCTATTTTAAATATATTTTAGATATAGTAATGTAATATTAGATGTCTCTTAATTTTGTAGATCCACGAGTGAGCCATGTACTGTGAGAAATCAAGACCTAAGAGATTTGTCCAATCATCCCATGAGATGTGTTAAAGAATGGCACACATACTTTGTGAATGGATACAAATTTCATACGAGATGCATGGAGCAAGGGGAAAAAGACGATAAATAGTGGAGTTTATGTTAAAGGTTTGACAGATAGTGGTGAAGATGATTTTTTTGGGATAATTATTAAAATATATGAGTTTGAATACAATTCTTCAAGTTATCCCAAAAAAGTTGTGCTTTTTTACTATGAATGGTTTGATCCATCTAGAAGAGGTACAAAAGTAGATCCTAAATATAATATTGTAGATATTCGAATGGGTTTAAGATATGAACCATTTGATCCATTTATCCTTGCACGTAATGTAAGACAAGTATATTATGTCCCATATCCATCATTTCGAATAGATAAACGTGATTGGTGTGTTGCAATCAAAACAAAACCAAGAGGTCGCATTGAATGTGATGGTGTGGAAGAGGATGTCCCTTACCAACTAGATGAAATGTTACATGGTAATGAAGTCATTGAAGTTGAAGGTATATTTGGTTTACATGACTTTGACATTGCTCCTGAAGAATTGGAAGAGGAAGAGGAAGGGCAGGAAGAAGAGCAAGATGAAGAGGAACACGAAAGTCAAGAGGAAGAAACCAAGGATGAGGATGAGGATGAGGATGATGAAGATTAAGAACAAGAAGAAGACTTTAGTTTTCAACATAATTAGGAAAATTATGTCTTATAATCTTTATTTTATACCTATGACTTATTGTATCCATATTTGTTATGTGTAATGTTATTAAGTTATTTTACTTAATTTGATATATGTTTGTAGACCCCTAATTTTGTCCGGTCTCTCAATAAAGGCTGAGAAGGTCTCATATGACAAGACAAAGCTCGCTCGGCCTCTCAATAATAAAAGCTGAAGAGACTTCCTGCAAAGACAAAACTCGCCTGACATCTCAATAAAGGCCAAGAAGACTTCCTATATGAAGATAAAACTTTAAATGAGCGTTTATCGGCATCAAACGACGTCCGAATACACAAAGGAAAGCTTCCCGGGGGTCCCAGAACACGAAAGCTAGCCAAAACAGGTCGAGACGGCCGTCCCAAGGTCGAGACGGCCGTCCCAACCTTCCTGACCAAGTGGGACGGCCGTCCCAAGTGGGACTGCTAGTCCCAGCTCCCCAGGGCGTCCCAGCCTTTGTAAAACATGCAGTTGGGACGGCCGTCCCAACCCAGACGCGCGTCCCAAGTGTGCAGGCAGCAAAAACTATAAATAGGAGGCTCATTTGGCACTGTTTCACACACCAGACAACTCCCAAGACTTGTCTTCTTCTCTCCCTACTTCGAATGATCTTTCTGATTGCCTTAAATAGGTAATAATCAGTTAAGGAATTAGATTCCGGCATTCGATTCTTCTAGAAAATTTTAGTCGAGTCGAGTTTTGTCGTGAGGAGAGTCATTGTAGAGCAGGGGACTGCCGAAACGCGTCCTTATTGTAACAGAGTTTCAATATAAAGCTTGCTACGGAGGTTCTTCTCAAATCTCTTCTCTTTTACTGCTTTATTTATTGCTTTATGTATGCAATGTAAATAAAATCATGTAGATAGCCATATTTAAATACTGTATAAATAAAATAGGCTAATCGCGTAATTTCTTATAATCTTCACTTAAATGAATTAATCCGTCATAGGGAACCCGAAAGGGGCGTTGTGGGGTGCTAACACCTTCCCCACACGTAACTAACTCCCTTACCTAACTCTGGTTATAATGGCCAAGTATGGTTTTTAATAAAATCAACGTCTTTTTATCCTTTTCCAATGTTTATGGTCAAAACATTGGTGGCGACTCCAAAAGAACCCCTTTTCGAAAACCTTGCTTTTATTAGAGGATAGTTCAGTTGTTGAGCACCTCGGAAGCAATGAACATAATTTTAACATAAAACGTGAGTCTAAACCATCTTTTCGCGACCGCTCGCATAAACGTTCGAGATGTCCCTGGACGTCGGAACGGACGGCGGCGACAGATGATGACTCCACTGGGGAAGCTAGAGAGTTAATCCCATTTAGTGACGGATAAATTCAAACTAAGTAAAGATTTGAAATTACGCCTTTACCCTCTTTCGTATGTTTTATTGTATGGCTTTAATAATTGTTGTATGATTATTTTCTGCAAATTGTCTGAAATATAAATTGCACACAAAAACCCTTGCACACAACAGTCCCTCTATACCCGGGGGCAAGAGTGAATACCTATAGGGAGTGGGTGGCAGATACGACCGGCTTGTTGGCACACGGGGCTACAACCGTTGTCGGAAACCACCAACTCAAGGTGATAACTCTCTTCTTTTGGTCTAAGGATGTCGCCACGGAGTTCCGTGCATGACCCGAGGACTGAGAGATTGAGAGGTCCCTATAATGGGGGCACCTTGGGGACCTTTGGCCTTGGTGAGAATAGTTTAGAACCACCTAAACCAAGCACGTTTCTGCAGGAAAACCCTACCTCGTGATTAAATAAGTGTGTCTCTGCTCGTGGGTGAATGAATTGTGTGTGCATTCGTTTGTTGCATTTGTATTGATGCATTAGCATAGGGTAATCATACAACAAATAAAATAGTGAAAAACCCTAAAAATCATAAAAGTGATAAGATAAACCACTTTATCTCGGATAGTCTTCAGTTAAGCTAGCCTGGTTTCAGGTTCTTTGTAAGCTAAGTAGCCACGTTGACCGACAGAAGAGATAAAGGGTCATAAAAAATATAAAAACGATTGAAAGCCATAAAAATTCCTTTTTATAATAAAAAGATTTTTCGACAAATTCGTATCATTCATACCATATCATCCAATAAGTGGTAAAACTAAGAGAGAAAATAATTGCAGCATGCACATCATTTTAATAAACCTCCAAAAAATAGGTCTTAGGAGCGTTTTTTGGGAAAATTACTGGCCCAAATCCCCTTCAGGATTTGTAACCTTGTTCTTCACCCTTTTTTCTTCGTTTTGACATGCTGTGCGTCCAAATCGGACAACCCAGTCAAAAGTTATTTCACTTTCAATATCTGCTGTCATAAAAAATATTTTTGTAGTGCATGCATAAAGCACATTCATTCTAGGATGCGTTTATCACCTTCCTAGAAGAGATAAGTGCGTTTATCACCTTCCTAGAAGAGATAAGTGCGCTAAGGTATGTTGACAACCTTTAAAAAAAAAAAAAAAAAAGGAAGTTAGCACACTAAGGTGGGTATGGTACCCTTAAAACATAGGCTTTTGAGAAAATACCAAAGTTATTGTCTAAGGCATATCTATTCCACACTAATCATTCATAATAAAAAAAAAGAGCTATAACAATAAAAATCTTTAAATCATTTAGAAAGTGGCTGGTCTTCTACCTGTTCTCACTCGCGCTCAAAAAGCCAAGAGGATGGAGAAATTAAAGGAGCAGAACCGTATGCTCACCGCCGAGCTTAATGCCATAAAAGATCAAATGGCGCAATTGACGGAGCTAATGTATCAACAATACTTCCACAATACGGTCTCTGAGCAACGAATTTCTGCCCTAGAAGGGAAATTAAGGGCATTAGAGAGATACAAATTTGATGTAAAGGAGGTAACCGATGTCGAAAATACTCGATCCCCTCCCAAGGTTAAGAAATCCCACGCATCATTCAAGAAGCCCTTTGGCAAGAAAAAGGAGGGAAGTGTAAACGCCATGAACTTTGCTACTCCTTCTTCCTTTTCACAACCATCTAGGCAGTCATGCAGACAAGAGAAGAAATTCACTCCCATTCCAACCTCCTATGGAAGTCTGCTACAAGAATTGATAAAAGACCATCTCCTAGCATATGTCCCTCCAAAGAAGATGGATCCACCTTACCCAGAATGGTACAAACCTAATGAGAACTGCGATTACCATTCAGGCGCTCCTGGGCATTCTGTGGAGAATTGCATGGCCTTGAAGTATAAGGTCCAAGATTTGTTGAATGCTGGGTAGATCACCTTCAATGCTCCCGACCCTTAGGTCCTTAGGTGGATGACACGCCTCTGTCACAACCAGAATAGTGAGCATGGGTAGAGAAGGCCAGCTAACTAGGGCTCCCCATTTTGTGCATCTTTTGGTTAAAAAAATATAAATAAATAAAAAGCATAAAAAAAAGCATAAATAAATAAAAAAAAGCTTCCGATGCATCTCTCGCGGTCTCTGCCCATGGCCGCAAGATATTTTGATAAAAGGGGCTTTGTATATTGTAGACCCCAAATCTTGCCCGGCCTCCGAATAAAGTCAGAAAGCTTCCTATTTGAAGACGGCTGAAGCCTAACAAGCCACTAGGAGAGACTATTAGGCTCCCGTACTAAGATAGGAAGGTTTTTTGGCCCGAAAAATAAAGTTTCTCGCCCTGAAGGGACGAGACCGCCGTTTGGAAGGACCAGACCGCCGTCTCGTCTCAATGCCAGGACGAGACCGCCATCTCGATTGTCCAGATGGCGGTCTCGATTCCTGCAAAAGTCGAGACGGCGGTCTGGGTTTTCCAGACGGTGGTCTCGACTTCTGCCTAGTCGAGACGGCGGTCTGGATTTTCCAGACGGCGGTCTCGACCTCCTGACATAGTCGAGACGGCGGTCTGGACTTTCCAGACGGCGGTCTCGACCCTGTCAGAGGAAACGACAGTCTCGACCTGTCAGGCGCGAAAAACTATAAATAGGGGTCCTCCCCCCCTCATTTCCACACAGAAAAATAGTAGCTCTCCCTTCTCTCTAGACTTTCTCTCTCTAAGAATCCCTCCGAGGCATTTCCAGAGTTTCTGAGTGTCTCTAGGCATAAATTGAGCGTTCTAAATCTTCTTTAGAATCCCTCCGAGGAATTTCTGGAGTTTCTGAGAGTTGTAGAGTGAAGGGCTGCCAAAAAGCACCCACTCTTTAAAAAAATATATAAAGCTTGCTTTGGAGGTGCATATTCTCCCTTTCTATTTTTACTGCTTCCATTTAAATTACGCAATAGAAGCTAGGGCCATGTAGTCATAAATTTAAATACCGCATAATAAAAGGGTAAAAGCGCAATTGTCTAGTTTAATTATTTATCCAAAATAGCCAGCCTATCATAGGGAACCCGAAAGGGGCGTCGTAAAGGAACTAACACTTCCTTTACACGTAACTAACTCCCTTACCCAACTCTGGTTCTAATGACCAAAGTTGGTTTTCGAAAACCAACGCCTTTTTAAACTCCTTTTCCGATGTTTCCAGTAAAAACATTGGTGGCGACTCCATGAACCCTTCAAAACCCGTTCTTGGGTTAGCCCGGTTATCGGACAACCCAAGAACACTTTTCGAAAACCTCGTCTCTAGGTTAGCCCGGTTATCGGACAACCTAAGGACGTTGTAACCACCAATAAAAAAACGCAAAAATCGAGAGGGTCGAAAAAACCATCGCGTCGCTCCGACCGCCCACTTCGGGGAGGCGGTGACAGATGGCGACTTCACTGGGGAAGCCTAGAGAGTTGATCCCATTTAGTGATGGGCTGACTTAAAAATAATTAAACCAAGAAAATAGCGCTTTTACCCTGCCTTGTATTATAACAGGCTTTATTGTTTGGCTTTCAAATAACTGTTGTTTGTTTATACTTACGCAATTGATTGAAATATAAAATGCACACAAACCCTTGCACACTACAGCTCCCTCTATACCCGGGGGCAAGTGAGATAACCATAGGGAGTGGGTGGCAGGTACGGTTCGCTGCAGTTAGGGCCTTGTGCCCACCAGTGTGATCGGAAACCACCACTCAAGGTGATAACCTTCCTCTTTTGGCAACAAGACCGACTCTGGCCTTAGTGCTGAGCATGGTTGGACGACTGGAGAGTGGGGACCCTATAATGGGGGCACCTTGGGGGCCTTAGCCTGGTGAGAACAGTTAGAACCCACCCTGTCCAATGCACTTTTCTGCAGGAAAACCCTACCTCGTGATAAAAACAAAATCTCGCCTGTTCGGGGATGATCAAATTGTGTGTGCATATGTTTGCTGCATTTGTTTGTTGCATAGCATAAACAAACAACAGAACAAAAATCACAAAAATATTTTCACAAATAAACACCCTTATCTCGGACAGTCTGCCTTTTAGCTTGCCTGGTTTCAAGTTCTTTGTAAGCTAAGTAGCCACGCAGTTCCGACAGAAGAGATAAGGGACGCTAAATATTTTTCGCATAAAGCCATTTTTTTATCTCGGACAGTCTGCCTTTTAGCTAGCCTGGTTTCAGGTTCTTTGCAAGCTAAGTAGCCACGCAGTTCCGACAGAAGAGATAAAAGGCTATAAAATAAAAATAATAAATCCAAAATAAATAAAATCCAAAATAACAAAATCAAAACATTTATAACAATAATGTTGACAAAGTCGTATCATTCATATTGCATCATAAATGGAAAAACCAAGAGGAAAAATAAAATAAGAAAAGTATGCATACGCATCATTTTAATAAATCCCTCAAAAGTGGGTCTTAGAGGCGTTTTTTGGGAAAAATACTGGGCCAAATCCCCTTCGGGAATTTGCAACTTGGTTCTTCACCCTTTTCTCTTCGTTTTGACATGCTGTGCGTCCAAATCGGACAACCCAGTCAAAAGTTATGCCACTTTGAACATCTATCGCCCATTTGCACTAGTGCATGCATAAATACATTCATTCTAGGGAGCACTAGATATTCCCTAAGACAATGGCGAAAGAGGCCCCGAGCACATTTGTGACCTTCGCGACAAGGAAGGGACAAGTGTACTAAGGTGTGATAGTGACCCCCATTATACTTGTCAAATCTGTGATGGGAAAGGAACCATTACACCGAGGTGGGTAGGATACCCCACAAAGCATAATCTTTAAGGAAGATACCTAAGCCATTGTCTTAAGGAATATCCATCTCATAAATCATTCAATAAAATCTTTTTGCATTCTAGAAAGCGGCTGGTATTCTTCATCCGCATACAAAAAATCTCAAACACTATCATACATCATGTTAGAAAATAAAACATGATAATGTTTAGGAAAAAACAAACACTTGCATACATACATCCACCAAGCTTCATCCTCATGCATCTAATAATAGACAATCGAAGAAGTGGACATTCCTCAATACCATGAAAAGAGGATTAGGGCATTCGCATGCCATACACGGGAAGTCAAAAAAGGAAATACATACAAATTTTAACCAACCTATGGGATTCCTTTAGGCTTTTCGCTTTTAAAATGTACTTCGAAACATTGCATTGAGGAATGTACACTGTCTAGATGAAATAAATAAAATTGTTCGTTTTCATCGTCTCAACCGTCTATTGCATTCATGAATTGCATTCATAAATTGCATTCATTCTCACTTTAATAAAGATAAGATAATAAAAAGAAAGGATTAATTGATGTGCTTTCCATGAATCGAAATAAGATGAAGAGCAAACCTTTCGTCGTCAAGTTCTCTCCATCGGTTGATCTGCCTAAGGAGGATAATAAGCCTCAACCGTTGGATATCCGAGTTAATAAGGAAGAGGGGGCAAGGATGCCATTACATTTTGTTCACGCCTCGAATCGAATAAGTTGTACCATGGAGATACGGAAAATCTTCACCAATAAAAAAGGATATCACAAATATAGCCGGCATCGGGGGCATGACTAGAAGTGAAAAAATCTACACCCCCAGGATGTTAGAAAAGTAGTTTTAAATCAAGAGGGGGGGTGAATTGATTTTTGAAAGTTTTTCGCAATACACAGATTATCTAATCCGAAAATTAAGTTTACTTATCAATTCACAAATTCACAAAGTAATTAAGCAATACAAGCGCAGCAACTGAAATTAAAGAGAGAAAGGTTAAGAAAGATTTCACCGGTAGTTTTATACTGGTTCACCCAATACCAGGGCTACGTCCAGTCTCCAGCCAAATTCCAGCTGGGTTCCACTAGAATAGATGTTTTACAGACTCACACTCTTACACCTATTCTAACACCAGAACCAATTTCCAGTTCCTGACTTTAACCTTTCCACCAAGAACCAAATTCCAGTTCTTGGCAACTTTCTACAACAGCTGCAGAAAACTTGTACCCAAATTCCAGGTACAAAACAGTACAAATGAATGAATAGAAATTTAAAAGAAGAAACAAGAAAGCTCAAACCGGATTACGCTAATCCACAGTAAGTTTCTTCTTCAAGGATGCAATATGCCTCAAGAAAGATTTCAAAAATAACTTCACAAAATAGTTGTAATTCTTTCTTGGAAAAAGTGTTCTAGTTGCTTGATTGATTGCTTTGTTTCTGTAAAAACTGATATTCAATCTTCTGTTTAAAAAATTCAATCAAAACTGTTTATAAAGAGTTTTCAGAAAAAGCTGCATTAATTAATCTGTTGAAAGTTTGTTTTAATCTGTTGAAATAGCCGTTATAATCTGTTAAAAGTCCTTTCAACCCATTAATGCGTTCTTGCTTCTTTAACAGAATTGTTTTAGCTGATATGACCACGTTTATATCAGTTAAAACAATTTACAAGCATTTTCAAAGAATACTTCAATCGATTGATTCTCGTATTAATCGATTGATTCGCTTAAAAACCTTCTTAGAAAACTTTCCAAGTTATTTTAGCTGATATAAAGTCGTTTTAATCGATTGAAAATCTGCACATCAATTTTCAAGTCATTTTAATCGATTGAAAGTTCGTTTTAATCGATTGAAATAAGTCTGATCGGTCATAATTCAATTCTGATCGATCATAACCAATTCTGATCGGTCATAATCTCATTCTGATCGATCATCCTGACATCCAAAGTGGTTTTAATCGATTGAAACGTGTTTTAATCGATTAAAATAATTCTGATCGCTCATATTTTAGATCTGATCGATTATATTGCATTCTGACTTATTATATTTGAATTCTAATCGGTCATAAAGAGTTTTAATCGATTAAAAGAAGTTTGTATCAATTAAAATATTGTAAAAACACTTCTTTACGCATTCTTAGTGATTTTAATCGTTTCTTAAAAAACTATATCAGTTAAAACCATTGTTAAGAAGGTTCTTTGTCAAAATGCTTTTGTTTGATTTGTTTAAAACTATTTTTGAGGCATTTTGCAAATGAGTGAAGGAGCTTCATGCAGTGGACAAGGTAAAATGGTTTTACCTAAGCTTTCTGTTAAGACACACTAAGTCTTCAGCTCCTTTGTTCTGAGTGACTTGTTGACTGCTGCAGAGTTGACTTTTGACTTTATCTTTGACTTCATCAAATCAATGAGATCTATGCTAGTATCACTTTCACAGGAGCTATAGGACAACGCTCCTACAAATAAAGGAAAAATAATAAGACCGAAGAAAAACATAATCCAAAAAGGAAATTGAAGAGACTTTGGATTCACGACGCTAAGGCAATTCACGACGCTCCGCCAAAGAGACAAACTCAGGGTAGGCGACAAGCTAGTCACGGTTTGAGCTAGAGATGACATTCAGATCAACAAATCATCTGCCCTACCTTGAATGGATGCGGCGGAAGAAGACTTTTGAAATGTCTTTTGCCAATATGAAAAGACTTTCCCAACAATATGAAGGTGACCCACATGATGAGAAAATATCGATGCCGCCCAAACCAAGGGCTCATTAGAAACTCTCAAGGAATAAGGGAGCCACCAAAATTTAAAGACAATCCTTTGAAGCATTACCCTACAAAGGATCAAGCTGCACGGAGAAAAGGGAAATCCCTCCGCACACTCAAACAAATTTTCCGAAGTGGAGGAGTACAAGCGTCAAGAGTCACTCTAGTCATTAGGAAATATTTTTTCATTTAAGGGATGTAAACCCCATGATTGTTAGAGATTATCCCCCGGGGCTAGCCCGACCCCCGGGCATTTTAGGGCACATATTCCCTTATTAATTAATAAAGAATACTTCTTACAATTTGCTTCTCTTCTCGCTAGTTCCGACTAGACCTCACAATAACCTTGTCTAAGTAAACGAAAAAAATAAAATAAAAAGAAGAATAAAAAAGCGCATTCAAATAATCAACATTTGCCACTACATTCAAGCTAGTTGATTAGAAGCACCCAAATAAGGCTTTACCTCACCATAAAGAAAGTCCTGCTTCGCCAATATTGTGAACCAAAAAAATAAATACAAAAAAAAAGAGAAAGCCCATAGAAGCCAAAGGCCAAAAACAGAAAGGGCAAAATACCCGGTAGGAAACCCACAAAGGGGGCTACACAAAAGATAGGGTCGACCCGGTAGGATACCCGAACAACAATAAAGGGTAGCCTAGGCAAAAGTTAGGGTTACAAATAAGGTCCGCTAGGATTTCTCCAAAATTTTACAAAAGAAGGAACCTAGACAAAAGTTAGGGCCAAAAACACAGTATCCTAGTTTGAAAACCCAAAGGGCGATCTAGGGAAATCAGCTAGCCATTTAAAAGCGATGGAGATGAAACCAAAAAGCGCGAATACAAAAAAAGAAAAGAAAAATGTTTGCTTAGACAAAGCCTAGACACCCAGGCCTAACCCTAGCCAACCATTCTTACAAAACCCTCTTATCAATAAAAATCAACCCTCTAAAACACAAACCATTGATTTTTACCCCTTTACTTCTTTTCTCTTGACCCTCACACCAAAATTCTAATAATTAATTTGGGAATATGGAGGCGTATAGTCAACAAGAGGATTGAAATTCCTAGAGTGGAGAAAGAGGGACACTACATGGCAAAGAGTGCTCTACAAAAGAAAAAGAAAAAGAGGAAAAACCAATCATTCTTCGGTCACGACAAAATCGAAACGGCCAAATTGGTACAGCCTATCATGTCGACAAAAGCACATAACGTCAGAAGCTCATCAGAAGCTCAAGCACATTGGTTAATCCTTTTGAAAAATTAATTGAAATAGTATTATAGGATGCATATCGCGAACATTGCATGCATATGATAGGCTCCTATCTCTCAAAAAAAGAAGAGAAAGAAAAATACAAATAAAAAGAATAATGCCTGCTAGGATATTCTTTGGCAAAAGTTAGGGTAGCCCGCTAGATCGAAAACCCGCAAAGGGAGGTCTAGGTAAAAGTTAGGGCATTCATAAAAAAGGAAAAAGTCCGCTAAGATATCCTAGGCAAAAATTAAGGCAGCCCGCTAGACCGAAAACCCGCAAAGGGCGGTCTAGGCAAAAGATAGGGCTAAACCAAAAATGAATAAAAGAAAGGGGCCCTTCATCATAATCATAAAAAATTCCAACAGGAGAATGCCAGTCACTTTTCCAGATGCATCAATCAAAAAGAATAGATTGCATTTAGGGCATCAACACACAAGTAGTCGCACAAAACGACTTTGTTAAGGTAAAAAAAATAAAATAAATAATAAATAAAAATCACTTCAAATAAAAAACAAAAACGAAAAACATTCATGCATATAAGGAGAATAGTACCATGTTTGTGATTGAAAACAAGATCACTGAGAATAAGTCTCCAAACATTGCTCTCCCTCAAGAAAGAGAAGCGAGTTGTCATAAGAAGCTTCCAGAGGCCAAAGCTCCAATCATCACCCTATAAAAGAGGGCACAATCATCAGACACCATAAAAGAAAAGCCGATGGAAAGGCTTAGTCATCCCCAAGAGGATCCTTGCCTACTCCAGAGGCAACACAAAAAATTACCCCATGGCTCAGCACCGCCATCACATGAGTCATCGAGCACACTCACCCAAAGTCTCCTCCACACTCCCCAATGGAGAATAAAGGCTTCAAGAGCCCATCATCACCAATAGTCAAAAGAGTCCAATCTCCATACCAACAAGGGCTCAACAAAAAAAAAAAAAGAAAAAAAAAAGAAGAAAACCCTTGCATCCGCAGTAGATGTCCAAAAGGCCATGACAGAGAAGGTCAAATAAAAATCCCCAAGTA
Organism: Sphenostylis stenocarpa; assembly: GCA_963425845.1. Lineage (NCBI taxonomy): Eukaryota > Viridiplantae > Streptophyta > Magnoliopsida > Fabales > Fabaceae > Sphenostylis > Sphenostylis stenocarpa. The sequence goes on from OY731406.1 coordinate 46,372,940, forward strand.
GATCTCCCTTCAAAAAGGATGAATAAGGAGATCTCCGTCCCACAGTGGAATAAAGAGCACAGTCAGCTCACATCAACATTGAATCCCCAAAAAGTTAGTTATTTCCCTGGTCGACCACCAAAAAAGGAAAAACCTTTCATCCGCAAGCGAATGCCCAAAAAGAAAAGGCCATAGCAGGCCACGAAAAAGCAAATCCCCTACGGATCACAAAAAGAAAGAAAAAAAAAGTCAGCGTAATAAAAAGAGACTAAAAAGTAAAAAGGCTTACGCATTATCCCTATAAAAAAGCCAGATTTCAAAATCGCAATAAAAAAGAGATAAATCGTGGAAAAAGGCAAAATCAAATAAAAATCCTAACTTCCAGGAAATCAAATCCCTAAAGTGGGTCACCTCAGAAAAAAGGGAAAATCAACAAAAAAGAGGAATCAGAAATTCCATTCCCCCAAACAGAACAAGAGTATCGACAAAGCCATCTCATACCAACAACATCCAACAAGGAGTCAAAACTCCATCCCCTCAAGGGGCAAATCAAAATTAGATCCCCGGGAAGGAAACCAATTCCCCGGTGGATCAATCAAAAAGAAAGATCATCTCCAGTGAGCCTACGACAAAGGCAAATTCCAAACTCACATCCTTAGAAGAGTCATTTGCCTAGGCATAGGCAAGATCTGGCGAGCAAGAGCCAATTTCCCCAGGAAGGGACATCAACCTATTCGGAGGCAAGCAAGTATAAAGTCTTCACCACTAATGAAGCATCCGCCTACTTAGAGGCATAGGAAACAAAAAAAAAAAAAAAACCATTTCCCCAGAGAAATAAGAGCTTGAAGAAACCAGCTCTCATCAACACCAAACAAGGAGTCATAACTCCATTCCCCAAAAGGCGACCAAAATTAGATCCCCAAGGAGTCAACCAACTCCCTAGTAGATCACCAAAAAAAAAAACTTACCCAGAGAGCCTACTGCAAAGGCAAAACTTCAAACGCATATCCTCAGAAAGCTACTTGGATATCCCTAGTGGAACGCATAGGCAAAACCTTGCAAGCAAAAAAGGGACATTAGCCTATTCAGAGGCAAAGAAGCGAAACCAAAAGTCTTCACCTCTAAATGAAGCATCTGCCTACTTAGAGGCATTACCAAAAACTCAATGGATATCCGCCTACTCAAGAGGCGTCACCAAGATCAACAAATCCCCAGAGGATTCCTGCCTACCTAAGAGGCACTTATCAAAAAATCCCCGACAACCAGCAAAGTCGGATGACCACCACGAAAGATAAAAAAACAAAGAATCCCCAGCAATCAACAAGCTGGACGAACACCAACAGAATCCCCGGCACAGCCAGGACGACCATTCCCAGAAAAAGACAAACAAAAAACAAAGAAAGTACATCTCAACACCGGCGCATGAGCTACCCGAGCAGTAAGCCGCCCCCACCACCAGTCCTACGCAGTGGACTGTACCAGCCTGATAGGGGGTTTATACCTATCAACCAGCACACAAGAAGCGCCCGCCCGGCGCATGAGCTACCCGAGCAGTAAGCCGCCATTACCACCCTGATGGGGGGTTCATACCCATCCAGTCCCACACAACGGACTGCACCACCCTGATGGGGGGTTCATACCCATCCAGTCCCACACAACGGACTGTAACTACCAGCCTGATGGGGGGTTTATACCCATCAACCGAAGGATCGGCTACGTCAGGAGTAGTATCCCGGAGGTGCACAAACACAACATCTCCCCAGAGGATCATCCGCCACAAGACGGGACGTCCGAAGGGTAGCCGGGCGAGAGGGTCAACTCCTTTACCTTCCTGTCTACCTGTCTGGCACAACAAGCCAACAGTCGACTAGTCAGGTAAAGGGGGGGCAGCTGTAGACCCCAAATCTTGCCTAGCCTCCGAATAAAGTCAGAAAGCTTCCTATTTGAAGACGGCCGAAGCCTAACAAGCCACTAGGAGAGACTATTAGGCTCCCGTACTAAGATAGGAAGGTTCTTTGGCCCGAAAAATAAAGTTTCTCGCCCTGAAGGGACGAGACCGCCGTCTGGAAGGACCAGACCGCCGTCTCGTCTCAATGCCAGGACGAGACCGCCGTCTCGATTGTCCAGACGGCGGTCTCGATTCCTGCAAAAGTCGAGACGACGGTCTGGGTTTTCCAGACGGTGGTCTCGACTTCTGCCTAGTCGAGACGGCGGTCTGGATTTTCCAGACGGCGGTCTCGACCTCCTGACATAGTCGAGACGGCGGTCTGGACTTTCCAGACGGCGGTCTCGACCCTGTCAGAGGAAATGGCGGTCTCGACCTGTCAGGCGCGAAAAACTATAAATAGGGGTCCTCCCCCCCTCATTTCCACACAGAAAAACAGTAGCTCTCCCTTCTCTCTAGACTTTCTCTCTCTAAGAATCCCTCCGAGGCATTTCCGGAGTTTCTGAGTGTCTCTAGGCATAAATTGAGCATTCTAAATCTTCTTTAGAATCCCTCCGAGGCATTTCCGGAGTTTCTGAGAGTTGTAGAGTGAAGGGCTGCCAAAAAACACCCACTCTTTAAAAAAATATATAAAGCTTGCTTTGGAGGTGCATATTCTCCCTTTCTATTTTTACTGCTTCCATTTAAATTACGCAATAGAAGCTAGGGCCATGTAGTCTTAAATTTAAATACCGCATAATAAAAGGGTAAAAGCGCAATTGTCTAGTTTAATTATTTATCCAAAATAGCCAGCCTATCGTAGGGAACCCGAAAGGGGCGTCGTAAAGGAACTAACACTTCCTTTACACGTAACTAACTCCCTTACCCAACTCTGGTTCTAATGACCAAAGTTGGTTTTCGAAAACCAACGCCTTTTTAAACTCCTTTTCCGATGTTTCCGGTAAAAACATTGGTGGCGACTCCATGAACCCTTCAAAACCCGTTCTTGGGTTAGCCCGGTTATCGGACAACCCAAGAACACTTTTTGAAAACCTCGTCTCTAGGTTAGCCCGGTTATCGGACAACCTAAGGACGTTGTAACCACCAATAAAAAAACGCAAAAATCGAGAGGGTCAAAAAAACCATCGCGTCGCTCCGACCGCCCCCTTCGGGGAGGCGGCGACATATATGTTTCTCTTTTCATCAATACAATGAGACATTTTTCATAATATTCATATGCTTCTCATTCTTTTCTCTCTCATTCCAAAAAATTGAATAAAATCTAGACCCAAATAAGGACCATATAAACAGTCATGTCTGTGATTGAAAACTCTCTGCGGGATCTGAAAGCCGAAGGCGAATGGATTGAGTCAGACAGTGAGGAGGGGACCATTTCCCCGGACATGCATAGACTGTTGGAAAAATAAGTGCATGGATACAGCCTAGGACAAGGGCTTGGAAAGGATGCTCAAGGAATAAGAGAGCCACCAGATTTTAAGGATAATCCTTGAAAGTACGACCCTACAAAAGATCAAGTCGTACAAAGAAAAGAGAAGTCTCCCCTCCATACCTTAAAGACGATCTTCCGAAAAGGAGGGATATTAGCATCAAGGGTAGCATTAGTCATTAGATGTCCTTCTTCCGATTTTAAGGGACGTAAACCCAATGACTATTAGAGATCACTCCTCGGGGTGTGCCCGATCCCCGAGCATCTTTAGGGCACGCATTTCCCTTTGAATTACAAAAGAATGCTATTCTTACTATCTGCTTCTTTTCTCGCTAAAAATGTCTATACCCCATAAATAACCAAGGTTTAGACAAACGTTTTGTTCCAAAATACGTCAAAATAATCAAAGCGTCATAGACAAAATAAAGTCTGCTAGGTATCCCAAAAAAATGAAAAAGGGGAACCTAGACCAAAGTTAGGATATAATACAACATCCTAGGCTGAAAACCCAAAAGGGTGGACTATGAAAGTTAATCAGTCACAAATAGGCGCCAGAGTATTCATTTGAAGACGCCACCTCATTAAAACAAAACGTTTGTTTAAACTAGCCTAAACACCGACCAACCTTGGTTAGCCATTCTTACAAAAACTATTATTTCAAAAAAAAAATAAAAACCCCACTAAAACACAAGCCTTTGCAATAAATCCCTTTCTTTCTCTTCTCTTGACCTTTCACTATAAAGCATTCAAGTAATTAACTGGGAAATGTGGAAATATGGTGATCAATAGGAGGATTGAAATCCCTAAAGGAAAGGAAGAGGGGCATTGACATGACAATTGCTCTACATTCAAAAGGATTACTCTTCGGTTATAGCAAAGATCCGAGACGACAAATCGGTACAGCTAATCATGTTGACAAAAGCACATGATGATGGAAGTAAACTTAACAGAAGCTGATATGACCAGCTAAACCTTATTAAGAAAAACAGCTGAATGTTATATGTCGGGACAAGCCTATCAAAGGAAAGTCAAAAAGGCTTATGAAAAAAGGTCAACGCTCACATTTACCATAAGAAGAATTTAAGGGTAAATAAGTTGCTTCCAGCCCAAAAGGATAAAATTGGAAAATGGGCAGTGAACTATGAAGGACCCCTTGTGGTCAAATGAGCTTTCTCGGAAAGGGCTCTTATCCTCGCCAATATGGATGGAGAGGAACTTTGACACCCGATCAATTCTGAGGCGGTGAAGAAGTATTATGCTTGAAGACATTGCTCAAGACCCGTCAGGAACGAAAACCCGCAAAGGGCATCCCTGGGCAAAAGATAGGGTCTATATCCCTCGCTAGGATACGTCCTAGGCAAAAAGAAGAGGTAAAAAAAAAAGTAAATAAAAAAAAAAGAGAAGAAACTAAGAGCAATGGTTACTTTAGTCGAAAACTGAAAAGGCGGCTAAAGTAACATTCTTCCAGAAGCAAGCAGTCCGCATAGTCTTCACTCTGAGCTCAGGCATCTCAACTGAGGCAATTAGGAGAACCAGGGGGCAGATATCATGGACATGACTGTATAAGCCTGAACAATATAGCCAACCCCGACCACCCATTCTTCTAAATACCTTTTGAAATCCTTCTATAAAAGAAATAAAACTTTTGCTCATTTATCAATAAAAATTCTTTTTCACTTCCTTTCTCTTGACCAAATATTATGGAAATGTCTCTTTATTGATAAATCATAAATATGCGCAAAGACTTTTAATCAAAGATCAAGCATGCATCTAAAAAGAGGAAGCATAAAAATAATGAAAGAATAAATTCCTGCTAGGATATTCTTAGGTAAAAACTAGGGTAGCCTGCTAGATCAGAAATCCCAAAAGAACGATCTAGGCAAAAGATAAGGCAAAAGCCCCCTAAGATATTCTAGGAAAAAATGAAGGCAGCCCGCTAGATCGAAAACCCGTAAAGGGCGATCTAGGCAAAAGATAGGGCTAAAACCAAGAGATGGATAAAAAGAGGAGCCCATCCTCATGGTCATAAAGGAGGAGCCCATCGGCACATTCGTAAGAAGCCAACGGGAGAAGGCCAGTTACTTTCTAAATGCATAAAAAATAAATAAACATTAGATTGCATTTAGGACATCCACACACAAAGTAGTTGCATAATACGACTTTGTCAAAATTAAGAAAAAATAATTTTCTTCAAACAAGAATAATAAACATGCATATAAGGAGGATAGTCTCCATGCTTGTGAGTGAAAATAAAAGGCGCCAAAATCCAGCCTCTAAATAAAAATCAAAATCGTGAAAGGCGAAATCAAAACCATTCCAGCAGAATAAAGAGCTTCAAGAAAACTAGCTCCAACCTTCTACACCAATAAAAGAAGGTACATCGAAAAAGCCAACGGAAAGGCTCGATAATCCCCAAGCGGATCCTTGCCTACTCCAAAGGCAACACAAAAATTACTCCATGACTCAGCATCATCATCACATGAGTCGTCAACCACAATCATTTAAAACCTCAATCAGCATCCTTCCATCCAAGAAGAAGGAAACCGTCAACATAGAAAAGCCACCGGAAAGGCTTGATCATCCCCAAGAGGATCCTTGCCTACTCCAGAGGCAAAACAAAAAAGATTATCTCACGACTCAGCAGTATCACCACATGAGTCATCGAGCACACTCATGCAAGAGTCTCCGCTTCATTACCCAAAGGAGAATAAGGACTACACAAGAGTCCATCAAAGAAAAAACGGAGTCAAATCCTCCATATCACCAGGGGGCAACAAAAAGAAAGAAAAGGAGAACTTTCATTCCCCAATAGAGGCCACAACGAAAAAGGCCAAACTTTCATTCCCCAATAGAGGCCACAACGAAAAAGGCCAAATAAAAAATCTTCAAGTAGAGCATATCAAGAAACGTCTACAAAAAGAGGAAAACAAAAGATTTTTTCCATCTTCCAGCTCAAATAAGAGCTTCACAAAGCCAGGAGCCAGGACTCCATCATCAAATTTGGATCCCCAGGAAACAGACTCCTCGGTGAATCCCAAAAAAGAGAAAAAAAGAAAATCTCTTCATCCCGCTCAATAAAGAGCTTCACAAAAGTCGGAGCCAAGACTCCATCATAAAAAATCAAACCAAGGATTGGATCCCCAAGAAGCAAAGAAAAATTCCCCAGGGATCACCAAAAAGAAAAGAGAAAAAAGATATCTTTTCATCCAAAGAAAAAGCCAATGTGCATAAAAAGGCGCACATATGTAAAAACCAAATCGCGAAAAAAAGCACAACTGCGAGAAAAAAACAAAAACCCATCCCCCAATGGAATAAGAGCATAGGCAAAGCCAGCTCAAAACAACAAACATCCAACAAGGAGTCAAAAACTCCATTCCTCCCTAGGGGGCAAATCAATCCCCCGGTGGATCACCAAAAAGAAAATTTTTTTTCCCCAGTAAGCCTATCAGCAAAGGCAAATTACAAATTCAAATCCACAGGGAGTTAATCACCCAATACGAATACCCCCGGTGAAATGCAAAACTTTCACTCCCAAATCCAATAGAGCATCCGCTTACTCAGAGGTATTATCAAAAGCAAATATCCTCAAGTGGAGCATCCGCCTAATCAAAAGGCAAAATCGACAAAAATCAACAAATCCCCAGTGGATTCCTACCTAAAAGAGAGGCAATAAACAAAGAATCATCGACCAAGACCGGATGGCTAAAAAGCCAAAACAAAGAATCCCCGGCAAAACCGGATGGCTAAAAAGAAAAGCCAAAACAAAGAAACCCCGGCCAAGACCGGATGGTTAAAAAGCCAAAACAAAGAATCCCCGGCCAAGACCGGATGGCTAAAAAGCCAAAACAAAGAAACCCCGGCAAAGTCGGATGGCTAAAAAGAAAAGCCAAAAACAAAGAATCCCCAGCAAAAGCCGGATGGCTAAAAGAAAAAGCCAAAACAATGAAATCCCCGGTAAAACCGGATGACTAAAAAGTCAAGGAAAAAAAACCAAATCATTCCCCAAGGAATAGGCGCATGATCAAAGACAATAAGCCGCCAAACACATCTCTAAAACCAGATGACCATAGGATGGATTACAAAAGAATACATCCTAAAGAGCCTTGTCAAGATGCAGGTTCACACCCAGTGGGGGTGTAAAAACCACTAGAGCTTTGTCAAGATGCAGGTTCGCACCCAGTGGGGGTGTAAAAACCACTAGAGCCTTGTCAAGATGCAGGTTCACACCCAGTGGGGGTGTAAAAACCACTAGAGCCTTGTCAAGATGCAGGTTTGCACCCAGTGGGGGTGTAAAAATCACTAGAGCCTTGTCAAGATGCAGGTTCGCACCCAGTGGGGGTGTAAAAACCACTAGAGCCTTGTCAAGATGCAGGTTCGCACCCAGTGGGGGTGTAAAAACCACTAGAGCCTTGTCAAGATGCAGGTTCGCACCCGGTGGGGGTATAAAAACCACTAGAACCTTGTCAAGATGTAGGTTCGCACCCAGTGGGGGTGTAAAAACCACTAGAACCTTGTCAAGATGCAGGTTCGCACCCAGTGGGGGTGTAAAAACCACTAGAGTCCGTCAAGATGCAGACTCACACCCAATGGGGGTGTAAAAAACCACTAGAATCTGTCAAGATGCAGATTCGTATCCGGTGGAAGAATAAACCCACCAAAGCCTTATAAAATAAGGTTTGTACCGGATGAGGGTAGGTACTCATCAAAACTTAGCAAGATGCATTAGGTGGAGTAAAATACTCACCTAAGCATTACAAAAACGGGTTGCAAAGACCTTACTTCTATTAGAGGATAGTTCAGTGTTGAGCACCTCGGAAGTAAGTACCCACAAGAGTTTTAGCAAAATGCGAACTCATACCGGGTGAGGGTAGATACTCACCAAAGCCTTGCAAAAACAAGGTTTATACCCACAAGAGTCTAGTGAAACACAGACTAGTACCGGGTGAGGGTAAGTACTCACCAGAGCCTTATAAAGTAAGGTTCAAACCCGATAGGGGTTAGTACCTATCAAAAATATTTATCATTCGGAGGATCAGCAAAGAAGCATCCGAAGGATAACTGGGCAAAAGGGTTAACTCCTTCCCCTACCAACTAATTTTGTCGGCATATTAAGCCAACATAATTAGCCAGGCAGGAGAAGGGGGGGCAGCTGTAGACCCCTAATTTTGCCCGATCTCTCAATAAAGGCTGAGAAGGTCTCATATGACAAGACAAAGCTCGCTCGGCCTCTCAATAATAAAAGCTGAAGAGACTTCCTGCAAAGACAAAGCTCGCCTGACATCTCAATAAAGGCCAAGAAGACTTCCTATATGAAGATAAAGCTTTAAACGAGCGTTTATCGGCATCAAACGACGTCTGAATACACAAAGGAAAGCTTCCCGGGGGTCCCAGAACACGAAAGCTGGCCAAAACAGGTCGAGACGGCCGTCCCAAGGTCGAGACGACCGTCCCAACCTTCCCTGACCAAGTGGGACGGCCGTCCCAAGTGGGACTGCCAGTCCCAGCTCCCCAGGGCGTCCCAGCCTTTGTAAAACATGGAGTTGGGACGGTCGTCCCAACCCAGACGGCCGTCCCAACCCAGACGCGCGTCCCAAGTGTGCAGGCAGCGAAAACTATAAATAGGAGGCTCATTTGGCACTGTTTCACACACCAGACAACTCCCAAGACTTGTCTTCTTCTCTCCCTACTTCGAATGATCTTTCTGATTGCCTTAAATAGGTAACAATCAGTTAAGGAATTAGATTCCGGCATTCGATTCTTCTAGAAAATTTTAGTCGAGTCGAGTTTTGTCGTGAGGAGAGTCATTGTAGAGCGGGGGACTGCCGAAACGCGTCCTTATTGTAACAGAGTTTCTATATAAAGCTTGCTACGGAGGTTCTTCTCAAATCTCTTCTCTTTTACTGCTTTATTTATTGCTTTATGTATGTAATGTAAATAAAATCATGTAGATAGCCATATTTAAATACTGTATAAATAAAATAGGGTAATCGCGTAATTTCTTATAATCTTCACTTAAATGAATTAATCCGTCATAGGGAACCCGAAAGGGGCGTGTTGGGGTGCTAACACCTTCCCCACACGTAACTAACTCCCTTACCTAACTCTGGTTATAATGGCCAAGTATGGTTTTTAATAAAATCAACGCCTTTTTATCCTTTTCCAATGTTTATGGTCAAAACATTGGTGGCGACTCCAAAAGAACCCCTTTTTGAAAACCTTGCTTTTATTAGAGGATAGTTCAATTGTTGAGCACCTCGGAAGCAATGAACAAAATTTTAACATAAAACGCGAGTCTAAACTATCTTTTCGCGACCGCTCGCATAAACATTCGAGATGTCCCTGGACGTCGGAACGGACGGCGGCGACAATGTTTTTATATCATTATTTATGTCTAATTTTATTTTCCTATAGATATGACTGCAGGAGGTTCTGACTCACCTAAACCCCCACCCTATGGTGGGAATAAAGGAAAAGGGATAGCGAAAAAATAGAGGCCACGTTATGTATTGAAGGTAGTTCCCACAGACATACTGTCTCCATCTACTGCACCTCATCCATCACCATCCTCTATTGTAGAATCTACACCATCCCCTTTAGTTGTGCCTACTGTACCCACACCACTGATAGCACCATCCACTTCTGTAGTACCACCTATACCATCCTCAACCCCGATTGTGACTATGACACACACCTTATCCCCAACACTAGCTGTGGGACTCAGCTCATCTCCATCATCATCCCCTGCTATGGTGTCAGGTCCTTCCACCTTTGAAGGTTACACACCTACACAGATTCCATCCCCACAGATTGCAGTTAGAACATCACAGTCTAGTGGGGATGACGATTCAGAGATTGGAGAAGATGACTATACTCTCCATGATCGACCCATGATTGAACCTTATGGTCGAGGGTAATATTTATATTCAATTCTCAATATATATTATAACTAAGTTTTAGTTATTTTGACTATATATATATATATATATACATTGTATAACTTTTTCTTTGAAATTAGGTTTCTTCCGTCTAGGGTTGCATCACAAGCTGTTACAAAGAGTATTAAGCAGCAATTCCTTCAGCCTTGGACGACATGGGGAGTGATTCCTAATAGTGATAAGGAGTCTTTCTGGAAACGTTTTAAGGCCAGTTAAAATTGTCAACTTAATTATTTGTTTAGTTCTTATATGTATATAATTTGTACCATAATGTCTACTCTTACAGATGAAGGTTCAATGGAGACCGGAACATGAAAATCAAATAAAGAAGAATTTTCATTCCAAAGCATTTCACAGACTTAGTGAGATGTTTCAGGACGCAAGAGTTGCTAGCCAAAGGCCAGATTGGATTGGAGAACATGTTTGGAGCATGTTACTAGAACATTGGAGTTCACCCATGTATCGCTCTAAATGTGTGCAGGCCCAAAAGAACAGAGCATCTGAAAAGGGGGGAAGCCTATACACAGGTGGCTCCATCACCACACATGAACATGCCATGCGTATGGTAAGTCTTTAATACATATATTTAGGATTATATAAGGCTAACTAAGTTGTATATAATTCTTATTTTGTCAATGTAATGCAGGCAAAAGAGCTTGGGAGATCAGTGTTTGTTGATGAGATCTTCCAGCAGACCCATATAAGAAAAAATACAAGTCATTTTGTTGATGAAAGGTCTAGGAAGACACATGTAAGTTCCTTCACTTCTGATTTATTTTATGATATGTAAAGTTTATCATATCACAACATTTCTTTGTTTGTACTAATAGGAGGAATTTTTCATACTAGATTTTCACAAGCTAGGTCATCTTCTAGTTCCTGTGTTGGTGATGCAGAGTCTACTCCTACAGACTCTGCAAATGATGATCTTATTAGGTCTTGTTGCTGGGTAGACACTGTTGGAGGCAAAAATAAGGGAAGATTATATGGAGCTGGACAGCTTGCTCATGGTTACCAAGGTGGGTCTGATACTCTCAAGCATCAGACTCAAGCATCCAACTCCTCTGTTGATTTTGAAGAGATGAATCAACTGAGGGAACAATTATCTGCACAAGAAGAAGAGATTCATCGAACAAGGGAGCATAATGAGCGACTAGAGCACCAGTTTTGGGAGTTTCAATCACTTGAGGGTGCAGTCGTTCAATTCCTACCTCTCGGTGCACAATCCCTCATTCAGCAGCGTCAAAATAGCCAGCAAGATAGTCATCAACAACAATCTCAACAACAAGAACACAATCAAGAACAACAGGACAACACAGAACAACAACACAACCCAGAACAACAAGGGCAAGAGTCTCCTGATTATTCGCATTATTAGATATTTTCTCAAATAATATTGTATTTGACATTATTCTACTTTATAACCATAGTTACTCTTACACATTAAGTTTTATTGTAGATAGTTTGAACTATATGTCATTTGTTTACATTGAGATTATTTTAATTATGTTTGATTTCAATTGAGGTTATTTGTCTTATATTTAAGTTGAATTTGATATGAAATAGTTGAACTGTGGTTGGTGTTGCCTGTGATATAAAATGTAGGGTATTATGCAGGGAAATTGGTTTTCTGAAAAATGAAATGGAACCTGGAAGAAATTACGATATTTTCGACAGATATTTCCGACGGATATATCCGTCGGTAATTACCTACAACACTTACCGACGGATATATCTGTCGGTAATTACATACAATGCTTACCGACGGATTTATCCATCGATAATTACCTATAGCGATTTCCGATGGATATATCCGTCGGTAATTACATACAATGCCTTCCGACGGATTTATCCATCGGTAATTACCTACAACGCTTTCCGATGGATTTATCCATCGGTAATTACCTACAACACTTACCGACGGACTTTTCAAATCCGTTGGTAATATTTACCGACAACACAATTACCGACGGATTTCTATCCGTCGATAATTCGTCGGTAATATGTATTTACCAACGGATTTTCTTAGTTATCGATGGATTTTGTCCGTCGGAAAATCCCATTTTTCTTGTAGTGTCATGCGCAATGGTCTTGCCTTTGTGCAGATCTTTATATTCGGGACCTTCCTTGTCACAAAGTTGTGGTGGTGGCTTATTGCTCTGGCTCATGCGCCGTTTCCATGAGGAGTATTTTTTGCTTGATAATCTATTTTTGACTTTTCTAATGAAGTCTTCCGGTGTGCAGGGGATTCGTCGGTCTTCCTCCAGCTAGTTGGATGCTGGGGAATTCTTTGTTTTTGGGCTTTTATAATAGTCATCCGACTTTGTGGGTTGTTGGGGATTTTTGGTGAACACCTTTTATGCAGGCGGGAATCTATTGGGGATTTGTTGATTTTTGGTGATGCCTTTGAGCAGGCGGATGCTTCATTGGAAGTGAAGACTTTTGGCTGCATTTGTTTTACCTCTGACTAGGCTGATATTCCCTTTTGGGGTGTTGGATCTTGTTTTCCACGTCTTGCCTATGCATAGGCAAACGACTTTCACTGAGGATTTGAAGATTGCCTTTGTAGTAGGCTCACTGGGGGTAATTTCTTTTCCTTTTGGTGATCCATCAGGGAATTGGTTGACTTCCCGGGGATCTGATTTTGGTTGCCCCTAGAGGATGGTGTTTTGACTCCTTGTTAGATGCTGGTGTGAGTTGGGTTTACGATGATCTTATTTCATTGGGGAATGAACATTATGTTTTCCTAAGAGTTAGGATTTTTATTTAATTTTGCCTTTTTCCGCAATTTATCTCTTTTTTTCGCGATTCGAAATTTGGCTTTTTCTTGATAGTGCATGTGCCTTTTTACTTTTTAATTTCTTTTATGCATGCAGACTTTTTTTTCTGCTTTTTGGGTGTCCACAAGGGATGAGGTTTTTTCTTTTTGGTGCTCCACCAGGGAATTAGTCGATTTCCTGGGGATGGAGTCTTGGCTGCGAGCTGTCCTTGTGAAACTCTTATTCTACTGAGGGATGTGAATTTCTGATTCCCTTTTTTTTTTATAGACTTTTCTAAGGAGATCCACTTGGGGATTTTCTTTTTCCTGGCCCGCTTGGGGGTTTATTGTGTAAGAATTAATGGTTGAGTTCAAGAGGGGGGGGGGGGTGAATTGAATTTTGAAACCTTTTTCAAAAACTGCTTTCTTTGTGGAGGAATGATTAATCTTTATCTAATCTTTTATTAGGCATATTTGGTTTTTAACAAAGCAAGAATATAAATTAGAAATGAAAAGAGATAAATGCAGAAATACAACACAAGAGTTTATACTGGTTCACACTTCCCAAGAGCTACATCTAGTTCTTGACAAATCTGTCAAGTTCCATTAATACCAAGTGAAAATACAAACCAGTAGATACAAACCAATCTACCCCAAGATCTAGCTTACAACACCACAAGATAGACTCTTGAAAAAACCACCTAGCAACCAAACCCAATCGCTGTAACTAGTGCAGATTCAAACCCAATCTACACAATTAAAGTTCATACAAGTATTGAAAAGAATAAACCTGGACTGCAGCTTTTACAATATAGAAGTCCAAAAGCAAATTTTCTAACACAAAATCTCTCTTGAAGATCTTTCAACAATCTTGATCAAAACGCCTTATGATATGAAATGTGTATGAATGCTCAGAAAAACACACGAATATGAGAGCTCCAAGATTGCTTTTAATCGATTTCCAAATTGTATATCGAAAGAGAAATCAAAACTGTATTTATAGAGTAAAAGAGACAAAATTGATAGTTTCAATTGATTAAAATGATGTTTTAATCGATTGATTTCATTTAAAACTCTTTCAATCGGTTAATTCGATCTTTTAATGAATTAAAATTGGTAGAAGTAAAAATGGTAGCTCTCTGTTTTAATAGATTAAAATTCATTTTAACAGATTGAAAATCTGAGATACTTAAAATGAAAGAATGGTAGCTCTCTGTTTTAACAAATTAAAATTCATTTTAACAGATTAAAAATCTGAGATACTAAAAATGCGAATTATGACGTAGAACATTTTAATCTATTGTTTTATCAATTTAATAGATTAATACTGCGAAACCCTTAACATAATGTCGCCGCCGTCAAAAAAGGAGAAGGCGGTCGGAGCGACGCGATGGTTTCGACCCTTTTGATTTTCGCGTTTTTTATGTGTGGTTACAACGCCTTTAGGTTGTCCGATAACCGGGCTAACCTAGGGGCGAGGTTTTCGAAAGGGCGTCCTTGGGTTGTCCGATAACCGGGCTAACCCGAGGACTAATTTTGTAGGGTTCTGTGGAGTCGCCACCGATGTTTTTACCGGAAACATCGGAAAAGGGGTTTTAAAAGGCGTTGGTTTTCGAAAACCAACTTTGGTCATTAGAACCAGAGTTGGGTAAGGGAGTTAGTTACGTGTAAAGGAAGTATTAGTTCCTTTACTACGCCCCTTTCGGGTTCCCTATGATAGGCCAGCTACTTTGTTAATAAATAAACCGGAAAAATACGCTTTTGCCTTTTTTATTTTGCGGAATTTAAAATTATGACTACATGGCCCTAATCTATTGCATAATTTAAAATTAAAGCAGTAAAAGTAGAGAGGGAGAATTTAAACCTCTGAAGCAAGCTTTCTTTTTATTTCTTTTAAAGGAAATGGGTGCTTTTTGGCAGCCCTTCACTCTACACGACGCTGGAAACTTTTCTAGACGCCGAAAAACGCTCACAAAGGCACTCAGAAGCTCCGAAAATGCGTCGGAGGGATTCTAGAGAGAAGTTTTAGAGAGAAGGGAGAGCAAAAAGCTGTATGGTCTATGGAAATGAGGGGGGGAGAGCCCCTATTTATAGGTTTTCGTGCCTGCCAGTGGCGAGACCGCTGTTCTCGTCTAACAGGGTCGAGACTGCCGTCTCGCCAAACGAGACCGCCGTCTCGTCCTTCGCAGGTGGCGAGACCGCCGTCTCGCCATTCGCAGGTGGCGAGACCGCCGTCTCATTTGGCGAGACGGCGGTCTCGCCATTTGCATGAGGCGAGACGGCGGTCTCGCCATTTGCATGAGGCGAGACGGCGGTCTCGATTTTGAGACGGCGGTCTCGTCCCCAAAAAGGTGAGAAACCTTATTTTTGTGCCGAAAATCCTTCCTATCCTAGCATGGGCCTAATAGTATCTCCTAGTGGCTTGTTAGGCTTCATCCATCTTCGAATAGGAAGTCCTTTACTCTTTATTTGGAGGCCGGGCAAGATTTGGGGTCTACAGCTGCCCCCCCTTTACCTGACTAGTCAGACAGATTTGGGCAAGATTTGGAGGCCGGGCAAGATTTGGGCAAGATTTGGGGCCTGTTGTGCCAGACAGATTGACAGGAAGGTAAAGGAGTTGACCTACTTGCCCGGTTACCCTTCAGATGCTCCGTCTTGCGGCGACTGATCTTCTGGGGAAAATGTTGGTGTTCGTGCACTTCCGGGATACTCCTTCTGACGGTAGCCGATCCCTTCGGTGGACACGTGGTAGAACCTCAGGATACTCCTTCTGACGGTAGCCGATCCTTCGGTTGATGGGTATAAACCCCCCATCAGGCTGGTAGTTGCAGTCCGTTTTGTGGGACTGGATGGGTATGAACCCCCCATCAGGCTGGTAGTTGCAGTCCGTTGTGTGGGACTGGATGGGTATGAACCCCCCATCAGACTGGTAGTTGCAGTCCGTTGTGTGGGACTGGATGGGTATGAACCCCCCATCAGGCTGGTGGTGCGACTTACTGATCCGACTCGAGCGCAGATCAGGCACAATGCGTGCGCAGGTTGATAGGTATAAACCCCCTATCAGGCTGGTACAGTCCACTGCGTAGGACTGGTGGTAGTGGCGGCTTACTGTTCAGGTGGCCCATGCGCCGATTCCTTGGGAAGTGATTTCTGTGTTGGTAGATGTACTTGGACCTCTTTGAACGGTCATCCGGGTTGTGCCGGGAATTTTGTGGGTGCTCATCCAGCTTGCTTGTTTGCTGGGGATTCTTTGTTTTTGATCTTTGGTGGTGATTATCCGATTCTTACGGGTTGATCGGATGATTCTTGTTTGTTGTTCGACTCTGATTTGGTAGTCAAAGTTTTGTTGGTTGAGGTGATGGCTTGTCTTAATCCTGCCTTTTTCTCGTGGTTTTATCTCTTTTTTCTGGCGATTTAGGATTTTGGCTTTTCTTATTGAGCGTATGCTTTTTTCCTTTTTTAAGCTTTTTTATTACGCTAGCTTTTGCAAAGGGTGGCAAAGAGATGCATAAAATAAAATTTTATTTGTAGGGAAATTTTATTACAACCACTTTTTATTTAGGCAAGTACCATCCCTAAGGGCTATCATCTAGAGATGATTCGCGGGCAAATTGCTGGTAGAGGTGATATCGGAAGTCCGCTTGCTCTCGGACTTCGTCGCGGTACTCTTGTTGGAATGTTGTCCATTCCTGCCGCATCACCTGCTGATGCTGGTACATCTCCTCTTGCCGAGTGTGGTAGGCTTCTTGTCGTACCGTCATTTGGTCGAACTGCCGACGCAGATCGTTCATGTTGCGGTTCATGCTGGCGAAATCGTCCGTGTACGGTGGTGGTTGTTGCTGTTGCTGCTGCTGCTGCTGGAATTCGGGGGGCGTGGGGATATCCTGCATCGCCACCAGCCCCTGGAGATCTAGTGCGAAATCCAGTGTGGGATGGAGGGCCAACTGGGTCCCTCGACGTATCAACATTCCCATGCTGACCAGGACTGACCCGTTGATGGTCTCGGGTCGCAAGTTGGAGGCCAGCTCTTCCCGGCCAGGGCACCCCCATCTTTCTGCCAAGGGAGTGATGAGAGGGGCCACGAGGACGACCCCCGCTGATCTGTTCCCGAAGTCCTTGAGGGCTCTCAGGAAGAAGTAGTCGGGGTTGCAACGCTGCTTCTGGCTCATGCAATAAAGTACGAAGAGGTCAGGGAGGGATACCTTACCCTGACTCTCTTTCCTTTCATGGATGGTTCCTGCCATCAGCTTGTGGCAGATGCGGAGTGCTAGGGGCAGCGCGGAGCCCCTCATCAGCGTGGGCACCGTGGTGGCTCCTGTGAGCTCATGCCACATTTCGGCGGCAGTGAGGTTGGTGGGCCGGGAGCAGATGGCCTCACGGTATCCCTGGGTCAATGTGTCCTCGGGCCGGACGAACCCGATGGCCATGTTGAACTCGTCGAGGGTGGTGGCCTGGTATCTTCCACCCATGAAATAGGTCACCATCTTAGTGGGTTGCAGGCCCGGGACCGTGGAGGGGACCTCAGAGTAGGAGACAGAGGCCAAGAATTCCAGTACCGCTTGTGGGTACACATGTGTAGGTGGTGGCTGCAGCAGAAAGCCCCACCCGATGCTGTCTATGTGGGCTCGGATGTCGTCCTCCCACCCAAATTCAGTCAGGATGTTGAAGTCTAGTCTGAGCATCGGGTGCCACTGAAAAGTTCGGATGTTGTCGAGGCGGGCCTGGTGCTGAGGCGACAACTGGGAGGGATCCTGGGGTGGCGGTGCCGCAGAACTGCTGGCACCGGCAGTGCTCCTTCTCTTTCTGGAAGCGCTTCTACCAAACATTCTGACGAGGGGGGCTTGGGAGTGCAAGATATGAGCAATGGAGGTTCTGGAGGCAAGGAGAGTTGTGAAGAAACCCTCCAAGCGCGTCCCCTATTTATAGGAAATTTTTCCAATTCGAGACCGCCGTCTGGGAAGGCGAGACGGTGGTCTCGACGTTGGGCTTAAGCGAGACGGCGGTCTCGTCAAGCGAGACGGCGGTATCATTTTTGCCTGAGTCGAGACGGCGGTCTCGTTGGTCGAGACGGTGGTCTCGTTGGTCGAGACGGCGTTCTCGTCTTGCCGGGGTACCGAGACGGCGGTCTGGGAGAGCCAGACGGCGGTCTTGAATTACGGAAGTTTTTTTTTTTTTTGAAAGAGGAAATAGGACCTGGTCTAAAAACATTTTATGCATGTAATGTTTTTATGTTTTGATGTCCTATAATGCCTACTTTGATTTAAATTTTTAGAAGGATTTAACCAACGTGTCTCGTTGCGCTGAATGCTCTCTGATCTGCCATGTCTACTTTTGGTTGTACCATGGCGGACTTCTTGTGACCGAAGGATAATTTTTTCTTTCTTTTCTTTCTTTTCTTTTTTTCTTTTTGTAGAGCACCCTTTGTCATATAGTGTCCCTTTTTCTTTGCTTTAGGGATTTCAATCCTCTTGTTGACTATACGCCTCCATATTCCCAAATTAATTATTAGAATATTGTTGTGAGGGTCAAGAGGAAAGAAGTAAAGAGGTAAAAATCAATGGTTTGTGTTTTAGAGGGTTAATTTTTATTGATACAGGGTTTTGTAAGCATGGCTGGCTAAGGTTAGGCTTAGGTGTTTAAGCTTTGTCTAAGCAAACATTTTTCTTTCTTTTTGTATTTGCGCTCTTTGGTTTTATTCCCATTGCTTTTTAATGGCTAGCTGATTTCCCTAGATCGCCCTTTGGGTTTTCGAACTAGGATACTGTGTTTTGGCCCTAACTTTTGTCTAGGTTCCTTCTTTTGGCATTTATTTTTGGGAAATCCTAGCGGACCTTATTTGTAACCCTATCTTTTGCCTAGGCTACCCTTTATTGTTGTTCGGGTGTCCTACCGGGTCGACCCTATCTTTTGCGTAGCCCCCTTTGTGGGTTTCCTACCGGGTAATTTGCCCTTTTCTTTGGCCTTTGGCTTCTCTGGGCTTTTTCTTATTTTTTTTTGTGTATTTATTTTTGTTTACAATATTGGCGAAGCATGACTTTTCTTTTATGGATGAGGTGAAGTCTTATTTTTATGTGCTTCTAATCAACTAGCTTGATGATGATAGCAATGGTAAATGTTGCTTATTTGAATGCGCTTTTTACTCTTCTTCTTTTTTCGTTTACTTAGACAGAGTTGTTCATGAGGTCTAGTAAAAAATAGAGAGAAGAGAAGCATATAGTAAGAATTATTCTTTATTAATTAATAAGGGAATATGTGCCCTGAAATGCCCGGGGGTCGGGCTCGCCCCGGGGGATAATCTCTAACAATCATGGGGTTTACATCCCTTAAACGAAGAAAAAGATTTCCTAATGACTAAGGTGGCTCTTGACACTTGCACCCCTCCACTTCGGAAAATTTGCTTGAGTGTGCGGAGGGGAGACTTCCCTTTTCTTCTTTCTGCTCGGCCCTTAGTAGGGTCATATCCTAGGCCATGCTTGTAAGGATTGTCTTTGAATTTTGGGGGTTCCCTCATGCCTTGGGAATCTGCCCCCAGTCCTTGGCCAGGATGGTAACCGTGCTTCAACATCATGCGGGCTACCTTGGTATTTCTAGGAAGTCGCTCTATGCTGGCAATTTCGAGCGCTTGAAAATATGTTTCAAGGGCCTCTTCAGCCGCATTCACATAAGGCTGGGTGGACGGTCCACTGATCAGGATATCGTCTTCTGCTTGGACCGTGACCAGTTTGTCGTCTACTATGAAGTTGACTTTCTGGTGGAGCGTTGAAGGTACTGCCTTAGCGTCATGAATCCAAGGCCTGCCGAGGAGACAGCTATACGCTGGAGTAATATCCATTACATGGAAATCGACGTTGAAGATAGTGGGTCCGACTTGAATTGGCAAATTGACCTCCCCCACTATCTCGTTTGGATCCGTCGAAGGCTCGAACGATGGTGCTGCTTGGGCGCAGACGGGTTCCTTGGATAGTCAACTTGTCTAACGTGCATTTGGGCATCACGTTCAAGGATGACCCGTTATCCACAAGAACTTTGGCGATGAGGTACTCCTTGCATTTAACCGAGATATGCAAGGGCTTGTTGTGGTTTGACCCCTCCAGGGGGAGTCCCTCCTCTGTGAAGGTGAGGTGATCGCTTGTCGTGATGTGACCAATGATCCTCTCGACCTTTTCTTGGGATATTGTATGAGGTACATGCACCTCGCTCAAGACCTTCAGTAGGGCGTTTCTGTGCGGTTCCGAGCTCATTACCAAAGATAGCAATGTAATTTTTGCCGGTGTGCGATTGAGCTGGTCTATAATGGAATACTCGCTTTGCCTTATGAACTGGAGTAATTCCTCTGTCTCCTCCTTGGATTCCTTATTTTCTTTTTCTTCTTCGGTATTTTTATTTTTTCCTTTATTTTGGAGGACATCTTCCTGTGTGTCCTTGGGGGAGTAGATTCTTCCACTTCTAGTCGTGCCCCCAATGCCGGCTATATTTGTTATTTCTTCTTTTATTGGTGAAGATTCCTCATATCTCCACGGTACAACTTTATTTGTTTCGTAGGGGAAAGGATGTGGCATAAATAGTCGCACTGGTATCCTTGCCCCCTCTTCTTTATTCTTGAGGACCAACGGCCGAGGCTTATTTTCCTCTTGCGGCGAGTCGTTCGTTGGGGTAAGCTTTATTAGGAGTGGCTTTCTCTCCATTCTTCTGAGTTGGGAAGACGTGTTAGTTAATCCTTCCTTTTTATTATCTTATTTATTAAGCGTGAAGGAGGGGAAATTAAATATGCAAATGAATGTTTATGCATGCGAGTAGACAGTCATTTGAATAAAGAAGATGTTATTTATTCGACAGAAGGTGTACATTCCCCTATTCTATACTGCGAAGCAACTTTTGGCAAAAGCGGAAAACTTTAAAGAAACCCACAGGCGGGTCTTGATCCCTCTGTAGTTCTCTCTCAGCTTCCCGGACGTGACGAGCAAGTGCTTCGCTTTGCTTGCGGACCGCCTGGCTTATGTCTTCACTGTATTTCTGAGCCTCTTTGATCTTCGCCTCTTGATGAACGACCAAGGCTTGTAGTTCATCGAGCTTTTCAACGGCTCGGTCTTTCTCTTGTAGTAGTTGGCCGTACTGAGCTAGCCCGTCTCTTTCTTTGTAGCGTAGCTCAGCGAGACTTTTGTTAAGTCTTCGGTTGGCCTCTCGCTCTTGGCGAATATCTAACCGAGTCTTGGTGAGCTCTTGCAACAACTCCTTGATCGTTTGAGCCTGCTTTGATGATTCGGCCTCAAGGCATGCTGACTTGGCGGTTATTTCTTGAAGTCGGCTATCCGAACTGGTTCTGGCAGTTTTGGATGCTCGGATAGCTTGCTCGTTGGAGTCAGCACACTGGTCCTTGAGGCGCTCTATTTCATGATCCTTTTTCTTGCCGTGCCTTTGCAGACCGTCAA
Source organism: Sphenostylis stenocarpa (assembly GCA_963425845.1). Lineage (NCBI taxonomy): Eukaryota > Viridiplantae > Streptophyta > Magnoliopsida > Fabales > Fabaceae > Sphenostylis > Sphenostylis stenocarpa. The sequence continues at coordinate 46,394,412 of OY731406.1, forward strand.
TTGTGAGGATGGATGCTTGCTCTCTTTCCTCAAGGGCCCTCATCTGGGCTCCCATGATTTCCATCCTCTGGGTCAAGGCATTAATTTGAGCCTGCAGCCCTTCATCATTGACGCTTGTAGTGGGTGTGGTGGATGGTTGAGCCATCCCTCTTTTCTTTCTCCACGCCTCATAGTCACTGGTGACAGCCACCCGAGCTTTTCCTAGCTCTCTGTCCCCCATATAGACTGGCCTCTCCCATGCTTTTCTCACAGCTAGTGAGTTGGCGATTGTGCACGGGTCTCCAAAGAAACACAGTCCTCCGAGCTCTCCCCGAGAGATAGTAGTTTGGGTCCTCATGAGCTGTCTCATAGCTACTCTAGGTGAGTAGGCTATGCAACCCCTGAGTCCTATCAAGGGTACGCTCGGATAGTCCCCACATCTAATAAGAACTGGGCCGGGTCAGAACCAAGGGTAGACCCAGGATAAACTGTTGGCGTCCTTTCGTTCCCACTCGTCCCTCCATTCTGAAGTCAGGCGTCGTTGGAGGGGGATCTTGGAGAAGCTCCTTAAAGGGTCGGGGAATATCCCCATGTGGCTGGAGGCATAAAGGTGCGTGGCGCTCCACCCAAATAGTAATGAAGAGCAGCAGCGGAGTGTTTTTCCTTGCTTCTGGTGGCAGAACTCCACAGAGAGCAAGGTGTCGGCAAGGATTGCAGGCAGGGGACTCTTCGAGTTCACGTCCCAGGCGAAGAAGGCGTCCATGACGGCCTGATCTACTGTGTCGAAGTGGAAGGGGAACAAGATTGTTCCAAAAATCATAAGGGCCAGGGTTTTGTTGAAGGCGACCCACTCTGCCCTTTCAGCCAGGTAGGACAGGTGATCTTCTAGCATTGATACTTTCCAACCCTGGGCGTTCCCCTTCCTTATCAGGGTACTCTGCCGGAATGGTAGTTGAATAAGGGCAGCGACTGGTGCTGCAGGAGTATATGCCTCGTGGCGGACATGAACCCTGGCTGATTTGGGCCATTTCAACATGGTCTCATACTCCTATAGGGTGGGCACCAGGTCGAACTGCGGAAATTCGAAACACCGCAGACTGGAATTCCAGAAGTGGATTAGTGCCCTTAGGAACACCTGATCGACACAGATCTTTAGCAGGTCCAAAATCCGTCCATAGGATTTTTCAAAGTCAGCGCGGACCTCTGATGGAATTGCCACGCTTAGCCGTTCCAACCTCTCAGTATGGAAATGGGGAATATCCACCTTCTTTGGCTGCCTACTTGTCTCCTCCATTTCTAAAACCAAAATGCATGTTTGATGAAAAGGATGCTTATTTGAATGTATGTAAGTGTTTATTTCCCTATTTATCATGTTTTTCTACATGATGTATGGTAATTGCGTATATTTTTATTGAAGGATAAACTATATATATGAATGTTTTATGAGTGTAACATTTTTGGACCAGGTCTTATTTATGGTTTTGGAAATGGACTTTTGATTTTTATTTGATGTTTATTTGTTTATTTTATAGCCTTTTATCTCTTTTGTCGGAACTGTGTGGCTACTTAGCTTACAAAGAACCTGAAACCAGGCTAGCTAAAAGGCAGACTGTTCGAGATAAAATGTGGCTTTATGCGAAAGAATAGTTAGTGTCCCTTATCTCTTCTGTCGGAACTGCGTGGCTACTTAGCTTGCAAAGAACCTGAAACCAGGCTAGCTAAAAGGCAGACTGTCCGAGATAAGGGTGTTTATTTGCAAAAATATTTTTTTGATTTTTGTTTTGTTGTTTGTTTATGCTATGCAACAGACAAATGCGACAAACATATGCACACACAATTCAGTCATCCGCGAACAGGCGAGAATTCATTTTTTATCACGAGGTAGGGTTTTCCTGCAGAAGAGTGCATTGGCGAGGGTTGGTTCTAACTGTTCTCACCAGGCTAAGGCCGCCAAGGTGCCCCCATTATAGGGTCCCCACTCTCCAGTTGTCCGACCATGCTTATCACTAAGGCCATAGTCAGTCTTGTTGCCAAAAGAGAAAGGTTATCACCTTGAGTGGTGGTTTCCGATCACACTGGTGGGCTCAAGGCCCTCACTACAGCGAACCGTACCTGCCACCCACTCCCTATGGATTTCTCACTTGCCCCCGGGTATAGAGGGAACTGTAGTGTGCAAGGGTTTGTGTACAGTTTGTATTTCACACAATTGCATAAGTATAAACAAGCAACAGCTATTAAAGCCAAACCGTATAACATGTTATAATACAAGTTAAGCGCAAAAGCGTTATTTTCTTGGTTTATTTATTTTTAAGCCGGCCCATCACTAAATGGGATCAACTCTCAAGGCTTCCCCAGCGGAGTCGCCATTTGTCGCCGCCGTCAAAAAAGGAGAAGGCGGTCGGAGCGACGCGATGGTTTCGACCCTTTTGATTTTCGCGTTTTTTATGGGTGGTTACAACGCCTTTAGGTTGTCCGATAACCGGGCTAACCTAGGGGCGAGGTTTTCGAAAGGGCGTCCTTGGGTTGTCCGATAACCGGGCTAACCCGAGGACTAATTTTGTAGGGTTCTGTGGAGTCGCCACCGATGTTTTTACCGGAAACATCGGAAAAGGGGTTTTAAAAGGCGTTGGTTTTCGAAAACAAACTTTGGTCATTAGAACTAGAGTTGGGTAAGGGAGTTAGTTACGTGTAAAGGAAGTATTAGTTCCTTTACTACGCCCCTTTCGGGTTCCCTATGATAGGTCAGCTACTTTGTTAATAAATAAACCGGAAAAATACGCTTTTGCCCTTTTTATTTTGCGAAATTTAAAATTATGACTACATGGTCCTAATCTATTGCATAATTTAAAATTAAAGCAGTAAAAGTAGAGAGGGAGAATTTAAACCCCCGAAGCAAGCTTTCTTTTTATTTCTTTTAAAGGAAATGGGTGCTTTTTGGCAGCCCTTCACTCTACACGACGCTGGAAACTTTTCTAGACGCCGAAAAACGCTCACAAAGGCACTCAGAAGCTCCAGAAATGCGTCGGAGGGATTCTAGAGAGAAGTTTTAGAGAGAAGGGAGAGCAAAAAGCTATGTGGTCTGTGGAAATGAGGGGGGGAGAGCCCCTATTTATAGGTTTTCGTGTCTGCCAGTGGCGAGACCGCCGTTCTCGTCTGACAGGGTCGAGACCACCGTCTCGCCAAACGAGACCACCGTCTCGTCCTTCGCAGGTGGCGAGACCACCGTCTGGGAAAGCGAGACCGCCGTCTCGCCATTCGCAGGTGGCGAGACCGCCGTCTCATTTGGCGAGACGGCGGTCTCGCCATTTGCATGAGGCGAGACGGCGGTCTCGATTTTGAGACGGTGGTCTCGTCCCCAAAAAGGCGAGAAACCTTATTTTTGTGCCGAAAATCCTTCCTATCCTAGCATGGGGCCTAATAGTCTCTCCTAGTGGCTTGTTAGGCTTCGTCCATCTTTGAATAGGAAGTCCTTTACTCTTTATTTGGAGGCCGGGCAAGATTTGGGGTCTACACATAAAAACATCATCAAGAATATTTTTATCTGTTGATTCTACGATTTAATCAATTAAAATATTGACTGTATAGATACATTTCCTATTTTAAGTGATTTTAACAGATTAAAACTACTTTTTAACAGATTAAAAAACTTAGTTAGTTCTTTCAAAGCTTAAAGATTGTTTTTTCATGAAGTATGATAAATTCTATGAAATGCAACAATTATAGGCGCTTATCACAAGATATACTTAAATTATCAAGAGATTAAATTCCATACTTATAACCTATCTACCTACACACCCACAAAATAAACTTTATATGTCTTCATCAAATCCAACAAGTGCTTCAATCTCCCCCTATTTGATGGAGACAAATATCCACCGCACCTGCATAAAAAACAGTACTAGAGCAACAGAGACATAGAGACATATAATTGTGATGTGTGTGTGTAGTGACAACATAGTAGCGTATTCTTCTCCCCCTATATTTGACTTCATCAAAGAGATAAAAGTGTTCATATACAGGCCATAAGTACCATATAGGTACCCAAAAAATAAAACAACCAAAACAAACATAAGTAAAATAAAGCTACAAAACAGAGATTTCATTTATCACCATCCCAGGGACCTTGATTGAATTGGAGATCCCCAATTCTGTTGTAGATGTCATCCAACTGATTATCAATATGTTGGAATATGGCAATGGAATCCTCATAAAGACGATGTTGGCGCGCTTGCAAAGCATATGTCATCTCCATGTGCCTCCTTTGATTAGTTTGAATTTCATTCATATGGTGCAGCATAGTCCTTTCAAACTGTGAAAGAGGTGTGCCACGATCAGGTGGAGCCACATAAGGAATCATGTCCAATGGAGACTGCTGAGCCATAACATCTTCCATGGGATCTGTTTGTCTTGGTTTAGTAGCACTCGGAGCACCAGTGTTCTCAATGTCGTCCTCTTCTCCTTCTGTAACATCAAACTCTTCATCTCTCCCAGCTTCTTCTTTGGAAATCCAATCACCGTCAATTTTTATGAACCCCATCTTATGAAGGATTGAATTATTTATCTCATTTGTGGGACGAACAACCTCAGAAAGTTCTCTTTCTAGATCAACACCAAAATGAGTGAGAAATTTTGAAATTAAAATAGCATAGGGATACCTAAAATCACTTAACCTTTTTGCTTTGACCATATGGTCTTTGATAACAAATACCCAGTTCACTCTGATTCTGTGGTGGATACAATACATCAATACCAAGTCACCTTCATTTAGTACTACATGATTGCTCCCCCTGGGAGTAAGCTGCCAGGCCACTATGAATGCAAGCAATCTTTCTTCAAGTTTAAGCTTCCCAATATTGAAGGAACTCACAAAGTCACGCTTATTTTTTAAGCAGGAACAAAAATATTGAACTTTGTTGAACTCTTCTACATCAGAAGTATATCCTTTAGTGACTTTAACCCCTTCATTCTTGAGTCCAGCAACATTTTTCCAAACAGTGGGAGTAACTTCAATTAACTTCAATGTCCACTCCTTTGACTTGAGTTTTAAGAGTAGAACCTTCAAATGACAAGTTAGTAAATGTCACCGCCGTCAAAAGAGGTGGTCGGAGCGACGCAATGGTTCCGACTTTTCTATTTTTGCGTTTTTATGGGTGATGTTACAACGCCTTTAGGATGCAGATAACTGGGCTGAACCTAGGGGCGAGGTTTTCAAAAGGGTGTTCTTAGATCGTCCGATAACCAGACTAACCTAAGAACAAGTTTGGAAGGGTTCTTATGGAGTCGCCACAAATGTTTTTATCGGAAACATCGAAAAAGGAGGAAAAAAAAGGCGTTGGTTTTCAAAAACTAACTTTGGTCGTTAAAACCAAAGTTGGGTAAGGGAGTTAGTTACGTGTAAGGGAAGTATTAGTTTCCTTACGACGCCCCTTTCGAGTTCTCTATGATGGGCTAGTTATTTAATAAACAAACTTTCGAAAAGACGCTTTTACCCTTTTATTTTGTGGAATCAAGATAATGACTACATGGCCCTAATGTCTATTATGTGATTTAATCATAAAAATAAAGATAGTAAAAGAGAGGGAGAAAGTGAAGAAACCTCCGAAGCAAGCTTTTTGATTAATTCTCTTAAAGATAGGGTGCGTTTTGGCAGCCCTTCGCTCTTACAACGGCGAAAATCTCTCAAAAACGCTATAAAAAGCTCTCTAAGACACTCAGAAACTCCGCAAATGCTTCGGAGGGACTTTAGGAGGAGAATTTGAAGAAAGTGTAGAAGGGAAAGTGGAAGAACTGTGTGAAATGAGGGGGGAGCACTCACTATTTATAGGGATTCATGCCTGTCAGGTCGAGACGGCCGTCTCGTCTGACAAGGTCGAGAGGACCGTCTCGCCATTCGGGATGGCGGTCTCGACTTGCAAAAGTGGCGAGACCGCCGTCTCGTTTGGCAAGACGGCGGTATCGACTTTTCCAGTGACGAGAAGGCCTTCTCCCCAAATGGGAGGGGGGTCTCGCCATTGGCAAGTGGCGAGACGGCCCTCTCACTAAACGAGACGGCGGTCTCGACTTGCGTCAATGGCGAGACAGCGGTCCCGAAAAGCGAGACGGCGGTCTCGACCCTTAAAGGCAAAAATCCTTACTTTTGTACAAAAAATCCTTCCTACTCTAACATGGGGCCTAATAGTCTCTCCTAATGGCTTTTTAGGCTTCGTCCATCTTCGAATAGTAGGTCTTCTCCTCTTATTTTGAGGTCGGGCAAGATTTGGGGTCTACAGCTGGTCCCCCTTTACCCGACTAGTCGATTGCTGGCTTGTTGTACCGAGTAGATCGACTAGAGGGTACAGGAGTTGACCCTCTTGCCCAGTTACCCTTCAGATGTTTCGTCTTGCAGCGGTTGATCTTCTGGGGAAAAGTGTGTTGTGCGCCTCCATGATGCTCCTTTTGACGGTAGCTGATCCCTTTGGTCGATGAGTATGAACCCCCATCTGGTTTGACGAGTATGAACCCCCGTCTGGTAAGCCCCTTTTTGTATGGCCTGATGAGTACACACCCCCATCTGGTGTTTGACGAGTATGAACCCCCGTTTGGTAAGCCCCCTTTTTTAAGGCCTGATGAGTACACACCCCCATCTGGTGTTTGATGAGTATGAACCCCTGTCTGGTAAGCCCCCTTTTGTAAGGCCTGATGAGTACACACCCCCATCTGGTGTTGAGTCCACTTTGTAGGACTGCTGGTGGTAGCGGCTTACTGCTCTAGCTCATGCACTGGGTGAGAAACCTTAGGATGCTCCTTTGATGCGGTAGCTGACCCCTTGGTTGACGAGTACGAACCCTCATCTGGTTAGATGCCTCAAGATTCTCCTTCGATGCGGTAGCTGACCCTTTGGCTATGGTGGCGGCTTACTACTCTAGCTCATGTGCCGACTCCATGGGGAGTGATTTCTATTTTGGTAAATGTCCTTTCTAGTAAAGTCTTCCGGTGTGCTGGGGATTCTTTGTTTTTTTTGGCTTTTCCTTATAGCCATCCAACTTGTTGTTTGATGGGGATTCTTTGTTTTTTTATCCTTTGGTAGTGGTCATCCGACTTTCCTGGTTGTCGGGGGTTTTTGATGAGTGCCTTTTAGATAGGCAGGAATCCTTTGGGGATTTGTTGATCTTGGTGACGCCTCTTGAGTAGGCGGGTATCCATTGAAAATTTTCTGATTTTGATGGTGCCTCTGAGCAGGCAGATACTCTATTGAGTTTCTGGTAATGCCTCTGAGTAGGCAAATGTTTCATCGGAAGTGAAGACTTTTGGCTGCATTTGTTTTGCCTCTTACTAGGCCGATATTCCCTTATGGGGATGCTGACTCTTGCTTGCCAGGTCTTGCCTATGCGTAGACAAATGATATTCTGAGAATGAATATGAAGTTTTGCCTTTGCAGTAGGCTCACTAGGGATGATCTTTCTTCATCGGGGAATTGATTGACTTCCTGGGGATCTAATTTTGGTTTGGCCCCTGGAGTTTTGACTCCTTGTTAGGTACTGGTGTGAGCTAGTTCTGTGATGCTCTTATTTAATTTTGCCTTTTCCGCAATTTATCTCTTTTTTTATCGCGATTTTGAAATCTGGCTTTTTTATGGGGATAATGCATGAGCCTTTTTACTTTTTAGTTTCTTTTATTACGTTGGCTTTTCCTTCTTTTAGGGAGGTCCACTAGGGATGAAGTTTTCTTTCTTTGGTGATCCACCAGGGAATTAGTTGACTTCCTGGGGATCTGATTTTTTATTTTTAATTTTTTCTAGGGATGGAGTCTTGGCTCCTTGATTGATGTTGATGCGAGCTATACTTGTGAAGCTCTTATTCCACTGAGGGATGGGAATTTTTTATTCCTTTTTGTAGACTTTTTTAGGAGATCCACTTGAGGATTTTTATTCGGCCTTCTCTGTCATGGCCTTTTTGTCATCTCTTAGAGATAAAGGGTTCTCTTTTCTCTTCTTTTCTCTCCTTTTTTTGTTGAGTCCTTGATGGTTTGGACTCTTTTGACTGTTGATGATGATGGGCTCTTGAAGCCTTTATTCTTCATTGGGAAATGTGGCGGAGCTTTGGTTGAGTGTGCTCGATGACTCATGTGGTGGTAATGCTAAGCCATGAGGAGTATTTTTGTTTTGCCTTCGGAGTAGGCAGGGATCCTCTTAGGGATGACTAAGCCTTTCCGTCGGCTTTTCTTTTATGATGTCTGATGATTGTGCCATCTTTTATTGGGTAGAAAAATGATGACTGGAGCTTTGGCTTCTAGAAGCTCTTATTTCTTTTGAGTTATTGGATGACAACTCGCTCTTCTTTCTTGAGGGAGAACAATGTTTGGAGACTTCTTATTTGTGCCTTCTTTTTCTAGGGTAGAAGGATGGCGGGTGGAGTTTTAACTTCTGGAAGCTCTTATTTTGCTTAGAGTCGCTTTATTGACTACTTGCTCTGTTTTCTTGAGGGCATTATTTGGAGACTCGATCTCGATGATCCTGTTTTCAATCACAAACATGGAGCTAGTCTCCTTATATGCATGAATGCTTTTCATTTTTTTTTTTGTTATTTATCTAAAGTGATTTTTATTTCTTTCATTTTTTTACCTTGACAAAGTCGTTTTGTGCGACTACTTGTGTGTAGATGCCTTAAATGAAATCTATCCTTTTATTTGATGCATCTAGAGAAGTAACTGGTATCCTGCTGGAATTTCATGATTATGATGAAGGGCCCCTCTCTTTTATTCATTTTTTGGTTTACCCCTACCTTTTGCCTAGACCGCCCTTTTGGGGTTTTCGGTCTAGCGAGCTGCCTTAATTTTTTCCTAGGATATCTTAGCGGACTTTTTCCTTTTTTATGAATGCCCTAACTTTTGCCTAGACCGCTCTTTGCGGGTTTTTGATCTAGCGGGCTACCCTAACTTTTGCCTAAGAATCTCCTAGCAGACATTATTCTTTTTATTTTCATTTTTCTTTCTCTTATTTTTTTGAGAGATAGGACCTTATCATATGCATGCAATGTTCGCGATATGCATCCTACAATGCTCTTTCAATTAATATTTCAAAAGGATTAATCAAATGTGCTTTTACTTCTGATGAGATTCTGTCGTTATGTGCTTTGTCGACATGATAGACTGTACCGATTTTGCCGTCTTGATTTTTCCGTCTTGATTTTGCCGTGACCGAAGAATGATTGTGTTGATTGCAGAGCGACTTGCCATGTTCGTGCATCCCTCCCTTTCCTTGGGGATGTCAATCCTCCTATTGATTACTATCTCCACATTTTCCCTACTAATTACTAGAATGTCGTAGTGGTAAGGGTCAAGAAAAGAGAAGGAAGAGGATATTTAATTTAAAGGCTTGTGTTTTAGAATTGTTTTATTTTGACAAAAAATGGTTTTTGTAAGCACGGCTAGCCAAGGTTGGTTAGAGTGTTTAGGCTAGTTTAAAAAAACGTTTTGTTTATGGACTGGCGTCTTATTCTATGGCGCTTGCTATGACTGATTGACTTCCCTAGTCTGCCCTTTGGGTTTTCAGCCTAGGATGTTGTGTTTTGTTTTGTCCTAACTTTTTGTCTAGGTTTCTTTTTTTCTTGTTTTGGGAATCCTAGCGGACTTTATTTTGTAACCCTTATATTTGCCTAGGCTACCCTTTATTGTTGTTTGGGTCTCCTAGCGAGTTTACCCTAACTTTTGCGTAGCCCCCTTAATGGATTTCCTACCGGGTATCTTGCCCTCTCTTTTTGGCCTTTGGCTTCTATGGGCTTCTTTTGATTTTTGTTTTCTTTTTGCACAACATTGGTGAAACACAGCTTTATTATGATGAGGTAAAACCTTATTTTGTGTTTCTAGTCAATCAGTGATGATGGATTTGACTTTTATTTTGGTCAATGGTGCAGTTTGATCACTTTGACGCGTTTTGAAAACGTTTGTTTAACACATGGTTATTAATAAGGTTTTAGATATGAATAGCAAGAAGAGAAGCAAATAGTAAGAATGACATTCTTTGTAATTAATAGGGAAATATGTGCCCTACAATGCTCGGGGGTCGGGCTAGCCCCAAGGAGTAATCTCTAATAGTCATTGGATTTACAAACCCTAAGAATCAGAAGGAGAACACCTAATGACTAAAGTCGCTTTTGACGCTTGAACCCCTCTATTTGAGAAAATCTGATTCAAGGTGTGGAGGGGAGACTTCCCTTTTCTCCGTGCAACTTGATCCTTTGTAGGGTAATGCTTCAAAGGATTGTCTTTAAAATCTGGTGGCTCCCTTATTCCTTGAGAGTTTCTAATGAGCCCTTGGTTTGGGCGGCATCCATATTTTCTTATCATGTGGGTCACCGTCATATTGTTGGGGAAGTATTTTCATATTGGCAAAAGATATTTCAAAGGTCCTTTTCAGTCACATCCATTCAAGGTAGGGCAGACGACTTGCTAATCTGAATGTCGTCTTTAGCTCAAATCGTGACCAGCTTGTTGCCTACCGTGAGTTTGTTTCTTTGGCGGAGCATTGAAAGAACTGCCTCAGCGTCGTGAATCCAAAGTCTATTCAATTTCCTCTTTGGATTATGTCTTTCTTCAGTCTTTTTATTTTTCCTTTATTCTTGGGAGCATTGTCTTGTAGCTCCTCGGGGGAGTAGATTCTTCTACTTCTAATCCTGCCCCCCCCCCCCAATGTCGGCTATGCTGGAGATATCGTTGTTAATGGGCGATGCTTTTGGTATCTCCACAGTACAACTTTATTCGATTCGAGGTATGAACAAATGTAACGACATCCTTGCCCCCTCTTCCTTATTTACTCAAATGACCAACGGTTGAGGCTTATTATCCTTCTTAAGCGGGTCAACCGTTGGGGAAAACTTGATGACAAAACGTTTGCTCTTCATCTTATTCCGATTCATGAGAAGCACATTAATTAATCCTTTCTTTTTATTATCTTATTATTATTAAAGTGAGGATGTATGCAAATTATGAATGGAATAGACAGTCAAGGGGATGATAAAAAGGATAATTTATTTATTTCATCCAGAAGGTGTACATTTCTCAATGCAATGCTTCGAAGCACATTTTAAAAAGTGGAAAGCCTAAAGGAAACCATAAGCGGGTTAAAATTTCTATGCGTTTTTCTTTTTTGACTTCCCGTGCGCATGTGAATGCCCTATCCTCTTTACATGGTATTGATGATAGTGTTTGGGATTTTGAGTTTTTTTGTATGCAGATGAGGGCATGAAGAATATCAACCGCTTTCTAGAATGCAAAAAGATTTTTATTGTTTAAAAGGAATGATTTATGAGATGGATATTCCTTAAGACAATGACTTAGGTATCCTCCTTAAAGCTTATGCTTTGTGGGGTATCATACCCACCTCGGTGTAATGGTTCCTTCCCCATCACAAACTTGACAAGTATAATGGGGGTCACCATCACACCTTAGTACACTTGTCCCTTCCTTGTCGCGAAGGTCACAAATGTGTTCGGGGCCTCTTTCGCCATTGTCTTAGGGATATCTAGTGATCCCTAGAATGAATGTATTTATGCATCCACTAGTACAAAAGGGCGGTAGATGTTCAAAGTGGCATAACTTTTGACTGAGATTTGGACGCACAGCATATCAAAACAAAGAGAAAAAGGTGAAGAATCAGGCTGCAAATTCCAAAGGGGATTTGGCCAAGTAATTTTCCCAAAACACGCTTCTAAGACCCATTTTTTAGGGATTTATTAAAATGATGTGCATGCATACTTTCCTTATGCATTTATTTTCTCTCATTTTTTCCACTTATGACATGATGCGATATGAATGATACGACCTTGTCAAAATTCTTTTTATAAATGTTTTGATTTTGTTATTATTATTATTTTTTCTTTTAGAGCCTTTTATCTCTTCTGTCGAACTGCGTGACTACTTAGCTTACAAAGAACCTGAAGCCAGGCTAGCTAAAAGGTAGACTGTCCGAGATAAAATGGTTTATTGCGAAAGAATAATATTAGTGTCCCTTATCTCTTCTGTCGGACTGCGTGGATACTTAGCTTAGAAAGAATCTAAAACCAGGCTAGCTAAAAGGCAGACTGTCCGAGATAAGGGTGTTTATTGCAAAAAAATGTTTTTTGGGATTTTTCTATTGTTTGGTTATGCTTATGCAATCAAATGCAACAAAAAAATGCACATACAATTTACTCATCCGCGAACACGTGAGAAGTCGTTTTAATCACGAGGTAGGGTTTTCCTGCAGAAAAGTGCATTGGCGAAGGTAGGTTCTAACTATTCTCACCAAGGGTTAGGCCCCCAAGGTGCCCCCATTATAGGGTCCCCACTCTCCAGCCTTCCGACCATGCTTAGCACTAAGGTCATAGTCAGTCTTTGTGCCAAAAGAGGAAGGTTATCACCTTGAGTGGTGGTTTCTGATCACACCGGTGGGCTCAGGGCCATCACTACGGCGAACCGTACCTACCACCCACTCCCTATGGATTTCTCACTTGCCCTCGGGTATAGAGGGAACTGTTGTGTGCAAAGGTTTGTGTATAGTTTATATTTCAAACAATTGCGTAAAATAAACAAACAACAATTATTAAAGCCAAACAAATAAAATGTTATAATACAAAGTAGGGTAAAAGCAAAATTTCTAAGTTTATTTATTAAACTAGCCCATCACTAAATGGGATCAACTCTCTAAGCTTCCCCAGCAGAGTCGCCATCTGTTGCCGCCGTCAAAAAGAGGCGGTCGAAGGGACGCGATGGTTCCGACTTTTCTATTTTCGCGTTTTTATGGGTGATGTTACAATGCCTTTAGGTTGTCTGATAACCGGGCTGAACCTAGGGGCGAGGTTTTCGAAAGGGTGTTCTTAGATCGTCCGATAACCGGACTGACCTAAGAACAAGTTTGGAAGGGTTCTTATGGAGTCACCACCGATATTTTTACCGGAAACATCGAAAAAGGAGGAAAAAAAGGCGTTGGTTTTCAAAAACCAACTTTGGTTGTTAAAACCAGAGTTGGGTAAGGGAGTTAGTTACTGTAAGAATTAATGGTTGAGTTCAAGAGGGGGGGGTGAATTGAACTTTTGAAATCTTTTTCGAAAAACACTCTTTCTTTTGGAAGAATGGTTAATCTTTATCCAATCTTTTATTAGGCAGATTTGGTTTTAAACAAAGCAAGAATATAAGAAAGAATTGAAAAGAGATGAAAGCAGAAATTCAACACAAGAGTTTATACTGGTTCACTCTTTCCTAGAGCTACATCCAGTTCTTGACAAATCTGCCAAGTTCCACTAATTCCAAGTGAAAATACAAACCAGTAGATATACACCAATCTACCCCAAGAACTATCTTACAACACTACAAGATAGACTCTTGAATTAACCACCCAGTAACCAAACCCAATTACTGTAACCAGTGCAGATTCAAACCCAATCTACACAATTAACCTTTGTACAAGTGTATGAAAAGAATAAACCTGGACTGCAGCTTTAACAATATAGAAGTCCAGAAGCAATTTCCCTAACTCAGAACTTTCTCTCTTGATGAACTTTCAACAATCTTGATCTAAACGCCTTATGATATGAAAATTTTATGAATGCACAGAGAAAGGCACGAATATGAGAGCTCTAAGATTGCTTTCAAATGTTTTCCAAATTGTGTATTCAAAAGAGAAATCAAAACTGTATTTATAGAGTAAAAGAGAGAAACTGATAGATTCAATCGATTAAAATGACTTGGAGTAGCAGATGACCGATCAGAATGACTTTATGACCGATCAGAACCTGATATGATTGATCAGAATTGAGTTGTGATCGATCAGAATATTTTTCAATCGATTAAAATGACGTTTCAATCGATTGATTTCATTTAAAACTAATTCAATCGGTTGTTTCGAGCTTTCAATGGATTGAAACAATTTAGAAAAAATGATAGCTCTCTGTTTCAATCGATTAAAACTTATTTCAACAGATTGAAATCATGTGATACCTTAGAATGAAAAAATGATCTCTCTGTTTTAGCAGATTAAAACTCATTTCAACAAATTGAAATTCTGAGATACTTCAAAGTGAAAAATAACATCTCTCTGTTTCAACAGATTAAACTTGATTTCAACAGATTAAAATTGCGAAACCTTTAATATGGAAAATCATTAAGAACATTTTAACCTGTTGATTCTGCGATTCAATCAATTAAAATTTTGACACATATGAACATTTCCTATTTTAAGTGATTTTAACAGATTGAAACTTCTTTTTAATAGATTGAAAAACTTAGTTTGTTCTTTTAATGCTTAAAGGTTGGTTTTTCATGCAGTAAAATAAGTTCTATGAAATGCATCATTTATAGGCGGCTTATCACAAGATCTATTGAACTATCAAGAGATTAAATTCTAAACCTATAACCTATTCACCTACACACCCACAAACTAAACTCTATAAACTCTATATGTCTTCATCAAATCCAACAAGTGTTTAATTACAGTCCATAAGTACCACGTAGGTACCAAAAAAACAAAAGAAACAAAAGAAACAAGTGAACTTAAAGCATTTAAAACTAAACTTCATTCATCACCATCCCAGGGACCCTGATTGAATTGGAGGTCACCAATTCTGTTGAAGATATCCTCTAGTTGATTGTCAATGTGTTGAAATCTAGCAATGGAGTCTTCATACAGTCTATGCTGGCGAGCTTGCAGAGCAAATGTCATCTCCATGTGCCTCCTTTGATTTGTTTGTATTTCATTCATCTGACGCAGCATAGTCCGTTCGAACTGTGAAAGAGGTGTGCCACATAAGGAATCACTTCCAATGGAGACTCCTCTTCCATAACATCTTCCATGGGGTCTGTTTGTCTTGCTTCAGCAGCACTCGGAGCAACAGTATTCTCATCTTCTTCCTCTTCTTCTTCTTCTTCTTCTTCTCTCCCAGCTTCTTCTTTCGAAATCCACTCACCATCAATCTTGATGAATCCCATTTTATGAAGGATGGAGTTGTTAACCTCATTTGTGGGGCGAATGATTTCAGCCAATTCTCCTTCCAAGTCAATACCAAAATGAGTTAGAAATTTAGAAATTAGGATTGCATAAGGATACCTAAAATCACTTAGCCTTTTTGCTTTGATCATATGGTCCTTGATGACAAATACCCAGTTTACTCTGATTCTGTGGTGGATACAGTACATCAGTACCAAATCCCCTTCATTTAGTACTGCATGATTGCTCCCCCTGGGAGTAAGCTGCCAGGCCACTATGAATGCAAGAATTCTTTCTTCAAGATTCAACTTTCCAGTGTTGAAGGAACTCACAGAGTCACGCTTATTTCTCATACATGAGCGAAAGTATTCGACTTTGTTGAATTCTTCTACATCAGAGGTATACCCTTTAGTGACTTTCACTCCTTCATCCTTGAGTCCAGCAACATTTTTCCAGACAGTAGGAGTAATCTCTATTTCCACTCCTTTAACTTGAGTTTTGAGTGTAAAGCCTTCAAATGAAAGATTAGTGAAGAAAACTTTAATAAGATCTGGATAGATTCTACCATTGAGCTCAAGGAACTTCTGAAGCTTCGGTGTTGCAGCGAGCTTCCGAACACCTCTGAATCCTTCAGCATCCAACCACGAGAATTTCAGAACCTTGGGAATATTAATTTGTTTCCTGCTCATTTCATGAATGAATAAGTCCATCTTTTCTTGGTTCCCATTGAACCAGGATTCAATGCGCCCTCCTCCTGATGTTTCTTACACAGCAGCTGAGGATTCTCCTTTGCTGAACTTCTTCCTCCCGGATTTGGTGCGCTTGAACATGTTGTTTTGAGAGATGAACCGAAAAACAAAGAAGAGAGAATATTTTCAAGGAGAGAGTACAAGATTTTCGAATCACTATTGCATGCTTAAAAAGAAATGAGACCCTTTATCTACTTTGAATAGTCAATTTTGTCTTTTTGTGAATTACTGTTGTTCTGCTCCATGCGTCAGAGATGGTAAAGGCAGAGAGAGAGAGAGAGAGTTGTTACTGTGATACTCGATTACCTTCACATCTGATTTCCAATCACAGTCATTCAGCTTTTATTGGATAACTATTATAATAAAGAGAGTAGTTGAAGTTGGATCCAGTTGCACAGACACTCAACTCAATCTGCAGTAAGTGATTAGAGGCAACGCATACACTACTAACCCTAGAAAAAAAATTAACCAATTGATTTTCCATAAAATCAATTGATTTTCATTTACTGATATAGATGCAGATCATCACAAGTAAAATAAATCGATTGAATCGAAGATTTAATCGATTGATTTGTAACAGAAAAACATGCATAGCTACAGAGTTATTGAAATAAATCGATTAAAAACTCATTTAATCGATTAAACTGGCAATACATCATGAAATCAACAGATTTTTTCGCAATTTCAATCGATTAAAACACATAATTTCAAATTTTTCAGTCAATTTAATCGATTGAACATGTTATCAACCTGTTAAAAAGCACAGAATCATAATAAAGAATCAATTATTCAATACTAGATATATCCAAAATTCCTAATTCAGTTCTAAGCATATTAAGTGTATCTCTAGGGAGTGGTTTGGTGAACAAGTCAGCTAATTGTTTCTCAGTTTCAATGAATAAAATTTCACAATCACCCCTAGATACATGTTCTCTAATAAAGTGATGCCTAATTTCAATATGCTTAGTTCTAGAGTGTTGAATAGGATTCTTAGTTAGATTAATTGCACTAGTATTATAACAAACCAGAGGTACCGTGTTGAGAAATACTCCATAATCTTTCAATTGTTGTTTAAGGTAGATACTTTGAGCACAACAACTCCCCGCTGCTATGTATTCAGCTTCAGCAGTTGAAAGACCTACACATGCTTGTTTTTTGTTGTGCCATGATATGAGACTGCTTCCCAGTAAATGGCATGTACCAGAGGTACTTTTCCTATCCAATCTACATCCTGCAAAGTCAGAATCAGAAAATCCAACAAGTTTAAGAGAGGCACCTTCAGGATACCATAGTCCAACATTAATGGTTCCTTTAAGGTACTTGAGAATCCTTTTAGCAGCGATGAGGTGAGATTCCTTTGGATTTTCCTGAAATCTAGCACAAAGGCAAACACTGAACATAATGTCAGGCCTACTAGCAGTCAAATATAGAAGAGATCCAATCAAACCTCTATATTTAGTTTGATCAACAGACTTCCCTTTTTCATCTAGATCTAGACAGCAGTTAGTAGACATGGGTGTGTAGGATTCTTTGCAATTATGCATATCGAATTTCTTCAACAACTCATTACAATATTTAGATTGATTTAGGAAAATACTATTCCTTAATTGTTTAACCTGGAGACCAAGGAAAAATTCAACTCTCCCATCATAGACATTTCAAATTCACTTTGCATTTCCTTAACAAACTTATTACACAGAGCTTTATTAGTAGAACCAAAGATGATATCATCAACATAAACCTGCACCAGAATAATGTCAGATCCAGATTTCTTAATGAATAAGGTTTTGTCAACTTCACCTCGTTTGTAGCCTTGATCAATTAAGAAATTACTTAGCCTCTCATACCATTGTCTAGGAGCCTGCTTTAATCCATAAAGGGCCTTTTTCAGCTTGTAGACATGGTCAGGATGTTTGTGATTTTCAAAACCAGGAGGCTGAGCAATATAGACTTCTTCATTAATGAGTCCATTTAGAAGGGCACTCTTGACATCCATCTGAAGTAATCTGAAACCACTAATACAAGCATAAGCTAATAACAGTCTAACAGCTTCAAGTCTAGCTACAAGTGCAAAGGTTTCATCAAAATCAATTCCTTCCTGTTGATTATATCCTTTGGCTACCAACCTAGCTTTATTTCTAGTAATAATGTCGTGTTCATCTAATTTGTTTTTGAATACCCACTTAGTACCAATTACATTGATATCTTTGGATTTAGGAACTAATTCCCACACATTATTTCTTTCAAATTGATTAAGCTCATCATGCATGGCACTAACCCAATATTCATCATTTAATGCATCCTTAACAGTTTTAGGTTCAATTTGTTAAATGAATGTCATATGATTGCAGAATTGATTAAGAGAATGTCTAGTGGATACTTCCTTATTGATTTGCCCAATGACATTATCTAGAGAAAGATCTCTTGGGACAATCCATTCTTTAGGAAGTTCATCCAAGATATCTTCTTCCTATTCTTCAGCAATTCTTTCTGGTGGATCAGTTTTTGTAGGATCAATTGATTGATCACCTTCTTCGATAGTACACTGATCTGAACCACTGGGATGTTTTAACTGATAAGAATTATCAGTTAATTCGTCATCATCTACAGTACCTGTTGTTTTACTCTGCAACACTCGAGGAGACTCATTAAAAATAACATGTACTGATTCTTCAACAGATTTTAGTCTTAAATTATAGACTCTATATGCATGACTGTTAGAAGAATAGCCAAGAAAGATCCCTTTATCAGATTTTTCATCAAACTTGCCAATATTTTCTTTCCCATTGTTTAAAAAAAAAACATGTACATCCAAAAACCCCGAAATAGTTTATGTTGGGTTTTCTTCCTTTGTAAAGTTCATATGGGGTTTTCTTAAGAATGGGTCTAATCAAAACTCTATTCAAAACATGACAAGCAGTGTTTACAGCATCTGCCCAAAAGTATTTAGGTAAGACATTTTCACAAAGCATTGTTCTAGCCAGTTCCACAATGGATCTGTTCTTTCTTTCCACAACACCATTCTGTTGAGGAGTTCTTGGAGCAGAAAAGTTGTGCTTTATGCCATACTTTTCACAGAACAATTCAAACTTTTCATTTACAAATTCTCCACCATTGTCACTTTGAATAGAAGCAATGAAATAGCCTTTCTCATTATGTAAAACCTTGGCAAGCTTTTTAAAAGATTTGAAAGAATCATATTTGGCTTTTAGGAAAATAGTCCAAGTAAATCTGGAAAAATCATCAACAATTACCATGATATAGAGATTACCACCTAGGCTTTTATTTCTTGAAGGACCAACCAAATCCATGTGAAGCAGTTCCAAAGGTCTACAAGTAGAGACTATGTTTTTGTTTGAAAAGGATTTTCTAGTTTGTTTACCTTTTAAACAAGCTTCACAGATTTTGTCTTTCAGAATTTGAAGCTTAGGTAGTCCAGAAACTAAATCTTTAGTAATCAGTTTGTAAAGATGATTAAGATGAATATGTGCAAGCCTTCTATGCCATAACCAAGATTCTTCTTCTTTAGTAAGAAGACAACTTTGAGATGAGATAGAATGCTTGATATCTAGCATGTAAATGTTATTTAACCTCTTACCTACCAACATTACCGTGTCAGATTTTGGCTCACAGATTAGGCAGATTTCAGGTTTGAAGATAACCTTGTGACCTAGATCACATAATTGACTTATACTGATTAAGTTGTGCTTGAGACCTTCAACAAGAAGAACATTGTGAATGGTCACGGTTTCACCATCTCCTATATCTCCAGAACCTAAGATTCTTCCCTTGTTGTTATCTCCATATGTCACGTGTCCTCCATTCTTCAATCTCAGTTTCTGGAATTTGGAAATATCACTTGTCATATGCCTTGAGCATCCGCTGTCCAAGTACCAAAGTGATTCTTGCTGTTGTTCCTGAAAAATCAAGCATCAAGTATTTGGTACCCTTAAATACTTTGGGTCCTTAGGGGTCAAATTTTCTGTTTGACATATTTTGGAACCCATCTCATTTTACCCTGTGGCACAAAGTGTTTTCTAATATGACAAAATTTTATAGTATGCCCTTTTTTCATATAGTAATGACAAGATGAGAAAGGAGATGCTGTTGATTTTCTAAAAGAAAAGAAATTCAAATATCTTTTAGTTTTAACCCCAACCTTAGGTTTGTACCCAATTCCAGAATGATCAAAAACACAGTTTTGGGACCCAAGAAGTGTATCTAAATTTTCTTTACCTTGAGTAAACTTAGACAGAGTTTTAATCAAGTACTCAACCTTATGCTGCAGAGAGATACACTTTTCACAATTGTTGTTAGCAGCAGCATTACCAGCAGATGAATTATTGTAGATTATTTCAAGATGTTCCATATCTGTCTTGCTTTCTAGTAACTCTTCTTCTAGAACTTTAACCCTATTCTCTAACCAGTTATTTAGTCCTTTTAACCGATTATTTGTATGAGATAAATTCCTAGCTTCATTATGCATTTAATTGAAAGTAGTTAGTAATGTGCTGTAATTCATTTCATTTTCTGTGGGGGTTGAACTTACATGAGTTGAAGAGGATTCACAGCCAGCCATTAAGCATAGATTCACTTCTTCACCTTCAGATACAGAACTAGAGGATGAATCATTGTCTTGCCAAGCTATGTAGGCCTTTTTCCCTTTGTACTTTAACTCTTTCTTGTTTTGATTCTTGGATTTTTCTGGACATTCACTCCTTATGTGTCCCTGCTTACCACAAGAATAACAAGTAAAAGTATTTTGAGTAGATTCAGTTCTTTTATCAGTTTACCTTTTAACCTGGCCAGTTCTATTCTTCTTTCTAAGAAATTTCCCAAACTTCTTAACCAACAGAGTCAGATTCTCAGATTCATCTTCTTCAGAATCACTACTTTCTTCAATTGTCTTGAGAACAATGTTTTCGCTTTTCTTCTCTGCATTTTCTTGTTCTTTAAACCTATTGATCTCCAAATCGTGTTCCCTTAGCTTACCAAACAATGATGCAGTAGTCATCTTAGTTAAGTCTCTTGATTCCGATATAGTTGTCACCTTTGGTTGCCAAGTTCTGTCTAGACATTTTAGGATCTTGATGTTTAACTCTTCCTTGTCAAATGTCTTGCCTAATCCAATTAGATGATTGACTATATGTGTGAATCTTTTCTGCACATCCGCAATGGTTTCACCTTGCTGCATTTTGAACAATTCATAGTCTCTAATTAATTCATGCTTTCTTGCCCTTTTCACGTCGGAGGTACCCTCATGAGTGACCTCTAGAATCTCCCACATTTCTTTGGCAGAGGCACATTGAGAAACCCTGAAAAACTCATCAAGATTTAAGGCAGAGGTAATAATGTTCTTAGCAAGTATAATCATATTGAACTTTCCTATTTTCTCGCATCAGCTTAATTCAGCCCAGTCTTTTTCAACAATTTTACCATCTACTATATGAGTTGGTTTGAAAGGCCCATTAATAATTGTATCCCAAATACCCCTATCAAGAGATTCAATAAAGATTTTCATTCTAACCTTCCGAAAGAATAATTCACACCAAGCAAATAGAGGAGGCCTATTGATAGAGGCTCCTTCCGAAAAATTCATCTTTCCCTCAGCCATTTAAACCTTTTTTGGACCGAATTCTTGAGTAACTTACAAGAACCAGCTCTGGTACCAATTGTAAGAATTAATGGTTGAGTTCAAGAGGGGGGGGGGGTGAATTGAACTTTTGAAATCTTTTTCGAAAAACACTCTTTCTTTTGGAAGAATGGTTAATCTTTATCCAATCTTTTATTAGGCAGATTTGGTTTTAAACAAAGCAAGAATATAAGAAAGAATTGAAAAGAGATGAAAGCAGAAATTCAACACAAGAGTTTATACTGGTTCACTCTTTCCTAGAGCTACATCCAGTTCTTGACAAATCTGCCAAGTTCCACTAATTCCAAGTGAAAATACAAACCAGTAGATATACACCAATCTACCCCAAGAACTATCTTACAACACTACAAGATAGACTCTTGAATTAACCACCCAGTAACCAAACCCAATTACTGTAACCAGTGCAGATTCAAACCCAATCTACACAATTAACCTTTGTACAAGTGTATGAAAAGAATAAACCTGGACTGCAGCTTTAACAATATAGAAGTCCAGAAGCAATTTCCCTAACTCAGAACTTTCTCTCTTGATGAACTTTCAACAATCTTGATCTAAACGCCTTATGATATGAAAATTTTATGAATGCACAGAGAAAGGCACGAATATGAGAGCTCTAAGATTGCTTTCAAATGTTTTCCAAATTGTGTATTCAAAAGAGAAATCAAAACTGTATTTATAGAGTAAAAGAGAGAAACTGATAGATTCAATCGATTAAAATGACTTGGAGTAGCAGATGACCGATCGGAATGACTTTATGACCGATCGAACCTCGATATGATTGATCGAAATTGAGTTGTGATCGATCAGAATATTTTTCAATCGATTAAAATGACGTTTCAATCGATTGATTTCATTTAAAACTAATTCAATCGGTTGTTTCGAGCTTTCAATGGATTGAAACAATTTAGAAAAAATGATAGCTCTCTGTTTCAATCGATTAAAACTTATTTCAACAGATTGAAATCATGTGATACCTTAGAATGAAAAAATGATCTCTCTGTTTTAGCAGATTAAAACTCATTTCAACAAATTGAAATTCTGAGATACTTCAAAGTGAAAAATAACATCTCTCTGTTTCAACAGATTAAACTTGATTTCAACAGATTAAAATTGCGAAACCTTTAATATGGAAAATCATTAAGAACATTTTAACCTGTTGATTCTGCGATTCAATCAATTAAAATTTTGACAACATATGAACATTTCCTATTTTAAGTGATTTTAACAGATTGAAACTTCTTTTTAACAGATTGAAAAACTTAGTTAGTTCTTTTAATGCTTAAAGGTTGATTTTTCATGCAGTAAAATAAGTTCTATGAAATGCATCATTTATAGGCGCTTATCACAAGATCTATTGAACTATCAAGAGATTAAATTCTAAACCTATAACCTATTCACCTACACACCCACAAACTAAACTCTATAAACTCGATATGTCTTCATCAAATCCAACAATTGCTTTAGTTACGTGTAAGGGAAGTATTAGTTCCCTTACAACGCCCCTTTTGGGTTCCCTATGATGGGCTAGTTATTTAATAAACAAACTTTCGAAAATATGCTTTTACCCTTTTATTTTGCGGAATCAAGATAATGACTACATGGCCCTAATGTCTATTATGCGATTTAATCATAAAAATAAAGACAGTAAAAGAGAGGGAGAAAGTGAAGAAACCTCCGAAGCAAGCTTTTTGATTAATTCTCTTAAAGATAGGGTGCGTTTTGGCAGCCCTTCGCTCTTACAATGCCGGAAATATCTCAAAAACGCTATAAAAAGCCCTCTAAGACACTCAGAAACTCCGAAAATGCTTCGGAGGGACTTTAGGAGGAGAATTTGAAGAAAGTGTAGAAGGGAAAGTGGAAGAACTGTGTGAAATGAGGGGGAGTGCTCACTATTTATAGGGATTCGTGCCTGTCAGGTCGAGACGGCCGTCTCGTCTGACAAGGTCGAGACGGCTGTCTCGCCATTCGGGACGGCGGTCTCGACTTGCAAAAGTGGCGAGACCGCCATCTCATTTGGTGAGACGGTAGTATCGACTTTTCCAGTGACGAGAAGGCCTTCTTGCCAAACGGGAGGGGGGTCTCGCCATTGGCAAGTGGCGAGGCGACCGTCTCGCCAAACGAGACGGCGGTCTCGACTTGCGTCAATAGCGAGACGGTGGTCTCGACCCCTGAAGGCGAAAATCCTTATTTTTGTACAGAAAATCCTTCCTACTCTAACATGGGGCCTAATAGTCTCTCCTAATGGCTTTTTAGGCTTCGTCCATCTTCGAATAGTAGGTCTTCTGCTCTTATTTTGAGGTCGGGCAAGATTTGGGGTCTACAGTAAAGAAAACTTTGATAAGGTCAGGATAGATTCTACCATTGATCTCTAAGAAACGGTGAAGTTTCTGATGTTGCAGTAGTTTTCGCACCCCTTTGAATCCTTCAGCATCCAACCACGAGAATTTCAGTATTTTGGGAATATTGATCTATTTTCTGCTCATTTCATGAATGAATAACTCCATCTTCTCTTGGTTCCCATTGAACCAAGTTTCAATACGCCCTCCTCCTGACGTTTCTTGGGCAGCAGCTGAGGATTCACCTCTACTGAACTTCTTCCTTCAAGATTTGGAGCGCTTGAACATGATGAGAGAAATAAACTAAATCCAATAATCATTTTACCTTGTCAAGAGTGAAGACAAGGTTTTTGAACAAGAAGTGAGAGGATTCTGACTCTTCGACTACTTTGAATAGTCAAATTTGTCTTGTAGTAAATTACCTCAGTTTGTTCCCTGCATCAGAGATGGAAAAGACAGAAAAGAAACAATGGGTACAGCAATTTACTTGATTACCTACTTCAATCAAGATTTATTTACTTCTGATTTCCAATCACAGTCTTCCAGCGTGAATTACTGATGTAATTGGATAAACATTACATTTAAGAGAGTAGCTGAAGTGGTGTGCAGTAGAAAAAACACTTAATTCAACCTGTACTAAATAATCAGAAGCAGAGCAAACAATACTAGCCCTAGAAAATTAATCAATTGTTTTACCATATAATCAATTAATTTTCGCTTAATGATATAGAATCAGATTATCAAAAGCAAAATGAATCGGTTAAATCAAAGGTTTCATCGATTTAATTCAAAAGGAAAGCATGCAAAGCTAAAGAATTTAATGAAATAAATCGATTAGAAACATATTTAATCGATTAATTCAAAAGACTAACATGTAGAGCTAAACAATTTTAATGAAATAAACCGATTAGAAACATATTTAATCGATTAATCTGGCAATGGATCAGGAACAAATATTGAGAACCAGGAAATTAACAGATTATTTCATAAGTTTAATCGATTAAAAACACACAGTTAGAAAAATATTTCAAAATTTTCAGACAACTAATCGATTAATCATATTATCAACCTATTAAAAAGCACAAAAGCATAATAGAGTATCAATTATACAATACTAGATAGATCCAAAATTCCTAATTTAGTTCTAAGCATTATTTAGTCTATCTCTAGGCAATGGTTTGGTGAACAGGTCAGCTAATTGTTTATCAGTATCAATGAATAAAATTTCACAATCACCCCTAGAGACATGTTCTCTAATAAAGTGATGTCTAATTTCAATATGCTTAGTTCTAGATTGTTGAATAGGATTTTTAGTTAGATTGATTGCACTAGTATTATCACAAACCAGAGGTACTGTGTTGAGAAACACCCCATAATCCTTCAATTGTTGTTTGAGGTAGATACTCTGAGTACAACAACTCCCAACTGCAATGTATTCAACTTCTGCAGTTGAGAGAGCCACACACACTTGTTTTTTGTTGTGCCATGATATGAGGTTGCTCCCTAGTAAGTGACATGTACCAGAGGTACTTTTCCTATCCAATCTACAACCTGCAAAGTCAGAATCAGAAAATCCAACAAGTTTAAGAGATTTACCTTCAGGATACCATAGACCAACATTGATGGTTCCTTTAAGATACTTGAGAATCCTTTTAGCAGCAATGAGGTGAGATTCCTTTGGATTTGCCTAAAATCTAGCACATAGGCAAACACTGAACATAATGTCAGGCCTACTAGCAGTGAGATATAGAAGAGATCCAATCAAACCTCTATATTTTGTTTGATCAACAGATTTCCCTTTTTCATCTAAGTCTAGAAAGCAATTGGTAGACATGGGAGTGGAGGATTCTTTGCAATTATGCATAACGAATTTCTTCAACAACTCATTACAATATTTAGATTGATTTAGGAAAATACCATTCTTTAATTGTTTAACTTGGAGACCAAGGAAGAAATTCAGTTCTTCCATCATAGACATCTCAAATTCACTTTACATTTCCTTAACAAATTTATTACACAAGGAATTATTAATAGAACCAAAAAATGATATCATCAACATAAACCTGCACTAGAATAATATCAGATCCAGATTTCTTAATGAATAAAGTTTTATCAACTTCACCTCATTTGTATCCTTGATCAGTTAAGAAATTACTTAGCCTCTCATACCATTGTCTAGGGGCCTGTTGAAACATACAAGGACATGAATGTTGAACTTACATGGACATGAAGCTTGTTGATTTTGATGATGATTCAAGAACAATGGACTTAGAGAGTTGAAGACTTATTTTCTTGTGTAATAACTCTGTTTTGATGATTTTGAGTCTGTAATATTAGAGTCTAAGACAGCCAGCACATAGTCTACTCTTTAGAAGCTTCAAAAAGTCATTTTTATCAAAAACACACTGGTTTAATCGATTAAAAGGCTAAATAATCGATTATTACAGAGAGAAAAACCATTTTCTGTATCAGCTCTCTGGAATAATTGATTAACAGCCTAAATAATCGATTAACTGGCGTGGTTATGGGTTCCTGGTGATTTCGGCTCTGTAATAATCGATTAACACTCAAGATAATCGATTATTTCAGTCAGATATGCATTTTAAACTTCAAAATTAGACCAAGTTTCGAAAACCCTAGTCCCAATACACTAGGTTTCGAAAATCCCCAATTCCCAAACCTTAATTCATCTACTTAAGGTTCTCTAAGGCTCTCTGCAAAGTGAACAACCTTTTTCAAACAAAAGTTGAGAGTTGTGACTACCAGAGAACTGTTTGTTGGAGGAAAAAGGGGGCTTTTGGAACCTAGTGTGGGCTAGAAGCGATAAGAATCACTAAGTGGGTTTTCTTGGTGGATTGTGTGTTGTGTTGTCTCTGGGAAAGTTGTTCTTCATCTCTTATGTGACTCAAGAGAGGTGTTTTCGTTACCTTATCTTTTCAATTGTTATCTGATTGTAAAACTTGATTATAGTGACAGCGTTAATCCTCTATTTGAGTGATTAGCAACTGGACATTGGGTCTTTTGATCCGAACCAGTATAAATCTTCTGTGTAAGACTCTATCCTTACTCTATTTACGTTTACTCATCATTTTAATCGGTAAAATTTGGGGAAAATTTTTAAAACCTAATTTTTGTTAAGAAACCAATTCACCCCCCCCTTCTTGGTTTTTGTCCGGATACGCAAACATTCCGCTGCGTGATTCTAACAAGCACTAATGCAAAAAAGGCTTTTTACATCGGTTAAAATGGGCTTTCTACGTCGGTTAAAGCGGCGACATAGATACGGGGGTCATAGAAAGTAAGACTTTCTACGTCGGTTCCTAGGAACCGACGTAGAAAGGCCTACTTTCTATGAGCTATTATGATCGGTCAAACTGGTTCTGATCGGTCATAGAGCTATACTGATCGATCATAGCTGGTTCTGATCGGTCATAGGAAGACTTTCTACGTCGGTTAGTCAGGGAACCGACGTAGAAAGTCTTACTTTGTATGAGCTATTCTGATCGGTCACAACTGGTTCTGATCGGTCATAATACTTTCTATGTCGGTTAACACTGATAACCGACATAGAAAGTCTTACTTTCTAACTTTCTATAACCCCAGTATCTATATCGGTTAACAGTAACCGTGATTGTATGTGTTATCAATGTCGGTTATGCCTATAACCGACATAAAATGTTAAACTTTCTACGTCGGTTATGTTCATACCCGACGTAGAAAGTACTTTCTACGTCGGGTAATGGCATAACCGACGTAGAAAGTGTTATTTTTTTTTTTAAATCTGCATTTTCTTCACAGATGCTACCTTTCTTCGAGTAGACCTGCCTATTCATCACAGTTCCAGACAAATATTCACAGATCCAGTACAGACAGATATGCACAGGTCATATATAAATTTGCTACAGATATATATCCAGTACAGACAGATCCTGTTGCAGACAGATATGTACATATGAAACACATTGAAATCAATATATGTACAGACAGATCTAGTTCCAGACAGTTCATTTACTTAAACGAATGTAAATTTCCTAACTTAAATCAATTCAATCTAAATTGTTACAAGTCAAATTTCCTATGAAGATTGAATGCTTAAAAGGAAAGAAGCCCACTGCTCTCTAATATCGTCTAACACTTCAATCTTCATTGGAGATGAGTCTGTAAATGCCTACATATTGAAACATTTCAAATTTAGAAACCATTTACATAATTGGCATATTTAACTTAATTATAGTATATTTACCTCCCTCCATGAGCCCATAATATTTTTGTCTATGATGGTGTGCATGTGCTTCATCACATAATACCCGCACTCATGGCTTCCCGGTTGGCGTGGACACTACAAGTTAAATACATGTCAGTTTAACTTTAAATGACAAATTGAACAATAGTAAGAGGTGTTTGGTCACCTTTGGTGCAATATACGTCAACTTCTTTCTAGCATGAGATGGAAGGCCTTGCAACCTTAGGTGAGCTTCCAAAGCTCTACAAAAGGACAAATAATTTTGGTGTAAGTAGTGCACATATGATACAACAATTAAAAAAACCAAACTTACGCGTCTATGTGATTTCTAATATCCAAATCATTTGGTTTCTTGTGTAATGAACACAAGAGAATCACAAGAAATTGCCGAGGAACAATGATTATGAGCTGCCAATGACCCCTGCACGTTGAAATAATATTAGTAAAATTTCAGTTTTACATAAATGTGCATTAATTTATAAGATGTATACTTACTGATGCAAGTAAGGTGCTAAGTAGACTTCTTTGCCCCCAGTTTGAAATGCCTCTATTAAGTACGTTTGCACCTCTTCAGCTTTATTCCCAACGGACTGAATGGCAACAGGGTCAAGAAATCCATAGAGAAAGCGGATCTTCCTCTCAACACACAAACGATGTAAATAACTTCAACATTGAAAATAAATAAAGTTATAAAATAATGTACCAGTGAGAATATAAAAAATATGTAAATATACTTACATTTCCCAAAGATGCAACACTGATACACATAGCATATCAGTACCAGCGAGAATATCAAAAATATCCCTTTGGAGTAAGAAAAAAGGGATCGTCTTGGTCCTGCATACGACTTCGGGTGGCATATCTAACTATATGGGAGTGGTCCAGATAGTCGCGTCCGATGCACCGACTCGCTGTAAAGCGAGATGGTGGTGGTGGTGATTCATGCACAACTTCCTTTGCTTTTTCAACCTCTTTCTATACAAGTACCAAAAATCAATAACATTAATATACATCAACCTATCAAAAAATAATAAGTACTATCGTTCAATGCATAAATCAACCTCGTGCATGTGTTGGGATGGGTCTTGTTAATGAAACTGGCCATAAGATAAAATGGCCAGGTGCCTGTCCCACTGTTTGAACCTCTTCAGTGGGAATAGGGATTGGGGCAGCAGCATCCCGGACATCTACAACCACCACTCTGATCATATCATCTCCAATACTCTGGTGGTGGATGGTTGACCCCAATGCATACATTTTCCCTAAGGTAAACAAAGGATAAAATATGTTAGACTATATAATGCTTAACACTGTACCAAATACATGTCAAAGATATAATACGTACCGTATGCCACCAAATGCTCGGGAGGACCCGCAACATACAACTGACAGTCAGCAGTGTCATTAGGAGCAACCTCTGCCCCTCTATCAGGAGCATCACAACTCTCCTTTGTGCTGACATGAATTGGGGATGCCTCTCGTGCAGGGACAGAAGGTTGAGAGGACAAAGATGTCAACTCTGCTCGCATTGAGCTCAATAACTCTGCCTTCAGGTCAGAGTACACCTCATCTCGAATCTCCTTCCTAATTTGTTGTTTGAGGGACTCAAACTCTTGCTCATTCAGCTGCCTCAAAGAAGGAGTTGCCACGGGTGGGGCACCAAAGTACTGTCTAATGCCCACCCCTCGTCTAGCACCACGAACACGTCCAGGATGCTCTGGGGTACCAATGGCCACTGCCAATATATCCTGACGGCCATGTGGGTGGAATGATCCCTGAGTGCTCTGCTCAACCAACTCATCCTACAACACAAACGAATGATTTTTTAGCAAATACAAATGCCTATTGTAGTATAACATATATAATTAGTTTAGGATATGCTACTTACAATACGTTGAGCAACAACATTAGTTTGCTCAGATAAGTAATTCCCTGATGAGTTCTGGCGAGCTCTCTTCCATTTATCATGGCGTGAAGGGTGGGTGACAGAACTCACAACGGAGTCATCTGAAGGTAGACTTGAAGAAGTCTCCTTCATCATCTTCTCCTCCAATTTCTCATAACCCCCACGAGACAACCTGTGGGGGTGGATATTCTTTCTCTGAATATCCTGTGCCTTCTGCCTCTTGGCCTGTTGCATTCCATGTTAAATACCAAATTTAAAACCTCTATTTAAAAAAAATTACTGCAAACAAATGACAAATGTGCTAACCTGAAACCTAGGGTCTAATCGCTGAGTCCGAAATGCCTGCCATGTCTCCTCATCCAAAAACTGATACTGGTCACATGGGTTCTTGTTGCTCAATGCCCCATATATGTATCGACTGGTCAGATCACTCTTAAAACCTCTCCAGCGTTCCCCAGCATATGAGATCCACTTTGTCCTCAACAAAGTGGTGTTAGGGACATCATATGTGACCTACACAATAAAAATAACATGAAGTTCCCAAAAAGTTAAATATATATACATGTTAAATGCCAAATAAGAGTAGGTACCAGGATACTCTGCCAAATCTGGTTCTTCAGTGTCTCTGGAACATGGTCCCAATCCTCAATAAGAATACTAACCTTGCTTCTCCCAAGCAAGGCCACATAGCTAGTGAATCTAGCATTGTGCTCTCCAATGGCTCTACCAGTTTGCATGTCAAACTGGATAGGCAATTTCTGATCGGAGCTACGACTGATATTCAACTCCCTCAACCGTGTAGCACGCCTACCCTTTTTCCTGGTAGACGACTGACTTTGATCACCACCTTCTGTAGGAGGGGGGGACTGTGTAGGAGGAGGGGTACCAGATGAATCTGCCATATCTGTGTTCAAAGAAAAAAATAATAGTTATTAGTTTAGACAATATGACTGAAGATAAACAAAAAAGTGCATACATTAAAAAATAATACATTAAAATAATTTCATACATTATCAAGTTGGAACATTCTCCCAAAATCCTTCCATATGGTCATAACGTATGGCATGCACATCATCTATTTCTACATTAACACTCAAGTTTGGCATATTTGAAGAGAAACATGGTGTCTCGGGTATATCAAGTACTAATTCATCATTCTCATCAGAAGTATACATGGGTTTTCCTTGTAGAACCACTGACCATCCTTTGTTAGCGG
The DNA here is from genome assembly GCA_963425845.1 of Sphenostylis stenocarpa. Lineage (NCBI taxonomy): Eukaryota > Viridiplantae > Streptophyta > Magnoliopsida > Fabales > Fabaceae > Sphenostylis > Sphenostylis stenocarpa. The sequence continues at coordinate 46,425,429 of OY731406.1, forward strand.
GATCAGTGACATAAAACACTTGTTTTGCCTGAGATGCCATGATAAATGGTTCTTCGGTATAACGAGTATTTTCAAGGTTAACCAAGGTAAATCCAAGATCATCGGTGAAGATGCCAGTATTAAAATCAACCCACTTGCATTTAAAAATAGGTACTCTGAATATCGTGTAATCTATTACCCAAATCTCTTCAATTACACCAAAGTAGCCCATTGACGCCCTTATCGGATATTTATCCTTTGAACTCGAGAAATGCATTGATTCAGCCACCACCATGACTCCACTATTTTGCATTGTGCTTATTTCATCTTCTCCCTTTGTATAAAATGAATAGTTATTTATATCATACCCACCCCAACATATCACATCAAAGTTTGGCTCACATGCTAGCCACTTTAGTGTATCAGAAGCTGTTATGTCACCTTCAACTTGTTGTTTAAACCACTTCAAAAAGCTCTTGTTGTGTTCAGTGATCACCCACTTTTTAGGCATACGTGGATTATTTCGCTTCACAATCTCTTTATGAGCACTTAAGTAGGGGATGACTTCTTCACTGTTATTCAATATGTACAAATGCGCTTGAAGTACTTCATCTCGACACATTGTCACAACTTTTGCACCTCGAGTTCCTCTACCAAGACCTATTCCATGGTAACGAGTCTTAGGTAACCCTATAGGTTCAACTTCTGATAAGTAGTTTGTGCAAAACTCAATAGCTTCCTCTGCAATATATCTTTGAACAATTGATGCTTCAGGACGATATTGGTTCTTCACATACCCTTTTAATATTTTCATGTATCGCTCAAAAGGGTACATCCATCGTAAGAAAACTGGACCACAGATTCTAACTTCCCTGGCTAGATGAACAATCAAGTGAACCATAATATCAAAAAATGATGGAGGAAAGTACATCTCAAATTGACATAATATTACTGCAGCCTCATTCTCTAACTGATCCAAAACATCCGGGTCCATAACTTTACTACATATGGCATTAAAAAAAAATCATAATCGAGTTAAGGAATATCTAACATTGTCTGGTAAGATACCTCGAATAGCCACAGGTAGAAGTTGTTGCTGCATCAATACATGACAATCATGAGATTTTAACCCAAGCAATTTTAGATCTTTCATAGATACAAGTCTCTTCACATTGGAAGAGTAACCAAATGGAACCTTCACACCTCGTAAAAACTCACAAAAACTTCTTTTCTCTTTTTTAGACAGTGTGTGACATGCTGGAGGCAAGTATGTTCGGTTACCATGAGGTTGAGGAGTTAATTGTTCTCTTATACCCATTTCAACCATGTCCAAACGAGCATTGACACCATCTTTTGTTTTTCCTTGAATGTTAAGGAGTGTTCTGATGATACTGTCACACATTTTTCTCTACATGCATGACATCTATACAATGCCTCACATCAAGAACCCTCCAATATGGAAGAACAAAAAGGATTGACATTTTCTTCCATATACCTGTGGCTTTCTTTTGCGTCTTTCCAAACTCACACGAAATCGCACTTACTCGTTGATATACTTCTTCCCCACTTAAAGGTGTTGGGGCTGCATCATTTTCTTGACACCCGTTAAATGATTTTTTTAATTTACGATATGAATGGTTTGAAGGAAGAAATCTTTGGTGTCCAAGGTACACTGTTTTCCTTCCATGTTGTAGTTGATAGTGACATGTGTCTTCTTCACATATCGGGCAAGCTTTATGTCCCTTTGTGCTGTAGCCACTCAAATTACCATATGCTGGAAAGTCATTAATTGTACAAAATAACATTGCACGCAACTTGAATAAGTCACATGTGTACCCATGAAACACATCAACACCTTCCTCCCACAACATCTTCAACTCTTCAACCAATGGGCTTAAAAAAACATCAATGTCATTTCCAGGTTGTCTGGGACCCGGGATCATCAAAGATAGCATCAAGTACTTACGTTTCATACACAACCATGGAGGTAAGTTGTAAATAACTAACACCACAGGCCATGAACTATGTTTACTGCTTAAATTTCCATATGGATTCATTCCATCTGTAGCAAGTCCAAACCTAATGTTTCTTGGATCATTACCAAAATTCTGGAAGATGGAATCAATTTTTTTCCATTGCAATCCATCTGCCGGATGCCTCAATTGACCATCTTTAATACGACTATCTGCATGCCATCTAGTGAGCTTTGCATCATTTCCATTAGTGAATAATCGTTTCAACCTTGGAACAATGGGAAGATACCATAACACTTTTGCCGGGGTACCCTTCATTATATCATTGTCAGAATCACCATCCTTCTTCTTGTATCGTGATTCCCCGCATTGTGGACATTCGTGACAGTTCTCAAATTCTTTCGTGTACAACACACAATCATTCGGACATGCATGAAATTTTTGGTACTCCATACCCATTGGACACAATATCTTCTTAGCATCATAATTGCGGGTTGGCAATGTGTTACCTTCAGGGAGCATGTAACTCAACAACTCAAGCAATTCTGTGAAACTTTTATCAGTCCACCCATTCTTTGCCTTCACATTGAACAATTTTAGTACCGCCGACAATCGTGTGAACTTAGTACAATTTGTATACAAAGGCTCTTTTGCATCATTGGACAACTTCTCGTACACATGTGTATGTTGGAAGGCATCTTGTCCAAGCTCACGAATCATTTCCTCCAACTGATCATCCATCTCTAGATCAACTTCTTCTTTGTCTTCTACACTTGGCATGTTTAATAATTCACCATGCCATGTCCACTTTATGTAACTCTTTAGGAAACCATCACAAAGAACATGTTCCCGAATAACTTCAGTCGATAATCTTCGCTCATTCAAGCAGTTAACACAAGGGCAATAGAATCTCCCATCATTATCCGGAACATTCATCTTAGCAAATTCAAGGAATTGTTCTACTCCACTCTCATATTCATTTGTTGTTCGTCTATAATTGATCCAACTCCGATCCATTGTTACAAATCTAATTTTCAAAATCAAATTAGCTACGAAAACACGAAATAACTACATTATAATGCCTACACGAAATCCAACTCCACTCTCAAAATAACTACATTATAATACAAATCTAATTTTCAAAATCAAAATCACGAAACACATTCAAATGCCTACGTGAAACACATTCAAATGACTAAACTACTTACAATACATCTCTAAATTAGCTAAAGGCACCTGTGATGTTTCCCTCTCTTGACAGCATTATTACTTACTAGATTCAATACTGTAAACCTACAATGGCTAAAGCAAGCACGAAAACTTACCTCTTGAAGACCTACAGAGGTGGCAGGTGGCGTGACGTGCAGAGCTGGGTGGGGAGAAACGTATCCCAGGCGACGGGCACCAGTAGCAGCAGGCGGCACGAAGCGTTGGCAGGTGGCGTGACGAGCAAATGTGGGTGCGGAGAAACGTACACAGCCGAACGGGGAGCTCTGCTATGGGTGAACTGATGAAAAGAAATGGAGCGTAGGGAGAAACATACAGGGGAGCTCTGCTATGGGGGAAGTGATGAAATGTGTAAAACAGAAGATACTATGTCGGTTGCCCTAACACCCGTCATCAAAGACACTTTCTATGTCGGGTAAATTTTACCCGACATAGAAAGTTCACTTTCTATGTCGGTTAAATGTTACCCGACATAGAAAGTTAACTTTCTATGTCGGGTAAATCTTAACCGACGTAGAAAGTGAACTTTCTATGTCGGGTAAGATTTAACCGACATAGAAAGTTAACTTTCCACTTACTATGTCGGTTAAAACTTACCCGACATAGAAAGTTTATGATTTTATTACAAAAATGCCACCGCGCCACATACTATGACGGGTGGACTACGACCGTGATAAAAACCCGTCATAGAAAGCTATTTTTCCACTAGTGAGGTGGTATCAGAGCTTGCTTTGATAGTCATTCAATTTTACGAAAATGGCCGGACAAAATCAAACGTTTGCCGAAGGTGCTTCTATCAATAGACCCCCACTTTTTGCGGGTCAAAATTATCCTTTCTGGAAAGTTAGAATGCAAATCTTTTTAGAGTTTGTTCATTGAGGTGTTTAGGACGCTATTTTAAATGGTCCCTATATTTCTAAAGTTTCTGAAAATGGAGTAGATGTTCCTAAACCATTTTCTAGATGGACGGCGGAGGAAAATAGAAAAGCTCAATTTGATGTTAGGGCTAGAAATATTATTTCATCTGCGTTAACCCTTGATGAGTTTTACAGGATCTCTGTTTGTAAAAGTGCTCAAGAGATGTGGGAAATGTTGAGAGTGACCCACGAAGGTACCGATGACGTTAAGAGAGCACGGAAAAATTCTCTAATCCAAGAATATGAGATGTTCCGAATGCAACAAGGAGAAACGATATTTGACGTTCAAAAGCGTTTGACACACATTGTGAACCATCTCACCGGATTAGGTAAAATTTTTGATGTTGATGAATTAAACGTAAAAATTTTGAAATCTTTGGATAGGAAATGGCAACCTAAGGTGACGGCCATCTCGGAATCACAAAACCTTGTCACAATGTCTATGGCGGCGCTCTTTGGAAAGTTGAGAGAGCATGAGCTAGAACTAGGAAGGCTAAATGATGAAGAAGGTCAACACCAAAAGAGGAACTTAGTCTTCAAAATTGAAATTTCCAAAGGTAAGAGTAAAAAGGAAGAAGAAGACTCGGAGAATGAAGAAGAAGAATTGAGTCTCATGATTAAGAAATTTACCAAATTCATGAAAGCCAAAGGAAGGCATCCATTCAAAGGTAAGGGAAATGTAAGAGAAAATACTTCCTTAAATATCAAATGTTATGGTTGTGGTGAAACAGGACATGTGAAGACCGAATGTCCAAACAAGAAAAATGAAGATAACAAAGGCAAAAAGTTCTTCAAGAAGAAAGCCTACATCGCTTGGGACAATAGTGATTCGAGTTCGGAGTCAAGTGATTCGGAAATAGAAGCTAATATTTGCTTAATGGCAAACGACTCATCTTCAAGTGATGATGAAAATAATTTTGATGAATTACAAAATGCTTATGAAGAATTGTTTAATGTTTTTAAGGACTTGAAAAATGAATACAAAGCTGTGAAAAAGAGTTTAAATAGATCTGAAAAGGAGGTGGAGTCCTTAAAAACGAAAATTGCATGTTTAGAGGAAAAGAAAACCTTAGAAACAAATATTGTATGTATAGATGAAAAAGATGATAAGAATATAGCATGTGCATCTTGTAAAGAGTATGAATATGACATTGATATACTTAATCATTTGCTTGATAAAGCCGAGAAGGAAATAAGTAATAATAATAAGGATAAAGTTGTTATTGCTCAAAATAGAGAAAACCATCATATTCCTTTGAAAAAGCCTAAAACTAAAAATAAAAGAGTATGGGTTGAAAAAGGAACTAAAGCATCTATTGTTAGAAATGTATCATATTCAAAAGCTACATCTAAAGCATGCTTTTATTGTATGAAACATGGTCATACTTCAAATAGATGTAAAATTAAACATTTTGGTGTTCCTAAAGGAAAATATATTTGGGTTCCTTTAATTAAATGAATTGTTTGTCTCTAACCCCAAGGACCCAAAAGTTATGGGGACCTAAGTTTACTATGTTCTTATTTTGTAGGAAACTTCCAAATCAAAGAAGTCTATGTGGTATCTTGATAGTGGATGCTCAAAACATATGACCGGAGACAAAACGAAATTTGTAAGTTTCAAAGCTAAAGAACAAGGATATGTAACCTATGGGGACAACAACAAAGGAAAGATACTTGGAATTGGAAATATAGGTGGTGCAAACACTTTGGAGATAAAGGATGTGCTTCTTGTTGATGGGTTAAAGCATAATTGTAGACCCCAAATCTTGCCCGGTCTCAAAATAAGAGCAGAAGACCTACTATTCGAAGATGGACGAAGCCTAAAAAGCCATTAGGAGAGACTATTAGGCCCCATGTTAGAGTAGGAAGGATTTTCTGTACAAAAATAAGGATTTTCGCCTTCAGAGGTCGAGACCGCCGTCTCGCTCTTCGGGACCGCCGTCTCGCCATTACTGCAAGTCGAGACCGTCGTCTCGCTTGGCGAGACGGCCGTCTCACCACCTGTGAATGACGAGACCCCCCTCCCGTTTTGCGACAAGGACCTCTCGTTTCTGGAAAAGTCGAGACTGTTGTCCCGAATGGTGAGACGACCATCTTGACCTTGTCAGACGAGACAGCCGTCTCGACCTGACAGGCGCGAATCCCTATAAATAGTGAGCGCTCCCCCCTCATTTCACACAGATCTTCCACTTTCCCTTCTACACTTTCTTCAAATCTCTTCCTAGAGTCTCTCCGAAGCGTTTTTAGAGTTTCTGAGAGTTTTTAAGAGCTTTTTTATAGCGTTTTCGAGAGTTTTCCGGCGTTGTAAGAGTGAGGGGCTGCCAAAACGCACCCTACTTTTCAGAATATTAATTAAAAAGCTTGCTTCAGAGGTTTCTTCACTCTCTCTCTCTTTTACTGTCTTTATTTTTATGATTAAATTGCATGATAGACATTAGGGCCATGTAGTCGTTATTTTAATTCCGTAAATAAAAGGGTAAAAGCGTCTTTTCAAAAGTTTATTTATCAAACAGCTGGCCTATCATAGGGAACCCGAAAGGGGCATCGTAAGGGAACTAACATTTCCCTTACACGTAACTAACTCCCTTACCTAACTCTGGTTTTAACGACCAAAGTTGGTTTTTCGAAAACCAACGCCTTTTTTCCTCCTTTTTCAATGTTTCCGGTAAAAACATCGGTGGCGACTCCATAAGAACCCTTTCAAATTAGTTCTTGGGTTAGCCCGGTTATCGGACAACACAAGAACACCTTTTCAAAAAAACCTAGCCTCTAGGTTCAGTCTGGTTATCAGACAACCTAAAGGCATTGTAACCACATCCATAAAAACGCGAAAAATTGGAAAGTTGGAACCATCGCGTCGCTCCGACCGCCTCTTTTTGACGGCGGCAACAGATGGCGACTCCACTGGGGACGCCTAGAGAGTTGATCCCATTTAGTGATGGGCCAGTTTAATAAATAAACTAAGAAATTTCGCTTTTACCCTACCTTGTATTATAACATGCTTTAATTGTTTGGCTTTAATAACTGTTGTTTGTTTATGATTACGCAATTGTTTGAAATACAAACTGTACACAAACCTTTGCACACAACAGTTCCCTCTATACCCGGGGGCAAGTGAGAAATCCATAGGGAGTGGGTGGCAGGTACGGTTCGCTCTAGTGATGGCCTTGAGCCCACCAGTGTGATCGGAAACTACCACTCAAGGTGATAACCTTCCTCTTTTGGCACAAAGACTGACTATGGCCTTAGTGCTAAGCATGGTCGGAAGGCTGGAGAGTGGGGACCCTATAATGGGGGCACCTTGGGGGCCTTAGCCTTGGTGAGAACAGTTAGAACCCACCTTCGCCAATGCACTTTTCTACAGGAAAACCCTACCTCGTGATTAAAATGACTTCTCGCCTATTCGCGGATGATTGAATTGTGTACGCATTTGTTTGTTGCATAGCATAACCAAACAACAGAAAAATCACAAAAAACATTTTTTTGGAATCAACGCCCTTATCTCGGACAGTCTGCCTTTTAGCTAGCCTGGTTTCAGGTTCTTTGTAAGCTAAGTAGCCACGCAGTCCGACAGAAGAGATAAGGGACGCTAAACATTATTCTTTCGCATAAAGTCATTTTTATCTCGGACAGTCTGCCTTTTAGCTAGCCTGGTTTCAGGTTCTTTGTAAGCTAAGTAGCCACGCAGTCCGACAGAATAGATAAAAGGCTATAAAATAAAAGGCTCAAAATAAAATCAAATAAAACCCAAATCAAATAAAAAATAAATGGGACCTTGTTCATAAACATTAAATTCATAAGTCATTCATATAGGTAGTTTATTTTTCCAAAAAATAAATACGTCAATACCATCATACATCATGTAGAAATAAAACATGATAAATAGGGAAAATAAACACTCACATTCATACCTACAATAAGCATCATATTCATAAAACATGCATTTTGGTTTTAGAAAATGGAGGGGACTGGTAGACAATTGAAGAAAGTGGACATTCCCCGGTACCATACTGAGAAGTTGGAACGAATTTGCACGATAATGCCACTAGAGGTCCGCTTCGACTTTGAAAAATCCTATGGATAGATCCTCGACCTGCTGAAGATCTATGTCAATACCATCTTTATCAGGGTTCTAGTTCTTTTCTGGAACTCCAGTCTGCGCTGCTTCGAATTTCCGCAGTTCGACATGGTGCCCACTTTGGAGGGGTATGAGATTATGCTAAAATGGCCCAAATCAACCGGGGTCCATATCTGCCACGGGGCATACACTCCTGCGGCACAAGTCATTGCCATCATCTGATTACCATTTCGGCAGACTACCCTGATAGGAAAAGGGAACATCCAGGGTTGGAAAGTCTCAATGTTAGAAGACCATCTGTCCACTTTGGCTGAAAGGGCAGAATGGGTCGCTTTTAACAAAACCCTGTCCTTGATTATATTTGGAACAATTTTGTTTCCCTTCCACATCGACACAGTGGATCAAGCCGTCATGGACGCCTTCTTCGCCTGGGACATGAACTCAAAGAGTCCCTTGCCTGCAATTCTTGCCGACACCTTACTCTCGGTGGAATTTTGCTGCCAAAAGCAAGGAAAAACACTCCGTTGTTGCTCTTCACTACTTTTTGTGTGGGGAATCACACATTTCTACGCCTCTGGTCACATGGGGATGTTCCCCGACCCTTTGAGGAGCTTCTCCAAAATCCCTCTCCACCGATGCCTAACCTCAGAGTGGAAGGACGAGTTGGAACAATGGGACGCCAAACAATTATCCTGGGTTTGCCCTTGGTTCCGACCCGGTCCAGTCCTCATCAGATGTGGGGATTATCCAAACGTACCGTTGATAGGACTCAGGGGTTTCATAGCCTATTCACCTAGAGTAGCTATGAGACAACTCATGAGGACTCAAACTACAATATCCCGAGGGGAGCTCGGAGGACTGTGTTTCTTCGGAGACCCATGCACAATGCCTTTAGGTTGTCCGATAACCGAGCTGAACCTAGGGACGAGGTTTTCGAAAAAGTGTTCTTGGATTGTCCAATAATCGGGCTAACCCAATGACTAATTTTGAAGGATTCTTATGGAGTCGCCACCGATGTTTTTACCGAAAACATCAAAAAAGGAGGAAAAAGGCGTTGGTTTTCGAAAACCAACTTTGGTCGTTAAAACCAGAGTTTAGGTAAGGGAGTTAGTTACGTGTAAGGGAAGTGTTAATTCCCTTACAATGCCCCTTTCTGGTTCCCTATGATAGGCCAGCTATTTAATAAATAAACTTTGTGAAAAGACGCTTTTACCCTTTTATTTACGGAATTAAAGTAACGACTACATGACCCTAATATCCATTATGCTATTTAATCATGAAAGTAAAGGCAATAAAGAGAGGGAGAGAAAGAAGAAACCTCCGAAGCAAGCTCTTTAATTAATTTCTTGAAAATTAGGGTGCGTTTTGGCAGCCCTTCGCTCTTTACAACGCCGAAAATCTCTCAGAAACGCTATAAAAATCTCTGAGAAACTCTCAGAAACTCCGGAAATGCTTCGGAGGGGTTCTAGGAAGAGAATTTGAAGAAGTTGTAGAAGGAAAAGTGGAAGAACTGTGTGAAATGAAGGGGGGAAGTGCTACTATTTATAGGAATTCACGCCTGTCAGGTCGAGACGGCCGTCTCGCCATTCGGGACGGCCGTCTCGCCTTGCAAAAGTGGCGAGACCGCCGTCTCGTTTGGCGAGATGGCGGTATCGACTTTTCCAAAAAACGCCAATCGGGAGGGGGGTCTCACCATTTGCAAGTGGCGAGACGGTCGTCTCGCCAAATGAGACGGCGGTCTCGCCAAATGAGATGGCGGTCTCGACTTGCAGAAGTGGCGAGGCTGCGGTCTCGACCTCTAAAGGCGAAAATCCTTATTTTTATGTATAAAACCCTTCCTATTCTAGAATGGGGCCTAATAGTCTCTCCTAATGGCTTCTTAGGCTTAATCCATCTTCGAAAAGGAGGTCTTCTGGTCTTATTATGAGGCCGGGCAAGATTAGGGGTCTACAGCTGCCCCCTGTAGACCCCAAATCTTGCCCGGCCTGCAAATAAAGAGTAGAAGACCTCCTATTCGAAGATGGACGAAGCCTAACAAGCCACTAGGAGAGACTATTAGGCCCCATACTAGGATAGGAAGGATTTTCGGCACAAAAATAAAGTTTCTCGCCCTTTTGGGACGAGACCGCCGTCTCGTTTGGCGAGATGGCGGTCTCGCTTTCCCAGACGGCATTCTCGCCACTTTGGCATGGCGAGACGGCAGTCTCGACCCTGTCAGACGAGAACGGCGATCTCGCCACTGTCAGGCGCGAAAACCTATAAATAGGGGCTCCCTCCCCTTTCTCTAGGATTTCTCTCTCTAGAATCCCTCCGACGCATTTCCGGAGCTTCTGAGTGTCTTTAGAGTGATTTCTGAGCGTTTCGAGAGGTTTCCGACACTGTAGAGTGAAGGGTTACCACAAAGCACCCTCTTTTTTTAAAGAGAATTAATAGAAGAAGCGTGCTTCGGAGGTTTACATTCTCCCTCTCCACTTTTACCGCTTTATTTAAATTACGCAATAGATAGGGCCATGTAGTCATAATATTTTAATTCCGCAAATAAAAGGGCAAAAGCGTGTTTTTTCGGTTTATTTATTAACAAAATAGCTGGCCTGTCATAGGGAACCCGAAAGGGGTGTCGTAAAGGAACTAACACTTCCTTTACACATAACTAACTCCCTTACCCAACTCTGGTTCTAATGACCAAAGTTGGTTTTTCGAAAACCAACGCCTTTTAAACTCCTTTTCCGATGTTTCCGGTAAAAACATCAGTGGCGACTCCACAGAACCCTTCAAAAATTAGTCCTTGGGTTAGCCCGGTTATCAGACAACCCAAAGACGACCTTTCGAAAACCTCGCCCCTAGGTTAGCCCGGTTATCGGACAACCTAAAGGCGTTGTAACCACCCATAAAAAATGCGAAAACAAGAGGGTCGAAACCATCGCGTCGCTCCGACCGCCTCTCTTTTTGACGGCGGCGACAGATGGCGACTCCACTGGGGAAGCCTCAAGAGTTGATCCCATTTAGTGATGGGCCGGCTTAAAAATAAATAAACCAAGAAAATAACGCTTTTGCCCTTAACTTGTATTATAACATGTTTTATGGTTTGGCTTTAATAACTGTTGCTTGTTTATACTTACGCAATTGTGTGAAATACAAACTGTACACAAACCCTTGCACACTACAGTTCCCTCTATACCCGGGGGCAAGTGAGAAATCCATAGGGAGTGGGCGGCAGGTACGGTTTGCTGTAGTGAGGGCCTTGAGCCCACCAGTGTGATCGGAAACCACCACTCAAGGTGATAACCTTCCTCTTTTGGCACAAAGACTGACTATGGCCTTAGTGCTAAGCATGGTCGGAAGGCTGGAGAGTGGGGACCCTATAATGGGGGCACCTTGGGGGCCTTAGCCTTAGTGAGGACAGTTAGAACCTACCTTCGCCAATGCACTTTTCTGCAGGAAAATCCTACCTCGTGATTAAAACGACTTCTTGCCTGCTCGTGAATGATCGAATTGTGTGTGCATATGTTTGTTGCATTTGTCTGTTGCATAGCATAATCGAACAACAGAAAAATCACAAAAAAAAAAAATAATAATAATAATATTTTTTTCAATAAACATCCTTATCTCAGACAGTCTGCCTTTTAGCTAGCCTGATTTCAGGTTCTTTGTAAGCTAAGTAGCCACGCAGTCCGACAAAAGAGATAAGGGATGCTAAATATTTTTCGCATAAAGCCACATTTTATCTCGGACAGTCTGCCTTTTAGCTAGCATGGTTTCAGGTTATTTGCAAGCTAAGTAGCCACGCAGTTCCGACAGAAGAGATAAAAGGCTAAAAAATAAAAATAAATAAAATAATAATAACAAAATCAAAACATTTATAAAATAATTTTGACAAAGTCGTATCGTTCATATTACATCATGTCATAAGTGGAAAAACCAAGAGAGAAAAATAAGTGCGTAAGGAAAGTATGCATACGCATCATTTTAATAAACCCCTAAAAAATGGGTCTTAGAGGCGTTTTTTGGGAAAATTACTAGGCAAATCCCCTATGGGGATTTGTAACTTGGTTCTTCACCCTTTTCTCTTCGTTTTGACATGCTGTGCGTTGTAGACCCCTAATTTTGCCCGGCCTCTCAAAATAAAAGCTAGGAAAACTTCATACAGTTCACCCAGCTTCACATCAAAGAAAAAACGAGAAAAGACCTCCCGCAACAAGACGGAGTTCACCCATCCACACAATAAAGACTAAAGAGACTTCCTACACGAAGAAAAAGCTCGCCCGACATCTTAATGAATGCCAAGAAGACTTCCTATATGAAGATAAAGCTTCCACGGACACACATCGGCATCAAACAACGTCCGAAAAAGGAAAGGAAAGCTTCCCAGGGGTCCCAAAACGCGAAGACAGGCCAAGACAGGTTGGGACAGCCGTCCCAAACTGGGACGGCCGTCCCAAACGCCAAAACGCAAGTGGGACGCACGTCTCACCTTTGGGACGCACGTCCCAAACCCCAAAACACAGTTGGGACGGCCGTCCCAAACCCAACAGGCCGTCCCAGATTGACCCAGTGCAAAATGTGCATTTGGGACGGCCGTCCCAACCCAGACGGCCGTCCCAGATGTCCAGGCAGCGAAATCTATAAATAGCAGCCTCATTTTGTCATTCTCCACACCCCAGACAACTCCCAGACTTGTCTTCTTCTCTCCCTCCTTCGAATGATCTCTCTGATTGCCTTTAATAGGTAACAATCAGTTAAGGAATTTGTATTCCGGCATTCGATTCTTCTAGAAAATTTAGTCGAGTCGAGTTTATTCGAGATGAGAGTCATTGTAGAGCGAAGGATTGCCGCAAAGCGTCCTCTGTATAAAAGACTTATAATATAAAGCTTGCTTCGGAGGTTCTTCTCAATTCTCTTCCCTTTTATTGCTTTATTTACTGTTTTCTGTATGAAATGTAGATAAAACCATGTAGAGGCCATATTTAAATACTATACAAATAAAATAAGGGTAATAGCGTAATTTCTTGTAATCTTTACTTAAATGAACTAATCCGTCATAGGGAACCCGAAAGGGGCGTTGTGGGGTGCTAATACCTTCCCCACACGTAACTAACTCCCTTACCCGACTCTGGTTATAATGGCCAAGTTTGGTTTTTATTAAAATCAATGCCTTTTTCTCCTTTTCCAATGTTTATGGTCAAAACATTGGTGGCGACTCCAAAAGAACCCTTTTCGAAAACCTTGCTTCTATTAGAGGATAGTTCAGCGTTGAGCGCCTCGGAAGCAATGAACATATTTTTAACAAATAACGCGAGTCTCAACCATCTTTTCGCGACCGCTCGCATTAACGTTCGAGATGTCCCAGGACGTCGGAATGGACGGCAGCGACAGATGGCGACTCCGCTGGGGAAGCTAGAGAGTTGATCCCATTCAGTGACGGATAAATTCTAACTAAGTAAAGATTTGAAATTACACCTTTACCCTTTTCTGTATTTTATTGTATGGCTTTAATAACTGTTGTATGATTATTTCTGCAAATTGTTTGAAATACAAACTACACACAAAAACCCTTGCACACAACAGTCCCTCTATACCCGGGGGCAAGAGTGAATACCTATAGGGAGTGGGTGGCAGATACGACCGACTTGTTGGCACACGGGGCTACAACCGTTGTCGGAAACCACCAACTCAAGGTGATAACTCTCTTCTTTTGGTCTAAGGATGTCGCCACGGAGTTCCGTGCATGACCCAAGGACTGAGAGATTGAGAGGTCCCTATAATGGGGGCACCTTGGGGACCTTTGGCCTTGGTGAGAACAATTAGAACCGCCTAAACCAAGCACGTTTCTGCAGGAAAACCCTACCTCGTGATTAAATAAGCATGGCTCTGCTCATGGATGTATGAATTGTGTGTGCATACGTTTGCTGCATTTGTATTGATGCATTGGCATAGGGTAATCATACAACAAACAAAAAAATGAAAAACCCTAAAAATCACAAAAAGTGATAAGATAAAAGACCTTTATCTCAGACAGTCTTCAGTTAAGCTAGCCTGGTTTCAGGTTCTTTGTAAGCTAAGTAGCCACGTTGACCGACAGAAGAGATAAAGGGTCATAAAAAATATAAAAAACAACTTTAAACCAATAAAACTTTTTTTTTTATATAATAAAAGATTCTTGGCAAAGTTGTATCATTCATACCACATCATCCAATAAGTGGCAAAATTAAGAGAGAAAATAAATGCACTAAGAAAGGTATGCATAAAAATCATCATAATAAAATCTCTCATACATAAACACATTCATGCCAGGATACACCAATCATTTAAAAAGCTATAATAAAAATTGTTAAAATCATTTAGAAAGTGGCTGGTCTTCCGCCCGTCCTCACTCGTGCTCAGAAAGCCAAGAAGATGGAACATCTGGAGGAACAAAACCGAAAGCTCACTACTGAGCTTAATACGCTAAAAGATCAAATGGCTCAAATGCTGGAAATGATGCGCCAGCAGAATATCCATAAGGAGGGTCCCCAAAGTGGACAAGCCTCTCACCAAGAAGAGGAAGAGGGACCCAATGATGAGCATAACCAATCTGATACAAGGGCTGTGCATATTCATGCTCCACAAGTATCAAAACAACAGCTGACTGCCCTTGAAGAGCGATTAAGAGCCATGGAGGGGCATAATTTTGATGTTAAAGAGGCAGCTGATATGTGCCTCGTCAAAAATATCCAATTCCCTAACAAGTTCAAAACTCCGGACTTCCCAAAATACATGGGAATGACCTGCCCAAGAAGCCATCTTACAATGTACTGCCGTAAGATGGCTGCATATGCGGATAATGAAAAGCTCTCGATCCACTCGCTTTCAGAAAGCTTAGCCGAATCAGCCCTAAATTGGTATATGCAACTGGAAGGAGGGCAAATCCAAACCTGGAGACATCCGCGCGATGCTTTTCTTCGTCGCAATAAATACAATATTGATCTGACCCCTGAAAGAGCAGATCTACAACTACTAAGCAAGAAAAATGACGAATCTTTTAAAGCATATGCTCAAAGATGGAGGGAATTGGCAGCACAAGTGGAACCTCCTCTGTCCGACAAGGAAACTACATCAATGTTCATCAATTCTTTGACCGGTCCCTATTATGACAAAATGATAGGGAACACATCAACACTCTTTGCGGATGTGGTCATTATAGGAGAAAGAGTAGAGCAAGGTCTAAAAAGTGGAAGAATTGCACAACAAACCTCCTCCAATTCCTCTACTCAAAACTTTAAAAAGAACTTTGGAAAGAAGAAGGAAGGAGACGTAAATGCTATCAACTTCGCCACTCCTTCGTCCTCCTCGCAGCAGACCAAGTCACGCAGGCCGGAAAGGAAGTTCACCCCAATACCCACTTCCTATGGAAGCCTGCTGCTAAAATTGTTGGATGCCAAACTCCTAGTGCGCGTCCCTCCCAAGAAAATGGAGCCACCATATCCAGAATGGTATAAGCCAAACGAAAAATGCAACTATCATTCAGACGCTCCGGGACATTCTGTAGATAACTGTATGACCTTAAAGCATAAGGTCCAAGATTTAATAGACGCAGGATGGATTACTTTCGACGCGTCAACTCCAAAAGTGGATGACCAGCCCTTATCAAAGCCCGAATGAAAGACGGGATAAGGAAGACCAGAAATCTAGGGCTCATCATTTTTATCATCTCTAAAAATGTAATAAAAAATATATAAAAATATATCGAAAAGCTTCCGATGTACTCCTCGTGATCCCTGCCCATGATCACGAGATTTTTTGTTAATAAGGGCTTTGTAAATATTTTCTTTCTATCAATACAATGAGGCATTTTTTTCATAATATTCATATTCTCTGTTATTCTTTTCCCTCTTACACATTTAATAAAGAAATCTAAAACAAAGCATAACCATAATAGTCATGTCTGTGATTGAAAACTCCCTGGAAGATCTGAAAGCTAAAGATGAATGGACTGAGTCAGACAGTGAGGAGGAGACCATTTCCCCGGACATGCAAAGACTGTTGGAAAAAGAATCTCAATCAATACAGCCCCATCAGGAGAAAACTGAGGCCATCAATTTGGGACAAGAAGATAATAAGAAAGAAGTAAATATTGGAACCTGTAGACCCCTAATTTTGCCCGGTTTCTCGAATAAAGGTAAAAGAGATCACCCGTAACAAGACAAAGCTCGTCTGACATTACAAATAAGAGCCAAGGAGACTTCCTATATGAAGATAAAGCTTCAACATACATCTATCGGCATCAACTGACGTCCAAAACAGGAAAGGAAGGCTTCCCGGAGTCCCGAAACGCGAAACTGGCCAGAACAAGTCGAGACGGCCGTCCCAAAGTTGGGACGACCATCCCAAACCTGCCCCAACCAGTTGGGACGCGCGTCCCGAAGTTGGGACGGCCGTCCCAAGTCCCAGTTTAAGTGGGACGGCCGTCCCGGGTTCCCAGGGGTCCCAGCCTGTGTAAAAATGCCATTTGGGACGGTCGTCCCAGTCCAGACGGCCGTCCCACTCCAGACGGCGGTCCCGAAGTGCGCCAGCTGCGAAAACTATAAATAGGAGGCTCATTTGCCACTTTTTCACACCACAGACACTCCAGAGAGCTCTGAAACACTTTCTAAAACTCAGAGCACTTGTCTACTTCTCTCTTTCTCTTGAATGATCTTTCCGATTGCCTTAAATAGGTAACAATCGGTTAAGGAATTTTATTCTGGCATTCGATTCTTCTTTAAATTTTTAGTGGAGTCGATCTTGTATTAGTGAAGAGAGTCTGTGTAGAGAGAGGGGTTGCCAAAACGCATCCTCACAGTTCGAGATTCTCAATACAAAGCTTGCTACGGAGGTTCTTTTCAATTCTCTTCTCTTTTATTGCTTTATTTGTTG
The DNA here is from genome assembly GCA_963425845.1 of Sphenostylis stenocarpa. Taxonomy (NCBI): domain Eukaryota; kingdom Viridiplantae; phylum Streptophyta; class Magnoliopsida; order Fabales; family Fabaceae; genus Sphenostylis; species Sphenostylis stenocarpa. The sequence continues at coordinate 46,442,495 of OY731406.1, forward strand.
TTTTATTTAGCTTTATTGTTTATACCATGTAGAATAAAATCATGTAGATAGCCATTTAATATTATAGGGTAATCGCGTAATTTCTCGTAGTCTTTACTTAAATGAATTAATCTGTCATAGGGAACCCGAAAGGGGCGTTGTGGGGTGCTAACACCTTCCCCACACGTAACTAACTCCCTTACCTAACTCTAGTTATAATGGCCAAGTCTGGTTTTTATTAAAAACAACGCCTTTTCATCCTTTTCCAATGTTTATGGTCAAAATATTGGTGGCGACTCCATAAGAACCCCTTTTCGAAAACCTTGCTTTTTCAATGTTGAAGCAATGAACATATTTTAGAACAAATACGCGAGTCTAAACCATCTTTTCGCGACCGCCCGCATAAACGTTTCGAGACGTCCCCCGGACGTCGAAAGGGACGGCGGCGACAGATGGCGACTCCACTGGGGAAGCTAGAGAGTTGATCCCATTTAGTGACAGATAAATTCAAACTAAGCAATGATTTGAAATTACGCCTTTACCCTTTGTATGTTTTTACTGTATGGCTTTGATAACTGCTGTATGATTATTTCTGCAAATTGTTTGAAATACAAACTGCACACAAAAACCCTTGCACACAACAGTCCCTCTATACCCGGGGGCAAGAGTGAATACCTATAGGGAGTGGGTGGTAGATACGATCGGTTAGTTGGCACACGGGGCTACTGCCGTTGTCGGAAAACCACCAACTCAAGGTGATAACTCTCTTCTTTTGGTCTAAGGGTGTCGCCGCGGAGTTCCGTGCATGACCCGAGGATCGAGAGATTGAGAGGTCCCTATAATAGGGGCACCTTGGGGACCTTTGGCCTGGTGAGAACAGTTAGAACCACCTAAACCAAGCACGTTTCTGCAGGAAAACCCTACCTCGTGATTAAATAAGCGTGGCTTTGCTCGTGGATGTGTGAATTGTGTGTGCATTCGTTTGTTGCATTTGTATTGATGCATTAGCATAGGGTAATCATACAACAGACAAAAAAAAAACCTAATAATCATAAAAAGGGAAAAAGATAGTACTCTCTTCATTAAAATCCATAAACATTCATATAGATAAGCTTTCTTTTCCAGAAAAACCCAGTATTATCATACATCATATTAGGAATGAAACATGATAATACCTAGAAAAATAAATACTTGCATACATGCATTTACAAAAACCCATCCTCATATCATGCATTTATCACTTCTGTTAGATAATGGAGGGATCTGGTAGTAGACAAATAAAGAAAGTGGAGATCCTTCTGTACCGTGTAGAGAAGCTAAGGCAATTGTGTACTTACATGCCACCGGAGATCTGTGCTAGTTTTGAGAAATCTTATGGAAGAATTCTTGACCTCCTAAAGATCAGCATCAATCCAATGTTTGTGAGAGCATTGGCTCATTTCTGGAATCCCAATCTACACTGCTTTGAATTCTCGCATTTTGACCTGGTACCAACCTTAGAGGAATACGAACTCATGGTTAGATGGCCTCAGTCAATTGGAGTTTATGTCTACTCAGGAGAATATACGACCGTGAGCAAGGTTGCTACTATCATACGACTGCCTTCTCATCAATCTGCCCTACAGGGGAAAGGAAATGTCCGAGGTTGGAAAATATCCGTAATAGAAGACCACTTGACCTCTTTAGCTGAAAAGAAAGATTGGTCTACATTCAACAAAACTCTAGCACTGGCAATGTTCGGAATCATATTATTCCCATTTCATGCGAATATTGTGGATCATGCTGCGATGGATGCATTCTTTGCCTGGGATGTGTATTCAAAAAGTCCTATACCTACAATCCTTGCTGATACCCTGCTCTCTGTAGAATTTTGCCGACAGAAACAGGGAAAAACACTCAGATGTTGTACTCCACTGCTATATGTATGGGGTGTTACTCACTTTTACGCCTCAAGCCACATGGGTGTATTTCCTGATCCTTTAAGAAGTTTCTCAAAAATCCCTCTTCGACATCGTCAAGCCTTAGAGTGGAAAACCGAGTTAGAAAACTGGAACATAGAGCATGTATCATGGGTTTGCCCTTGGTTCCGACCCGGTTATATTCTCATACGATGCGGAGACTACCTGAGTATACCACTTCTAGGTCTCAGAGGTTGTATAGCTTACTCTCCTAAAATGGCTATGAGACAACTTATGAGAACTCAGACTGCGCCAACCCAAGAAGAGCTCAGAGAGCTGAGTCTATGCCACTATTCCCATAACTTTGAAGAAGTATCTGCTGTCCGGAAAGCATGGGAAAGACCAGTCTACCTGGGGGATAAAGAACTCGGAAAGGCTCAGGTATCTACATCCCTTGAATATGAAGAATGGAGGAAAAATAGAGGGATACCCCTACCATCTGATGCATTCACTAAAGCGTTGGTCAGCGAAGAGCTACAATTGCAGGTCAATGCCTTAAACAAAAGGGTTGAAGTCATGGAAACTCAACTAAGGGATTTTGAAGAAAAAGAGCAAGAATCAGCCCTTATAATAGATGGCCTAAAAAGACAATGTAAAAAGAAGGACCATGAGATAGAGCTTCTCAAGAATGATTATGCTGATTACCAAGAAGAAGCTAAACAAACACTGAAAATTCCGAGGCTCGAACAAGATAGTCTATTCCAGGACATGAATGACGAAATAGCACGTCTTGAGAATACACTTGCAGAACAGGCAAAAATGATTAAGTTGATACAGGACGACCTAACGGGAACTCGGTCAGAAGCACAAAAGTGGTGGGAAACCGCTGAAAAGTACAAAAAAAGCCTGGATGAGCTACATGATAAAGAAAAAGATGGATTAGCGCAGTATGGTCAATTACTTCGTGAAAGGGACCGAGTAAGAGAGAGGTCTGACCAACAACACGCTTTGATCGTTCATCTAGAAGAAAGGATGAGAGAGGCTCTTCGATATAGTGAAAAGATGAGTCAAACGGTACATGAGCAAATCAAGACACTCGGAAACCATGTGAGAACAGCTGAAGATGAATTACGAAGAAAGCCTAATTTACCTATAGGATTCTTCAAGCTTTTCCGTTTTTGTCAGCACTTGCTCCAAAGCATTGTATAGAAGGATCTACACTTTCTAATAAAAGGATTTATTTTTCTCTCCTTAAATTGTCTATTGCATTCATAAGTTGCATACATTCATATATCCCTCCTCATTTTAATAATAAAGATAATAAAAAGAAAGGATTAACTGATGTGCTTTCCACAAATCAGAAAAAATGGAAAAGAAGCCTTTTGTCATCGAAATCTCTACGACAGTCGATAAACCCGAAGGTGATAATAGACAAGCACCGTTGGTTATTCCAATCAATAAAAGGGAAGAAACAATAACGCCTTTACGTTTATTTGTACCTCGTCCTTTCCCTTATTCATCAAATAAAGCTGTACCCTGGAGATACTCAGAAGAATCGACGGTCAATCAAGATATCTCCAACATAGCCGGTATTGGGGGCATGACAAGAAGCGGAAGAATATACTCCCCCAAGGAATTACAAGAAAATACTTCTAAAGAGAAGGCAAAAAATAAGGCCGAAGAAGAAAATGAATCCAAGGAGGAGACAGATGAGCTACTCCAGTACATAAGACAAAGTGAGTACTCTATTATTGATCAACTCAATCGTACTCCAGCAAAAATAACTTTGTTATCACTCATCATGAGTTCGGAACCGCATCGAAACGCACTGTTAAAGGTTTTGAATGAATCATTCGTTCCACATGCAATATCCCAAGACAAGTTTGAAGGAATTATTGGTAATATCACAGCCAATAATCACCTTACTTTCACTAACGAAGAATTCCCTTTGGAAGGATCAAATCATAATAAGCCTTTGCATATCTCTGTCAAATGCAAGGAATATCTCATTTCTAAAGTACTTGTGGATAATGGGTCATCCCTAAATGTTATGCCTAAAAGTACACTCGACAAAATAACAGTGCAAGGGACCCACATGCGCCCGAGTAATACAATAGTTCGAGCCTTTGACGGATCAAGACGTGAAGTAGTAGGAGAGATTAGTTTACCAATCCAAATCGGACCCACTATTTTCAACATAGACTTCCACGTGATGGATATCACACCAGCATACAGTTGTCTCCTTGGTAGACCTTGGATTCATAGCGCTAAGGCAATACCTTCGACGCTCCACCAGAAAGTCAAGTTTGTGACAAATGATAAACTAGTCACAGTTCAAGCTGAAGAAGACTTTCTAATAAGCAAATCGTCTGTCCAACCATATGTGGATGCGGTCGAAGAGGCTCTTGAAACATCTTTTCAAGCACTCGAAATTGCCAATATCGAAAGACTCCCTAGTAACATGAAGGTGGCCCATATGATGAAAAGATATGGATATCGCCCGAGACGAGGGCTTGGAAAGAACGCTCAAGGAATAAGAGAGCCACCGGATTTCAAAGATAATCCGCTAAAGTATGGATTAGGGTATGACCCTACAAAAGATCAAACCATACGAACAACGGGAAGTCTTACCCCTCGAAGATGGTATTCCGAAAAGGAGGGGTATTAGCGCAAAGGGTAGTGTTAGGCATTAGGTGTCCTTCTTCCGATTCTAAGGGATGTAAATCTAGTGACTATTAGAGATCACTCCTCGGGGTTTGCCCGTCCCCCGAGCATCTTTAGGGCACACATTTTCCTGAAATTACAAAAGAATGCTATTCTTACTATCTGCTTCTTTTCTTGCTAAATGTATCTATACCCCATTTTAATAAACAAAGTTTAGATAAATGTTTTGTTCCAAATGCTTCCAAATAAGTAAAGCGCCGTAAAGCAAAATCAAAATAAATTGATTAACTAGAAACACAAATAAAATTTATCTTGATAAAATCAAAGTTTCGACAAATGTTGTGCAAAAAATATACACGCATACAAAAAAGGAAAGCCCGTCAAGGTCAAAGACCAAGACAAGAAAATAAAAGGGCTAAATACCCGGCAGGAAACCCACAAAGGGGGCTGCGCAAAAGTTAGGGTAAACCCGGCAGGAGACCCGAACAATAATAAAGGGTAACCTGAGCAAAAGTTAGGGTTATTAAAAGTCCGCTAGGTATTCCTAAAAAATAAATACAAAAAGGAAACCTAGACAAAAAATAGGACATAAGCACAACATCCTAGACTGAAAACCTGAAAGGGCGGCCTAGGGAAGTTAATCAATCGCAAAAAAGCGCCATAAATCAGTAAACAATGACGCCACATTATAAGAACAAAACGTTTTGTCTAAACTAGCCTAAACACAGACCAACCTTGGCTAGCCATTCTTACAAAAACCTCTATTATAAAAACATCCCTCTAAACACAAACCTTTGTTGTAAATCCTTTTCTTTCTCTTCTCTTGACCATTTTACTATAAAGCATTCAAGTAATAAAGGGGAATGTGGTAACATAGTGATCAATAGGAAGGTTGAAATCCCTAAGGAAAGGAAGAAAGGCATTGATATGGCAGTTGCTCTACGAACAGAAGATTGTTCTTCGGCCATGGCAAAGAAAATTCCAAGACGGCAAATCAATACAGCTAAGCTTGTTATCCAAGAAACATGATGACGTAAAGGCACAAGCACCAAGATTACGTCCAAAAACAAAGCACATCGGTTAAAACTTTCGAAATATTAACTGAAATAGATCATAGGATGCATATCATGAAACATTACAGTGCATTAAAACATCAATGAATGGAGTCCTATCCTTTTTCTCAACAAAAAATAAAAAAAAATCCACTTAGGCGAGCCTCGAGACGGCCGTCCCAAAGTCGAGACGGCCGTCCCAAATCCCTAAATTCAGTTGGGACGCGCGTTCCATGTGGGACGGCCGTCCCACTTACCCGCCGATGGCCCCCGTGCAAAATTTTTGATTGAGACGGCCGTCCCAACCCGGACGGCCGTCCCAAACTACTCGGCGCGCTCTATATATACTAGGCGCGGATTTGAGCTTCTGCATCCCATTCCAGGCTTTCTATCTTGCTTCTTCTCCCTTCCTACACATTCCTAGCATTCTTAAGTGAATACTACCTACAATGGAGCACGGAGAATCTTCATCTAGGAGAAAACGCTCTAGAAACCCTCGCTAGAGGAACCACTACAGCCAGTACTCAACTAGCGTAATCGCACCAACTACGTCTAGTAAATATCCGAGAAATTCTCCTGGTACCCTACACCTGCAGTTGGATTTCGAAATCCTAGCTACATTTGGCTGGGATCAAGATGTCGAAGATACATTCACAACATAGGATGGGACTTTCGCTCCGCGAGCTACCTACTCGGATCCATCGCACCGCCACGATGGAATTTCTTGCTTCGTCAACATGGTGGAAATGCCATCTTCAATTCCCGGGGTGCCACCAACTCAAGTCGTCTCCTACCGGATGGATGGAGCTTACCGGACCACCGCTCTGGATGACTTTAATGTCATTATGGGTTTCTGCCAGTGAGCGAGATACAAGAACTCCGCAGTACCGGTCCGCGTATTTGGAGAAGCCCGCCGCTCTCACCACCACTACCATGTGGAAGGAAATCACTGGAGCCGTCATTCCGCCATCAAATCCGAAGGGTGCAGCTTTTTCCCCTCCACTCCGCGTGTGTCATAAATTGCTGGCCGGGACCATTCATAGCCGAAGGAGAGCCAAGGAAAGGTAACTCGGCCAATCTTTTCATTGTTTATTGTATGCACCAGGGGCATAGGTGCAACCCGGGGTATGCCTTTCTCAAAGCCGTCAAGGATTGCGGCACTCGCGGTCCAGACAGGAGCGATCATAATAGCTCCCTTTCTCACCCCTCTAGCCGAGTATTGGGGATGTAGCGACGGAGAAGACATCCCGGCCTAGTCTTCGACCGGAGCCGATCAATGGCGGAGTGCCGGCCCATATGAACATCCTCAGCAGGCAAGGTACAGGGTTTATCTTAAACCCAATCCTCTCTATCTCTATGGACATGCGGGATTTCGACACGCCACAGGATATCCCCACCACTTCAGAGTCCCAACAGCAGTCCTACGACCCTGACTACGCCGGCCTATACAGGCGCCTGGACGATGAGCATGCCTACATGGAAGGGCAGTTCCAGCTCATGCGACAAGCAGTTCGGTCACCGACCATGAGACAAGACAGGATCGGACCGCCAAATAGAAAATCTGGTCCAGACCCGAGCGAGGTTCCAACGCCGCTTGCTCCGCCGCTTTCCTTCGCCAGCACCATCCTCTCACTCCGATCCCGAGGCGGACGATTAGGAGATTTTTCGATGCTTTCTAGTAGTTTAAAAAATGTTTGAATGTACTATAAAAAAAAACAAAATATATAATAAATAAGAGTTATTATTTCCATTTGCATTTTGAAAAGCCTACGTGTAAAATAAAAAGGCACACGTAATATAGTAAAAAGCCGATTTCAAATAACTCACGTTGATCGCGAAAGAAAAAGGCGAAATCAAAACTACTTCAATGAGAATAAAGAAGCTTCAAAAAAAAATAGCTTCAATAAAAGAAGTTACACAAAAGCCAATGGAAAAATCCGATCCAAGAAAGTTCTTACCCGCTACAAAGGAAAATCAAGAAGATTACCTCACGACTCAGCTTCATCACCACATGAGTCATCAAGCACACTCATTCAAGAGTCGCCACTCCATTCCCCAAAGAAGAATAAGGACTACATAAGAGTCCATCAAAGAAAGAACAGAATTAAATCACCCAAATCACTAGGGGGCAACAAAAAGAAAAAAAAGAAAAGCCTTTCATCCTCTAACAAAGGCCAGTGCATGAAAAAGCCGAAAGAAAATCCCCAAGAAGAGCACATCAAGAAAACTCTATAAAAGAAAATGAGAAATTTCCATCCCCAGGAAGCCAATAAAATTCCCCAGGGATCACTACGAAGAAAAGAGAAAAATATATATCTTTCTATCTAACATGCATAAAGGGCGCACATGTAAGCCCATTCTCCAGCAAAAATAAGAGCACAGACAAAAGCCAGTTCAAGCAATAAGGAGTCAAAAACTCCATTTTTCCCCTTTAGGGGCAATTCAAAAGAAATCTCAGGCAGAGCAATCAAATTTTCAATCCAAAAGAAAAACTTTCACCGGTGAGCTTATAACAGAACTTCTGTTTGCTCAAAATAAGCAAAGAGCTAATATCCCAGAGAAATGGGAAATCAACCTATGCGAGAGGTAATACAAGCCCAAAAGCATAAAAGTCTTCACCATTGCTGAAGCAATTGCCTAAACAAAAGGCACAATCAAAGTCCCCAGTAAATTCCTGCCTAAAAGGCAACCGACAAAGAATCCCCGGTAAAACCGGATGAATAAAATAGAAAAATCAAAAAGAAAGAAAATCAATCATTCCTCATGAAATAGGCGCATAATCAGAAACAATAAGTCGCCAGAAACCGGATGAGGGTTTGTACTCATCAATAAAAAAGGATATACCAAAAGGAGTATTCCAAGAATTTGTCGAAATGCAGATTCGTACCAGATGGGGGTAGGTACCCATCAGAGTCGGTCAAAATGCAGACTCATACCAGGTGGGGGTAGGTACCCACAAGAATTTGTCAAAATGCAGATTCGTACCAGGTGGGGGTAGGTACCCATCAGAGTCGGTCAAAATGCAGACTCATACCAGGTGGGGGTAGGTACCCACAAGAATTTGTCAAAATGCAGATTCGTACCAGGTGGGGGTAGGTACCCATCAGAGTCGGTCAAAATGCAGACTCATACCAGGTGGGGGTAGGTACCCACAAGAATTTGTCAAAATGCGGATTCGTACCAGGTGGGGGTAGGTACCCATCAAAGTCGGTCAAAATGCGGACTCATACCAGTGTGGGGTAGGTACCCACAAGAATTTTTCAAAATGCGGATTCGTACCAGGTGGGGGTAGGTACCCATCGAGTCGGTCAAAATGCGGACTCATACCAGGTGGGGGTAGGTACCCACAAGAATTTGTCAAAATGCGGATTCGTACCGGATGGGGGTAGGTACCCATCGTAGTCGGTCAAAATGCGGACTCATACCAGGTGGGGGTAGGTACCCACAAGAATTTGTCAAAATGCGGATTCGTACCAGGTGGGGGTAGGTACCCATCGGAGTCTGGTCAAAATGCGGACTCATACCTGGTGGGGGTAGGTACCCACAAGAATTTGTCAAAATGCGGAATCGTACCAAGTGGGGGTAGGTACCCATCGAGTCTGGTCAAAATGCGGACTCATACCAGGTGGGGTAGGTACCCACAAGAATTTGTCAAAATGCAGATTCGTACCAGGTGGGGGTAGGTACCCATCAGAGTCGGTCAAAATGCAGACTCATACCAGGTGGGGGTAGGTACCCACAAGAATTTGTCAAAATGCAGATTCGTACCAGGTGGGGGTAGGTACCCATCAGAGTCGGTCAAAATGCAGACTCATACCAGGTGGGGGTAGGTACCCACAAGAATTTGTCAAAATGCAGATTCGTACCAGGTGGGGGTAGGTACCCATCAGAGTCGGTCAAAATGCAGACTCATACCAGGTGGGGGTAGGTACCCACGAAATTTGTCAAAATGCAGATTTGTATCAGATGGGGGTAGGTACCCATCAGAGTCGGTCAAAATGCAGACTCGTACCAGATGGGGGTAGGTACCCATCAGAGTCGGTCAAAATGCAGGCTCGTACCAGATGGGGGTAGGTACCCATCAGAATCGGTCAAAATGCAGACTCATACCAGGTGAGGGTAAGTACTCACCAGAGCATGATACAGTAAAACTCAAAACCAGATGGGGGTGTGTACTCATCAGGCCTTATAGAAGGGGGTCTACCATGACAGGGGGTTCGTACTCGTCAAATACCAGATGGGGGTGTGTACTCATCAAGCCTTACAGAAGGGGGCTTACCCGGCGAGGGTTCATTCTCATCAAACCAGATAGGGGCTGATACCTATCAAAAATATTCATCATCCAGAGGATCAACAACTTCAGCAAAGCAACATCCGAAGGATAACCGGGCAAAAGGGTCATGACAAGAAGCGGAAGAATATACTCCCCCAAGGAATTACAAGAAAATACTTCTAAAGAGAAGGCGAAAAATAAGGCCGAAGAAGAAAATGAATCCAAGGAGGAGACAGATGAGCTACTCCAGTACATAAGACAAAGTGAGTACTCTATTATTGATCAACTCAATCGTACTCCAGCAAAAATAACTTTGTTATCACTCATCATGAGTTCGGAACCGCATCGAAACGCACTGTTAAAGGTTTTGAATGAATCATTCGTTCCACATGCAATATCCCAAGACAAGTTTGAAGGAATTATTGGTAATATCACAGCCAATAATCACCTTACTTTCACTAACGAAGAATTCCCTTTGGAAGGATCAAATCATAATAAGCCTTTGCATATCTCTGTCAAATGCAAGGAATATCTCATTTCTAAAGTACTTGTGGATAATGGGTCATCCCTAAATGTTATGCCTAAAAGTACACTCGACAAAATAACAGTGCAAGGGACCCACATGCGCCCGAGTAATACAATAGTTCGAGCCTTTGACGGATCAAGACGTGAAGTAGTAGGAGAGATTAGTTTACCAATCCAAATCGGACCCACTATTTTCAACATAGACTTCCACGTGATGGATATCACACCAGCATACAGTTGTCTCCTTGGTAGACCTTGGATTCATAGCGCTAAGGCAATACCTTCGACGCTCCACCAGAAAGTCAAGTTTGTGACAAATGATAAACTAGTCACAGTTCAAGCTGAAGAAGACTTTCTAATAAGCAAATCGTCTGTCCAACCATATGTGGATGCGGCTGAAGAGGCTCTTGAAACATCTTTTCAAGCACTCGAAATTGCCAATATCGAAAGACTCCCTAGTAACATGAAGGTGGCCCATATGATGAAAAGATATGGATATCGCCCAGGACAGGGGCTTGGAAAGAACGCTCAAGGAATAAGAGAGCCACCAGATTTCAAAGATAATCCACTAAAGTATGGATTAGGGTATGACCCTACAAAAGATCAAACCATACGAACAACAGGGAAGTCTTACCCCTCGAAGATGGTATTCCGAAAAGGAGGGGTATTAGCGCAAAGGGTAGTGTTAGGCATTAGGTGTCCTTCTTCCGATTCTAAGGGATGTAAATCTAGTGACTATTAGAGATCACTCCTCGGGGTTTGCTCGTCCCCCGAGCATCTTTAGGGCACACATTTCCCTGAAATTACAAAAGAATGCTATTCTTACTATCTGCTTCTTTTCTTGCTAAATGTATCTATACCCCATTTTAATAAACAAAGTTTAGATAAATGTTTTGTTCCAAATGTGTCCAAATAAGTAAAGCGCCGTAAAGCAAAATCAAAATAAATTGATTAACTAGAAACACAAATAAAATTTATCTTGATAAAATCAAAGTTTCGACAAATGTTGTGCAAAAAATATACACGCATACAAAAAAGGAAAGCCCGTCAAGGTCAAAGACCAAGACAAGAAAATAAAAGGGCTAAATACCCGGCAGGAAACCCACAAAGGGGGCTGCGCAAAAGTTAGGGTAAACCCGGCAGGAGACCCGAACAATAATAAAGGGTAACCTGAGCAAAAGTTAGGGTTATTAAAAGTCCGCTAGGTATTCCTAAAAAATAAATACAAAAAGGAAACCTAGACAAAAAATAGGACATAAGCACAACATCCTAGACTGAAAACCTGAAAGGGCGGCCTAGGGAAGTTAATCAATCGCAAAAAAGCGCCATAAATCAGTAAACAATGACGCCACATTATAAGAACAAAACGTTTTGTCTAAACTAGCCTAAACACAGACCAACCTTGGCTAGCCATTCTTACAAAAACCTCTATTATAAAAACATCCCTCTAAACACAAACCTTTGTTGTAAATCCTTTTCTTTCTCTTCTCTTGACCATTTTACTATAAAGCATTCAAGTAATAAAGGGGAATGTGGTAACATAGTGATCAATAGGAAGGTTGAAATCCCTAAGGAAAGGAAGAAAGGCATTGATATGGCAGTTGCTCTACGAACAGAAGATTGTTCTTCGGCCATGGCAAAGAAAATTCCAAGACGGCAAATCAATACAGCTAAGCTTGTTATCCAAGAAACATGATGACAGAAAGGCACAGCACCAAGATTACGTCCAAAAACAAAGCACATCAGTTAAAACTTTCGAAATATTAACTGAAATAGATCATAGGATGCATATCATGAAACATTACAGGCATTAAAACATCAATGAATGGAGTCCTATCCTTTTTCTCAACAAAAAATAAAAAAAAAATCCACTTAGGCAGCTCGAGACGGCCGTCCCAAAGTCGAGACGGCCGTCCCAAATCCCTAAATTCAGTTGGGACGCGCGTTCCATGTGGGACGGCCGTCCCACTTACCCGCTGATGGCCCCTGTGCAAAATTTTTGATTGAGACGGCCGTCCCAACCCAGACGGCCGTCCCAAACTACCTGGCGCGCTCTATATATAGTAGGCGCGGATTTGAGCTTCTGCATCCCATTCCAGGCTTTCTATCTTGCTTCTTCTCCCTTCCTACACATTCCTAGCATTCTTAAGTGAATACTACCTACAATGGAGCACGGAGAATCTTCATCTAGGAGAAAACGCTCTAGAAACCCTGCTAGAGGAACCACTACAGTCAGTACTCAACTAGCAGAATCGCACCAACTACGTCTAGTAAATATCCAGAAATTCTCCTGGTACCCTACACTGCAGTTGGATTTCGAAATCCTAGCTACATTTGGCTGGGATCAAGATGTCAGAAGATACATTCACAACATAGGATGGGACTTTCTGCTCCGCGAGCTACCTACTCGGATCCATCGCACTGCCACGATGGAATTTCTTGCTTCTGTCAACATGGTGGAAATGCCATCTTCAATTCCTGGGGTGCCACCAACTCAAGCTGTCTCCTACTGGATGGATGGAGCTTACCGGACCACTGCTCTGGATGACTTTAATGTCATTATGGGTTTCTGCCAGTGAGCAGATACAAGAACTCCAGAGTACCGGTCCGCGTATTTGGAGAAGCCCGCTGCTCTCACCACCACTACCATGTGGAAGGAAATCACTGGAGCTGTCATTCTGCCATCAAATCTGAAGGGTGCAGCTTTTTCCCCTCCACTCCGCGTGTGTCATAAATTGCTGGCCGGGACCATTCATAGCCGGAAGGAGAGCCAAGGAAAGGTAACTCTGGCCGATCTTTTCATTGTTTATTGTATGCACCAGGGGCATAGGTGCAACCCAGGGTATGCCTTTCTCAAAGCTGTCAAGGATTGCGGCACTCGCGGTCCAGCAGGAGCGATCATAATAGCTCCCTTTCTCACCCCTCTAGCCGAGTATTGGGGATGTAGCGACGGAGAAGACATCCCAGCCTAGTCTTCGACCGGAGCCGATCAATGGCGGAGTGCTTGGCCCATATGAACATCCTCGACGAGGCAAGGTACGGGGTTTATCTTAAACCCAATCCTCTCTATCTCTATGGACATGCGGGATTTCGACACGCCACAGGATATCCCCACCACTTCGTAGTCCCAACAGCAGTCCTACGACCCCGACTACGCCGGCCTATACAGGCGCCCGGACTATGAGCATGCCTACATGGAAGGGCAGTTCCAGTTCATGCGACAGCAGTTCGGTCAGCTGACCATGAGACAAGACAGGACGGACCGCCAAATAGAAAATCTGGTCCAGACCCAGGCGAGGTTCCAACGCCGCTTGCTCCGCCGCTTTCCTTCGCCAGCACCATCCTCTCACTCCAGTCCCGAGGCAGACGATTAGGAGATTTTCTGATGCTTTCTAGTAGTTTAAAAAATGTTTGAATGTACTATAAAAAAAAACAAAATATATAATAAATAAGAGTTATTATTTCCATTTGCATTTTGAAAAGCCTACGTGTAAAATAAAAAGGCACACGTAATATAGTAAAAAGCCGTATTTCAAATAACTCACGTTGATCGCGAAAGAAAAAGGCGAAATCAAAACTACTTCAGCAGAATAAAGAAGCTTCAAAAAAAAAATAGCTTCAATAAAAGAAGTTACACAAAAGCCAATGGAAAAATCCGATCCAAGAAAGTTCTTACCCGCTACAAAGGAAAATCAAGAAGATTACCTCACGACTCAGCTTCATCACCACATGAGTCATCAAGCACACTCATTCAAGAGTCGCCACTCCATTCCCCAAAGAAGAATAAGGACTACACAAGAGTCCATCAAAGAAAGAACAGAATTAAATCACCCAAATCACTAGGGGGCAACAAAAAGAAAAAAAAGAAAAGCCTTTCATCCTCTAACAAAGGCCAGTGCATGAAAAAGCCGAAAGAAAATCCCCAAGAAGAGCACATCAAGAAAACTCTATAAAAGAAAATGAGAAATTTCCATCCCCAGGAAGCCAATAAAATTCCCCAGGGATCACTACGAAGAAAAGAGAAAAATATATATCTTTCTATCTAACATGCATAAAGGGCGCACATGTAAGCCCATTCTCCAGCAAAAATAAGAGCACAGACAAAAGCCAGTTCAAGCAATAAGGAGTCAAAAACTCCATTTTTCCCCTTTAGGGGCAATTCAAAAGAAATCTCAGGCAGAGCAATCAAATTTTCTATCCAAAAGAAAAACTTTCACTGGTGAGCTTACAACAGAACTTCTGTTTGCTCAAAATAAGCAAAGAGCTAATATCCCAGAGAAATGGGAAATCAACCTATGCGAGAGGTAATACAAGCCCAAAAGCATAAAAGTCTTCACCATTGCTCGAAGCAATTGCCTAAACAAAAGGCACAATCAAAGTCCCCAAGTAAATTCCTGCCTAAAAGGCAACCGACAAAGAATCCTCGTAAAACCGGATGAATAAAATAGAAAAATCAAAAAGAAAGAAAATCAATCATTCCTCATGAAATAGGCGCATAATCGAAAACAATAAGTCGCCGTAAACCGGATGAGGGTTTGTACTCATCAATAAAAAAGGATATACCAAAAGGAGTATTCCAAGAATTTGTCGAAATGCGGATTCGTACCGGATGGGGGTAGGTACCCATCGAGCTCGGTCAAAATGCGGACTCATACCAGGTGGGGGTAGGTACCCACAAGAATTTGTCAAAATGCGGATTCGTACCGGTGGGGGTAGGTACCCATCGGAGTCGGTCAAAATGCGGACTCATACCAGGTGGGGGTAGGTACCCACAGGAATTTGTCAAAATGCGGATTCGTACCAGGTGGGGGTAGGTACCCATCGTAGTCTGGTCAAAATGCGGACTCATACCAGGTGGGGGTAGGTACCCACAAGAATTTTTCAAAATGCGGATTCGTACCAGGTGGGGGTAGGTACCCATCGAGTCGGTCAAAATGCGGACTCATACCAGGTGGGGGTAGGTACCCACAAGAATTTGTCAAAATGCGGATTCGTACCGGATGGGGGTAGGTACCCATCGAGTCTGGTCAAAATGCGGACTCATACCAGGTGGGGGTAGGTACCCACAAGAATTTGTCAAAATGCGATTCGTACCGGTGGGGGTAGGTACCCATCGGAGTCGGTCAAAATGCGGACTCATACCAGGTGGGGGTAGGTACCCACAAGAATTTGTCAAAATGCGTAATCGTACTCAGGTGGGGGTAGATACCCATCGTAGTCGGCCAAAATGCGGACTCATACCAGGTGGGGGTAGGTACCCACAAGAATTTGTCAAAATGCGGATTCGTACCGGGTGGGGGTAGGTACCCATCGAGTCGGTCAAAATGCGGACTCATACCAGGTGGGGGTAGGTACCCACAAGAATTTGTCAAAATGCGATTCGTACCGGTGGGGGTAGGTACCCATCGAGTCTGGTCAAAATGCGACTCATACCAGGTGGGGTAGGTACCCACAAGAATTTGTCAAAATGCGGATTCGTGCCAGGTGGGGGTAGGTACCCATCGAAGTCGGTCAAAATGCGGACTCATACCAGGTGGGGGTAGGTACCCACGAAATTTGTCAAAATGCAGATTCGTATCGGATGGGGGTAGGTACCCATCGAAGTCGGCCAAAATGCGGACTCGTACCGGATGGGGTAGGTACCCATCGTAGTCTGGTCAAAATGCGGACTCGTACCGGATGGGGGTAGGTACCCATCGAATCGGTCAAAATGCGGACTCATACCAGGTGAGGGTAAGTACTCACCGGAGCATGATACAGTAAAACTCAAAACCAGATGGGGGTGTGTACTCATCAGGCCTTATAGAAGGGGGTCTACCATGACAGGGGGTTCGTACTCATCAAATACCAGATGGGGGTGTGTACTCATCAAGCCTTACAGAAGGGGGCTTACCCGGCGAGGGTTCATTCTCATCAAACCAGATAGGGGCTGATACCTATCAAAAATATTCATCATCCAGAGGATCAACAACTTCAGC
Organism: Sphenostylis stenocarpa; assembly: GCA_963425845.1. Taxonomy (NCBI): domain Eukaryota; kingdom Viridiplantae; phylum Streptophyta; class Magnoliopsida; order Fabales; family Fabaceae; genus Sphenostylis; species Sphenostylis stenocarpa. Next base: position 46,458,864 of record OY731406.1, read on the forward strand.
AAAGCAACATCCGAAGGATAACCGGGCAAAAGGGTCAACTCCTTCCCCTGCCAGCTAATCTTATTGGCATATTAGGACAATAAATTAGCTAGGCAGGTGAAGGGGGGGCAGCTGTAGACCCCTAATTTTGCCCGGTTTCTCGAATAAAGGTAAAAGAGATCACCCGTAACAAGACAAAGCTCGTCTGACATTACAAATAAGAGCCAAGGAGACTTCCTATATGAAGATAAAGCTTCAACATACATCTATCGGCATCAACTGACGTCCAAAATAGGAAAGGAAGGCTTCCCGGAGTCCCGAAACGCGAAACTGGCCAGAACAAGTCGAGACGGCCGTCCCAAAGTTGGGACGGCCATCCCAAACCTGCCCCAACCAGTTGGGACGCGCGTCCCGAAGTTGGGACGGCCGTCCCAAGTCCCAGTTTAAGTGGGACGGCCGTCCCGGGTTCCCAGGGGTCCCAGCCTGTGTAAAAATGCCATTTGGGACGGCCGTCCCAGTCCAGACGGCCGTCCCACTCCAGACGGCGGTCCCGAAGTGCGCCAGCTGCGAAAACTATAAATAGGAGGCTCATTTGCCACTTTTTCACACCACAGACACTCCAGAGAGCTCTGAAACACTTTCTAAAACTCAGAGCACTTGTCTACTTCTCTCTTTCTCTTGAATGATCTTTCCGATTGCCTTAAATAGGTAACAATCGGTTAAGGAATTTTATTCCGGCATTCGATTCTTCTTTAAATTTTTAGTGGAGTTGATCTTGTATTAGTGAAGAGAGTCTGTGTAGAGAGAGGGGTTGCCAAAACGCATCCTCACAGTTCGAGATTCTCAATACAAAGCTTGCTACGGAGGTTCTTTTCAATTCTCTTCTCTTTTATTGCTTTATTTGTTGTTTTATTTAGCTTTATTGTTTATACCATGTAGAATAAAATCATGTAGATAGCCATTTAATATTATAGGGTAATCGCGTAATTTCTCGTAGTCTTTACTTAAATGAATTAATCTGTCATAGGGAACCCGAAAGGGGCGTTGTGGGGTGCTAACACCTTCCCCACACGTAACTAACTCCCTTACCTAACTCTGGTTATAATGGCCAAGTCTGGTTTTTATTAAAAACAACGCCTTTTCATCCTTTTCCAATGTTTATGGTCAAAATATTGGTGGCGACTCCATAAGAACCCCTTTTCAAAAACCTTGCTTTTTCAATGTTGAAGCAATGAACATATTTTAGAACAAATACGCGAGTCTAAACCATCTTTTCGCGACCGCCCGCATAAACGTTTCGAGACGTCCCCCGGACGTCGAAAGGGACGGCGGCGACAGAACCCAAATTGACGATGATGGCAGGAAAAAGCTGATACAGTTGCTAAAGGAATATGTGGACGTATTCGCATGGTCCTACCATGATATGCCTGGAATTGATAAAAGTATAGTGGAGCATCGATTGCCACTAAAAGAGGGATTTCGGCCTGTTAAGCAGAAGCATGGAAAAATCAGAGTATGCGTAGATTACAGGGATTTAAACCGTGCAAGTCCAAAAGATGATTTTCCCTTACCACACATCGATATGCTGGTAGATCATACCGCTACAAATACTCTCTATTCTTTCATGGATGGATATGCAGGGTATAACCAGATTAAATTGGCTGTCGAAGATAGAGAAAAAACTTCCTTCATTATGCCGTGGGGTACATTATGCTATAGAGTGATGCCTTTTGGACTCAAGAACGTAGGGGCTACTTACCAAAGGGCTACGGTCACGCTATTTCATGATATGATCCACAAAGAAATCGAAGTATATGTGGATGATATGATCACCAAGTCCAAAAACGAAATAGATCACCTCCAATACTTAAAGAAGTTATTCAATCGACTTCGAAAATATCAGATTAAGCTCAACCCGGCTAAATGCACATTCGGAGTACGATCAGGAAAACTCCTTGGGTTTATTGTCAGTAAAAGAGGAATTGAGGTGGACCCTGATAAAACAAAGGCAATCATAGAAATGCCTCCACCAAGAACAGAAAAAGAAGTCAGAGGGTTCTTAGGCCGAATAAACTACATCGCACGGTTCATCACGCAATTAACGGACAAGTGTACGCCTATCTTCAAGTTATTGCGTAAAAACCAACCGAAAGTTTGGAACGACGAATGTCAACAAGCTTTCGAAAAAATCAAAATGTGCCTAACCAATCCCCCAGTATTGGTACCACCTGTGGAAGGAAAGCCCCTAATTCTTTACCTGTCAGTACTCGACGAGTCCATGGGATGTGTGCTCGGTCAACAAGATGATACAGGTAAAAAAGAACAAGCCATATATTACCTCAGTAAGAAATTTCTAAACTACGAGACCCGTTATACACCACTTGAAAAAACATGTTGTGCATTGGTATGGGCAACTCAACGCCTTCGACAATATATGGTCAGACATACAACTTGGTTGATTTCCAAAATGGACCCAATCAAATACCTGTTTGAAAAACCCGTTTTGACCGGAAGGATAGCCAGGTGGCAAGTACTCCTCTCAGAATTCGACATTGTTCATGTCATTCAGAAAACTATCAAAGGTAGTCCTTTAGCAGACTACCTGGCACATGGGCCAACTAATGAATATCAATCCCTTCAAGATGATTTTCCAGATGAGCACATAATGCACATCCAACATGAAGAGCTTGAAAATGATGAGTGGATCATGTTTTTCGATGGAGCTTCAAACTTTCTGGGACATGGGATCGGAGCTATTTTAATATCTCCCAAAAAGAAGTACATCCCAGTAACAGCTAGACTAAACTTTGATTGCACGAACAATATGGCAGAATATGAAGCTTGTGCTTTAGGTATTCAAGCAGCTTTGGATCATGGGGTGATTAAACTCAAAGTATTTGGTGACTCATCCCTTATTATTTACCAACTCAAGGGTGAATGGGAAACCAGAAATTCCAAGTTAATCCCTTACCTGGAGCACATTCGTAGCATGACTTCCAAAATGGAAAACGTCAGTTTCGAGTACATCCCTCGGGAAGATAACCAAATTGCAGATGCATTGGCAACATTATCATCCATGTTCGCATTAGGACAAGAGCATGAGATGCCTAGCATCCAAGTCAAAAGGCACAATAAACAAGCCTTTTGTATGATGATAAACAGTGGAAACGATGACAATGATAAAAGGATCATTCGGAAAAGGGCCATAGGGTTTATGTTGATAGGAGAAACCCTTTATAAAAAGAACTTCGATTCTACGTTGCTAAGATGCGTCAATCTCGAAGAAGCCCAGGCATTAATTAAAGAAATACATGAGGGAACCTTCGGAACTCATGCACCAGGGCATATCATGGCTAGGAAAATCCTCAGGGCAGGATATTTTTGGTCCACAATGGAAAAGGACTGTCACCGATATGCTAAAAAATGTCACAAGTGTCGGATACATGCAGACAATGTACATGTCCCGCCGGCACCTCTCAATGTTATGGCTATCCCTTGGCCATTTGATATGTGGGGCATGGATGTCATTGGACCTATTGAACCTAAGGCATCCAATGGTCATCGATTCATTTTAGTGGCTATCGATTACTTCACTAAGTGGGTAGAAGTTGCATCTTATGCACATGTGACTAAAAAGGTAGTGGTCACCTTTGTTAAGAAGAATATCATATGTCGTGGCATCCCGCATCGTCTCATTACCGATAACGGGTCCAATCTAAATAATAAGATGATGGAAGAACTATGTCAAGATTTCAAAATTCAACACTATAATTCTTCTCCTTATCGGCCCAAAATGAATGGCGCAGTAGAAGCAGCTAATAAAAACATCAAGAAGATTGTTCAAAAAATGGTTAAAACCTATAGGGATTGGCATGAAATGTTACCTTTTGCTCTTCATGGTTATCGAACATCTGTACGAACCTCGACAGGAGCTACTCCGTTCTCCCTCGTATATGGAATGGAGGCCGTATTGCCAATAGAGGTCAAAATACCTTCCCTGCGAATTATAATGGAAGCAAAATTAACAGAAGCCGAATGGGTTCAAAGTCGATATGATCAATTAAACCTTATCGATGAAAAGCGGCTAAACGCTATATGTCACGGACAAGCCTATCAAAAGAAGATCAAAAAGGCTTATGATAAAAAGGTCCACCCTCATACTTATCAAGGTGATCTAGTGATAAAGAAACTGCTTCCGGCCCAGAAAGATAAAATTGGAAAGTGGGCGGCGAATTACGAAGGACCCTTTGTGGTCAAAAGAGCTTTCTCAGGGGGGGCACTTATCCTCACCAATATGGACGGAGAGGAACTTCGACACCCGATCAATTCTGATGCGGTGAAGAAGTATTATGCTTGAAGACATTGCTCAAGACCCGTCAAGAATGAAAATCCGCAAAGGACATTCCTGGGCAAAAGATAGGGTCCATATTCCTCGCTAGGATACGTCCTAGGCAAAAAAAAAAAAAAACTCAGAGCAATGGTTACTTTAGTCGAAAACCGAGAAGGCGGCTAAAGTAACATTCTTCCAGAAGCAAGCAGTCTGCATAGTCTTCACTCTGAGCTCAGGCATCTCAACTAAAGCAATTAGGAGAACCAGGGGGCAGATATCATGGACATGACTGTTTAAGCCTATACAGTATAGCCATCCCTGACCACCCATTCTTCTAAATATCTCTTGAAATCCTTCTGTAAAAGAAATAAACTTTTGCTCATTTATCAATAAAAATTCCTTTTCATTTCCTTTCTCTTGACCAAATATTATGGAAATGCCTCTTTATTGATAAATCATAAATATGCGCAAAGACCTTTAATCAAAGATCAAGCATGCATCTAAAAAAGGGAAGCATAACAAATAAGAAAATAATAAATGCCTGCTAGTATATTCTTAGGTAAAAACTAGGGTAGCCTGCTAGATCGCAAACCCCAAAAGAACGATCTAGGCAAAAGATAAGGCAAAAGCCCCCTAAGATATTCTAGGCAAAAACTAAGGCAGCCCGCTAGATCGAAAACCCGCAAAGGGCGGTCTAGGCAAAAGATAGGGCCAAAACCAAAAGATGAACAAAAGAAGAGCCCACCATCATGATCATAAAGGAGGGATCCATCGGCGTATTCCTAAGAAGCCAACGGGAGAAGGTCAGTTACTTTCTAAATGCATCAAAATTAAATAAACATTAGATTGCATTTAGGACATCCACACACAAAGTAGTTGCATAATACGACTTTGTCAAAATCAAGAAAAAATAATTTTCTTCAAATAAGAATATTAAACATGCATATAAGGAGACTAGTCTCCATACTTGTGATTAAAAACAGGAGGCGCCAGAATCCAATCTCCATATGAAAATCAAAATCGCGAAAGGCGAAAATCAAAACCATTTCAGCAGAATAAAGAGCTTCAAGGAAACTAGCTCTAACCGTCTACACCAATAAAAGAAGGTACATCGAAGAAAAAGCCAACGGAAAGGCTTGATAATCCCCAAGCGGATCCTTGCCTACTCCAAAGGCAACACAAAAATTATTTCATGACTCAACATCACCACATGAGTCATCAAACATAAATCATTTGAAGCCTCAATCAACATCCTTCCACCAATAAAAGAAGGAAACCATCAAAAAGCCAACGGAAAGGCTTGATCATCCCCAAGAGGATCCTTGCTTACTCCAGAGGCAAGACAAAAAGAGTATCTCACGACTCAACTACGTCGCCACATGAGTCATCAAGCAAACTCATGCAAGAGTCTCCGCTTCATTCCCCAAAGGAGAATAAGGACTACACAAGAGTCCATCAAAGAAAATACAGAGTCAAATCCTTCATATCCACCAGGGGGCAACGAAAAAGAAAGAAAAAGAAAAACTTTCATTCCCCAATAGAGGCCACAACGAAAAAGGCCAAATAAAAAATCTTCAAGTAGAGCATATCAAGAAACGTCTACAAAAAGAGGAAAACAAAATATTTTTTCCATCTTCCAGCTCAAATAAGAGCTTCACAAAGCCAGGAGCCAGGACTCCATCATCAAATTTGGATCCCCAGGAAACAGACTCCTCGGTGAATCCCAAAAAAGAGAAAAGAAGAAAATCTCTTCATCCTGCTCAATAAAGAGCTTCACTAAAGTCGGAGCCAAGACTCCATCATAAAAAATCAAACCAAGGATTGGATCAGATGAGAAAAAAGAGAAGAAAGATATCTTTTCATCCAAAGAAAAAGCCAATGTGCATAAAAAGGCGCACATATGTAAAAACCAAATCGCGAAAAAGAGATACAAATCGCGAGAAAAAGATAAAAACCCATTCCCCAGCAGGAATAAGAGTATAGGCAAAGCCAGCTCAAACAACAGCAATCAATAAGGAGTCGAAAAACTCCATGTCTCCCTAGAGGGACAATTCAAGACAGATCTCCGGAATAAAATTAATTCCCCAGTGGATCATCAACAAGAAAACTACCCCAGTGAGCCTACGACAAAGGCAAGCTACAAAATTATATCCACAAGGAGTTAATCGCTCATAACGCCCAAAGACGAATATCCATAGTAAAGCACAAAGCCTTCACTTGCAACAAGCAAGCAAAAAACTAATATCCCCAAGAAATGGGAAGTCAACCTATGCAAGAGGCAATCCAAACCCTCAAAGTCTTCACCATTATTGAAGCAATCGCCTAATCAAGAGGCACAACAAAATCCCCAAATGAATCTTCGCCTAATCAAGAGGCACAATTAAGAAGAAAAATCCCCAGAGGATTCCCGCCTAAAAAGAGGCAACTAACAAGAATCCCCGGTCAAGACCGGATGGCTAAACAGAAAAGCCAAAAATCAAGAATCCCCGGCAAAAGCCGGATGGCTAAACAGAAAAGCCAAAAATCAGAAATCCCTGGCAAAGCCGGATGGCTAAACAGAAAAGCCAAAAATCAAGAATCCCCGGCGAAAGCCGGATGGCTAAACAGAAAAGCCAAAAATCAGAAATCCCTGGCAAAACCGGATGGCTAAACGAAACAACCAAAAACAAAGAATCCCCGGTAAAACCGGATGACTAATAGAAAAGTCAAAAAGTCAAAACAAATATTCCCCACGGAATGGGCGCATGAACAGAAACAATAAGTCACCAACATATCTCCAAAAACAGATAATCACAGGATTAACTACCAAAAAGTGCATCCTAAGAACCTTGCAGAACGGGGTTCGGACCGGGTGGGGGTAGGTACCCATCAGAGCCTTGCAGAACGGGGTTCGGACCAGGTGGGGGTAGGTACCCATCGAGCCTTGCAGAACGGGGTTCGAACCAGGTGGGGGTAGGTACCCATCGGAATCTTGCGTAACGAGATTCGGACCGGTGGGGTAGGTACCCATCGAGCCTTGCGGAACGGGGTTCGGACCGGGTGGGGTAGGTACCCATCGAATCTTGCGAACGAGATTCGGACCGGGTGGGGGTAGGTACCCATCGAGCCTTGCGGAACGGGGTTCGGACCAGGTGGGGGTAGGTACCCATCGGAACCTTGCGTAACTGGGGTTCGGACCGGATGGGGGTAAGTACTCATCAGAATCTAGCAAAAATGCAGATTCGTACCGGGTGGGGGTAGGTACCCACCAAAACCTTAAAAATAAGGTTTGTACCAGATGAGGCTAAGTACTCATCAGAATCTAGCAAAAATGCAGATTCGTACCAGGTGGGGGTAGGTACCCACCAAAACCTTAAAAATAAGGTTTATACCGGATGAGGGTAGGTACTCATCAAAACTTAGCAAAAATGCATCGGGTAGAGTAAAAATACTCACCAGAAGCATTTCTAAAAACGGGAAACTTGCTTCTATTAGAGGATAGTTCAGTGTTGAGCACCTCGGAAGAAAAGTACCCACAAGAGTTTAGCAAAATGCGAACTCATACCAGGTGAGGGTAGGTACTCACCAAAATCTTGTAAGAACAAGGTTCATACCTAGTGGGGGTAGGTACCCACAAAAGTCTAGTAAAATACAGACTTATACCGGGTGAGGGTAAGTACTCACCAGAGCTTTATAAAAGGAGGCTCAAACCAGATAGGGGTTGATACCTATCCAAATATTTATCATCCGGAGGATCAACAAAGAAGCAACATCCGAAGGATAACCGGGCAAAAGGGTTAACTCCTTCCCCTGCCAAATAATTTTGTCGGTATATTAAAACCAACGAATTAATTGGGCAGGTGAAGGGGGGGCAGCTGTAGACCCCTAATTTTGCCCGGCCTCTCAAAATAAAATCTATGAAAACTTCATACAGTTCACCCAGCTTCACATCAAAGAAAAAACGAGAAAAGACCTCCCGCAACAAGACAGTGTTCACCCATCCACACAATAAAGACTAAAGAGACTTCCTACACGAAGAAAAAGCTCGCCCGGCATCTTAATGAATGCCAAGAAGACTTCCTATATGAAGATAAAGCTTCCACGGACACACATCGGCATCAAACAACGTCCGAAAAAGGAAAGGAAAGCTTCCCAGGGGTCCCAAAACGCGAAGACAGGCCAAGATAGGTTGGGACAGCCGTCCCAAACTGGGACGGCCGTCCCAAACGCCAAAACGCAAGTGGGACGCACGTTCCAAACCCCAAAACACAGTTGGGACGGCCGTCCCAAACCCAACAGGCCGTCCCAGATTGACCCAGTGCAAAATGTGCATTTGGGACGGCCGTCCCAACCCAGACGGCCGTCCCAGATGTCCAGGCAGCGAAATCTATAAATAGGAGCCTCATTTTGTCATTCTTCACACCCCAGACAACTCCAAGACTTGTCTTCTTCTCTCCCTCCTTTGAATGATCTCTCTGATTGCCTTTAATAGGTAACAATCAGTTAAGGAATTTGTATTCCGGCATTCGATTCTTCTAGAAAATTTAGTTGAGTCGAGTTTATTCGAGAGGAGAGTCATTGTAGAGCGAAGGATTGCCGCAAAGCATCCTCTGTATAAAAGACTTATAATATAAAGCTTGCTTCGGAGGTTCTTCTCAATTCTCTTCCCTTTTATTGCTTTATTTACTGTTTTCTGTATGCAATGTAGATAAAACCATGTAGAGGCCATATTTAAATACTATACGAATAAAATAAGGGTAATAGCGTAATTTCTTGAAATCTTTACTTAAATGAACTAATCCGTCATAGGGAACCCGAAAGGGGCGTTGTGGGGTGCTAATACCTTCCCCACACGTAACTAACTCCCTTACCCGACTCTGGTTATAATGGCCAAGTTTGGTTTTTATTAAAATCAATGCCTTTTTCTCCTTTTCCAATGTTTATGGTCAAAACATTAGTGGCGACTCCAAAAGAACCCTTTTCGAAAACCTTGCTTCTATTAGAGGATAGTTCAGCGTTGAGCGCCTCGGAAGCAATGAACATATTTTTAACCATCTTTTCGCGACCGCTCGCATTAACGTTCGAGATGTCCCAGGACATCGGAATAGACGGTGGCGACATGCGTCCAAATTGGACAACCCAGTCAAAAGTTATGCCACTTTGAACATCTACCGCCCTTTTGTACTGGTGCATGCATAAATACATTCATTCTAGGGAGCACTAGATATCCCTAAGACAATGGCGAAAGAGGCCCCGAGCACATTTGTGACCTTTGCAACAAGGAAGGGACAAGTGTACTAAGGTGTGATGATGACCCCCATTATACTTGTCAAGTCTTTGATGGGGAAGGAACCATCATACCAAGGTGGGTATGATACACCGCAAAGAATAAGCTTTAAGGAGGATACCTAAGCCATTATCTTAAGGAATATCCATCTCATAAATCATTCCTTTTAAACAATAAAAAAAATTTTGCATTCTAGAAAGCGACTGGTATTCTTCATGCCCTCATCCGCATAAAAAAAACACAAAAATCCCAAACACTATCATACATCATGTTAGAAAATAAAACATGATAATGTTTAGGAAAAAACAAACACTTGCATACATGCATCCACCAAACTTCATCCTCATAACATGCATCTAATAATAGACAATCGAAGAAGTGGACATTCCTCAATACCATGAAAAGAGGATTAGGGCATTCGCATGCCACGCACGGGAAGTCAAAAAAGAAAATAAATAGAAATATTTACCCGCCTATGGGTTCATTTAGGCTTCTCCGCTTTAAAAAAAAATGTACTTCGAAACATTGCATTGAGGAATGTACACTGTCTGGATGAAATAAATAAAATTGTTTGTTTTCATCATCTCTTCAAACGTCTATTGCATTCATAAATTGCATTCATTCTCACTTTAATAATAATAAGATAATAAAAAGAAAGGATTAGTCAATGTGCTTTCCACGAATCGAAGTAGGGTGAAGAGCAAACCTTTTGTCGTCAAGTTATCTCCAACGGTTGATCTGCCTAAGAAGGATAATAAGCCTCAACCGTTGGTCATCTGAGTAAATAAGGAAGAGGGGGCAAGGATGCCATTATATTTTGTTCACGCCTCAAATCAAATAAGGTGGTACCGTGGAGATGCGCAAAAACACCGCCCATTAACAAGGATATCTCCAGCATAGCTGGCATTGGGGGCAAAATTAGAAATGGAAGAATCTATTCCCCCAAGGAGCTGTAAGATGACGCTCCTACAAATAAAGAAAAAATAAAAAGATAGAAGAAAAACATAATCCAAAGAGGAAACTGAGTAGACTTTGGATTGACGACGCTAAGGCAATTCTCTCAACGCTCCGCCAAAGAGACAAACTCACGGTAGGCGACAAGCTGGTCATGGTTCGAGCTAAAGACGACATTCAGATCAGTGAATCGTCTGCCCTACCTTGAATGGATACGACTGAAAAGGACCTTTGAAATATCTTTTGCCAATATGAAAAGACTTTCCCAACAATATGAAGGTGACCCACATGATAGGGAAATATGGATGCCGCCCAAACCAAGGGCTCGTTAGAAACTCTCAAGGAATAAGGGAGCACCAGATTTTGAAGACAATCCTTTAAAGCATTACCCTACAAAGGATCAAACTACATGGAGAAAAGGGAAGTCTCCCCTCTGTACCTTGAATCAGATTTTCCCAAACAGAGGGGTTCAAGCGTCAAAAGCGACTTTAGTCATTAGGTGTTCTCCTTCTGATTCTTAGGGTTTGTAAATCCAATGACTATTAGATATTACTCCTCGGGGCCAGCCCGACCCTCGAGCATTGTAGGGCACACATTTCCCTATTAATTACAAAGAATGTCATTCTTACTATCTTCTTCTCTTCTTGCTATTAATGTCTAAACCTCATTAATAACCATGTTTAAGCAATCGTTTTCAAAAGTGCGTCAAAGTAATCAAAATGCGCCATTGACCAAAATAAAAGTCAAATCCATCACCACTGATTGACTAGAAGCACAAAATAAAGTTTTACCTCGTCATAAGTAAAGTCGTGTTTCGCCAATGTTGTGCAAAAAGAAAACAAAAATCAAAAGAAGCCCATAGAAGCTAAAGGCCAAAAAGAGAGAGCAAGATGCCTGGTAGGAAACCCACCAAAGGGGGCTACGCAAAAGTTAGGGTAAACCCGCTAGGAAACCCGAACAACCATAAAGGGTAGCCTAGGCAAAAATTAGGGTTACAAAAAAAAAGGGAGTCCGCTAGGTTTCCAAAGCAAGAAAAAAGAAACCTAGACAAAAGTTAGGACAAAACAAAACACAACATCCTAAGCTGAAAACCCAAAGGGCAGACTAGGGAAGTCAATCAGTCATAGCAAGCGCCATAGAATAAGATGCCACTCCATAAACAAAACGTTGTTTAAACTAGCCTAAACACTCTCACCAACCTTGGCTAGCCGTGCTTACAAAAACCATTTTTTGTCAAAATAAAACAATTCTAAAACACAAGCCTTTGAATTAAATATCCTCTTCTTTCTCTTCTCTTGACCCTTACTACAGCATTCTAGTAATTAGTAGGGAAATGTGGAGATAGTAATCAATAGGAGGATCGACATCCCCAAGGAAAGGGAGGGGCACACTAACATGGCAAGTCGCTCTACAATTAACACAATCATTCTTCGGTCATGAAAAAATCGAGACGGCGAAATCAGTATAGCCTATTCTGTCAACGAAAGCACATAACGTCAAAAGTTCATCAGAAGTAAAAGCACATTGGTTAATCCTTTTGAAAAATTAATTAAAATAGTATTATAGGATGCATATCGCGAACATTGCATGCATATGATAGGGTCCTATCTCTCACAAAAAAAGAAGAGAAAGAAAAAATGACAATAAAAAGAATAATGTCTGCTAGGAGATTCTTAGGCAAAAGATAGGGTAGCCCGCTAGATCGAAAACCCGCAAAGGGCGGTCTAGGCAAAAGTTAGGGAATTCATAAAAAAGGAAAAAACCCGCTAAGATATCCTAGGCAAAAATTAAGGCAACCCGCTAGGACCGAAAACCCCAAAAGGGCGGTCTAGGCAAAAGATAGGGCTAAACCAAAAAAATGAATAAAAGAGAGGGGTCCTTCATCATAATCATGAAAGTCCAGCAGGAGAATGCCAGTCACTTTTCCAGATGCATCAATCAAAAAGAATAGATTGCATTTAGGGCATCCACACACAAGTAGTCGCACAAAACGACTTTGTCGATGTCAAAAATGAAAGAAATAAAAATTACTTCGGACAAATAACAAAAAACGAAAAGCATTCATGCATATAAGGAGACTAGCTCCATGTTTGTGATTAAAAACGGGATCATCGAGGCCGAGTCTCCAAATAATGCCCTCAAGAAAACGGAGCAAGTCGTCAATCAAGCGACTCAGCAGAATAAGAGCTTCTGAAAATCAAGAGCTCCAGCTACCATCCTTCTACCCAGAAAAGAAGACACAAGAAAGTAATAAGTCTCCAAACATTGCTCTCCCTCAAGAAAGAAGAGTGAGTTATCATAAGAATCTTCCAGAAGCCAAAGCTCCAGTCATCACCCAATAAAAGAGGGCACAATCATCAGACATCATAAAAGAAAAGCCGACGGAAAGGCTTAGTCATCCCCAAAAGGATCCCTGCCTACTCCGAAGGAAAAACAAAAATACTCCTCACGGCTCAACATTACCACCACATGAGTCATCGAGCACACTCACCCAAAGTCTCCTTGTCGCCGCCGTCCCTTTCGACGTCCTGAGGACGTCTCGAAACGTTTATGCGAGCGGTCGCAAAAAGATGGTTTAGACTCGCGTATTTGTTTTAAAAGGTTTTCGAAAAGGGGTTCTTATGGAGTCGCCACCAATGTTTTGACCATAAACATTGGAAAAGGATAAAAGGCATTGATTTTAATGAAAAAACAAACTTGGCCATTATAACCAGAGTTGGGTAAGGGAGTTAGTTACGTGTGGGGAAGGTGTTAGCACCCCACAACGCCCCTTTCGGGTTCCCTATGACAGATTAATTCATTTAAGTAAAGACTATGAGAAATTACGCGATTACCCTACATAATATTAAATGGTTATCTACATGATTTTATTCTACATGGCATAAACAGTGAATAAAGCTAAATAAAACAATAAATAAAGCAATAAAAGAGAAGAGAATTGAAAAGAACCTCCGTAGCAAGCTTTGTATTGAGAATCTCCAACTGTGAGGATGCGTTTTGGCAACCCCTCTCTCTACACAGACTCTCCTCACCAATACAAGATTGACTCCACTAAAAATTTAAAGAAGAATCAAATGCCGGAATATAATTCCTTAACCGATTGTTACCTATTTTAAGGCAATCAGAAAGATCATTCGAGAAAGGGAGAGAAATAGACAAGTGCTCTGAGTTTTTGAAGGTGTTTCAGAGCTCTCTGGAGTGTCTGTGGTGTGAAAAAGTGGCAAATGAGCCTCCTATTTATAGTTTTCGCAGCTGGCGCACTTTGGGACCACCGTCTGGGTTGGGACGGCCGTCTGGACTGGGACGGCCGTCCCAAATGGCAAATTTACACAGAGCGGGACCACCTGGGGGTCCGGGACGGCCGTCCCACTTAAATTGGGTTTGGGACGACCGTCCCACATTCGGGACGCGCGTCCCAACTGTAAAATGGCAGTTGGGACGGCCGTCCCAACCCTGGGACGGTGGTCTCGGCCTGTTTTGTCCATTCTTTGCGTTCTGGGACCCCGGGAAGCTTTCCTTTCCTTTTTCGGACATAGATTGATGCCGATGTGTGTCCGTTGAAGCTTTATCTTCATATAGGAAGTCTTCTTGGCCTTCATTAAGATGCCGGCCGAGCTTTGTCTTTGTGTAGGAAGTCTCTTTTGGCTTTTATTGTGTGAATGAGTGAACTCCGTCTTTTGTTGCGGGAGGTTTCCTCGGTTTTGGGAAGCCGGATAAACTTCATCTTCGGGCGAAGTTCCTCTAGCTTTTTGTTTTGAGAGGCCGGGCAAAATTAGGGGTCTACAGCTGCCCCCCCTTCACCTGCCTAACTAATTTGTTGGTTTTAATATGCCGACAAAATTAGTTGGTAGGGGAAGGAGTTAACCCTTTTGCCCGGTTATTCTTCGGATGCTGCTTCTTGTTGATCCTCCAGATGATAAATATTTTGATAGGTACCAACCCCTATCTGGTTTGAGCCTTCTTTTATAAGACTCTGGTGAGTATTTACCTTCACCCGGTATGAGTCTGCATTTTGCTGGATTTTAGTGAGTACCTACCCCCACTTGGTATGAACCTTGTTCTGCAAGGTTTTGGTGAGTACCTACCCTCACCCGGTATGAGTTTGATTTTGCTAAACTCTTGTGGGTACTTACTTCCGAAGTACTCAACACTGAACTATCCTCTAATAGAAGTAAGGTCTTTGCAACCCATTTTTGCAATGCTTAGGTGAGTATTTTTATTCCACCTAATGCATTCTGCTAAATTTTGATGAGTACCTACCCTCATCCGGTATAAACCTTATTTTTAAGGTTTTGGTGGGTACCTACCCCCACCCGGTGTGAATCTGTATTTTTGCTAGATTCTGATGAGTACTTACCCTCATCCAGTGTCGAACCCCATTCACGCAAGGTTCGGTGGGTACCTACCCCCACCCGGTCCGAATCCCGTTCTGCGAGGATTACGATGGGTACCTACCCCCACACGGTCCGAATCCCGTTTTGCAAGATTACGATGGGTACCTACCCCCACCGGTCCGAACCCCGTTCTACAAGGCTCGATGGGTACCTACCCCCACCCGGTCCGAATCCCGGTTCGCAAGATTCCGATGGGTACCTACCCCCATCCGGTCCGAATCTCGTTACGCAAGATTACGATGGGTACCTACCCCCATCCGGTCCGAACCCCGGTTCCGCGAGGCTACGATGGGTACCTACCCCCATCCGGTCCGAACCCCGTTACGCAAGGCTCGATGGGTACCTACCCCCACCCAGTCCGAATCTCGTTACGCAAGATTCGATGGGTACCTACCCCCACCCGGTCCGAACCCCGTTACGCAAGGCTCGATGGGTACCTACCCCCACCGGTGCGAATCCCGTTACGCAAGATTACGATGGGTACCTACCCCCATCCGGTCCGAATCTCGTTACGCAAGATTCGATGGGTACCTACCCCCATCCGATCCGAACCCAGTTCGCGAGGCTCCGATGGGTACCTACCCCCATCCGGTCCGAACCCCGTTCCGCAAGGCTACGATGGGTACCTACCCCCACCGGTCCGAATCTCGTTACGCAAGATTCGATGGGTACCTACCCCCATCCGGTCCGAATCCCGTTACGCAAGATTCGATGGGTACCTACCCCCATCCGGTCCGAACCCCGTTCCGCAAGGCTCCGATGGGTACCTACCCCATCCGGTCGAACCCCGTTACGCAAGGCTCGATGGGTACCTACCCCACACGGTCCGAATCTCGTTCTACAAGATTCCGATGGGTACCTACCCCCATCCGGTCCGAATCCCGTTACGCAAGATTCGATGGGTACCTACCCCCATCCGGTCCGAACCCCGATTCGCAAGGCTCCGATGGGTACCTACCCCCACCGGTCCGAATCCCGTTACGCAAGATTCGATGGGTACCTACCCCCATCCGGTCCGAACCTCGTTCCGCAAGGCTCGATGGGTACCTACCCCCATCCGGTCCGAACCCCGTTACGCAAGGCTACGATGGGTACCTACCCCCACCCAGTCCGAATCTCGTTACGCAAGATTCGATGGGTACCTACCCCCATCCGGTCCGAACCTCGTTACGCAAGGCTCGATGGGTACCTACCCCCATCCGGTCCGAACCCCGTTCGCAAGGCTACGATGGGTACCTACCCCCACCTGGTCCGAATCCCGTTCTGCAAGATTCTGATGGGTACCTACCCCCACCTGGTCCGAACCCCGTTCTGCAAGGTTCTCAGGATGCAATTTTTGGTAGTAAATCCTGTGATTATCTGTTTTTGGAGATGTGTTGGCGGCTTATTGTTTCTGTTCATGCGCCCATTCCGTGGGGAATATTTGACTTTTCTGTTAGTCGTCTGGTTTTACCGGGGATTCTTTATTTTTTTGGCTTTTTCTTTTAGCCATCCGGCTTTTGCCGGGGATTCTTTGTTGATTGCCCTTTTTTAGGCAGGAATTCACTGGGGATTTTGAATTCTCTTATTGATTGTGCCTCTTGATTAGGCGAAGATCCACTTGGGGATTTTGTTGTGCCTCTTGATTAGGCGGGAATCCACTGGGGATTCGTTGATTTTTTATTGTGCCTCTCGATTAGGCGGGTGCTTCAATAGTGGTGAAGGCTTTTTACTTGTTGTTCGCCTCTGAATAGGCTGATGTTCTACTTGAGGATATTTGTTCTTGATAATACCTCTGAGTAGGTGGATGCTTTTTGAAAGCTTTGTTCTTGGACTTGTATTACCTCTTATAGGTTGATTTCCCATTTCTTGCGGATATTTGATTTTTGCTTGCCTTAGGCAGAGGCTCTTCTTGGGAGTGAAGGCTTTGCTTTTCACTGGGGATATTTGTATTTGGGAATTTATACGCGATTCCCTGAGGATATAAACTTGTAGTTTTGCCTTCATTTGGTAGGCTCGCTGGGGATTTTCTTTTTTTGGTGATCCACCAGGGATTTGGTTGTTTCCTGGGAAAAACTTTTCTTTTTGGTGATCCACCGGGGGGTTGATTTGATCTTGTGCTTTCTTTGATGGATTTTTGCGTGATCTTTCTTTGATGGACTCCTCGAGGTGGCGACTCTCTAATGAGTGTGCTTGATGACTCATGCGGTGATGTCTTCGAGTCGTGAGGTAATCTTTTTGTCTTGCCTCTAGAGTAGACAAGGATCTTCTTGGGGATAATTGAGCCTTTCCATTGGCTTTTCTTGATGACTTTTCTGGATGAAAAAAATGTTGATTGCAGCTCCAAGTGATTTATGCTTGGTGACTCATATGGTGTTGATGCTGAGTCATGGAGTAATTTTTGTTTCGCCTTTGGAGTAGGCAAGGATCCGCTTGGGGATTATCAAGCCTTTCCGTTGGCTTTTTCGTTTTTGATGTACCTTCTTTTATTGGTGTAGAAGGTTGATGGTTGGAGCTAGTTTTCTTGGAGCTCCTTATTTTGCTGAAGATGATTTTGATTTTCGCCTTTCGCGGTTTTGATTTTTATTTAGAGGCTGGATTTTAGCGCCTTTTATTTCCAATCACAAACATGGAGACTATCCTCCTTATATGCATGTTTATTTATTCTTGTTTGAAGAAAATTATTTTTTTCTTGATTTTGACAAAGTCGTATTATGCAACTGCCTTGTGTGTGGATGCCCTAAATGCAGTCTAATGTTTGTTTATTTTTTATGCATTTAGAAAGTAACTGGCCTTCTTCCGTTGGCCTCTTATGAATAAGCTGATGGGCTTCTTCTTTATGACTATGATGATGGGCTCATCTTTTATTCATCTTTTGGTTTTAGCCCTATCTTTTGCCTAGACCGCCCTTTACGGGTTTTCGATCTAGCGGGCTGCCTTAATTTTTGCCTAGAATACCTTAGGGGGCTTTTGCCTTATCTTTTTGCCTAGATCGTCTTTTTGGGGTTTGCGATCTAGCAGGCTACCCTAGTTTTTACCTAAGAATATACTAGCAGGCATTTATTATTTTCTTATTTTTTTATATGCTTTTTTTTTGGATGCATGTTTGATCTTTGATTAAAAAATCTTTGCGCATATTTATGATTTATCAATAAAGAGGCATTTCCATAATATTTGGTCAAGACAAAGGAAATGAAAAGGAATTTTATTGATAAATGAGCAAAAGTTTATTTCTTTTACAGAAGGATTACAAAAGGAATTTAGAAGAATGGGTAGTCAAGGTTGGCTGTATTGTATAGGCTTGAACAGTCATGTCTATGATATCTGCCCCCCGGTTTTCCTAATTGCTTCAGTTGAGATGCCTGAGCTCAGAGTGAAGACCATGCAGACTGCTTGCTTCTGGAAGAATGTTACTTTAGCCGCCTTTTCGGTTTTCGACTAAAGTAACCATTGCTCTTAGTTTCTTTTTTTTATTTATTTATTTACTTTTTTTTTTACCTCTTCTTTTTGCCTAGGACGTATCCTAGCGAGGAACATGGACCCTATCTTTTGCCCAGGAATGTCCTTTGCGGATTTTCATTCCTGACGGGTCTTGAGCAATGTCTTCAAGCATAATATTTCTTTACCGTGTCAGAATTGATTGGGTGTCGAAGCTCCTCTCCATCCATATTAGTGAGAATAAGTACCCCTCCTGAGAAAGCTCGTTTGACCACAAAGGGTCCTTCATAATTTGCCGCCCATTTTCCAATTTTATCCTTCTGGGCTGGAAGCAGTTTCTTTATCACTAAATCTCCTTCTTGATAAGTATGAGGGCGGACCTTTTTATCATAAGCCTTTTTTATCTTCTTTTGATAGGCTTGTCCATGGCATATGGCATTCAGCCGCTTTTCATCGATAAGGTTCAATTGATCGTATCGACTTTGAACCCATTCGGCTTCTGTTAATTTTGCTTCCATAATAATTCGCAGGGACGGTATTTCGACCTCTATTGGCAATACGGCCTCCATTCCATATACAAGGGAGAATGGAGTGGCTCCTGTTGAGGTTCGTACAGACGTTCGATATCCATGAAGAGCAAAAGGTAACTTTTCATGCCAATCTTTATAGGTTTTAACCATCTTTTGAACAATCTTCTTGATGTTTTTATTGGCTGCTTCCACTGCGCCATTCATTTTAGGCCTATAAGGAGAAGAGTTATGATGTTGAATTTTGAAGTCATAACATAGTTCTTCCACCATTTTATTATTCAAATTGGTCCCATTATCAGTAATGAGACGATGTGGAATGCCGTATCGACATATGATATTTTTCTTAATAAAGGTGACCACTACTTTTCTAGTCACATGTGCATAAGATGCAGCTTCTACCCACTTAGTGAAATAATCAATGGCCACCAAAATGAATCGGTGACCATTGGACGCCTTAGGCTCAATAGGTCCGATGACATCTATGCCCCACATAGCGAATGGCCAAGGGATCGCCATAACATTGAGAGGTATCGGTGGAACATGTACATTATCTGCGTGTATTTGACACTTGTGACATTTTCTAGCATACTGATAACAATCTTTTTCCATTGTGGACCAAAAGTATCCTGCTCTGAGGATTTTCCTAGCCATGATATGTCCTGGTGCATGAGTCCCAAAGGTTCCTTCATGTATTTCTTTGATCAATATCTGGGCTTCTTCGGGATCGACGCATCTTAACAAAGTAGAATCACAATTCTCTTTATAGAGGGTTTCTCCTATCAACATAAATCCTATAGCCCTTTTCCGAATGGTCCTTTTATCATTGTCACTGATTCCCTCTGGGTATTCACCCTTTGTCAAGTACCGCCTTATGTCCTGATACCAAGGGGCTTTATCTTTTTCATTATCCACCATCATACAAAAGGCTTGTTTGTCGTGCCTTTTGACTTGGATGATGGGCATCTCATGTTCTTGCCCTAGTGCGAACATGGATGATAATGTTGCCAGCGCATCCGCAATCTGGTTATCCTCCCGAGGGATATACTCGAAACTGATGTTTTCCATTTGTGAAGTCATCTTACGGATATGCTCCAGGTAAGGGATTAATTTGGAGTTTCTAGTTTCCCATAGCTGGTAAATAACAAGGGATGAGTCACCGAATACTTTGAGTTTGGTTATCTGTGATCCAAGGCCGCTTGAATACCTAGAGCACATGCCTCATATTCTGCCATATTATTTGTACAGTCAAAGGTTAATCTAGCTGTTATCGGGATATGCTTCTTTTCAGGCGATATTAAAATAGCTCCGATCCCCTGGCCCAGTAAATTTGAAGCTCCATCGAAAAACATGATCCACTCATCATTTTTAAGCTCTTCATGTTGGATATGCATTATATGCTCATTTGGAAAATCATCTTGGAGGGATTGATATTCGTTTGTTGGCCCATGTGCCAGGTAGTCTGCCAAAGGACTGCCTTTGATAGCTTTCTGAGTGACATGAATAATATCAAATTCGAGAGGAGTACTTGCCATCTAGCTATCCTTCCAGGTCAAGATGGGTTTTTCAAACAAGTATTTGATTGGGTCCATTTTGGAAATTAACCAAGTTGTATGTCCGACCATATATTGTCGAAGGCGTTGAGTTGCCCACACCAATGCACAACATGTTTTTTCGAGTGGTGTATAACGGGTCTCATAGTTTAGAAATTTTTTACCGAGGTAATATATGGCTTGTTCTTTCTTACCGAGTATCATCTTGTTGACCGAGCGCACATCCCATGGATTCGTCGAGTACTGATAGGTAAAGAATTAGGGGTCTCCCTTCCACAGGTGGTATCAGTACTGGAGGATTAGTTAGGCACATTTTGATCTTTTCGAAGGCTCGTTGGCATTCGTTGTTCCAAACTGTCGATTGGTTTTTACGTAATAACTTGAAGATGGGCGTACATTTATCTGTTAATTGCGCAATGAACCATGCGATGTAGTTTATTCGGCCTAAAAACCCTCTGACTTCTTTTTCTGTTCTTGGTGGAGGCATCTCTATGATTGCCTTTGTTTTATCAGGGTCCACCTCGATTCCTTTTTTACTGACGATAAACCCAAGGAGTTTTCCTGATCGTACTCCAAACGTGCATTTAGCCAGATTAAGCTTAATCTGGTATTTTCGAAGCCGATTGAATAGTTTCTTTAAGTGTAGGAGGTGATCTGTCTCATTTTTGGACTTGACAATCATATCATCCACGTATACTTCGATTTCTTTGTGGATCATATCGTGAAATAGTGTAACCATAGCCCTTTGATAGGTTCCCCTGCATTCTTAAGTCCAAAAGGCATTACTCTATAACAAAATGTCCCCCATGGCGTAATGAAGGAAGTTTTTTCTCTGTCTTCGACAGCCAATTTGATTTGATTATACCCTGCATATCCATCCATGAAAGAATAAAGAGTATTTGTAGCAGTATGATCTACGAGCATATCGATATGTGGTAAGGGAAAATCATCTTTTGGACTTGCACGGTTTAAGTCCCGGTAATCTACGCATACTCTGATTTTTCCGTTTTTCTTTACAACTGGCACGATGTTTGCCAGCCATTCAGGGTATTTTGAAACGATCAGGAAATTGGCATCCAACTGTTTTTCTACTTCTTCCTTAATTTTTAAGGACCATTCTGGTTTTACTCTTCTGAGTTTTTGTTTAACGGGCCGAAATCCTTCTTTTAAGGGTAATCGATGCTCCACTATACTTTTATCGATTCCAGGCATATCATGGTAGGACCACGCAAACACGTCCATATATTCTCTTAGCAATTGTATTAGTTTTTCTCTAACATCATCGTCAATTTGAGTTCCAATATTTACTTCTTTCTTATTATCTTCTTGTCCCAAATTGATGACCTCAGTTTTTTCCTGATGGGGCTGTATTGATTGCGCTTCTTTTTCTAACAGTCTTTGCATGTCCGGGGAAATGGTCCCCTCCTCACTGTCTGACTCAATCCATTCGTCCTCGGCTTTTAGATCTTCCGGGGAGTTTTCAATCACAGACATAACTGTATGGGTTGTGCTTTGTTTTAGATTCCTTTATTAGATGTATGAGAGAGAAAAGAATGAATGAGAATATGGATATTAAAGAAAATGCCATTTTGTATTGATAGAAGAAAATATTTACAAAGCCCTTATTAACCAAAAATCTCGTGATCATGGGCAAGGATCACGAGAAATACATCGGAGATTTTTTCGATATATTATTCTTTTCTATATTTTTTATTGCAAAAGATGGTAAAAATGATGAGCCCTAATCTGCTGGTCTCCCTTATCCCGTCTTTTATTCGGGCTTTGATAGGGGTTGGTCGTCCACCTTCGGAGTAGATGCGTCAAAGGTAATCCATCCCGCGTCTATTAAATCTTGGACCTTATGCTTTAAAGCTATGCAGTTATCTACAGAATGTCCTGGAGCGTCTGAATGATAATTGCATTTTTCATTTGGCTTATACCATTCTGGATAGGGTGGCTCCATCTTCTTGGGAGGGATTCGCACAAGGAGTTTAGCATCCAACAATTTTATCAACGAGACTTCGTAGGAGGTAGGTATTGGTGCAAATTTCCTTTCTTGTCTGCGTGGCTTGGTTTGTTGCGCGGAGGCAGAAGGAATGGCAATATTAATTGCATTCACGTCTCCTTCCTTCTTCTTTCCAAAATTCTTTTTAAAAGTTTGAGTAGAGGAATTGGAGGAAGTTTGTTGTACAATTCTTCCACTCTTCGAACCTTGTTCTACTCTTTCTCCTATAATGACTACATCCGCAAAGAGTGTTGATGTATTCCCTATCATTTTGTCGTAATAGGGACCAGTCGGAGAATTGATGAACATGGATGTAGTTTCCTTGTCGGATAGAGGAGGTTCCACTTGTGCTGCCAATTCCCTCCATCTTTGGGCATATGCTTTGAAGGATTCGTCGTTTTTCTTGCTTAATAATTGTAGATCTGCTCTTTCAGGGGTCAGGTCAATGTTGTATTTATAACGACGAAGAAATGCATCTGCCATATGTCTCCAGGTTTGGATTTGCCCTCCTTCTAGTTGCATATACCGGTTTAAGGCTGATTCAGCCGGACTCTCCTGAAGCAAGTGGATCGGGAGTTTTTCATTATCAGCATGTGCAGCCATCTTACGACAGTACATTGTAAGATGGCTTCTTGGGCAGTCGTTCCCATGTATTTCGGGAAGTCCGGAGTTTTGAACTTGTTAGGGAATTGGATATTTTTGACGAGGCACATATCAGCCGCCTCTTTTATATCAAAGTTATGACCTTCCATGGCTCTCAGCCTCTCTTCAAGAGCAGTGATTTGTTGTTTTGATATTTCAGGAGCATGAATATGTACTGTTCTTGTGTCAGATTGATCGTGCTCATTTTGAGGTTCCTCTTCTTCTTCCTGGTGAGATGCTTGTCCATTCTGAGGACCCTCTCGATGAAGATTCTGTTGATGCATCATTTCTAACATTTGAGCCATTTGTTCTTTCAGCGTAGTAAGCTCAGCGGTGAGCTTTCGGTTTTGTTCTTCTAGTTGTTCCATCTTCTTAGCCTTTTGAGCACGAGTGAGGATGGGCGGAAGACTAGCCACCTTCTAAATGATTTTAATGATTCTTATTATAACTTTTTATTTTAGATGATTAGCGTGGAATAAATATGCCCTAGGATGAATGTGTTTATGTATGAGAGATTTTATTATGATGATGTTTATGCATACTTTTCTTAATTCATTGGTTTTCTCTCTTGGTTTTACCACTTATTGGATGATGTGGTATGAATGATACGACTTGGCCAAGAATTTTGTAAAAAGGTATTTTTATGACCTTAATGTTTTTATATTTTTTTTATGATTTTTAGGGTTTTTCATTTTTTGTCTGTTGTATGATTACCCTATGCTAATGCATCAATACAAATGCAACAAACGAATGCACACACAATTCACACATCCACGAGCAGAGCCACGCTTATTTAATCACGAGGTAGGGTTTTCCTGCAGAAACGTGCTTGGTTTAGGTGGTTCTAACTGTTCTCACCAGGCCAAAGGTCCCCAAGGTGCCCCCATTATAGGGACCTCTCAATCTCTCAATCCTCGGGTCATGCACGGAACTCCGTGGCGACACCTTAGACCAAAAGAAGAGAGTTATCACCTTGAGTTGGTGGTTTTCCGACAACGGTAGTAGCCCCGTGTGCCAACTAACCGATCGTATCTGCCACCCACTCCCTATAGATATTCACTCTTGCCTCCGGGTATAGAGGGACTGTTGTGTGCAAGGGTTTTTGTGTGCAATTTATATTTCAAACAATTGTAGAAATAATCATACAGCAGTTATTTAAAGCCATATAATAAAAACATACAGAAGGGTAAAGGCGTAATTTCAAATCTTTGCTTAGTTTGAATTTATCCGTCACTAAATGGGATCAACTCTCTAGACTCCCCAGCGGAGTCGCCATCTGTCGCCGCCGTCCCTTTCGACGTCCTGAGGACGTCTCGAAACGTTTATGCGAGCGGTCGCGAAAAGATGGTTTAGACTCGCGTATTTGTTTTAAAAGGTTTTCGAAAAGGGGTTCTTATGGAGTCGCCACCAATGTTTTGACCATAAACATTGGAAAAGGATAAAAGACATTGATTTTAATGAAAAAACAAACTTGGCCATTATAACCAGAGTTGGGTAAGGGAGTTAGTTACGTGTGGGGAAGGTGTTAGCACCCCACAACGCCCCTTTCGGGTTCCCTATGACAGATTAATTCATTTAAGTAAAGACTATGAGAAATTACGCGATTACCCTACATAATATTAAATGGTTATCTACATGATTTTATTCTATGTTGCATGCATAAAATGATGAATAAAGCTAAATAAAAGCAATAAAAGAGATATTAAAATAGCTATCTACATGATTTTATTCTACATGGCATAAACAGTGAATAAAGCTAAATAAAACAATAAATAAAGCAATAAAAGAGAAGAGAATTGGAAAGAACCTCCGTAGCAAGCTTTGTATTGAGAATCTCCAACTGTGAGGATGCGTTTTGGCAACCCCTCTCTCTACACAGACTCTCCTCACCAATACAAGATTGACTCCACTAAAAATTTAAAGAAGAATCAAATGCCGGAATATAATTCCTTAACCGATTGTTACCTATTTTAAGGCAATTGGAAAGATCATTCGAGAAAGGGAGAGAAATAGACAAGTGCTCTGAGTTTTTGAAGATGTTTCAGAGCTCTCTGGAGTGTCTGTGGTGTGAAAAAGTGGCAAATGAGCCTCCTATTTATAGTTTTTGCAGCTGGCGCACTTTGGGACCACCGTCTGGGTTGGGACGGCCGTCTGGACTGGGACGGCCGTCCCAAATGGCAAATTTACACAGAGCGGGACCACCTGGGGGTCCGGGACGGCCGTCCCACTTAAATTGGGTTTGGGACGACCGTCCCACATTCGGGACGCGCGTCCCAACTGTAAAATGGCAGTTGGGACGGCCGTCCCAACCCTGGGACGGTGGTCTCGGCCTGTTTTGTCCAGTCTTTGCGTTCTGGGACCCCGGGAAGCTTTCCTTTCCTTTTTCGGACATAGATTGATGCCGATGTGTGTCCGTTGAAGCTTTATCTTCATATAGGAAGTCTTCTTGGCCTTCATTAAGATGCCGGACGAGCTTTGTCTTTGTGTAGGAAGTCTCTTTTGGCTTTTATTGTGTGAATGAGTGAACTCCGTCTTTTGTTGCGGGAGGTTTCCTCGGTTTTGGGAAGCCGGATAAACTTCATCTTCGGGCGAAGTTCCTCTAGCTTTTTGTTTTGAGAGGCCGGGCAAAATTAGGGGTCTACACTCCTCCACACTCCCCAATGGAGAATAAAGGCTTCAAGAGCCCATCATCATCAATAGTCAAAAGAGTCCAAATCATTAAGGGCTCAACAAAAAGAAAGAAGAGAAAAGAAAAGAAAACCCTTGCATCCCCAGCGGATGTCCAAAAGGCCATGACAGAGAGGGCCGAATAAAAATCCTCAAGTGGATATCCCAAAAATTCTACAAAAAGGAATCAGAAATTCCCATCCCCCAATGGACTAAGAGCTTCACAAGTATAACTCGCATCAACATCAATCAAGGAGCCAAGACTCCATTCCTAGAAAAGAAAAATCAGATCCCCAGGAAGTCAACTAATTCCCTGGTGGATCACTAAAAAATAAAACGTCATCCCTAGTGGACCCCCCAAAAAGAAGGGAAAAAGCCAACGTAATAAAAAGAGACTAAAAAGTAAAAAGGTCGACGCATTATCCCCATAAAAAAGCCAGATTTCAAAATCGCGATAAAAAAGAGATAAATCGTGAAAAAAAGGCGAAATCAATCCTAACTTTTAGGCAATCAATAAAATCCCTAAGTGGGTCACCGCAGAAAAGGGAAAATCAACGAAAAAGAAAGGATCAGAAATCCCAATGAAACAAGAGTATCGACAAAGTCATCTCATACCAACAAAATCCAACAAGGAGTCAAAACTCCATTCCCTCAAGGGGAAATCAAAATTAGATCCCCGGAAGGCAATTAATTCCCGTGAATCACCAAAAGAGAAAGATCATCCCCGGAAGGCAATCAATTCCCTGGTGGATCACCAAAAGAGAAAGATCATCCCCCGTAAGCCTACCGCAAAGGCAAAACTTCATATTCATCGGAATGTCATTTGCCTATGCATAGGCAAGACTCGACAAACAAGAGCCAAGCATCCCCATAAGGGAATATCTCGCCTAGTCGGAGGCAAAACAAATGCAACCAAAAGTCTTCACTTCCGCTGAAGCATCTGCCTACTCAGAGGCATTACCAGAAACTCAATGGATATCCGCCTACTCAAGAGGCGTCACCAAGATCAATAAATCCCCAGAGGATTCTTGCCTACCTAAGAGGCACTCATAAAAAAATCCTCGACAACCAGCAAAGTCGGATGACAAATACCAAAAGATCAAGACAAAGAATCCCCAGCAACCAACAAGCTGGATGAACACCAACAGAATCCCTGGCACAGACCAGACGACCAAATCTCAGAAAGGACAAAGACAAGAGAACACATCCCAACACCGCCGCATGAGCGATTGAGCAGTAAGCCGCCACTACCACCAGTCCTATGCAGTGGACTGTACCAGCCTGATAGGGGGTTCATACCTATCAACCAGCACACAAGGAGTGCCTGACCGGCGCATGGGCCACCTGAACAGTAAGCCGCCACTACCACCAGTCCTACACAGTGGACTGTACCAGCCTGATAGGGGTTTATACCTATCAACCTGCGCACGCGTTGCGCCTGATCTGCGCTCGAGCCGGATCAGTAAGTCGCACTACCACCCTGATGGGGGGTTCATACCCATCCAGTCCCACGCAACGGACTGCAACTACCAGCCTGATGGGGGGGGTTCATACCCATCCAGTCCCACACAACGGACTGCAACTACCAGCCTGATGGGGGGTTTATACCCATCAACCGAAGGATCGGCTACCGTCAGAAGGAGTATCCTGAGGTTCTACCACGTGTCCACCGAAGGGATCGGCTACCTTCAAAAGGAGTATCCTGGAAGTGCACGAACACCGAGATTTTCCCCAGAAGATCAACCGCCGCAAGACGGGACATCCGAAGGGTAACCGGGCAAGAGGGTCAACTCCTTTACCTTCCTGTCAATCTGTCTGGCACAACAGGCCAACAGCCGACTAGTCAGGTAAAGGGGGGGCAGCTGTAGACCCCAAATCTTGCCCGGCCTGCAAATAAAGAGTAGAAGACCTCCTATTCGAAGATGGACGAAGCCTAACAAGCCACTAGGAGAGACTATTAGGCCCCATACTAGGATAGGAAGGATTTTCGGCACAAAAATAAAGTTTCTCGCCCTTTTGGGACGAGACCGCCGTCTTGAAATCGAGACTGCCGTCTCGCCAAACGAGAAGGCGGTCTCGCCACCTGCGAATGGCGAGACGACGGTCTCGCTTTCCCAGACATCGTTCTCACCACTTTGGCATGGTGAGACGGCGGTCTCGACCCTGTCAGACGAGAACGACGGTCTCCTCACTGTCAGGCGCGAAAACCTATAAATAGGGGCTCCCTCCCCTCATTTCCACACACCACACATCATTCTCTCCTCCTTCTCTCTAGGATTTCTCTCTCTAGAATCCCTCCGACGCTTTTTCGGAGCTTTTGAGTGTCTTTAGAGTGATTTCTGAGCGTTTCGAGAGGTTTCCGGCGCTGTAGAGTGAAGGGTTGCCACAAAGCACCCTCTTTTTTTAAAGAGAATTAATAGAAGAAGCGTGCTTCGGAGGTTTACATTCTCCCTCTCCACTTTTACCGCTTTATTTAAATTATGCAATAGATAGGGCCATGTAGTCATAATATTTTAATTCCGCAAATAAAAGGGCAAAAGCATGTTTTTCTGGTTTATTTATTAACAAAATAGCTGGCCTGTCATAGGGAACCTGAAAGGGGCATCGTAAAGGAACTAACACTTCCTTTACACGTAACTAACTCCCTTACCCAACTCTGGTTCTAATGACCAAAGTTGGTTTTTCGAAAACCAACGCCTTTTAAACTCCTTTTCCGATGTTTCCGGTAAAAACATCGGTGGCGACTCCACAGAACCCTTCAAAAATTAGTCCGTGGGTTAGCCCGATTATTAGACAACCCAAAGACGACCTTTCGAAAACCTCACCCCTAGGTTAGCCCGATTATCGAACAACCTAAAGGCGTTGTAACCACCCATAAAAAACGCAAAAACAAGAGGGTCGAAATCATCGTGTCGCTCCGACCGCCTCTCTTTTTTACGGCGGCGACACCCCCCCTTTACCCGACTAGTCGACTGCTGGCTTGTTGTGCCAAGAAGATCGACTAGAGGGTAAAGGAGTTGACCCTCCTGCCCGGTTGCCCTTCAGACGTCCCGTCTTTGCGGCAGTTGATCTTCTGGGGAAAAGTGCGTTGTGCGCCTCTAGGATGCTCCTTCTGACGGTAGCTGATCCCTTTGGCTGATGAGTATGAACCCCCATCTGGTTTGACGAGTATGAACCCCCGTCTGGTAAGCCCCCTTTTGTAAGGCCTGATGAGTATACACCCCCATCTAGTGTTTGACGAGTATGAACCCCCATCTAGTAAGCCCCCCTTTTGTAAGGCTTGATGAGTATACACCCCTATCTGGTGTTGTGCCTTCGGATTCTCCTTCTCGCGGTAGCTGACCCTTTGGCTGTGGTGGCGGCTTACTGCTCTAGCTCATGCACCGCATGTTGAGATGTGTTCTCTGCTTTGTCTTTTCTTGAGAGTGGTCGTCCGTTCTGTGTCGGGGATTATGTTGGTGTTCATCCAGCTTGTTGGTTGTTGGCGACTCTTTGATTTTGATCTTTTGGTGGTGATAATCTGACTTTGCTGTTTGTCGCGGATTACTTGGGTTCTCCCAGTGGTATTCCGACTTAGTGGTTGCCGGGTAGTCTTGTTGTTCGACTCTTGCTTGGTTGTCGAAAAATTGTTGGTCAAGGTGATTAACTTGTTTTAATCCTACCTTTTTCCGCGGCTTTATCTCTTTTTTCTCACGATTTTGCATTTTGGCTTTTTTTTTAGCGTAAGTCTTTTTACTCTTAGTTTCTTTTGTTACGCTGACTCTTTTCGAAAGGGAGAGCAAAATGAATGAAATAAAATTTTATTTATGATAAAAGTTTATTACAACAGTTTATTTTCTAAGCATTATCCCTAAGATGGTGGGCTCGAGTCTGGAGATGATCCATAGGAGGGGAATTGCCGGTACAGATGTCTTCGGAATTCTGCTTGATCCCGGGCTTCGTCGCGGTACTCCTGCCAGAATGTTGCCAGGTCCTGCCTTATTCCCTCTTGGTATTGGTTTAATGTCTCCAATCTCGTGTCAAAGACATCTTGTCTTAGGGACATCTGCTCTTGTCTCATAGACATCTGGTCGAATTGTTGGCGTAAATCATAGATATTGCGGTTGATGCCAGCAAAGTCGTCCGTGTACTACTGCTGTTGTTGTTGTTGTTGTTGCTGTTGTTGGAACTCGGGAGGTGTCGGGAGATCGTGCATTGCTACAAGATGCCGGAGATCCAAAGCTATGTCCAGTGAGGGGTGGAGGATCAACCGGGTCCCTTGGCGTAGCAGCATCCCCATGCTGACCAGGACCGACTCGTTCATAGTCTCGGGTCGGAGGCTGGAGGCCAGTTCCTCCCTGCCACTACACCCCCATTTTTCTGCCAGGGGGGTAATGAGGGGATCCATGAGGACGGCTCTCGAAGTCCTTGAGGGCCTTCAGGAAGAAATAGCCAGGGTTGCATTGGCGCCTCTGGCTCATGCAGTAGAGGATGAAGAGGTCCGGGAGGGTTACTTTACCTTGAATCTCTTTCCGCCCGTGGATCGTCCCGACCAGCAGCTTATGGCAGATGCGGAGGGCGAGGGGAAGTGCGGAGCCCTTCAGCAGTGTGGGAAGAGTGTGCGCCCTGGTCAGCTCTTCCCACATCTCGCCGGCGGTGAGGTTGGTGGGGCGTGCGCAGATGGCGTCCTGGTAGTCCTGAGTCAGCACGTCCTAGGGCTGGACGAATCCAATGGACACGTTGAATTCGTCCAGGGTGGTGGTTCGGTACATCCCACCTATGAAGTATGTCACCATTTTTGTTGGTGGGAGACCCGGCACCATGGAAAGGGTCTCGGAGTAGGAGATGGAGGCGAGAAACTCTAACACCGCCTGAGGATAGACGTGGGTGGGTGAAGACTGGAGGAGGAAGCGCCACCCTATGCTGTCGATGTGGGCGCAGACATCATCTTCCCATCCGAATTCGGCGAGAATGCCGAAGTCCAATCTTAGCATGGGGTGCCATGTATACCCCCGGATGTGCTCTAGGCGGGCCTGGTGTAGCGGTGAAAGCTGTGTGGGATCCTGCAGAGCGGGAGCTGAGGAGCTGCTAGGGTTGGCAGAGTCTCTTCTCTTTCTAGACTGATCTCCACGGTGCATTTTGACAATAGGGTGCTTGAGAGTGAGAAAATGGAAGGTAGGAGTGCAAGAGGAGGTGTAGAGACCCCCCCCGCCTAGGCTCCTTTATTTATAGGAAATTTTTCATATTCGGGACCGCCGTCTGGGAAGTTAAGACGGCGGTCTCGATTTTGCGTTATCCGAGACGGCCGTCTGGAACCTCGAGATGGCGGTCTCGACTTTGGCCTTAAGCGAGATGACCGTCTCGCCAAGCGAGAAGGTGGTCTCATTTTTGGTCAAGTCGAGACGGCGGTCTCGTTTTGTTGAAAATCGAGACGACGGTATGGACATACGAGACGGCGGTCTCGATTTTGAGATGATTTTTTTTTTAAGAAAATAGGACCTGGTTCAAAAACATTTTATGCAATGTTTTCATGTTTGATGTCCTATAATGCCCCACATAAAAAGTAGTGAAGAGCTCCTTTTATGCAATGTTTTCATGTTGGAGAAGCTCCTCAAAGGGTCGGAGAACATCCCTATGTGACTAGAGGCGTAAAAATGTGTGATGCCCCACACAAAAAGTAGTGAAGAGCAACAATAGAGTGTTTTTCCTTGCTTTTGGCGGCAAAATTCCACCGAGAGCAAGGTGTCGACAAGAATTGCAGGCAAGGGACTCTTCGAGTTCACGTCCCAGGCGAAGAAGGCGTCTATGGCGGCTTGGTCCACTGTGTTGATGTGGAAGGGAAACAAGATTGTTCCAAATATGATTAAGGTCAGGGTTTTGTTAAAAGCGACCCATTCTGTCCTTTCAGCCAAAGTGGACAGATGGTCTTCTAACATTGAAACTTCCCAACCCTGGATGTTCCCTTTTTCTATCAGGGTAGTCTGCCGGAATGGTAGTCGGATGATGGCAGCAACTTGTGCTGCAGGAGTATATGCCCCATGGCGGATATGGACCCCAGCTGATTTGGGCCATTTCAGCATAATCTCGTATTCCTCCAAGGTGGGCACCATGTCGAATTGCGGAAATTCGAAACAACACAGACTAGAGTTCCAGAAGTGAACTAGTACCCTGATGAAAACTTGATCGACACAGATCTTCAGCAGGTCGAGAATCCGTCCATAGGATTTTTCGAAGTCAGAGCAGACCTCTAATGGCATTATTGCGCAAAGCCGTTCTATCTTCTCAGTATGGTATCGGGGAATGTCCACTTTCTTCAACTGTCTACTAGTCCCCTCCATTTTCTAAAACCAAAATGCATGCTTTATTGAATATGATGCTTATTGTAGGTATGAATGTGAGTGTTTATTTTCCTATTTATCATGTTTTATTTCTACATGATGTATGGTATTTGTGTATATATACTTTTTTGGAAAAGTAGACTATCTATATGAATGATTTATGAGTATAATGTTTATGAACAAGGTCCCATTTATTGTTTTGGAATTGGATTTTTATTCGATTTTTATTATTTATATTTTATAGCCTTTTATCTCTTCTGTCGGACTGCGTGACTACTTAGCTTACAAAGAACCTGAAACCAGGCTAGCTAAAAGGCAGACTGTCCGAGATAAAAAAATGGCTTTATGCGAAAGACTAATGTTTAGCGTCCCTTATATCTTCTGTTGGACTGCGTGGCTACTTAGCTTACAAAGAACCTGAAACCAGGCTAGCTAAAAGGCAGACTATCCGAGATAAGGGTGTTTATTGCAAAAATGTTTTTTTTTTGTGATTTTTTCTGTTGTTTGGTTATGCTATGCAACAGACAAATGCAACAAACAAATGCGCACACAATTCAGTCATCCGCGAACGGGCGAGAAGTCGTTTTAATCACGAGGTAGGGTTTTCCTGCAGAAAAGTGCATTGGCGAAGGTAGGTTCTAACTGCTCTCACCAAGGCTAAGGCCCCCAAGGTGCCCCCATTATAGGGTCCCCACTCTCCAGCCTTCCGACCATGCTTAGCACTAAGGCCATAGTCAGTCTTTGTGCCAAAAGAGGAAGGTTATCACCTTGAGTGGTGGTTTCCGATCACACTGGTGGGCACAAGGCCATCACTACAGCGAACCATACATGCCACTCTCTCCCTATGGATTTCTCACTTGCCCCCGGGTATAGAGGGAACTGTTGTGTGCAAAGGTTTGTGTACAATTTTTATTTCAAATAATTGCGTAAATATAAACAAACAACAGTTATTAAAGTCAAGCATTAAAACATGTTATAATACAAGGTAGGGTAACAACGTAATTTCTTGGTTTATATATTTAAGTTGGCCCATCACTAAATGGGATCAACTCTCTAGGCTTCCCCAGTGGAGTCTCCATCTCTCACCGCCATCAAAACGAGGCGGTCGGAGCGACGTGATGGTTCTGACTTTCCAATTTTTGCGTTTTTATGGGTGTGGTTACAACGCCTTTAGGTTGTCCGATAACCGGGCTGAACCTAGGGGCGAGGTTTTCGAAAAAGTGTTCTTGGATTGTCCGATAACCGGGCTAACCCAAGGACTAATTTTGAAGGGTTCTTATGGAGTCGCCATCGATGTTTTTACCGGAAACATCGAAAAAGGAGTGTCGCCGCCGTCCCTTTCAACGTCCGGAGGACGTCTTGAAACGTTTATGTGAGCGGTCGCGAAAAGATGGTTTAGACTCGCGTATTTGTTTTAAAGGGTTTTCGAAAAGGGGTTCTTATGGAGTCGCCACCAATGTTTTGACCATAAACATTGGAAAAGGATAAAAAGGCATTGATTTTAATAAAAACCAAACTTGGCCATTACAACCAGAGTTGGGTAAGGGAGTTAGTTACATGTGGGGAAGGTGTTAGCACCCCACAACGCCCCTTTCGGGTTCCCTATGACAGATCAATTCATTTTAAGAGAAGACTTATAAAAATTACGCGATTACCCTATTTTATTGCATAATATTAAAATGACTATCTACATGTTTTTATATAAAGCTAAATAAAGCAATAAAAGAGATATAAAAATGGCTATCTACATGATTTTATTCTACATGGCATAAACAATAAATAAAACTAAATAAAACGATAAATAAAGCAATAAAAGAGAAGAGAATTGAAAAGAACCTCCGTAGCAAGCTTTGTATTGAGAATCTCGAACTGTGAGGATGCGTTTTGGCAACCCCTCTTTCTACACAGACTCTCCTCACCAATACAAGATCGACTCCACTAAAAATTTAAAGAAGAATCAAATGCCGGAATATAATTCCTTAACCGATTGTTACCTATTTAAGGCAATCGGAAAGATCATTCGAGAAAGGGAGAGAAATAGACAAGTGCTCTGAGTTTTTGAAAGTGTTTCAGAGCTCTCTGGAGTGTCTGGGGTGTGAAAAAGTGGCAAATGAGCCTCCTATTTATAGTTTTCGCAGTTGGCGCACTTTGGGACCACCGTCTGGGTTGGGACGGCCGTCTGGACTGGGATGGTCGTCCCAAATGTCAAATTTACACAGAGCGGGACCACCACGGGACCTGGGACGGCCGTCCCACTTGAAATTGGCCTTGGGACGGCCGTCCCAACTTCGGGACGCGCGTCCCACTTGAATCTGGAGGGTTGGGACGACATGGTCATGTTTGGGACGGCCTGGCATGTTTGGGACGGTCGTCCCAGTTTGGGACCACCTGTTGTGTTTGGGACCACCTGTTGCGTTTGGGACCACCGTTGCGTTTGGGACCACCTTGCGTTTGGGACCACCGTTGCGTTTGGGACCACCTGCTGCGTTTGGGACCACCGTTGCGTTTGGGACCACCATTGCGTTTGGGACCACCGTTGCGTTTGGGACCACCTGTTGTGTTTGGGACCACCCGTTGCGTTTGGGACCACCCGTTGCGTTTGGGACCACCTGTTGTGTTTGGGACCACCTGTTGTGTTTGGGACCACCTGTTGCGTTTGGGACCACCTGTTGTGTTTGGGACGGCTGTCCCAGTTTGGGATGGTGGTCGCAAACTGCTTTGGCCTGTCTTCGCGTTCCTGGACTCCCGAGAAGCTTTCCTTTCCTTTTTTGGACGTCGTTTGACGTTGATGTGTGTCCGTTGAAGCTTTATCTTCATGAGGAAGTCTCTTTGGTTTTTTATTGTGTGGATGGGTGAACTCCGTCTTTTGTTGCGGGAGGTTTCCTCGGTTTTGGGAAGCCGGATAAACTCCATCTTCGGGCGAAGTTCCTCTAGCTTTTATTTTGAGAGGCCGGGCAAAATTAGGGGTCTACAGCTGCCCCCCCTTCACCTGCCTAGCTAATTGGTCGGCTGGATATGTCGACAAAATTAGTTGGTAGGGGAAGGAGTTAACCCTTTTGCCCGGTCATCGTTCGGATGCTGCTCTTTGCTGATCCTTCGGATGATAAATATTTTGTGTTGTTGTCTTCAGGATGCTTCCTTGCTAGGGAGGCTGATCCTTCAGTCGATATGTGTGAAGCTTCAGGATGCTCCTTTGATACGGTAGCTGACCCTTTGGCTAGTGAATGAAGATTTTTCCCTTAGGGTGCTCCTTTGATGCGGTAGCTGACCCCTCGGATAATGAATGTGAACCTCAGGATGCTCCTTCGATGCAGTAGCTGATCCTGTGGTTGATGTGTATGAATTTTGTAGTTTTGGGATGCTCCTTCGATGTGGTGGCCGATCCTTCGGTGTACAGGATGCTCCTTCGGTGAGGTAACCGATCCTTCGGTGTGCAGGATGCTCCTTTGGTGAGGTAGCCGATCCTTCGGTGTGCAGGATGCTCCTTTGGTGAGGTAGCCAATCCTTCGGTGTGCAGGATGCTCCTTTGGTGAGGTAGCCGATCCTTCGGTGTGCAGGATGACTCATGTGGTGACGAAGATGAGTCACGAGGTATTCTTTTTGTTTTGCCTCTGGAGTAGGCAAGGATCCTCTTGGGGATTATCAAGCCTTTCCGTTGGCTTCTCATGAATATGCCGATGGGCTCCTTTCTTATGACCTTAATGATGGGCTCATCTTTTACTCATCTTTTGGTTTTAGCCCTATCTTTTGCCTAGACCGCCCTTTACGGGTTTTCGATCTAGCGGGCTGCCTTAATTTTTGCCTAGAATATCTTAGGGGGCTTTTGCCTTATCTTTTGCCTAGATCGTTCTTTTTTGGGGTTTCTGATCTAGTAGGCTACCCTGGTTTTTACCTAAGAATATCCTAGCAGGCGTTTATTCTCTTATTATTTTTATATGCTTCCCCTTTTTTAGATGCATGTTTGATCTTTGATTAAAAGTCTTTGCGCATATTTATGATTTATCAATAAAGAGGCATTTCCATAATATTTGGTCAAGAGAAAGGAAATGAAAGGGAATTTTATTGATAAATGAGCAAAAGTTTATTTCTTTTACAGAAGGATTTCAAAAGGTATTTAGAAGAATGGGTGGTCGGGGTTGGTCATGCTCGTTTAGGCTTATACAAGTCATGTCTATGATATCTCGCCCCTGGTTCTCCTAATTGCTTCGATTGAGATGCCCGAGCTCGGAGTGAAGACCATGCGGATCGCTTGCTTCGGAAGAATGTTACTTTAGCCGCCTTTTCGGTTTTCGACTAAAGTAACCATTGCTCTTACTTAGTTTTTTTTTTTATTTACTTTATTATTTTTTTTTTAAAACCTCTTCTTTTTGCCTAGGACGTATCCTAGCGAGGAATATGGACCCTATCTTTTACCCAGGAATGTCCTTTGCGGATTTTCATTCTCGACGGGTCTTGAGCAATGTCTTCAAGCATAATACTTCTTCACCGTACCGAAGTTGATTAGGTGTCGAAGTTCTTCTCCATCCATATTGACGAGGATAAGAGCCATTTCCCGAGAAAGCTCATTTGACCACAAGGGGTCCTTCGTAGTTCACTGCCCATTTTCCAATTTTATTGTTTTGGGCTGGAAGCAACCTATTTATCATTAAATCCTTCTTTTGGTAAATATGAGGGTTGACCTTTTAAGCTTTTTTTATTTTCCTTTGATAGGCTTGTCCGTGACATATAGTATTCAGCCATTTTTCTTCAATAAGGTTTAGCTGATCATATCGGCTTCGACCCGGTCGACCTCCGTTAATTTTGCTTCCATCATCATGTGCTTTTGTCAACACGATTAGTCGTACCGATTTGCCGTCTCGGGTTTTTGCTATAACCGAAGAGTAATCATTTTGAATGTAGAGCAATTGTCATGTCAATGCCCCTCTTCCTTTCCTTAGGGATTTCAATCCTCCTATTGATCACTATATTTCCACATTTCTCAGTCAATTACTTGAATGCTTTGTAATGAAATGGTCAAGAGAAGAGAAAGAAAAGGATTTATAACAAAGGCTTGTGTTTTAGAGGGATATTTTTGTAATAAAGGTTTTTGTAAGAATGGCTAGCCAAGGTTGGTCAGTGTTTAAGCTAGTTCAAACAAACGTTTTGTTTTCATGAGGTGGCGTCTTCAACTGACTATTTGTGGCTGATTAGCTTTCCTAGTCTGCCATTTTGGGTTTTCAGCCTAGGATGTTGTGGTATGTCCTAACTTTTGTCTAGGTTCCCCTCTTTCATTTTTTGGGATACCTAGCGGACTTTATTTTGTCTATGACGCTTTAATTGTTTTGACGCATTTTGGATCAAAACATTTGCCTAAACATGGTTATTTAATGGGGTATAGACATATTTAGCAAGAAGAGAAGCAGATAGTAAGAATAGCATTCTTTTGTAATTCAAAGGGAAATGCGTGCCCTAAAGATGCTCGGGGGTTCGGGCCTTCCCCGAGGAGTGATCTCTAACAGTCATTGGGTTTACGTCCCTTAAAATTGGAAGAAGGACATCTAATGACTAATGCTACCCTTGATGCTAATATCCCTCCTTTTCGGAAGATCGTCTTTAAGGTATGGAGGGGAGACTTCTCTTTTCTTTGTACAACTTGATCTTTTGTAGGGTCGTACTTTCAAGGATTATCCTTAAAATCTGGTGGCTCTCTTATTCCTTGAGCATCCTTTCCAAGCCCTCGTCCTGGGCTATATCCATTGAGCTTATTTTTTTCAACAGTCTTTGCATGTCCGGGGAAATGGTCCCCTCCTCACTGTCTGACTTAATCCATTCGCCTTCGGCTTTTAGATCCCGCAGAGAGTTTTCAATCACAGACATGACTGTTTATATGGTATATATTTGGGTGTAGATGTTATTCAATTATTTTGGAATGAGAGAGAAAAGAATGAGAAGCATATGAATATTATGAAAATGCCTCATTGTATTGATGAAAAGAGAAATATATATAAAGCCCACTTTAATCGAAATCTCGTGATCAAGGGCGAGGATCACGAGAGATACATCGGAAGCTTGAATTATTTCTTTATGTTTATTGCAAAAAATGGTAAAAATGATGAGCCCTAATCTGTTGGTCTCCCTTATCCCGTCTTTTACTCGGGCTTCGATAAGGGTTGGTCGTCCACCTTTGGAGTAGATGCGTCAAAGGTAATCCATCCCGCATTCAACAATTCTTGAACCCTATATTTTAAGTTGATGCAATCTTCCACGGAATGCCCAGGAGCGCTCGAGTGGTAATCACATTTTTCGTTGAGCTTGTACCAACCGGGTAAGGTGGATCTTTCTTCTTTGGAGGGATACGTGTTAGGAGCTTGGCCTCTAACAGTTTTGGCAACGAGACTCCCATAAGAGGTTGGAATGAGGGTAAATTTCTTCTCTTGTCTCGCGTGATTGCCCAGCTGGTGGCGAAGAGGGAGAAGGAGTAGCAAGGTTGATGGCATTTACGCTTCCTTCCTTCTTCTGGCCAAAACCTTTTTTAACGTCAGGAGTAGAGGAATTAGAGGAAGTATGTTGTGCAATTCTTCCGCTTTTTAGCCCTTGCTCTACTCTTTCTCCTATAATGACCACATCCGCAAAGAGTGTTGATGTGTTCCCTATCATTTTGTCATAATAGGGACCAGTCAGAGAATTGATGAACATGGACGTAGTTTCCTTGTCAGACAGAGGAGGTTCCACTTGTGCTGCCAATTCCCTCCATCTTTGAGCATATGCTTTAAAAGATTCGTCGTTTTTCTTGCTTAGTAGTTGTAGATCTGCTCTTTCGGGGGTTAGATCGATATTGTATTTATAACGACGAAGAAACGCATCTCGCCATATGTCTCCGGGTTTGGATTTGCCCTCCTTCCAGTTGCATATACCAGCTTTAAAGCCGATTCAGCCGAGGCTCTCCTGAAGCAGTGGGTCGGAGTTTTTCATTATCAAGCATGTGCAGCCATCTTACGACAGTACATTGTAAGATGGCTTCTTGGGCAGGTCGTTCCCATGTATTTCGGGAAGTCCGGAGTTTTGAACTTGTTAGGGAATTGGATATTTTTGACGAGGCACATATCAGCCGCCTCTTTTATATCAAAGTTATGACCTTCCATGGCTCTCAGCCTCTCTTCAAGAGCAGTGATTTGTTGTTTTGATATTTCAGGAGCATGAATATGCACCGCCCTTGTATCAGATTGGTTGTGCTCATCATTGGGTTCCTCCTCTTCTTCCTGGTGAGAGGCTTGTCCATTCTGAGGATCCTCTCGATGAAGATTCTGTTGATGCAACATTTCTAACATTTGAGCCATTTGTTCTTTCAGTGTAGTAAGCTCAGCGGTGAGCTTTCGGTTTTGTTCTTCTAGTTGTTCCATCTTCTTAGCCTTTTGAGCACGAGTGAGGACGGGCGGAAGACCAGCCACCTTCTAAATGATTTTAATGATTCTTATTATAACTTTTTATTTTAGATGATTAGCGTGGAATAAATATGCCCTAGGATGAATGTGTTTATGTATGAGAGATTTTATTATGATGATGTTTATGCATACTTTTCTTAATGCATTGGTTTTCTCTCTTAGTTTTACCACTTATTGGATGATGTGGTATGAATGATACGACTTTGCCAAGAATTTTGTAAAAAGGTATTTTTATGACCTTAATGTTTATATATTTTTTTATGATTTTTAGGGTTTTTCATTTTTGTCTGTTGTATGATTACCCTATGCTAATGCATCAATACAAATGCAGCAAACGTATGCACACACAATTCACACATCCACGAGCGAGCCACGCTTATTTAATCACGAGGTAGGGTTTTCCTGCGAAACGTGCTTGGTTTAGGTGGTTCTAACTGTTCTCACCAGGCCAAAGGTCCCCAAGGTGCCCCCATTATAGGGACCTCTCAATCTCTCAATCCTCGGGTCATGCACGGAACTCCGTGGCGACACCCTTAGACCAAAAGAAGAGAGTTATCACCTTGAGTTGGTGGTTTTCCGACAACGGTAGTAGCCCCGTGTGCCAACTAACCGATCGTATCCGCCACCCACTCCCTATAGATATTCACTCTTGCCCCCGGGTATAGAGGGACTGTTGTGTGCAAGGGTTTTTGTGTGCAATTTATATTTCAAACAATTGCAGAAATAATCATACAGCAGTTTATTTAAAGCCATACAATAAAAACATACAGAAGGGTAAAGGCGTAATTTCAAATCTTTGCTTAGTTTGAATTTATCCGTCACTAAATGGGATCAACTCTCTAGCTTCCCCAGCGGAGTCGCCATCTGTCGCCGCCGTCCCTTTCGACGTCCGGAGGACGTCTTGAAACATTTATGCGAGCGGTCACGAAAAGATGGTTTAGACTCGCGTATTTGTTTTAAAGGGTTTTCGAAAAGGGGTTCTTATGGAGTCGCCACCAATGTTTTGACCATAAACGTTGGAAAAGGATAAAAAGGCATTGATTTTAATAAAAACCAAACTTGGCCATTACAACCAGAGTTGGGTAAGGGAGTTAGTTACGTGTGGGGAAGGTGTTAGCACCCCACAACGCCCCTTTCGGGTTCCCTATGACAGATCAATTCATTTTAAGAGAAGACTTATAAAAATTACGCGATTACCCTATTTTATTGCATAATATTAAAATGACTATCTACATGTTTTTATATAAAGCTAAATAAAGCAATAAAAGAGATATAAAAATGGCTATCTACATGATTTTATTCTACATGGCATAAACAATAAATAAAACTAAATAAAACGATAAATAAAGCAATAAAAGAGAAGAGAATTGAAAAGAACCTCCGTAGCAAGCTTTGTATTGAGAATCTCGAACTGTGAGGATGCGTTTTGGCAACCCCTCTTTCTACACAGACTCTCCTCACCAATACAAGATCGACTCCACTAAAAATTTAAAGAAGAATCAAATGCCGGAATATAATTCCTTAACCGATTGTTACCTATTTAAGGCAATCGGAAAGATCATTCGAGAAAGGGAGAGAAATAGACAAGTGCTCTAAGTTTTTGAAAGTGTTTCAGAGCTCTCTGGAGTGTCTGGGGTGTGAAAAAGTGGCAAATGAGCCTCCTATTTATAGTTTTCGCAGCTGGCGCACTTTGGGACCACCGTCTGGGTTGGGACGGCCGTCTGGACTGGGATGGCCGTCCCAAATGTCAAATTTACACAGAGCGGGACCACCAGGGGACCTGGGACGGCCGTCCCACTTGAAATTGGCCTTGGGACGGTCGTCCCAACTTCGGGACGCACGTCCCACTTGAATCTGGAGGGTTGGGACGGCCTGGTCATGTTTGGGACGGCCTGGCATGTTTGGGACGGCCGTCCCAGTTTGGGACCACCTGTTGTGTTTGGGACCACCTGTTGTGTTTGGGACCACCTGTTGCGTTTGGGACCACCTGTTGTGTTTGGGACCACCTGCTGCGTTTGGGACCACCTGTTGCGCTTGGGACCACCCGTTGCGTTTGGGACCACCTGTGCGTTTGGGACCACCGTTGCGTTTGGGACCACCTGTTGTGTTTGGGACCACCGCTGCGTTTGGGACCACCTGTTGTGTTTGGGACCACCTATTGCGCTTGGGACCACCGTTGCGTTTGGGACCACCTGTTGTGTTTGGGACCACCTGTTGCGTTTGGGACCACCTGTTGCGTTTGGGACCACCTGTTGTGTTTGGGACCACCTGTTGCGTTTGGGACCACCTGTTGTGTTTGGGACGGCCGTCCCAGTTTGGGATGGTGGTCCCAAACTCCTTTGGCCTGTCTTCGCGTTCCTGGACTCCCGAGAAGCTTTCCTTTCCTTTTTTGGACGTCGTTTGACGTCGATGTGTGTCCGTTGAAGCTTTATCTTCATGAGGAAGTCTCTTTGGTTTTTTATTGTGTGGATGGGTGAACTCCGTCTTTTGTTGCGGGAGGTTTCCTCGGTTTTGGGAAGCCGGATAAACTCCATCTTCGGGCGAAGTTCCTCTAGCTTTTATTTTAAGAGGCCGGGCAAAATTAGGGGTCTACAAGGAGTAAAAAGGCGTTGGTTTTCGAAAACCAACTTTGGTCGTTAAAACCAGAGTTTAGGTAAGGGAGTTAGTTACGTGTAAGGGAAGTGTTAGTTCCCTTACGACGCCCCTTCCGGGTTCCCTATGATAGGCCATCAATTTAATTAATAAACTTTGTGAAAAGATGCTTTTACCCTTTTATTAATGGAATTAAAATAACGACTACATGGCCCTAACGTCTATCAGGTCTGTCAGGTCGAGACGGTCGTCTCGTCTGACAAGGTCGAGACGGTCGTCTCGTCTGACAAGGTCGAGACGGTTGTCTTGCCTTGCAAAAGTGGTGAGACCGCCATCTCGTTTGGCGAGACGGTGGTATCGACTTTTCCAGAAACGAGACGGTCTTCTCGCCAATCGGGAGGGGGGTCTCGCCATTCGCAAGTAGCGAGACGACTGTCTCGCCAAACGAGACGATAGTCTCGACTTGCAGAAGTGGCGAGACGACGGTCCCAAAAAGCGAGACGGTGGTCTCGACCTCTAAAGGCGAAAATCCTTATTTTTATGTAGAAAACCCTTCCTATTCTAGTATGGGGCCTAATAGTCTCTCCTAATGGCTTCATCCATCTTCGAAAAGGAGGTCTTCTGGTCTTATTATGAGGTCGGGCAAGATTAGGGGTCTACACTAGTGGATCAGCTTTTGTAGGATCAATCGATTGATCACCTTCTTCAATAGTACACTGTTCTGTATTTCTGGGATGTTTTAACTGATAAAAATTATCAGCAAATTCGTCATCATCTGCAGTACCTGTTGTTTTACGCTACAACACTCGAGGAAACTCATTAAAAGTAACATGTACTGATTGTTCAACAGATTTTAGTCTTAAATTATAGACTCTATATGCATGACTGTTAGAAGAATAACCAAGAAATATCCCTTTATCAGATTTTTCATCAAACTTGCCAATATTTTCTTTCCCATTGTTTAGAACAAAACATGTACATCCAAAAACCCTGAAATAGTTTATGTTGGGTTTTCTTCCTTTGTAAAGGTCATATGGGGTTTTCTTAAGAATGGGCCTAATCAAAACTCTATTCAAAACATGACAAGCAGTGTTTACAGCATCTGCCCAAAAGTATTTAGGTAAAGAGTTTTCACAAAGCATTGTTCTAGCAAGTTCCACAATGGATCTGTTCTTCCTTTCCACAACACCATTCTGTTGAGGAGTTCTTGGAGCAGAAAAGTTGTGTTTTATGCCTTACTTTTCACAGAATAATTCAAACTTTTCATTTACAAATTCTCCACCATTGTCACTTTGAATAGAAGTAATGAAATAACCTTTCTCATTATGTAAAACCTTGGCAAGCTTTTTAAAGGATTTGAAAGAATCTTATTTGACTTTTAGAAAAACAGTCCATGTAAATCTAGAAAAATCATGAATAATTACCATGATATAAAGATTACCACCTAGGTTTTTGTTTCTTGAAGGACCAACCAAATCTAAGTGGAGCAGTTCCAAAGGTCTACAAGTAGAAACAATGTTTTTATTTGAAAAAGATTTTCTAGTTTGTTTACCTTTTAAACAAGCTTCACAAATTTTTTTCTTTCAGGATTTGAAGCTTAGGCAGTCCAGAAACTAAATCTTTAGAAATTAATTTGTCAAGATGATTAAGATGAATATGGGCAAGCCTTCCATGCCATAACCAAGATTCTTATTCTTTAGTAAGAAGACAACTTTGAGATGAGATAGAATGCTTGATATCTAGCATGTAAATGTTGTTTTATCTCTTACCAACCAGCATTACCGTGTCAGATTTTGGCTCACAGATTAGACAGATTTCTGGTTTGAAGATAACCTTGTGACCAAGATCACATAATTGGCTTATGCTGATTAAGTTGTGCTTAATACCTT
This sequence comes from Sphenostylis stenocarpa, assembly GCA_963425845.1. Classification (NCBI taxonomy): domain Eukaryota; kingdom Viridiplantae; phylum Streptophyta; class Magnoliopsida; order Fabales; family Fabaceae; genus Sphenostylis; species Sphenostylis stenocarpa. The sequence goes on from OY731406.1 coordinate 46,502,817, forward strand.
CAACAAGAAGAACATTGTGAATGGTCACAATCTCACCATCTCCTATGTGTCCAGAACCTAAGATTCTTCCCTTGTTGTTATCTCCATATGTTACGTGACCTCCAGTCTTCAATCACAGTTTCTAAAATTTGGGAATATCACCTGTCATATGCCTTGAGCATCCGCTGTCCAAGTACCAAAGTGATTCTTGCAGCTGTTCCTGAAAAATCAAGCATCAAGTATTTGGTACCCTTAAATAATTTGGGTCCTTTGTGGTCAAGTTTTTTGTTTAACATATTTTGGAACCCATCTCATTTTACCCTGTGGCACAAGATGTTTTCTAATATGACAGAATTTTACAGTATGCCCTTTTTTCATACAATAGTCACAAGATGAGAAGGGAGATGTTGTTGATTTTCTGAAAGAGAAGAAATTCAAATACCTTTTAGTTTTAACCCCAAACTTAGGTTTATAACCAATGCCAGGATGATCAAAAACACAGTTTTGAGACCCAAGAAGTGTATCTAAATTTGCTTTACCTTGAGTACACTTAGATAAAGTTTTAATCAAATACTCAACCTTTTTCTGCAGAGAGATACACTTTTCACAATCTTTGTTAACAGCAACATTATCAGAAGATGAATTATTGTAGATTATTTCAAAATGTTCCATATCTGTTTTGCTTTCTAATAATTCTTCTTCTAGGACTTTAACCCTATTTTCTAACCAGTTGTTTAGTCCTTTTAACCGATTATTTGTATAGGATAAATTCTTAGCTTCATCATGCATTTCATTGAAAGCAGTTAATAATGTGATGTAATTCATTTCATTCTCTGTGGGGGTTGAACTTACATGAGATGAAGAAGATTCATAGCCAGCCATTAAGCATAGATTTACTTCTTCACTTTCAGATTCAGAACTTGAGGATGAATCATTGTCTTGCCAGGCTATGTAGGCCTTTTTCCCTTTATACTTCATATCTTTCTCGTTTTAATTCTTGGATTTTTCTGGACATTCACTTCTTATATGTCCCTGCTTACCACAAGAATAACAAGTATAAGTATTTTGAAGAGTGTCGCCGCCGTCCCTTTCGACGTCCTGGGGACGTCTCGAAACGTTTATGCGAGCGGTCGCGAAAAGATGGTTTAGACTCGCGTATTTGTTTTAAAAGGTTTTCGAAAAGGGGTTCTTATGGAGTCGCCACCAATGTTTTGACCGTAAACATTGGAAAAGGATAAAAAGGCATTGATTTTGATAAAAAACCAAACTTGGCCATTATAACCAGAGTTGGGTAAGGGAGTTAGTTACGTGTGGGGAAGGTGTTAGCACCCCACAACGCCCCTTTCGGGTTCCCTATGACAGATCAATTCATTTTAAGAGAAGACTTAAAGAAATTACGCGATTACCCTATTTTATTGCATAATATTAAAATGGCTATCTACATGATTTTATATAAAGCTAAATAAAGCAATAACAGAGATATAAAAATGGCTATCTACATGATTTTATTCTACATGGCATAAACAATGAATAAAGCTAAATAAAACAATAAATAAAACAATAAAAGAGAAGAGAATTGAAAAGAACCTCCGTAGCAAGCTTTGTATTGAGAATCTCCAACTGTGAGGATGCGTTTTGGCAACCCCTCTCTCTACACAGACTCTCCTCACCAATACAAGATCGACTCCACTAAAAATTTAAAGAAGAATCAAATGCCGGAATATAATTCCTTAACCGATTGTTACCTATTTAAGGCAATCGGAAAGATCATTCGAGAAAGGGAGAGAAGTAGACAAGTGCTCTGAGTTTTTGAAAGTGTTTCAGAGCTCTCTGGAATGTCTGTGGTGTCAAAAAGTGGCAAATGAGCCTCCTATTTATAGTTTTTCGCAGCTGGCGCACTTTGGGACGGCCGTCTGGGTTGGGACGGCCGTCTGGACTGGGATGGCCGTCCCAAATGGCAAATTTACACAGAACGGGGCCCCCAGGAAGGCCGGGACGGCCGTCCCACTTAAAATGGGTTTGGGACGGCCGTCCCAACTTTGGGACGCGCGTCCCAACTGGTTTTAAGAGGTTGGGACGGCCGTCCCAACTGGGACGGCCGTCTCAACCTGTTCTGGCCAGTTTTCGCGCGTTTCGGGACTCCAGGAAGCTTTCCTTGCCTGTGTTTGGACGTAGATTGATGCCGATGTGTGTCCGTTGAACTTTATCTCCATATAGGAAGTCTTCTTGGCCTTCAATAAGATGTCGGGCGAGCTGTATCTCTGTATAGGAAGTCTTCTTGGCCTTCATTAAGATGCCGGGCGAGCTTTATCTCTGTATAGGAAGTCTCCTTTGTCCTTTATCGTGCATATGAGCGATCTCCGTGTTTGTTGCGGGAGGTCTTTCTCGGTTTTTCTTTGATATGAAGCCGGGTGAACTGTATGAAGTTTCCCTAGCTTTTATTTTGAGAGGCCGGGCAAAATTAGGGGTCTACAGCTGCCCCCCCTTCACCTGCCTAACTAATTCGTTGGTTTTGGTATACCGACAAAATTAGTTAGTAGGGGAAGGAGTTAACCCTTTTGCCCGGTTATCCTTCGGATGCTGCTCCTTGTTGATCCTCCGGATGATAAATATTTTGATAGGTACCAACCCCTATCTGGTTTGAGCTTTCTTTTTTAAGGTTTTGGTGAGTACTTACCCTCACCCGGTACGAGTCTGCATTTTGCTGGATTTTAGTGAGTACCTACCCCTACTTGGTATGAATGATAAGCCTTATTCTTCAAGGCTTAGGTGAATACACACCCCCACCCAGTGTGAATGATAAGCCTTTTTCGCAAGGCTTAGGTGAGTATACACCCCACCCGGTGTGAATGATAAGCCTTTTTCGCAAGGCTTAGGTGAGTATGCACCCTCACCCGGTGTGAATGATAAACCTTTTTCACAAGGCTTAGGTGAGTATGCACCCCCACCCGGTGTGAATGATAAACCTTTTTCACAAGGCTTAGGTGAGTATACACCCCACCCGGTGTGAATGATAAGCCTTTTTCACAAGGCTTAGGTGAGTATACACCCCCACCCGGTGTGAATGATAAACCTTTTTCACAAGGCTTAGGTGAGTATACACCCCCACCCGGTGTGAATGATAAACCTTTTTCACGAGGCTTAGGTGAGTATGCACCCCCACCCGGTGTGAATGATAAACCTTTTTCACAAGGCTTAGGTGAGTATACACCCCCACCCGGTGTGAATGATAAACCTTTTTCACAAGGCTTAGGTGAGTATACACCCCCACCCGGTGTGAATGATAAACGTTTTTCACAAGGCTTAGGTGAGTATACACCCCCACCCGGTGTGAATGATAAACCTTTTTCACAAGGCTTAGGTGAGTATACACCCCCACCCGGTGTGAATGATAAACCTTTTTTTCACAAGGCTTAGGTGAGTACACACCCCCACCCGGTGTGAATGATAAACCTTTTTCACAAGGCTTAGGTGAGTACACACCCCCACCCGGTGTGAATGATAAACCTTTTTCACGAGGCTTAGGTGAGTATGCACCCCCACCCGGTGTGAATGATAAACCTTTTTCACAAGGCTTAGGTGAGTATACACCCCCACCCGGTGTGAATGATAAACCTTTTTCACAAGGCTTAGGTGAGTATACACCCCCACCCGGTGTGAATGATAAACCTTTTTCACAAGGCTTAGGTGAGTATACACCCCCACCCGGTGTGAATGATAAACCTTTTTCACAAGGCTTAGGTGAGTATACACCCCCACCCGGTGTGAATGATAAACCTTTTTTTCACAAGGCTTAGGTGAGTACACACCCCTACCCGGTGTGAATGATAAACCTTTTTCACAAGGCTTAGGTGAGTATACACCCCCACCCAGTGTGAATGATAAACCTTTTTCACAAGGCTTAGGTGAGTATACACCCCCACCCGGTGTGAATGATAAACCTTTTTCACAAGGCTTAGGTGAGTATACACCCCCACCCGGTGTGAATGATAAACCTTTTTCACAAGGCTTAGGTGAGTATACACCCCCACCCGGTGTGAATGATAAACCTTTCTCACAAGGCTTAGGTGAGTATACACCCCCACCCGGTGTGAATGATAAACCTTTTTCACAAGGCTTAGGTGAGTATACACCCCCACCCAGTGTGAATGATAAACCTTTTTTCACAAGGCTTAGGTGAGTACACACCCCCACCCGGTGTGAATGATAAACCTTTTTTCACAAGGCTTAGGTGAGTATGCACCCCCACCCGGTGTGAATGATAAACCTTTTTCACAAGGCTTAGGTGAGTATACACCCCCACCCGGTGTGAATGATAAACCTTTTTCGCAAGGCTTAGGTGAGTATGCACCCCCACCCGGTGTGAATGATAAACCTTTTTCGCAAGGCTTAGGTGAGTACACACCCTCACCCGGTGTGAATGATAAACCTTTTTCACAAGGCTTAGGTGAGTATACACCCCCACCCGGTGTGAATGATAAACCTTTTTCACAAGGCTTAGGTGAGTATACACCCCCACCCGGTGTGAATGATAAACCTTTTTTCACAAGGCTTAGGTGAGTATGCACCCCCACCCGGTGTGAATGATAAACCTTTTTCACAAGGCTTAGGTGAGTACACACCCTCACCCGGTGTGAATGATAAGCCTTTTTCGCAAGGCTTAGGTGAGTATGCACCCTCACCCGGTGTGAATGATAAACCTTTTTCACAAGGCTTAGGTGAGTATGCACCCCCACCCGGTGTGAATGATAAACCTTTTTCGCAAGGCTTAGGTGAGTATACACCCCCACCTGGTGTGAATGATAAACCTTTTTCGCAAGGCTTAGGTGAGTATGCACCCTCACCCGGTGTGAATGATAAGCCTTTTTCGCAAGGCTTAGGTGAGTATGCACCCTCACCCGGTGTGAATGATAAACCTTTTTCGCAAGGCTTATAGGATGAACTTTTTTTGTAGTCAATCCTATGATCATCTGTTTTTTTGGAGATGAGTTGACGGCTTACTGTTTTTGGTCATGCGTCTCTGGGGAGTAATTGATTTTTCTTTTTGACTTTTCTGTTTTAGTCATCTGGTTTTACCAGGGATTGCTGTATTTTGGCTTTTCTTGTTTTAGCCATCCGGCTTTGCCGGGGATTATTTGTTGGTTGCCTCTTGTTTAGGCAGGAATCCTTTGGGGATTTTTTATTTCTATTAGTTGCGCCTCTTGATTAGGCGGAAATCCACTTGGTGAGATTTTTGTTTGGTTGTGCCTCTTGATTAGGCGGGAATCCACTGGGGATTTGTTGATTTTTGATTGTGCCTCTTGATTAGGCAAGTGCTTCAATAATGATGAAGGCTTTTTACTTGTTGTTCGCCTCTGAATAGGCTGATGTTCTATTTGAGGATATTTGATTTTTGATTGTGCCTCTTGATTAGGCAAGTGCTTCAATAATGATGAAGGCTTTTTACTTGTTGTTCGCCTCTGAATAGGCTGATGTTCTATTTGAGGATATTTGTTCTTGATAATACCTCTAAGTAGGTGGATGCTTTTTGAAAGCTTTGTTCTTGGACTTGTATTACCTCTTATAGGTTGATTTCCCGTTTCTTGAGGATATCGGCTCTTTGCTTGTTTCTGAGTAAGCGTAGGCATTCTTGGGAGTGAAGGTGTTGCCTTTCACTGGGGATATTCATATTAGGTGCTTAACTCCCTGTGGATTTGTAATTTGTAATTTACCTTTGCGGTTAGGCTTACTGGGGAGAAAATTTTCTTTTTGGTGATCCACTGGGGGGTTGATTTACCTTCCTGTGGATGGAATTTTCTCATTTTCTTCTTTTATAGATTTTTCTTGATGTGCTCTTCTTGGGGATTTTCTTTCCGGTTGCCTCTCGGTGATGTAAAGGACTTGACTTCGTATGATGGGCTCTTGTGTAACCCTTATTCTCCGTTGGGGGATGAAGTGGAGATCCTTATATGAATGTGCTTGATGACTCATGTGGTGATGAAGATGAGTCGCGAGGTATTCTTTTTGTTTTGCCTCTGGAGTAGGCAAGGGTCCGCTTGGGGATAATTGAGCCTTTCCGTTGGCTTTTTCTATTTTTGATGTACCTTCTTTTATTGGTGGAAAGATACTGATTGCAGCTCCAAGTGATTTATGTTTGATGACTCATGTGGTGTTGATGATGAGTCATGGAGTAATTTTTGTGTTGCCTTCGGAGTAGGCAAGGATCCGCTTAGGGATTATCAAGCCTTTCTGTTGGCTTTTTTTGTTTTGACATATTTTCTTTTGTTGGTATAGAAGGTTGATGGTTGGAACTATTTTCCTTGAAGCTCCATATTCTGCTGAAATGGTTTTTGGTTTCGCCTTTTTCCATCGCGGTTTAGTTTTTCTTATGGAGACTAGATTCTGGCGCCTCCTGTTTTCAATCACAAGTATGGAGACTAGCCTCCTTATATGCATGTTTAATGTTCTTGTTTGAAGAAAATTATATATATATATATATATATATATTTTTTTTTTGACAAAGTCGTATTATGCAACTACTTTGTGTGTGGATGTCCTAAATGCAATCTATTGTTTATTTATTTTTTTGATGCATTTAGAAAGTAACTGGCCTTCTCCCGTTGGCTTTTTATGAATACGCCGATGGGCTCTTCCTTTATGACCATGATGATGGACTCATCTTTTACTCATCTTTTGGTTTTAGCCCTATCTTTTGCCTAGACCGCCCTTTACGGGTTTTCGATCTAGCAGGCTGCCTTAATTTTTGCCTAGAATATCTTAGGGGGCTTTTGCCTTGTCTTTTGCCTAGATCGTTCTTTTTTGGGGTTTCTGATCTAGCAGGCTACCCTGGTTTTTACCTAAGAATATCCTAGCAGGCGTTTATTCCTTTATTATTATTTTTATGCTTTCCTTTTTTAGATGCATGCTTGATCTTTGATTAAAGGTCTTTGCACATATTTATGATTAATAAAGAGGCATTTCCATAATATATGGTCAAGAGAAAGGAAATGAAAGGGATTTTATTGATGAATGATCAAAAGTTTTATTTCTTTTGTAGAAGGATTTCAAAAGGTATTTAGAAGAATGGGTGGCCAGGGTTGGCTATACTGTATAGGCTTAAACAGTCATGTCCGTGATATCTGCCCCCTGGTTCTCCTAATTGCTTCAGCTTGAGATGTCCGAGCTCGGAGTGAAGACTATGCAGATCGCTTGCTTCGGAAGAATGTTACCCTAGCCGCCTTTTCGGTTTTCGACTAAAGTAACCATTGCTCTTAGTTTCTTTTTTTTATTTACTTTTTTTTCTTTTTGCCTAGGACGTATCCTAGCGAGGAATATGGACCCTATCTTTTGCCCAGGAATGTCCTTTGCGGATTTTCATTCCTGACGGGTCTTGAGCAATGTCTTCAAGCATAATACTTCTTCACCGTACCGAAGTTGATTAGGTTTCGAAGTTCTTTTCCATCCATATTAGCGAGGATAAGAGCCCTTTCCGAGAAAGCTCATTTGACCACAAGGGGTCCTTCGTAGTTCACTACCCATTTTCCAATTTTATTCTTCTGGGCCGGAAGCAACTTATTTACCCTTAATTCCTTCTTATGGTAAATATGAGGGTTGACTTTTTTCGTAATCCTTTTTTATCTTCCTTTTATAGGCTTGCTCACGACATATAACATTCAGCTGTTTTTCTTCCATAAGGTTTAGCTAGTCATATCGGCTCTGAACCCATTCAGCTTCTGTCGAGTTTAATTCCATCATCATGTGCTTTTGTCAACATGATTATCTGTACCGCTTTGCCGTCTCGGATCTTTGCTATAACTGAAGAGTAATCATTTTGAACGTAGAGCAATTGCCATATCAATGCCCCTCTTCCTTTCCTTAGGGATTTCAATCCTCCTATTGATCACTATATTTCCACATTTCCCAGTCAATTACTTGAATACTTTGTGGTGAAGGGTCAAGAGAATAGAAGGAAAGGGATTTATTGCAAAGGCTTGTGTTTTAGTGAGATTTTTTTTTGAAATAATAGTTTTTGTAAGAATGGCTAGCCAAGGTTGGTCGGTGTTTAGGCTAGTTTAAACAAACGTTTTGTTTTAATGATGTGGCGTCATCAACTGCCTATTTGTGACTGATTAACTTTCCTAGTCTGCCTAGGATTTTGCCCTTTTATCTTTTTGTCTTGGTCTTTGACCTTGACGGGCTTCTTTTAATAATAATTTCTTTTCTCAAACATTGTCGAAACACGATTTTCTTATTCGTGTCTCTAGCTAATCAATCATGTTAACTTTGGCTTCATATGGCGTTCTGATTATTTTGACGCATTTTGGAACAAAACGTTTGTCTAAACAGGGTTATTTAATGGGGTATAGACATATTTAGCAAGAAGAGAAGCAGATAGTAAGAATAGCATTCTTTTGTAATTCAAAGGGAAATGCGCGCCCTAAAGATGCTCGGGGGTCGGGCACACCCCGAGGAGTGATCTCTAATAGTCATTGGGTTTACGTCCCTTAAAATCGGAAGAAGGACATCTAATTTCCTTTGTTTTTAGGAGCATTATCTTGTAACTCCTTGGGTGACTAATTTTTCTTATCGTCCTTCCCCCAATGACGGCTATATTGGAGATATATTCATTAATGGACGATTCTTGTATGCATATCCACAGTACAACCTTTTCTGATGTATAAGCGCAAATGTGTTATTGCCCCTTCCCTGACATTATCAATTTGGGTATCGTCATTTACTTCTTTCTTATTGTCTCCTTGTCCCAAATTGAAGGCCTTCGTTTTTTCTTATGGGGTTGTATCAATTAAGCTTCTTTTCTCCAACAGTCTTTGCATGTCCGGGGAAATGGTCCCCTCCTCACTGTCTGACTCAATCGATTCGCCTTCGGCTTTCAGATCCCGCAGAGAGTTTTCAATCACAGACATGACTGTTTATATGGTCCTTATTTGGGTTTAGATTTTATTTAATTATTTTGGAATGAGAGAGAAAAGAATGAGAAGTATATGAATACTATGAAAAATGCCTCATTGTATTGATCAAAAGAAAATATTTACAAAGCCCAGTTTAACCAAAAATCTCGTGATCATGGGCAGGGATCACGAGGAGTACGTCGGAAGTTTTTTGATATATTTTTTTTTATTATCTATTTTTTGTATATATATATTTTTTATTAGATGACAAAAATGATGAGCCCTAAGTGCTGATCTTCCTTAACCCATCCTTCATTCGGGTTGTGATAGAGGCTTGATGTTTACGTTTGGGTCGGGAGCATCGAAAGTAATCCACCCGGCATTCAATAATTCTTGAACCCTATATTTCAGGTTGATGCAATTCTCCACGGAATGCCCAGGAGCACCTGAGTGGTAATCACATTTTTCATTGAGTTTGTACCAACCAGGGTAAGGTGGATCTTTCTTCTTTGGGGAGATACATGTTAAGAGCTTGGCCTCTAAAAGCCTTGGCAGCAGACTCCCATAAGAGATTGGGATGGGAGTGAATTTCTTCTCTTGTCTGCGTGACTGTCCAACTGATGGCGAAGAGGAAGAAAGAGTAGCAAAGTTCATGGCATTTACACTTCCCTCTTTTTTCTTGCCAAAGGGCTTCTTGAATGATGCGTGGGATTTCTTAAACTTGGGAGGGAATCGAGTATTTTTGACATCGGTTACCTCCTTTACATCAAAGTTATATCCCTCTAATGCCCTTAATTTCTCTTCTAGGGCAGAAATTCGTTGCTCAGAGACCGTATTGTGGAAGCATTGTTGGTACATTAACTCTGTCAATTGCGCCATTTGTTCCTTTAGGGCATTAAGCTCAGTGGTGAGCATACGATTCTGCTCCTCTAATTTCTCCATCTTCTTTGCTTTTTGAGTGCGAGTGAGAACAGGTAGAAGACCAGCCACTTTCTAAATGATTTAAAGATTTTTATTATATTATTTTTTTTATGAATGATCGGTGTGAAATAGATATGCCTTAGACAATAGCTTTGGTATCTTCTCGAAAGCCTATGTTTTAAGGGTACCATACCCACCTTAGTGTGATAACTTCCTTTTTCAAAGGTTGCCAACACACCTTAACGCATTTATCTCTTCTAGGAAGGTGATAAACGCACTTGGGCCTCTTTCACTATTGTCTAAGGATATCTAATGCATCCTAGAATGAATGTGCTTTATGCATGCACTACAAAAATATTTTTTATGACAGCAGATATTGAAAGTGGCATAACTTTTGACTGGGTTGTCCGATTTGGACGCACAGCATGTCAAAACGAAGAGAAAAAGGTGAAGAACCAAGCTGCAAATAGCCAAAGGCGATTTGGCCCAGTAATTTTCCCAAAAAACGTCTCTAAGACCCATTTTTTAGGGGTTTATTAAAATGATGAGCATGCTGTAATTATTTTTTTCTTAATTTTACCATTTATTGGATGATATGGTATGAATGATACGACTTTGCCAAGAATCTTTTTTTTTTTTTGTACAAAAGGTATTTTTATGGTTTTAATGTTTTTATATTTATTTTTTATGATTTTTAGGGTTTTTCATTTTTTGTGATTTTTAGGGTTTTTCACTTTTTTTGTTTGTTGTATGATTACCCTATGCTAATGCATCCATACAAATGCAACAAACGTATGCACACACAATTCATACATCCACGAGCAGAGCCACGCTTATTTAATCACGAGGTAGGATTTTCCTGCAGAAACGTGCTTGGTTTAGGTGGTTCTAACTGTTCTCACCAGGCCAAAGGTCCCCAAGGTGCCCCCATTATAGGGACCTCTCAATCTCTCAATCCTCGGGTCATGCACGGAACTCCGTGGCGACACCCTTAGACCAAAAGAAGAGAGTTATCACCTTGAGTTGGTGGTTTTCCGACAACGGCAGTAGCCCCGTGTGCCAACTAACCGATCGTATCTGCCACCCACTCCCTATAGATATTCACTCTTGCCCCCGGGTATAGAGGGACTGTTGTGTGCAAGGGTTTTTGTGTGCCATTTATATTTCAAACAATTGCAGAAATAATCATACAGCAGTTATTAAAGCCATACAATAAAAACATACAGAAGGGTAAACGCGTAATTTCAAATTTTTACTTAGTTTGAATTTATCCGTCACTAAATGGGATCAACTCTCTAGCTTCCCCAGTGGAGTCGCCATCTGTCGCCGCTGTCCCTTTCGACGTCCTGGGGACGTCTCGAAACGTTTATGCGAGCGGTCGCGAAAAGATGGTTTAGACTCGCGTATTTGTTTTAAAAGGTTTTCGAAAAGGGGTTCTTATGGAGTCGCCACCAATGTTTTGACCGTAAACATTGGAAAAGGATAAAAAGGCATTGATTTTGATAAAAAACCAAACTTGGCCATTATAACCAGAGTTGGGTAAGGGAGTTAGTTACGTGTGGGGAAGGTGTTAGCACCCCACAACGCCCCTTTCGGGTTCCCTATGACAGATCAATTCATTTTAAGAGAAGACTTAAAGAAATTACGCGATTACCCTATTTTATTGCATAATATTAAAATGGCTATCTACATGATTTTATATAAAGCTAAATAAAGCAATAACAGAGATATAAAAATGGCTATCTACATGATTTTATTCTACATGGCATAAACAATGAATAAAGCTAAATAAAACAATAAATAAAACAATAAAAGAGAAGAGAATTGAAAAGAACCTCCGTAGCAAGCTTTGTATTGAGAATCTCCAACTGTGAGGATGCGTTTTGGCAACCCCTCTCTCTACACAGACTCTCCTCACCAATACAAGATCGACTCCACTAAAAATTTAAAGAAGAATCAAATGCCGGAATATAATTCCTTAACCGATTGTTACCTATTTAAGGCAATCGGAAAGATCATTCGAGAAAGGGAGAGAAGTAGACAAGTGCTCTGAGTTTTTGAAAGTGTTTCAGAGCTCTCTGGAATGTCTGTGGTGTCAAAAAGTGGCAAATGAGCCTCCTATTTATAGTTTTTCGCAGCTGGCGCACTTTGGGACGGCCGTCTGGGTTGGGACGGCCGTCTGGACTGGGATGGCCGTCCCAAATGGCAAATTTACACAGAACGGGGCCCCCAGGAAGGCCGGGACGGCCGTCCCACTTAAAATGGGTTTGGGACGGCCGTCCCAACTTTGGGACGCGCGTCCCAACTGGTTTTAAGAGGTTGGGACGACCGTCCCAACTGGGACGGCCGTCTCAACCTGTTCTGGCCAGTTTTCGCGCGTTTCGGGACTCCAGGAAGCTTTCCTTGTTTGTTTTGGACGTAGATTGATGCCGATGTGTGTCCGTTGAACTTTATCTCCATATAGGAAGTCTTCTTGGCCTTCAATAAGATGTCGGGCGAGCTTTATCTCTGTATAGGAAGTCTTCTTGGCCTTCATTAAGATGTCGGGCGAGCTTTATCTCTGTATAGGAAGTCTCCTTTGTCCTTTATCGTGCATATGAGCGATCTCCGTGTTTGTTGCGGGAGGTCTTTCTCGGTTTTTCTTTGATATGAAGCCGGGTGAACTGTATGAAGTTTCCCTAGCTTTTATTTTGAGAGGCCGGGCAAAATTAGGGGTCTACAAAGAGAATCAGTTCTTTTATCATTGTACCTTTTAATCTGGCCAGTTCTGTTCTTCTTCTTAAGAAATTTCCCAAACTTCTTAACCAACAAATTAAGATTCTCAGATCCTTCTTCATCAGAGTCACTACTTTCTTCAATTGTCTTGAGAACAATGTTTCTGCTTTTCTTTTCTGCATTTTCTTGTTCTTTAAACCTGTTGATCTCCAACTCGTGTTCCCTTAGCTTACCAAACAATGATGCAGTAGTCATCTCAGTTAAGTCTCTTGATTCTGATATGGCTGTCACCTTTGGTTGCCAAGATTTGTCTAAACATTTTAGGATTTTGATGTTTAACTCTTCCTTGTCAAACGTCTTGCCTAATCCAATTAGATGGTTGACTATATGCGTGAATATTTTCTGCACATCTGCAATGTTTCACCTTGTTGCATTTTGAACAATTCATAATCTTTGATTAATTCATGTTTCCTTTCCCTTTTCACATCAGAGGTACCTTCGTGAGTGACTTCTAGAATCTCCCACATTTCTTTGGCAGAGGCGCATTGAGAAACCCTGAAAAACTCATCATGATTTAAGGCAGAGGTAATAATGTTCTTAGCAGTATAGTCATATTGAACTTTCCTATTTTCTGCATCAGTTAAGTCAACCCAGTCTTTTTCAACAATTTTACCCTCCACTATATGAGTTGGTTTGAAAGGACCATTAACAATTGTATCCCAAATACCCCTATCAAGAGATTCAATAAAGATTTTCATTCTAACCTTCCAAAAGGAATAATTGACACCAGAAAATAGAGGAGGCCTATTGATGGAGGCTCCTTTGGAAAAATTCATCTTTCCGTCAGCCATTTAAACTTTCTTGGACCGAATTCTTGAGTAACTTACAAGAACCAACTCTTGCTACCAATTGTAAGAATTAATGGTTGAGTTCAAGAGGGGGGGTGAATTGAACTTTGAAACCTTCTTCAAAAACTGCTTTCTTTGTGGAAGAATGATTAATCTTTATCTAATCTTTTATTAGGCAAATTTGGTTTTTAACAAAACAAGAATATAAACCAGATATGAAAAGAGATAAATGCAGAAATACAACACAAGAGTTTATACTGGTTCACTCTTCCCAAGACCTACATCCAGGTCTTGACAAATCTATCAAGTTCCACTAATACCAAGTGAAAATACAAACCAGTAGATACAAACCAATCTACCCCAAGATCTAGCTTACAACACCACAAGATAGACTCTTGAAAAAACCACCCAGCAACCAAACCCAGTCGCTGTAACTATTGCAGATTCAAACCCAATCTACACAATTAAAGTTCGTACAAGTATTGAAAAGAATAAACCTAGACTACAGCTTTTAAAATATAGAAGTCCAGAAGCAAATTTTCTAACACAAAACTTTCTCTCTTGAAGATCTTTCAACAATCTTGATCAAAACGCCTTATGATATGAAATGTGTATGAATGCTCAGAAAAACACACGAATATGAGACCTCCAAGATTGATTTTAATCGATTTCCAAATTGTATATCGAAAGTGAAATCAAAATTGTAATTATAGAGTAAAAGAGACAAAACTGATAGTTTCAATTGATTAAAATGATGTTTTAATCGATTGATTTCATTTAAACTCTTTCAATCGGTTAATTCGAGCTTTTAATGGATTAAAACTGGTAGAAGTAAAAATGGTAGCTCTCTGTTTTAACATATTAAAATTCATTTTAACAGATTGAAAATCTGAGATACTTAAAATGAAAGAATGGTAGCTCTCTATTTTAATAGATTAAAATTCATTTTAACAGATTAAAAATCTGAGATACTAAAAATGTGAATTATGACTTAGAACATTTTAATTTATTGTTTTATAAATTTAACAAATTAATACTGCGAAACCCTTAACATAAAAACATAATCAAGAATATTTTAATCTGTTGATTCTACGATTTAATCAATTAAAATATTGACTATATATATACATTTCCTATTTTAAGTGATTTTAACAGATTAAAACTACTTTTTAACAGATTAAAAAACTCAGTTAGTTCTTTCAAAGCTTAAAGATTGGTTTTTCATGAAGTATGATAAATTCTATAAAATGCAATAGTTATAGGCGCTTATCACAAGATATACTGAAATTATCAAGAGATTAAATTCCATACTTATAACCTATCTACCTACACACCCACAAAATAAACTTTATATGTCTTCATCGAATCCAACAAGTGCTTCATATTGGCCTTCCTTTGTCATGGCCTTTTCTTTTGGACATCTACTGGGGATGCATGGTTTTCTTCTTTTTCTTTTTTGTTGATCCCTTGGACTCGTTGATTTTGATAATGGGAGCTGGTTTAAAGCTCTTATTCTGCTGACGAGGAATGGGATTTCTGATCCCTTGATTTGCTCTACTTTTTATTTTTTGTATGACCCACTTGGGGAGTTATTTGGCTTTCCTTAGCCATGACTTTTTTTCACTTTGGGTTATCCGTTGGGGGATAAAGGGTTTTCTTTTGGGCTTGTTATTTTCCTTGGGGGATGTGGTGGAGATTTTGTATGAGTGTGCTTGGTGACTCATGTGATGGTGATGCTGAGCCATGGGGAGTATTTTTGTTTTGCCTTCGGAGTAGGCAATGATCCTCTTGAGGATGACTAAGCCTTTCCGTCGACTTTTCCATTGTTGATTATGCCCTCCCTTTCTTGGGTAGAAGGATAACGATTTGGAGCTTTGACTTCTGGAAGCTCTTATTTTTCTGGAGTTGCTTGATTATTGGAGGCGACTTGATTTGTTTTCTTGAGGGAGAATATTATTTGGAAACTTATTATTTTCTTTGAGCCTTCTTTTCTAGGTAGAAGGATAACGGTCGAAGCTTTAACTTCTGGAAGCTCTTATTTTGCTCTGAGTTGCTTAATTATTGGTGGCAGCTTGCTCTGCTTTCTTGAGGGAGAGCATTATTTAGAGACCTATTTTTGGCACTTCCTGTTTTCAATCACAAACATGGGTATTATTTTTTGTTTATTTACTTACAGAGATTTTTTTATTTTTTTCTTTTGGATTTTGACAGAGTCGTATAGTGCGACTATTGGTGTGTGGATGTCCTAAATGCAATCTATCCTTTTATTTGATGCATCTAGAGAAGTAACCGGCATTCTCCTACTGGATTTTCATGAATATGCTGATGGGCCCCTCTCTTTTGGTTTAGCCCTAACTTTTGCCTAGACCGCCCTTTTGGGGTTTTCGATCTAGCAGGCTGCCTTAATTTTTTCCTAGGATATCTTAACGAGCTCTTCCCTTTTTATGAATGCCCTAACTTTTGCCTAGACCGCCCTTTGCGGGTTTTCAATCTAGCGGGCTATCCTAACTTTTGCCTATGAATCTCCTAGTAGGTATTATTCTCTTTTTTTTCGTGAGAAAGGACCCATATTCATGCATGTAATGTTTGTGATATGCATCCTATAATACTATTTCAGTTAATTTTTCAAAAGGATTAACCGATGTAATTTTATTTTTGATGAGCTTCTAACATGATGCTTAGCTGTACCGACTTTGCCGTCTCGGATTTGCCATGACCGAAGAATAGTTGTTTTGATTGTAAAGCGACTTGCCATGTCAGTGCGCCCCTCCCTTTTCTTGGGGATGTCAATCCTCCTATTGATTACTATCTCCACATTTCCCTACTAATTACTAGAATGTCGTAGTGGTAAGGGTCAAGAGAAAAG
Source organism: Sphenostylis stenocarpa (assembly GCA_963425845.1). Taxonomy (NCBI): domain Eukaryota; kingdom Viridiplantae; phylum Streptophyta; class Magnoliopsida; order Fabales; family Fabaceae; genus Sphenostylis; species Sphenostylis stenocarpa. The sequence continues at coordinate 46,519,034 of OY731406.1, forward strand.
AAGGAAATTTATTTATTCAAAGGCTTGTGTTTTATAAGTGTTTTATTTTTGACAAAAATGGTTTTTGTAAGCACGGCTAGCCAAGGTTGGTTAGAGTGTTTAGGCTAGTTTAGACAAACGTTTTGTTTTGAGGATCTACGTCTTAGCCGATTTCTATTGTTTTCTTATGGCTGATTGACTTCCCTAGACTGCCCTTTGGGTTTTCAAACTAGGATATTGTGTTTTGGTCCTAACTTTTATCTAGATTTCCTTTTTTTCTTGTTTTGGGAATCCTAGCAGACCTTATTTTGTAACCCTAACTTCTGCCTAGGCTACCCTTTATTGTTGTTCAGGTTTTCTAGCTGGTCAACCCTAATTTTTGCGTAGCTCCCTTGAGTGGGTTTCCAACCGAGTAATTTGCCCTCTTTTTTTTGGCCTTTGGCTTCTATGGGCTTCTTTTGATTTATATTTTTTCTTTTTATACAACATTGGCGAAACACGGTTTTATTATGATGAGGTAATACCTTATTTTGTGTTTCTAGTCAATCAGGGATGATGAGTGGTTTGATTATTTTGATGATGACGCATTTGGATTATTTTGACGCACTTTTGAAAACATTTGCTTAAACATGGTTATCATGAGGTTTAGACATCAATAGCAGGAAGAGAAGCAGATAGTAAGAATAACATTTTTTGTAATTGTCGCCGCCTGCCAAAAACGAAGGGGCGGTCAGAGCGACGCGATGGTTTTTTTGACCCTCTTGTTTTCGCGTTTTATGGGTGGTTACAACGCCTTTAGGTTGTCCGATAACTGGGCTAACCTAGGGGCGAGGTTTTCGAAAAGTGTCCTTGGATTGTCTGATAACCAGGCTAACCCAAGGACTTATTTATTTTGGGTTTTATGGAGTCGCCACCGATATTTTTACCAGAAACATCGGAAAAGGGTATTTTAAAGGCGTTGGTTTTCGAAAACCAACTTTGGTCATTAGAACCAGAGTTGGGTAAGGGAGTTAGTTACGTGTGAAGGAAGTGTTAGTTCCTTTATGACGCCCCTTTCGGGTTCCCTATGACAGGCCGGCTATTTTGGATAAATAATTAAACTGGAAAATTGCGCTTTTACCCTTTTTATTATGCGGAATTTAAGTTTATGACTACATGGCCCTAACTTCTATGCGTAATTTAAATAAAAGTAGTAGGGATAGAAAGGGAGAGTATGCACCTCCAAAGCAAGCTTTTTATATTCCTTTTTAAAGAATGGGTGCTTTGCGGCAACCCTTCACTCTACAACTCTCAAAAACTCCGAAAATGCCTCGGAGGGATTCTAAAGAAGATTTAGAACGCTCAGAATACTCCTAAAGACACTCAGAAACTCCGGAAATGCTTCGGAGGGGTTCTAGAGAGAGAAAATCTAGAGAGAAGGAGGAGAAGCTGTGTGTGGTGTGTGGAAATGAGGGGGGGAGGACCCCTATTTATAGTTTTTCGCGCCTGACAGGTCGAGACCGCCGGTCTCGTCTGACCGGGTCGAGACCGCCGTCTGGACAATCCAGACCGCCGTCTCGACCATGGCAGGGGGTCGAGACCACCGTCTGGAAAACCCAGACCGCCGTCTCGACCTTTGCAGTGGCGAGACCGCCGTCTGGACAAGCGAGACGACGGTCTCGTCCCTGGCATGAGGCGAGACGGCGGTCTGGTCCTTCCAGACGGCGGTCTCGTCCCTTCAGGGCGAGAAACTTTATTTTTCGGGCCAAAAAACCCTCCTATCTTAGTACGGGGGCCTATTAGTCTCTCCTAGTGGCTTGTTAGGCTTCGGCCGTCTTCAAATAGGAAGCTTTCTGACTTTATTCTGAGGCCGGGCAAGATTTGGGGTCTACAGTTGCCCCCCCTTTACCTGACTAGTCGGCTGTTGGCTTTGTCGTGCCAGACAGGTAGACAGGAAGGTAAAGGAGTTGACCCTCTTGCCCGGCTACCCTTCGGACGTCCCGTCTTGTGGCGGATGATCCTTTGGGGAAATGTTGTGTTGTGCGTTTCTGGGATGCTCCTTCGACGCGGTAGCTGACCCCTTCGGCTGATGAGTACGAACCCCCATCTGGTTTGACGAGTATGAACCCCTGCCCGGTAAGCCCCCTTTTGTAAGGCCTGATGAGTTTACACCATCTGGTGTTTGACGAGTACGAACCCCCGCCCGGTAAGCCCCCTTTTGTAAGGCTTGATGAGTTTACACCCCCATCTGGTGTTAAGCCTCCGGATGCTCCATCTTGCGGTAGCTGATCCTTTGGTTGACGAGTACGAACCCTCGTCTGGTTTGGTGCCTCTGGATGCCCCTTCTTGCGGTAGCTGATCCTTTGGCGATGGTGGCGGCTTACTGATTCTGATCATGCGCCGGTGTGAAACCTCGGGATGCTCCTTCGATGCGGTAGCTGACCCCTTGGTTGACGAGTACGAACCCTCGTCTGGTTTGGTGCCTCTGGATGCCCCTTCTTGCGGTAGCTGATCCTTTGGCGATGGTGGCGGCTTACTGATTCTGATCATGCGCCGGTCGTTGAGATGTGTTTTCTTTGTTTTTGTTGGTCTTTTTCTGAGAATGATCGTCCGGTCTGTGTCGGGGATTTCGTTGGTGTTCATCCAACTTTGTTGATTGCCGGGGATTCTTTGACTTTGATCTTTTGGTATTTATCATCCGACTTTGCTGGTTGTCGGGGATTTTTTATGAGTGCCTCTTAGGTAGGCGGGAATCCTCTGGGGATTTATTGATCTTGGTGATGCCTCTTGAGTAGGCGGATATCCTATTCAGTTTCTGGTAATGCCTCTGGGTAGGCAGACGCTTCATCGGAAGTGAAGACTTTTGGTTTCATTTGTTTTGCCTCTCACTAGGCTGATGTTCCCTTATGGGGATGCTAGCTCTTGCTTGGCAGGTCTTGCCTATGCGTAGGCATATGACATTCTGAGAATGAACTTGAAGTTTTGCCTTTGCAATAGGCTCACTGAAATGATCTTTCTTTTTTATTGATCCACCAGGGAATTGATTTCCTTCCCGGGGATCTGATTTTGATTTGCCCCCTGAGGGAGAAATGGAGTTTTTGACTCCTTGTTGGATGCTGTTGTTTTGAGCTGGCTTTGCCTATGCTCTTATTCCGCTGGGGATGATCAAGCCTTTCCGTTGGCTTTTTTCTGGTGTACCTTCGTTTATTGGAGTAGAAGGTTAGAGCTATTTTCCTTGAAACTCTTTATTCTGCTGTAATGGTTTTGATTTCGCCTTTTTTTCGCGATTTATCTCTTTTTTATTGCGATTTTGAAATTTGGCTTTTTTATGGGGATAATGCGTAAGCCTTTTTACTTTTTAGTCTCTTTTTATTACGTTGGCTTTTTCCCTTCTTTTTGGGGGAGGTCCACTAGGGATGACGTTTTATTTCTTTAGTGATCCACCAAGGAATTAGTTGACTTCCTGGGGATCTAATTATTCTTTCTTTTAGGAATGAAGTCTTGGCTCCTTGATTGATGTTGATGCGAGTTATACTTGTGAAGCTCTTATTCCACTGGGGGAAGGGAATTTCTGATTCTTTTTTGTAGAATTTTTTTTGGAGATCCACTTGAGGATTTTTATTCGGCCTTCTCTGTCATGGCTTTTTGGACATCCCCTGGGGATGCAAGGGTTTTCTTTTTTCTTCTTTCTTTTTGTTGAGCCCTTGATGGTTTTGGACTCTTTTGACTGTTGATGATGATGGGCTCTTGAAGCCTTTATTCTCCATTGGGGAGTGTGGAGGAAACTTTGGATGAGTGTGCTTGATGACTCATGTGGTGGTGATGCTGAGCCGTGAGGAGTGTTTTTGTTTTGCCTTCGGAGTAGGCAGGGATCCTCTTGGGGATGACTAAGCCTTTTCGTCGGCTTTTCTTTTATGATGTCTGATGATTGTTCCCTCTTTTATTGGATAGAAAAATGATGACTGGGGCTTTGGCTTCTGGAAGCTTCTTATTTCTTCTGAGCTGATTTGATGATGACAACTCGCTCTTATTCTTATATGTGCCTTCTTTTTCTGGGTAGAAGGATGGTAGCTGGAGCTCTTGATTTTTAGAAGCTATTATTCTGCTGAGTCGCTTGATTGACGACTTGCTCTGTTTTCTTGAAGGCTTTATTTGGAGACTCAGTCTCAGTGATCCTGTTTTCAATCACAAACATGGAGCTAGTCTCCTTATATGCATGAATGCTTTTCGTTTTTTATTTGAAGTGATTTTTTATTTTTATTTTTATTTTTTTTACCTTGACAAAGTCGTTTTGTGCGACTACTTGTGTGTGGATGCTTTAAATGCAATCTTTTCTTTTTGATTGATGCATCTGGAAAAGTGACTGGCATTCTCCTGCTGGAATCTCATGATTATGATGAAGGACCCCTCTCTTTTATTCATTTTTTGGTTTAGCCTTATCTTTTGCCTAGACCGCCCTTTTGGGGTTTTCGGTCTAGCAGGCTGCCTTAGTTTTTGCCTAGGATATCTTAGCGGGCTTTTTCCTTTTTTATGAATGCCCTAACTTTTGCCTAGACCGCCCTTTGCGGGTTTTCGATCTAGTGGGCTACCCTAACTTTTGCCTAAGAATCTCCTAGCAGGCATTATTCTTTTTATTGTCATTTTTTCTTTCTCTTCTTTTTTCGAGAGATAGGAGCCTATCATATGCATTCAATGTTTGCGATATGCATCCTATAATACTATTTCAATTAATTTTTCAAAAGGATTAACCAATGTGCTTTTACTTCTGATGAGCTTCTGACGTTATGTGCTTTCGCTGACGGAATAGGTTGTACCGATTTTGCCGTCTCGATTTTTTCATGACCGAAGAATGATTGTGTTGATTGTAGAGCGACTTGCCATGTAGTGCGCCCCTCCCTTTCCTTGGGGATGTCAATCCTCCTATTGATTACTATCTCCACATTTCCCTACTAATTACTAGAATGTCGTAGTGGTAAGGGTCAAGAGAAAAGAAGGAAGAGGATACTTAATTCAAAGGCTTGTGTTTTAGAATTGTTTTATTTTGAAAAAAAAAAATGGTTTTTGTAAGCACGGCTAGCCAAGGTTGGTTAGAGTGTTTAGGCTAGTTTAAACAACGTTTTGTTTATGGAGTGGCGTCTTATTCTATGGCGCTTGCTATGACTGATTGACTTCCCTAGTCTGCCCTTTGGGTTTTGAGCTTAGGATGTTGTGTTTTGTTTTGTCCTAACTTTTGTCTAGGTTTCATTTTTTGTTGCCTTGGGAAACCTAGCGGACTTTATTTTGTAACCCTAATTTTTGCCTAGGCTACCCTTTATGGTTGTTCGAGTTTCCTAACGGGTTTACCCTAACTTTTGCGTAGCCCCCTTTTGTGGGTTTCCTACCGGGTATCTTGCCCTCTCTTTTTGGCCTTTAGCTTTTATGGGCTTCTTTTGATTTTTTTTATTTTTGCACAACATTAGCGAAACACGGCTTTATTATGATGAGGTAAAACCTTATTTTGTGTTTTTAGTCAATCAGTGATGATGGATTTGACTTTTATTTTGGTCAATGGCGCAATTTGATTACTTTGACGCACTTTTGAAAACGTTTGCTTAAACATGGTTATTAACGAGGTTTAGACATTAATAGCGAGAAGAGAAGCAGATAGTAAGAATGACATTCTTTGTAATTAATAGGGAAATGTGTGCCTACAATGCTCGGGGGTTGGGCTGGCCCCGAGGAGTAATCTCTAATAGTCATTGGATTTACAAACCCTAAGAATCAGAAGGAGAACACCTAATGACTAAAGTCTCTTTTGACGCTTGAACCCCTCTATTTGGGAAAATCCGATTCAAGGTGCGGAGGGGAGACTTCCCTTTTCTCTGTGCAGCTAGTTCCTTTGTAGGATTATGCTTCAAAGGATCTTTAAAATCTGGTGGCTCCCTTATTCCCTGAAAGGTCCTAATGAGCCCTTGGTTTGGGTGATATCCATATTTTCTCATCATGTGGGCCACCTTCATATTGTTGGGGAAGTCTTTTCATATTGGAAAAAGATATTTCAAAGGTCCTAGGTCCTCTTCCGCCGCATCCATTCAAGGTAGGGCAGATGATTTGTTGATCCGAATGTCGTCTCTAGCTCAAACTGTGACTAGCTTGTCGCCTACCCTGAGTTTGTCTCTTTGGCGGAGCGTTGAGAGAACTGCCCTAGCGTCGTGAATCCAAAGTCTCTTATGTTTTTCTTCGGTCTTTCTATTTTTCCTTTATTCTTGGGAGCATTGCCTTAGAGCTCCTGGGGGTGTAGATTCTTTCACTTCTAATTTTGCCCCCGAATGTTGGCTATGCTGGAGATATCTTCATTGATGGACGATATTTTTGCGTATCTCCATGGTACCACCTTATTCGATTCGAGGCGTGAACAAAATGTAATGGCATCCTTGCCCCCTCTTCCTTATTTACTCAGATGACCAACGGTTGAGGCTTATTATCCTCCTTAGGCAGATCAACCGTTAGGAAAAACTTGATGACAAAATGTTTGTTCTTCATCTTATTCTGATTCGCGGAAAGCACATCGACTAATCCTTTCTTTTTATTATCTTATTATTATTAAAGTGAGAATGAATGCAATTTATGAATGCAATTCATGAATGCGATAGACGGTTGAGATGATGAAAACAAACAATTTTATTTATTTCATCTAGACAATGTACATTCCTCAATGTAATGTTTCGAAGTACATTTTGTTTTTAAAAGTGAAGAAGCCTAAATGAACCCATAGGCATATTAGAATTTCTATTTATTTTCTTTTTGACTTCCCGTGCATTAACGTCTTTCCATGACATTGAGGAATGTCCACTTTCTTCGACTGTCTATTGTTAGATGCATGTTATGAGGATGAAGTTTGGTGGATGCATGTATGCAAGTGTTTGTTTATTATCATGTTTTATGATGTATGATAGTGTTTGAGATTTTGTGTTTTTTTTTTATGTGGATGAGAGCATGAAGAATTGTAGACCCCAAATCTTGCCCGGGCTCCAAATAAAGTCAGAAGATCCCCTATTTTGAAGACGGCTGAAGCCTAACAAGCCACTAGGAGAGACTATTAGGCTCCCGTACCAAGATAGGAAGGTTTTTTGGCCCAAAATAAAGTTTCTCGCGTTGAAGGGGACTCCCGGGTCAAGTCTCGCTCAAGCTATGGGCGTACTCGCTTGAGCGACAGGTGCTTCCGGGTCAAGTCTCGCTCAAGCGACTGATGTACTCGCTTGAGCGACGGATGCTTCGAACAAAGGGGACTCCCGGGTCAAGTATCGCTCAAGCGACTGGTGTACTCGCTTGAGCGACGGATGCTCCAACGAGACGGCGTTCTCGTTCACCCAGACGGCGGTCTCGTTACCTACAAAAACGAGACGGCGGTCTCGTTGGACGAGACGGCGGTCTCGTCCCTGTCAGACGAGAACGGCGGTCTGGACCCTGACAGCGCGAAAAACTATAAATAGGGGGTCTCCCCCCCTCATTTCCACACAGAAAAACAGTAGCTCTCCCTTCTCTCTAGATTTTCTCTCTCTAAGAATCCCTCCGAGGCATTTCCGGAGTTTCTGAGCGTCTCTAGGCATAGATCGAGCGTTCTAAATCTTCTTAAGAATCCCTCCGAGGCATTTCCGGAGTTTCTGAGAGTTGTAGAGTGAGAGGGCTGCCACAAAGCACCCTTTTTTTAAAAAAAGAATATAAGAAAGCTTGCTTCGAAGGTCCATAAACCTCTTTCTTTATTTTACCGCTTTCATTTAAATTATGCAATAGAAGCTAGGGCCATGTAGTCATAAATTTAAATACCGCATAATAAAAGGGTAAAAGCGCTATTTTCCAAGTTTAATTATTCACAAGTAGTCGGCCTATCATAGGGAACCCGAAAGGGGCGTCGTAAAGGGACTAATACTCCCTTTACACGTAACTAACTCCCTTACCCAACTCTGGTTCTAATGACCAAAGTTGGTTTTCGAAAACCAACGCCTTTTTAAACCCCTTTTCCGATGTTTATGGTAAAAATATCGGTGGCGACTCCATAGAACCCAAAATAAATAAGTCCTTGGGTTAGTCCGGTCATCGGACAACTCAAGGACACCTTTTGAAAACCTCGTCTCTAGGTTAGCCCGGTTATCGGACAACCTAAGGACGTTGTAACCACCAATAAAAAACACGAAAATCAAAGAAGAGTCGAAAAACCATCGCGTCGCTCCGACCGCGCCCCCTCTTTGGGGAGGCGGCGACAGATGGCGACTCCACTGGGGAAGCCTAGAGAGTTGATCCCATTTAGTGATGGGCTGGCTTAAAAATAATTAAACCAAGAAAATAGCGCTTTTACCCTACCTTGTATTATAACATGCTTTATTGTTTGGCTTTCAAATAACTGTTGTTTGTTTACACTTACGCAATTGTGTGGAATAAAAACTGTACACAAACCCTTGCACACTACAGTTCCTCCTATACCCGGGGGCAAGTGAGATAAGCATAGGGAGTGGGTGGCAGGTACGGTTCACTGTAGTCAGGGCCTTGTGCCCACCAGTGTGATCGGAAACCACCACTCAAGGTGATAACCTTCCTCTTTTGGCAACAAGACCGACTCTGGCCTTAGTGTTGAGCATGGTCGGACGGCTGGAGAGTGGGGACCCTATAATGGGGGCACCTTGGGGGCCTTAGCCTGGTGAGAACAGTTAGTACCTACCCTAACCAATACACTTTTCTGCAGGAGAACCCTACCTCGTGATAAAAACGGAATCTCGCCTGTTCGGGGATGATCGAATTGTGTGTGCATATGATTGTTGCATTTGTATGTTGCATAGCATAAACAAACAACAGAAAAAAAATTCCAAAAAATATTTTCACAAATAAACACCCTTATCTCGGACAGTCTGCCTTTTAGCTAGCCTGGTTTCAGGTTCTTTGCAAGCTAAGTAGCCACGCAGTTCCGACAGAAGAGATAAGGGACGCTAAATATTCTTTCGCATAAAGCCATATTTTATCTCGGACGATCTGCCTTTTAGCTAGCCTGGTTTCGGGTTCTTTGCAAGCTAAGTAGCCACGCGAGTTCCGACAGAAGAGATAAAAGGCTATAAAATAAAAAGCAATAAAAAAATAAAATAAAAAAATAAAAAAATCCAAAATAAACAAAATAAGATAATAAAAATAAAACACTTATAAAAACAATTTTGACAAAGTCATATCATTCATCATGTCATAAATGGAAAAACCAAGAGAGAAAATAAATGCATAAAGAAAGTATGCATACACATCATTTTAATAAATCCCTAAAAAGTGGGTCTTAGAGGCGTTTTTTTGGGAAAGTTACTGGGCCAAATCCCCTACGGGTATTTGCGGCCTGATTCCTCACCTCTTTCTCTTCGTTTTGGTATGCTTGTACGTCCAAATCGGACATCTCGATCAAGAGTTATGCCACTTTGAACATCTCGCTGCCTTTTGTAATGGTGCATGCATAGATACATTCATTCTAGGGACCACTAGATATCCCTAAGACAATGGCGAAAGAGGCCCCGAGCACATTTGTGACCTTCGCGGCAAGGAAGGGACAAGTGTACTAAGGTGTGATGGTGACCCCATTATACTTGTCAAATCCGTGATGGGTAAGGAACCATTACACCAAGGTGGGTAGGATACCCCACAAAGCGTAAGCTTTAAAGAGGATACCTAAGCCATTGTCTTAAGGAATATCCATTTCATAAATCATTCATTTTAAACAATAAAAATCTTTTGGCATTCTAGAAAGCGGCTGGTATTCTTCATGCTGTCATCCTCATACAAAAAAAAACACATAAAATCCCAAACACTATCATACATCATGTTAGAAAATAAAACATGATAATGTTTAGGAAAAACAAACACTTTCATACATGCATCCACCAAACTTCATACATCTAACAATAGACAGTTGAAGAAAGTGAACATTCCTCAATACCATGAAAAGAGGGTAAGGCATTCGCATACCATGCACAAAAAAAAGAAATTAAATAGAAATTCTAACCCGCCTATTTAGGCTTCAAAACATTGCATTGAGGAATGTACACTTGTATGGACGAAATAAATAAAATTGTTTCTTTTCATCATCTCTCAACCGTCTATTGCGTTGCATTCATGAATTGCATTCATTCTCATAATAATAAGATAATAAAAAGAAAGGATTAGTCGATGTGCTCTCCGTGAATTAGAATAAGATGGAGAGTAAGCCTTCGATCATCAAGTTCTCTCCAACGGTTGATCCGCCCAAGGAGGATAATAAGCCTCAACCGTTGGGTATCCGAGTTAATAAGGAAGAAGGGGCAAGGATATCGTTACATTTGTTCACCCCATACATCAAATAAGGTTGCACCATGGAGATACGCAAAAACACTGCCCATTAACAAGAATATCTCCACAATAGCTGGCATTGGGGGCAAAATTAGAAATGGAAGAATCTACTCCCCCGAGGAGCTACCAGACAATGCTCCCAAGAATAAAGGAAAAATAAAAAGACCGAAGAAAAACATAATCCAAAGAGGAAACTGAGAAGACTTTGGACTCATGACGCTAGGCAATAAGCTGGTCACAAAGACGACATTCGGATCAGCAAGTTGTCTATCCTACTTTGAATAAAAGCGGCTAAAAAGGACCTTCGAAATACCTTTTTAAAAAAAGACTTCCCCAACAATATGAAGGTGGCCCACGAGATAAGAAAATATGGATGCCGCCCAAACCAAGGGCTCGTTAGAAACTCTCAAGAAATAAGAGAGCCACCAAATTTTAAAGACGATCCTTTAAAGCATTACCCTATAAAGGATCAAGCTGCACAACGGAGAAAAGGGAAGTCTCCCTTCGCACCTCAAATCAGATTCTCCCGAGTAGAGGGATTCAAGCATCAAAAGCGACTTTGGTCATTAGGTGTTTTCCTTCTGATTCTTAGGGCTTGTAAATCCAATGACTATTAGAAATTACTCCTCGGGGCTAGCCCGACCCCCGAGCATTGTAGGTACACATTTCCCTATTAATTACAAAGAATGCCATTCTTACTTTCTGATTCTCTTCTTGCTATTCATGTCTAAACCTCATTAATAACCATGTTTAAGCAAACGTTTTCAAAAGTGCGTCAAAGTAATCAAAATGCGCCATTGACCAAAATAAAAGTCAAATCCATCATCACTGATTGACTAGAAACACAAAATAAGGTTTTACCTCGTCATAAATAAAGTCATGTTTCGCCAATGTTGTGCAAAAAGAAAACAAAAATCAAAAGAAGCCCATAAAAGCCAAAAGTCAAAAGAAAAAGGCAGGATACCCGGTAGGAAACCCATTAAAGGGGGCTACGCAAAAGTTAGGGTAAACCCGCTAGGAAACCCGAACAACCATAAAGGGTAGCCTAGGCAAAAACTAGGGTTACAAAATAAAGTCCGCTAGGTTTCCCAAAGTAACAAAAAAAGAAACCTAGACAAAAGTTAGGACAAAACAAAACACAACATCCTAGGCTAAAAACCCAAAGGGTAGACTAGGGAAGTCAATCGATCATAGCAAGCGCCATACAATAGGACGTCACTCCATAAACAAAACGTTTGTTTAAACTAGCCTAAACACTCTAACCAACCTTGGCTAGCCGTGCTTACAAAAACCATTTTTTGTCAAAATAAAACAATTCTAAAACACAAGCCTTTGAATTAAATATCCTCTTCTTTCTCTTTTCTTGACCCTTACTACTACAACATTCTAGTAATTAGTAGGGAAATGTGGAGATAGTAATCAATAGAAGGATTGACATCCCCAAGGAAAAGGAGGGGCGCACCGACACGGCAAAGTCGCTCTACAATTAAACACAATCATTCTTTGGTCATGATAAAGTCAAGACGGCGAAATTGGTATAGCCTATTCTGTCAACGAAAGTACAAAACGTCGAAGCATATCAAGAGTAAAAGCACATTGGTTAATCCTTTTGAAAAATTAATTGAAATAGCATTATAGGATGCATATCGCAAACATTGCATGCATATGATAGGCTCCTATCTCTCAAAAAAAAGAAGAGAAAGAAAAAATGACAATAAAAAGAATAATGCCTGCTAGGAGATTCTTAGGCAAAAGTTAGGGTAGCCTGCTAGATCGAAAACCTGCAAAGGGCGGTCTAGGAAAAAGTTAGGGCATTCATAAAAAAAAAAAGGAAAAGCCCGCTAAGATATCCTAGGCAAAAATTAAGGCAGCCCGCTAGACCGAAAACCCCAAAAAGGGCGATCTAGGCAAAAGATAGGGCTAAACCAAAAATGAACAAAAGAGAGGGGTCTTTCATCATAATCATGAAAGTCCAGCAGGAGAATGCCAGTCACTTTTCCAGATGCATCAATCAAAAAGAATAGATTGCATTTAGGGCATCCACACACGAGTAGTCGCACAGAACGACTTTGTCAATGCCAAAAATGAAAAAAATGAAAAAAATAAAAATCACTTCAGATAAATAACAAAAAATAAAAAGCATTCATGCATATAAGGAGACTAGCTCCATGTTTGTGATTGAAAACAGGATCACTGAGGCTGAGTCTCCAAATAATGCCCTCAAGAAAACGGAACAAGTCGTCAATCAAGCGGCTCATCGAAATAAGAGCTTATGAAAATCAAGAGCTTCAGCTACCATCCTTCTACTCAGAGAGGAAGGCACATATAAGAAGTCTTCAAACATTTCTCAAGAAAGAAGAGTGAGTTGTCATCATCAAATAAACTCAGAAGAAATAAGAAGCTTCCAGAAGCCAAAGCTCCAAACATCACCCAAAAAAATAGAGGGCACAATCATCAAGACATCATAAAAGAAAAGCCGACGGAAAGGCTTAGTCATCCCCAAGAGGATCCTTGCCTACTCCAGAGGCAAAACAAAAATACTCCTCACGGCTCAGCATTACTACCACATGAGTCATCGAGCACACTCACCCCAAAAGTCTCCTCCACACTCCCCAACGGAGAATAAAGGCTCCAAGAGCCCATCATCATCATCATCATCAAAAGTCAAAAGAGTCCGATCTCCATACCATCAAGGGCTCAACATAAAGAGAAAAAAGGAAAAAATCTTGCATCCCCAGTGGATGTCCAAAAAGGCCATGACAGCGAGGGCCAAATAAAAATCCTCAAGTGGATTTCCAAAAAATTCAAATGAAATAAGAGATTCCCATCCCCCAGTGGAATAAGAGCTTCACGAGTATAGCTCGCATCTCCATTACTAGAAAAGAAAAAATCCCCAGGAAGTCAACTAATTCCCTGGTGGATCATTAAAGAAATAAAACATCATCCCTAGTGGACCCTCCCATAAAAAGAAGAGAAAAAGCCTGCGTGCATAAAAGAAACTAAAAAGTAAAAAAGCGCACGCATTACCAAGAAAGAAAAAGCTAGATTTCAAAATCGCGATAAAAAAGAGATAAATCGTGGAAAAAGGCAAAATCAAATAAAAATCCTAACTTCCAGGAAATCAAATCCCTAAAGTGGGTCACCTCAGAAAAAGGGAAAATCAACGAAAAAAGAGGAATCAGAAACTCCATTCCCCCAACAGAACAAGAGTATCGGCAAAGCCATCTCATACCATCAACATCCAACAAGGAGTCAAAACTCCATCCCCTCAAGGGGCAAATCAAAATTAGATCCCCGGGAAGGAAACCAATTCCCCGGTGGATCAATAAAAAAGAAAGATCATCCCCAGTGAGCCTATTGCAAAGGCAAAACTTCAAGTTCATTCTCAGAATGTCATATGCATAGGCAAGACCTGCCAAGCAAGAGCCAGCGTCCCCATAAAGCACATTAGCCTATTCAGAGGCAAAGAAAAAAGCAAAACCAAAAGTCTTCACTTCCGATGAAGCATCTGCCTACTCAGAGGCATTACCAGAAACTCAATGGATATCCGCCTACTTAAGAGGCACTCATCAAAAATCCCCGACAACCAGCAAAGTCGGAGGATCACTACCAAAAAATCAAAATAAAAAATCCCCGACAACCAAAAAGTTTCGACGACCAAGCAAGAGTCGAACAACAAAGAAAAGATCACCCGACCAACCAGCAAGAGTCGGGTGATCACCACAAAAAGATAAAAAAACAAAGAATCCCCAGCAAACAAGCAAGCTGGATGAGCACCAACAAAATCCCCGGCGTGGCCCGGATGACTATTCAAGAAATCCGAAAAGCAGTCAAATCAATACAAGCAGCACTCTCCAGAGAGCTGCGCCTGATCTGCGCCCGAGCCAGATCAGTAAGTCGCACCACCACCCTGATGGGGGGTTCATACCCATCCGGTCCCACACAACGGACCGTACCAGCCTGATGGGGGGTTTATACTCATCAACTGAAGGATCGGCTACGTCAGGAGTAGTATCCGGAGGTTCCACCACGTGTCCATCGAAGGGATCAGCTACGACAGAAGTAGTATCATTCCCCAGAGAGTCGGCGCATGATCAGAATCAGTAAGCCGCCACCATCGCCAAAGGATCAGCTACCGCAAGAAGGGGCATCCAGAGGCACCAAACCAGACGAGGGTTCGTACTCGTCAACCAAAGGATCAGCTACCGCAAGAAGGAGCATCCGGAGGTCAAACACCAGATGGGGGTGCGTACTCATCAGGCCTTACAGAAGGGGGCTTACCAGACGGGGGTTCATACTCGTCAAACACCAGATGGGGGTGTGTACTCATCAGGCCTTACAGAAGGGGGCTTACCAGGCGAGGGTTCATACTCGTCAAACCAGATGAGGGTTCATACTCATCAGCCGAAGGGGTAAGCTACCGCGTCGAAGGAGCATCCCAGAGGCGCACAAACACAACATCTCCCCAGAGGATCAACCGCCACAAGACGGCAGTCCGAAGGGTAACCGGGCAAGAGGGTCAACTCCTTTACCTTCCTGTCAATCTGTCTGGCACAACAGGCCAACAGTCGACTAGTCAGGTAAAGGGGGGGCAGCTGTAGACCCCAAATCTTGCCCGGGCTCCAAATAAAGTCAGAAGATCCCCTATTTTGAAGATGGCTGAAGCCTAACAAGCCACTAGGAGAGACTATTAGGCTCCCGTACCAAGATAGGAAGGTTTTTTGGCCCAAAATAAAGTTTCTCGCGTTGAAGGGGACTCCCGGGTCAAGTCTCGCTCAAGCTACGGGCGTACTCGCTTGAGCGACAGGTGCTTCCGGGTCAAGTCTCGCTCAAGCGACTGATGTACTCGCTTGAGCGACGGATGCTTCGAACAAAGGGGACTCCCGGGTCAAGTATCGCTCAAGCGACTGGTGTACTCGCTTGAGCGACGGATGCTCCAACGAGACGGCGTTCTCGTTCACCCAGACGGCGGTCTCGTTACCTACAAAAACGAGACGGCGGTCTCGTTGGACGAGACGGCGGTCTCGTCCCTGTCAGACGAGAACGGCGGTCTGGACCCTGACAGCGCGAAAAACTATAAATAGGGGGTCTCCCCCCCTCATTTCCACACAGAAAAACAGTAGCTCTCCCTTCTCTCTAGATTTTCTCTCTCTAAGAATCCCTCCGAGGCATTTCCGGAGTTTCTGAGAGTTGTAGAGTGAGAGGGCTGCCACAAAGCACCCTTTTTTTAAAAAAAGAATATAAGAAAGCTTGCTTCGAAGGTCCATAAACCTCTTTCTTTATTTTACCGCTTTCATTTAAATTATGCAATAGAAGCTAGGGCCATGTAGTCATAAATTTAAATACCGCATAATAAAAGGGTAAAAGCGCTATTTTCCAAGTTTAATTATTCACAAGTAGCCGGCCTATCATAGGGAACCCGAAAGGGGCGTCGTAAAGGGACTAATACTCCCTTTACACGTAACTAACTCCCTTACCCAACTCTGGTTCTAATGACCAAAGTTGGTTTTCGAAAACCAACGCCTTTTTAAACCCCTTTTCCGATGTTTATGGTAAAAATATCGGTGGCGACTCCATAGAACCCAAAATAAATAAGTCCTTGGGTTAGTCCGGTCATCGGACAACTCAAGGACACCTTTTGAAAACCTCGTCTCTAGGTTAGCCCGGTTATCGGACAACCTAAGGACGTTGTAACCACCAATAAAAAACGCGAAAATCAAAGAAGAGTAGAAAAACCATCGCGTCGCTCCGACCGCGCCCCCTCTTTGGGGAGGCGGCGACAAGAATACCGGCCGTTTTCTAGAATGCAAAGAGATTTTCATTGAATGATTTATGAGATGGATATTCCTTAAGACGATGACTTAGGTATCCTCCTTAAAGCTTAAGCTTTGCGGGGTACCATACCCACCTCGGTGTAATGGTTCCTTCCCCATCACAGACTTGACAAGTATAATGGGAATCACCATCACACCTTAGTACACTTGTTCCTTCCTTGTCGCGAAGGTCACAAATGTGCTCGGGGCCTCTTTTGCCATTGTCTTAGGGATATCTAGTGGTCCCTAGGAGGAATGTATCTATGCATGCACCAGTACAAAAGGGCAGCAGATGTTCAAAGTGGCATAACTTTTGACTGGGATGTCCGATTTAGACGCACAATATATCAAATCGAAGAGAAAAGGGTGAAGAACAAGGCTGCAAATTTCCGAAGAGGATTTGGCCTGGTAATTTTCCCAAAAAATGCTTCTAAGACCCACTTTTCAGGGGTTTATTGAAATGATGTGTATGCAGACTCTCCTTATGCATTTATTTTCTCTTTTGGTTTTTCCACTTATGGCATGATGCGATATGAATGAGACGACTTTGTCGAAATTTTTCTAAATGTTTTTGATTTTGTTATTATTATTTTATTTATTTTGGATTTATCATTTATTTTTTTATTTTATTATTATTTTTTTAGCCTTTTATCTCTTCTGTCGGACTACGTGGCTACTTAGCTTACAAAGAACCTGAAACCAGGCTAGCTAAAAGGCAGACTGTCCGAGATAAAATGTGGCTTTATGCGAAGGAATATTTAGCGTCCCTTATCTCTTCTGTCGGAACTGCGTGGCTACTTAGCTTGCAAAGAACCTGAAACCAGGCTAGCTAAAAGGCAGACTGTCCGAGATAAGGGTGTTTATTTGTAAAGAACATTTTTTGGTTTTTGCTTTGTTGTTTGTTTATGCTATGCAACATACAAATGCAACAATCAAATGCACACACAATTCGATCATCCCCGAACAGGCGAGATTTCATTTTTATCACGAGGTAGGGTTTTCCTACAGAAAAGTGCATTGGTCAGGGTAGGTTCTAACTGTTCTCACCAGGCTAAGGCCCCCAAGGTACCCCCATTATAGGGTCCCCACTCTCCAGCCGTCCAACCATGCTCAGCACTAAGGCCAGAGTCGGTCTTGTTGCCAAAAGAGGAAGGTTATCACCTTGAGTGGTGGTTTCCGATCACACTGGTGGGCACAAGGCCCTAGCTACAGCGAACCGTACCTGCCACCCACTCCCTATGGTTATCTCACTTGCCCCCGGGTATAGAGGGAACTGTAGTGTGCAAGGGTTTGTGTGCAGTTTATATTTCAATCAATTGCGTAAGTATAAACAAGCAACAGTTATTTGAAAGCCAAACAATAAAGCATGTTATAATACAAGGCAGGGTAAAAGCGTTATTTTTTTGGTTTAATTATTCTTAAGCCAGCCCATCACTAAATGGGATCAACTCTCTAGGCTTCCCCAGCGGAGTCGCCATCTGTCGCCGCCTCCCAAAAATGAAGGGGCAGTCGGAGCGACGCGATGGTTTTTTCGACCCTCTTGTTTTCGCGTTTTATGGGTGGTTACCACGCCTTTAGGTTGTCCGATAACTGGGCTAACCTAGGGGCGAGGTTTTCAAAAAGTGTCCTTGGATTGTCCGATAACCGGGCTAACCCAAGGACTTATTTATTTTGGGTTCTATGGAGTCGCCACCGATATTTTTACCAGAAACATCGGAAAAGGGTATTTTAAAGGCGTTGGTTTTCGAAAACCAACTTTGGTCATTAGAACCAGAGTTGGGTAAGGGAGTTAGTTACGTGTGAAGGAAGTGTTAGTTCCTTTATGACGCCCCTTTCGGGTTCCCTATGACAGGCCGACTATTTTGGATAAATAATTAAACTGGAAAATTGCGCTTTTACCCTTTTTATTATGCGGAATTTAAGTTTATGACTACATGGCCCTAACTTCTATGTGTAATTTAAATAAAAGCAGTAAGGATAGAAAGGGAGAGTATGCGCCTCCAAAGCAAGCTTTTTATATTCCTTTTTAAAGAATGGGTGCTTTGCGGCAACCCTTCACTCTACAACTCTCAGAAACTCCGGAAATGCCTCGGAGGGATTCTAAAGAAGATTTAGAACGCTCAAAATACTCCTAAAGACACTCAGAAACTCCGGAAATGCTTCGGAGGGGTTCTAGAGAGAGAAAATCTAGAGAGAGAAAATCTAGAGAGAAGGAGGAGAAGCTGTGTGTGGTGTGTGGAAATGAGGGGGGGAGGACCCCAATTTATAGTTTTTCGCGCCTGACAGGTCGAGACCGCCGGTCTCGTCTGACAGGGTTGAGACTGCCGTCTGGACAATCTAGACCGTCGTCTCGACCATGGCAGGGGGTCGAGACCGCCGTCTGGAAAACCCAGACCGCCGTCTCGACCTTTGCAGTGGCGAGACCGCCGTCTGGACAAGCGAGACGGCGGTCTCGTCCCTGGCGTGAGGCGAGACGGCGGTCTGGTCCTTCCAGACGGCGGTCTCGTCCCTTCAGGGCGAGAAACTTTATTTTTCGGGCCAAAAAACCCTCCTATCTTAGTACGGGGGCCTAATAGTCTCTCCTAGTGGCTTGTTAGACTTCGGCCGTCTTCAAATAGGAAGCTTTCTGACTTTATTCTGAGGCCGGGCAAGATTTGGGGTCTACAGTAATTAATAGGGAAATATGTGCCTACAATGCTCGGGGGTCGGGCTAGCCCCGAGGAGTAATCTCTAATAGTCATTGGGTTTACATCCCTTAGAATTGGAAGAAGAACACCTAATGACTAAAGTCGTTCTCAACGCTTGAACCCCTTCGTTTGGGAAAATCTGATTCGAGGTGCGGAGGGGAAACTTCCCTTTTCTCCGTGCAGCTTGATCCTTTGTAGGGTCATACCCTAGGCCATGCTTCAAAGGATTGTCTTTAAAATCTGGTGGCTCCCTTACTCCTTGAGGGTTTCTAATGAGCCCTTGGTTTGGGTGGTATCCATATTTTCTCATCATGTGGGTCACCTTCATATTGTTGGGGAAGTCTTTTCATATTGGCAAAAGATATTTCAAAGGTCCTCTTCAACCAGATCCATTCAAGGTAGGGTAGACGGCTTGCTAATCCGAATGTCGTCTTTAGCTCGAACCGTGACCAGCTTATTGTCTACCGTGAGTTTGTCTTTTTGGTGGAGCGTTGAAAGAACTGCCTTAGCGTCGTGAATCCAAAGTCTACTCAGTTTCCTCTTTAGATTATGTTTTACTTCAGTCTTTTTATTTCCTCCTTTATTCTTAGGAGCATCATCTTATAGCTCCTTGGGGGAATAGATTCTTCTACTTCTTGTTATGCCCTCAATGTCGGCTATGTTGGATATATCTTTATTGATGGGCGATGTTTCTACGTATCTCCACGGTACAACTTTATTCGATTCGAGGCATGAACAAATGTAACGGCATCCTTGCCCCCTCTTCCTTGGATATCCAACGGTTGAGGCTTATTATCCTCCTTAGGCGGATCAACCGTTGGAGAGAACTTGATGACAAAAGGTTTGCTCTTCATCTTATTCTGATTCATGGGAAGCACATCAATTAATCTTTTCTTTTTATTATCTTATTATTATTAAAGCGAGAATGAATGAATGCAATTTATGAATGTAATAGATGGTTGAAGAGATGATGAAAACAAACAATTTTATTTATTTCATCTAGACAGTGTACATTCCTCAATGCAATTTTTCAAAGTACATTTTTTTAAAAGCGGAGAAGCCTAAAGGAATCCATAGGCGGGTTAGAATTTCTATGTATTTTCTCTTTTTTTACTTCCTGTGCATGGCATGCAAATGCCCTATACTCTTTAAATGGTATTAAGGAATATCCACTTTCTTCAACTGCCTACTACTAGATGCATGTTATGAGGATGAAGTTTGGTGGATGCATGTATGTAAGTATTTGTTTTTTCTAAATATTATCATAACATGATGTATGATAGTGTTTGGGATGGATGAGGGCATGAAGAATACCAACCGCTTTCTAGAATGCAAAAATAATTTAAGAACATTTATTTTTATTTTGAAATGAAATGAATGATTAGTGTAGGATAGATATACGTTAAGACAATGGTTTTGGTATCCTCTTAAAGCTCATGCTTCACGTAGCACCATACCCATTTTGGTATAATGGTTCCTTTCTCATAACGGTCACCATATACCTTAACATACTTGTCTCTTCCTTATGGAAGATTACAAGTCCACTTGAGCCTCTTTATCCTTTATCTTAGGGATATCTAATGCCTCCTAGAATGAATGTATTTATACATGCACTAGTACAAAAAGACGACAGATGTTCAAAGTGAGATAACTTTTGATTGGGATATCGAATTTGGACGCACAACATATCAAAACGAAGAGGAAAAAGTGAAGAATAGGTATTATATGCCCAAAGCGGATTTGACCCAACAATTTTCCCAAAAAATGCTCCTAAGACCCATTATTTGAGAAATTTATTAAGATGATGTGTATGCGTACTGCATTTATTTTTTCTCTTGGTTTTTCCACTTATGAAATGATACGATATGAATGATACGACTTTGTCAAAATTCTTTTTATTGTAAAAGGTATTTTTTATTGCTTTAAATTGTTTTTATAACCCTTTATCTCTTCTGTCGATCAACGTGGCTACTTAGCTTATGAAGAACCTGAAACCAGGCTAGCTAAAATGAAGATTGTCCGAGATAAAGTTGTTTATTATGAAAATTTGGTTTTATATCCCCTTATCTCTTCTGTCGGTCTATGTGGCTACTTAGCTTACAAAGAACCTGAAACCAGACTAGCTAAAATGTAGACTGTCCGAGATAAGGTTGTTTATTGCAAAAAGATTTTTTTTTTTTTTTGAGAATTTTTATTTATTTTTGTTGTTATATGATTATGCAATGCAACAAACAAAATGTAACAAATAAATACACAAACAATTGACTCATTCGCGAACAAAGTGACGACGTTTTTATCACGAGGTAGTGTTTTCCTACAGAAGAGTGCATATTCAAGGTGGTTCTAATTATCCTCACCAAGGCCAGGCCCCCAAGGTGCCCCCATTATAGGGTCTCCACTCTCCTAGCCTTCAGACCATGCATGACACTAGGGCCTTATCAGTCTTTAGGCCAAAAGAGGAAGGTTATCACCTTGAGTGGTGGTTTCTGACCATACCGGTGGGCTCATGGCCCTCACTACAGCAAATCGTACAATGCCACCCACTCCCTAAGGTTATCCCACATGCCCCTGGGTATAGGGGGGACTGTTGTGTACAAGGGTTTGTGTACAATTGTTATTTCTAACAATTGCATAAAGTAAGCATACAACAGTTATTAAAGCCAAGCAATTAATCATGTTATAAAAGCAAGAAAGGGTAAAAGCGTAATTTCAAGTTTTTATTAATTAAACTAGTCCATCACTAAATGGGATCAACTCTCTAGCTTCTCCAGTGGAGTTGCCATCTGTCGTTGCCATCAAAAGAGGTGATCGGAGCGACGTGATGGTTTTGTTTGACTCGCGTTTTTTAAAGTGTTAGTTCAATGCATTTAGGTTGTCCGATAACCAGGCTGGATCTAAAAGCAAGGTTTTCGAAAGGGTTTGAGGAGTCGCCACCAATATTTTTACCAAAAACATTGGAAAAGGAAAAGAAGGTGGTGATTTTTAAGAAAAACCAACTTTGGTCATTACAACCAGAGTTAGGTAAGGGAGTTAGTTACGTGTAGGAAAGGTATTAGCTTTCCTACGATACCCCTTTCGGGTTCCCTATGATGAACTATTTTTATAAAGAAATAAGAACATAAAAATTACGCTTTTACCCTTATTTATTCATTGCAAAAATTAAGTTATCGACTACATAACCCTTAATAACTAATGCACAAAGATAGTATCTAAAAAGCAATAAAATAGAGAAAGGGGTATGGAAGAACCTTCGAAGCAAACATTTTATATAATACTCTTGAAAAGGGTGCCTTTTGGCGAACCCCACACTCTATAAAGCAGCTCACTCTTCTCTTGAAGCACTTTAGAACGCTTCCTAAGGACTATAAAACTCTGGAAATGCTTCAGAGGGGTTTTAGGAGAGTATTTTGAGAATTGTGCAGTTGGAGAAGTTGTAGAATTGTGTGAAAACAAGGAGAAGTTCCCTCCCTTTTATAGGAATTCACACCTGTTAGGTCAGGACCGTCGTCTCGGCAAGCGAGACGGCGGTCTTGCCTTTGGCAAGTGGCGAGATGGTCGTCTTGCTAAAATAGATGGCGGTCTCGCCAAATGAGACAGTGGTCTCGCTAAACGAGACGACGGTCTCGACCCTTTGGGTGGAATTTCTTATTTTTTATGTACAAAAATCCTTCCTATTCTAATATGGAGCCTATTGATCAATCTTAGGGTCCTTTTAGGCCTTGTCCATCTTCGAACGAAAGTCTTCTGCTTTTTATTTTTAGGCTGGGCAAGATTTGGGGTCTACAGGGGTAATAATCGATTATCTGTACAAAATTGACCCAAATCAGTGATTTCTCTCTAGAATAATCGATTATTAAGCCAGATAATTGATTATTCATGAACTTTCTGGGTAGGGATGAAGAAATAATCGATTATCACTGGTGATAATCAATTATTTGGCATCGTTTAGGTTATTCTAGCCGTTGGTAACGACTCTTTAAGCTTTAATTCTTGCCAAACTAGCCGTTTATGGCTGTTAGGATCATTTTCTATATATAGGAGGGCTCAAAATCAAATCCAAACACTTCCAAACTTCAATTCAAAGCATTCTTCACACATTTTAAGCTCTCTTGTCTCTTCAAAGCCTTACTTCTCTTCAAAAATCCTTATCTTCCTCTCATTTCATTCTAAATGGATTCATCTTCCCGTAGAAAGATTCCAACAAGGAGAAGATCCGCTCCTGCTTCTCATCCCCTCCTTAATTCTCTTGAAGGGTGGATTTCTAATGATGACGGAAGACAGGAATTTCTAAATTTCTGGAAAGAAAGGGGTATTATTACTCCTAAATTTCTTCTTGGAGAGCAATTCATAAACAGGGGATTCCACTTTCCCAATCTACTTGAGCAACAAGGTGTTCTTCCATTTATCGAGATGCAATCTACATACTATCCGGATTTAGTTCAGGTGTTCTATTCTCGCTTCAAATATAGGGATCATGTTGCTACTTCTAGAGTCAAGGGTGTAACCATCATCCTTGATGATGATATTTGGGAAAATGTTGCTCATTTTCCTATAAGAGATGATGTTGTAAATGTCCTTGCTAATTTAGAGGATTTTAATCGCATTCTAGCATACCATTCTTTTCTTCATAATCTTGCCATGGAAATTGGCCGCCAACTTTTGGCCGGACCTTTGAAGAAAGAAGAACGCATGTTGCTGCATCTTCTTGTATGGATTCTGTGTCCTCGAGAAACCAACCATGCACATTGTTCTTCTACTGACCTTCGCATTATCCATGTCATCATGAATAATGAGCCAATTGATTGGGCAAGCCTTGTCACATTGACAATGCTCAAGGCGAAGCGTCACCCAACCTTCAAGATTCCTTACGCTCTTCTCATCTCCAAGATTCTTGAATACAAAGGTGTCAATGTTGAAGGGGAACAACGAGCCTGGACACTTAATTCAAACAGAATGCTGGACAACATGCTTACTCAGATGCAGATGGTGAAAGTAAACAGAGTTTATGTTCATAAAGATGATGCTCCTCACATGGCTGACGTTGCTCAAGATTCTGATGATGAGGACATGCCTGCTACTGATATGCCTGCTGATAATGTTCATGCTGCAGGAACGTCATCTGCTGCTCACTCTACATCTCGTCCTTCCATGGAAGACATACTGTTCGACATGAATCAAAGAATGCAGGAATTCTTCTCTATATCTCAAGAACGGCATCAAGAAATTATCAGACGAATTTCGGATGTAGACGATCAGGTGTGTAATTTAGAAGATAGATTTGACGCACAGTTTAATAGTGATGAGAGTGAAGAGTTCTAATCTCTTCAAACATTTTTTGTTTGTATTACATTACTTTAATGAATAAAATTTTATTTTTGCATTGATTGAGGGGGAGCTTTCATTATTTTTTTATTATAATCAAAATAGGGGGAGAAATTATTTAAAGCCTCATATGTTTAATAATTTTAATGATGTCTGGTATGTTTAATAGTTTTGTTAGTTATGACAGTTAAAACAGGTTATTACAATGGGCTTTAAAGCAAATTTTGATCATCATAAAAAAGGGGGAGATTGTTAAACATACAAGGATATGAAGCTTGAAGATTTTGATGATGATTCAAGAATAAAGGACTTAAAGACTTGAAGACTTAGAATCATGTGTATTTACTTGTAATAACTCTATTTTATGTTTTTGAGTCTGTATAATTAGAGTACAAGATAGCCATCACATAGTCCATCATCTGAAAACTCATTTTTATCAAATCCACTCTATGATAATCGATTATCACTTAGAATAATCGATTATTCTGCACTGAAAATTGTTTTTTTGAAAACCTTGTTGTGATAATCGATTATCACTCAGGATAATCGATTATCCTAGCTAGATAATCGATTATTTATACAGATAATTGATTATCCTGGTCCTGTTTTACTCCTCTGCGAAAATGGCTCTGTAATAATCGATTATCACTCAAGATAATCGATTAGCTATGTTTGTTATGAGTTGTGAAATTCAAATCTGGACCAATTTACGAAAACCCTATTCCTAATTCTTATGTTTTCGAAAATCATTATTTCCCAGACCCTATTCTCTCTACTTAAGGTTCTCTAAGGCTCTCTACAACAGAACAATCCTTTTTCATACAAAAGTTAAGAGTTGTGATTGCTAGAGGACTTTGTGTAGGGAAGAAAAAGGGGCTTTTGAAAACCTAATGTGGGCTAGAAGCGATAAGAATCACTGAGTGGGTTTCTTGGTGGATTGTGTGTTGTGCCGTCTCTAGGAAAAGTTGTTGTTCATCCTTTGTGGAATCAAAAGAGGTGTTCATCTCTTGTGTGACTTAAGAGAGGTGTCTTCTAATCCTTATCTTTTTCAATTTGTAAACTGTTGTAACTTGTGATTATAGTGACAACGTTAATCCTCTTTTAGAGTGATTAACAACTGGACGTAGGGTCTTTTGATCCGAAGCAGTATAAATCATCTGTGTAATCTTCTTTCCTTTATCTCTTTACATTACAAGCATTTTAATCGGTAAAATTTGGGGAAATTTTTAAAACCCTAATTTTTTATAAGAAACCAATTCACCCCCTCTCTTGGTTTTTGTCCCTAAACGCGAACATTCCATTGCGCGATTCTAACACTTTATATGCAGTCCTATAAGCCCAAAGCGCATCATCTAACTTTATTGACCATTGTCTTTTCTAATATTTTTTTTAATTTCTCTGTTTGAAACTTCTGCTTGCCCATTAGTTTGTGGATGATAAGGTGATGCAACTTTATGTCTGACTTCATAATGCTCTAAACATTTTTGAAGTTGAATATTGCATAAATGTGACCCTCCATCACTGATTAGAACTTTGGGAGTGCCAAATCTACAGAATATATTTTTCTTTAAAAATTTTATCACAGTTTTGGCATCAGCTTTTATAGTAGCCACTGCTTCCACCCACTTTGACACATAATCTACTGCTACCAAGATGTATTTTTTAGAGAATGAGGATGTAAAAGGTCCTGCAAAATCAATTCCCCAATAGTCAAATATTTCTACTTCCAACATGTATTCAGAGGAATTTCCTGTCTTCTTGATATTCCTCCTATCTTCTGGCAATCACTACATTGTTGTGCAAAGTTGTGCGCATCTTTAAACAAAGTAGGCAAAAAAAAAAAAACAGATTGGAGCACTTTTGCAGCAGTCCTTACTCCATTAAAATGTCCACCATAAGGAGAACTGTGACAATGCCAGAGAATACTTTTGGCTTCTTTGCTTGTCACACATCTTCTCAGCAAGTTATCACTTCCTATATTGAAAAGGTAAAGATCATCCCATACAAAATAATGTGCATCCTTAAATAATTTCTTCTTTTGGTGCCAAGTATACTCTTCTGGGACAACTTTTGCAGCTTTGAAATTTGCCATGTCAGCAAACCAAGGTCTTTCTTGTACCATCATCAGCTTTTCATCTGGAAATTCCTCCTGTACTTCTAATTGGTTATTAGTCACTTCAATATTGACTAATCTGGACAAATGATCAGCTACCAAATTTTCACAACCTTTTTTATCCTTGATCACCAAATCAAATTCCTGCAACAATAAAATCCATCTAATTAGCCTGGGTATAGAATCTAATTTAGTTAACAGATATTTGATTGTTGCATGATTAGTATATACAATAACAAATGAACCAATCAAGTATGCTCTAAATTTTTCCAATGCGTAGACTATAGCTAGTAATTCTTTTTCAGTAGTTGCATAATTAATTTGGGCTGCATTAAGAACTTTGCTAGCATAATGTATAGCATGAAAAATCTTAGATTTTCTTTGGCCTAATACTGCTCCTATAGCATAATCACTTGCATCACACATTAATTCAAAATCTAAATTCCAATCAGGTACAATTATCACAGGGGCTGAAATTAATTTTTGTTTTAACAATTCAAAAGCATGCAAACATTCCGCATCAAAATTAAAAGAAATATCCTTATTGAGCAAGTTGTTGAGTGGCTTTGCAATCTTTGAGAAGTCTTTTATAAATCTTCTATAGAATCCAACATATCCTAAGAAACTTCTTATGCCCTTCACATTTGTTGGTGGTGGAAGCTTCTCAATAATCTCTATTTTTGCTTTATCAACTTCAATCCCTCTTGCAGAAATCTTATGGCCTAAAACCACACCTTCAGTTACCATAAAATGGCATTTTTTTCCAATTTAAAACTAAATTGGTATCAACACACCGTTTCAGTACAGTGTTCAAGTTCCTCAAGCATTGGTCAAATGATGCACCAAGTACTGAAAAATCATCCATGAAAACTTCTATGCATTGTTCCACCAAATCTGAGAAGATTGCTAGCATGCATCTTTGAAAAGTTGCTGGAGCATTGCACAATCCAAATGGCATTTTCCTGTAAGCAAACACACCAAAAGGACAAGTAAAAGAAGTTTTTTCTTGATCCTCTAGATCTACTATTATTTGATTGTACCTTGAATAACCATCCAGAAAATAATAGAAAGCTTGTCCTGCTAACCTTTCTAACATTTGATCCATGAAAGGTAAAGGAAAATGATCTTTTCTAGTTGCCTAATTCAATTTCCTATAATCTATACACATTTTTCAACCTGCATCAAGTAATTTCAGTACTTTTTTCTTTACCGCCTCTTTCATAGTTGGATTAAGACATCTTTGAGGTTGTGCAACAGGCTTGAAATCATTTTCTATGTGAATCTTATGCATGCAATAAGAAGGACTGATTCCTTTGAGATCAGATAATGTCCACCCTATGGCCTTCTCATTCTCTTTCATAACTAAGATAAATTTTTCTTCATAATTTGTTAAGGATTTTCTAATCACCACTAGTTTGTTGCTTCCATCTGCAAGAAAAACATATTTTAAGTGAGGAGGTAATACCTTTAATTCCAGCTTCTATCTCTCAGTTTCATGTTCTTGCTGCAATTTCTCAGATTGTTGTTCTTTTGCAGTAACTTCTTATGCTGAATCAAGATGTTTTAAATATTTCTCAATTTCTTCTTCATCCTCTTCATCAAATTCGTCATTAACACCTATCAAAGCTTTTTCTAATGGGCTTGCTTTGGTTAGTTGCTTCCTTGCTGCTTGAAAGATATCATCTACCACATCCATCCTAAGACAGTGTTGTTTATCTGTAGGATGCCTCATTACTTCAAACACATTAAAATTAACTTCCTCATCTTCTACTCTGACTTTTAACTTGTCATCATCAACATCAATAATGACTTTTTCTATCTTCATGAAAGGTCTTCCCAATATAAGAGGAACTTCAGTGTCTTCCTCCATATCCATCACAACAAAATCAACTGGAAACATAAATTTATCAACTCTGACCAAAACGTCCTCTACCACACCATAAGGAAATTTTAGAGATCTGTCAGCTAGTTGTAGTGTCATTCTTGTAGGCTTTACTTCCAAGTCTCCTATTCTTTTAAGCATAGACAAAGACATTAGATTTATACTAGGACCCAAATCAAGTAATGCCTTACCTACTTGTAATGTCCCAATTGTGACTGGTATAGTGAAACTGCCAGGATCCTTGGACTTTTGAGGTAATGATTTCTGAATTATAGCGTTGCATCCTACTTCTAGCTCCACTGTTTCTATAGTAAATCTCCTTTTCTTAGTTAACAACTCTTTCATGAATTTTGCATAAGTTGGCATTTGTTCCATAGCTTCAATAAATGTAATATTAATTTGTAAATGCTTGAAAATATCCATGAATCTTGCAAACTGTCTTTCTTTATCTTTCTTGGAAGGATGACGAGGATATGGTAAATCCTTTAGTTGCGGTATTTGGTTCTCATCTTTCTCCCTCTTTTTCTCACTATTTTTATTTTTTTTCCTCTTATTCAGTATTTTTTTCTTTTTCTATACTCTCAATTTTATTTTTCTCTTTTTATCCTTCACACTCATTTTTTTTTTCTTTTCATCCTCTTTTCCTTGTAAGATTTCCTTCTCTATAGCCAGGTTGTCACCAATCCCTTCTCCTATAACCTTACCACTCCTTGTAGTTATTGACTTACATTGCTCCTTTGGATTGATTTGTGTGTTAGCTGAAAAATGTCCTCCTTGCTGCTCAGATAATTGTTTAGCTAGTTGGCCCATCTGAGTCTCTAAATTTCTGAATGAAGGCTCAGTATTTTTCTGATTAGACATAGTGGCTTGCATGAATTTTTCTAAAGTATCGTCCAATTTACTCATTTTGTTAGGCATTGAAGGATAATGTTGTCGCTGTTGTTGATATGGAGGTTGTTAATATGACTGTTGAAATGGATTTTGTCTAGTAGATGGGCTAACACCTTATTTCCACCCAAAATTCTGATTTTGATTCCCTCTTCATCCTTGTACAAAATTATTATGATAATTGTTGGAATTAGGGAAATTACCTTGTCTTCCTTGACTACTACCTTGAGCACCCATATAATTAGCTTCTTCTTGTTGAATGTTGCCTTGATAAGAGCATTGTTCATTTGAATGATCACCTCCACAGAAGTCGCATTTCATGAATTGTTGATCAGGAGAAGCTTGAATAACATGTATTTATTGAGGTAGCTTCGCTATTTGTTGAGTCAATGCTTCCATCTGTTTAGTCAGAATTTTATTCTGAGCTAACATAGCATCTGAAGTGTTAAGCTCCAACATTCATTTCTTTTGAGTTGGATGTCTATCATGTTGGGCTTGTTGGTCTGTAAAGGCTAATGCATCAATAATTCTTGTGGCATGTTCGATTCCTTCATCTAGCATGGATCCTCCTGCTACAGCATCTAATAGCATCTTTGTATCAAGTCGCAGGCCAGTATAGAAAATATTCAATTGAGCAATGTCTTCAAATCCATGATTTGGGCATCTTCTCAACAGTGATTTAAATTTCTCCGGATTAAATTCTAACTGCTCTAAAGGTACCTGTTCTCTTAAACACATAAATCAAAAGAGTAACTCAAGCAAAGATTAGCACAAGACAATACTTAAGCAAAATAAAACTGAAAAATAAAACAAACAGAAAGAAAATTAAAATACTTAATAAGCTAACAAAGAATTCTCAAAGAACACCGTTCCCCTGCAATGGCGCCAGAAATACTTGGTGAATTATTGGCAAGCGTACCAAAAGTATCAATCGTAGTATAGTATTTTGATTAAATAAAAGTCGATCCCACGAGGAACGATTTCAATGGAAATTCCCAATTATATGCTTACTAAGTGGATTAAAACATAATGGGTTTTTCATAAAGAGTTTAATTGAAATTAAATGACAAAGAAATGTAAATTGTTGAGAAAATATCAATTAAAGGCGCTTAGGTTGGCTTCCTTCCTTTTTCCCTCTTTTGTAATGGCTATGTCAATTAAGAACGTCAATTAACCTAACAATGTTGATGCCACCTACTCAAATCATCCATGTTGATTCCTCACACATGAAAATCATAAGAAAACCTAATAAATGTTGATTCCTCACAATTAAGATATTTTCCAGCATTAGGTTTAGGGTGTTAAGCAATTGATACATTCATTCCATTCCTGGCAATTAATGTAACAAATATTCTTACCGTGATCTAGGGTTCAAGATATATTTTCCAATCATATCCCAAACAGCAAGAATAAATCATTCTAAATCACAAAGGATAAGAATAACAACAACAAAACATAGATTAATATCTCAAAATATCACCATGATGCAAAAGAGTTCAAAGGAAGTGCACCAAATCCCAAGAGAATGAAGTTAGTCACTCATGTTGGTCATTACAATGCTCCAATTGTGGAAGAAGTGAAGAATTGATGAAGATTGGACGAAACCCTAAACCCTAGCAGTAGTCGCGTCTTTTCTCCCTAAAATCGCCTCCTTTTCTCAAAACACATCTTATCTTTTTATAGGAAAATTGGGTCTCACATCTTTCGCTCAAGCAAAAGTTTCCTATTTCTCTCAACCGATAAAATGCTCACTTGAGTGAGTGAACTCTAGAGAAGAATAACTAACATTTGCTCAAGCGAATTTTCTTGCGCTTGAGCGACTGAATTCTAGAGAAGAATAACTGATATTCGCCCAAGCGAGAGTCCTTCTCGCTCGACGACTTCCATGCTGAAAATCTTCTTCCTTATTCCAGTTTTACTCCAATTATGCTCCTTAGTCTTGTATCAAGGTATTCTCAAATTCATCCTATATTGGGAGAAAAATATATTAGAATTAACATAAGTTAAGTGGTTTCATAATAATTCAAGGCATAATTATATCAACTTTTTACCACTTAACATCTGGTCACCTACAATTTTGTTGTTTAATCGAGTTGGTTCCTAATGATAATTATAATATTGATCGTGGTCTCTAAGTTAATGAAACCGAGCGTGGGGATGTTAGAGGAAGTCGAGCTACTATCGAGGAGGAAGAAACAAAAAAGTTGGTAGATTGTGGATCTCTCACTCTTTCCAATCCAAAGACAAACTTGGTTAAGCTAAGTCTGAGTAGTAGATTTCGAAATGACCATGTTTAAGCTATTGTAGACAAAATTATATGAGCTATTGTGGACGAAAAGATATGAGCAGTTGAGGACGAGAATGTTTGAGTTGTTGTGGACAAAAAGTTCTGAGCTATGATGGACGAGAAGGTATGAGCTTCTAAGTACGAGAAGATTTGAGCTTATATGGATGTGAAGAACCGAGCTATTATGGATGAGAAGATCCAAGTTTTCATGGATGAGAAGATCCAAGTTTTCATAGAACAAAACGACACGTAGGTGATTATCTAATTGTTGAGTTATGCCCAATCTATTGGTGTGAATTCAAGAAGATGAGAAAATTTTAGGTTGATTTTTATTGAGCTCATTCAAAAGAAAGAGATGAAGAGTTGTTGATCGAGCTCAATCAAAAGAAAAGAAATAAAGAGATGTTTGACATAATTAGAAGCAGCTCGGGAGTTCGGCAAGTCGGAGCTCGAAAAGTTGACAAATTAGCAAATCAACAAGTCGGCGAGTCTAGAGGTTGACAAATCGAGAGGTCGGGAAATGGATTATACCGATCTCAATTTTGTTGCGGAGAGAGATTTAATTTTATGGATAATTATTATTTTGATTCTGAGAACTATTATTTTGATTCCAATGAGATAATGTTAAGTGGAAAAAGTTGATGTAATTATGCTTTGAATTGTTATTTAATCACTTAAATTATGTTGATTCTAATCTATTCTTCTCCCAATGTAGGATGAATTTACAGAATACCTGAGTACAAGAGCAAGGATCATAATTCGCAAGTTAATTAAAGAAAAAAATGGAAAAAAAGGGAAGAAGATTTTCAGCCTAAGATTCGCTCGAGCGGGGTAGATGCTCGCTTGAGCGAAAATATGTTATAGCTCTTGGGAATTCAATCGCTCAAGCGAACAAATTCTTGCTTGAGCGAAAATCATCAGTACTCGCTTGAGCATAAATATCCGCTTGAGCGAATGACGTGAAATGTTTATATAAAAAGATAAGATGTGTTTTGAAAAAGGGGTTTTGAGAAGAGAGGCGGCATCTACTCCAGTTTTCATCCAATATTCAATTCTTCTTGAATTTTTCCTCATTGGATCATTGTAATGACCATCATGAGTGGTTAACTTCATTCTCTTAGGATTGGGTGCACTTCCTTTGAACTCTTTTGTATCTTGGTGATATTTTGAGATATTAATCTATGTTCTTGATGTTGATATTATTATCCTTTATGCTCTTTAATGTTTATCTTTGATGTTTGGGATGTATTGGAAAATAATCTTGAAACCCTAGATCAGTTAAGAATATTTTCTATGTTAATTGCTAGTAATGGTAATGGATGTATTAATTGCTTAACACCCTAGACCTAATGTTGGGAAATCTCTTAAATATATGAGGAATCCACGTTTATTAGGTTTTTTTTATGAATTTCATGTATGAGGAATCAATATGAATGATTTGAGAAGGTGACATCGACATTGATAGGTTAATTAACGTTCTTAATTTGACCTAGCCATTATACAAAGGAGGGAAAAGAAAGTAAGTCAATCCTAAGTTCTTATAATTCATCGTTTCTATATATATTTTATTGCTTTTTACTATTTGTGTTCAATTCCAAAGTTTATGAAAACCCAGTTTGCATTAATACACTTAGTAAGCAGATGATTCGGAATTTCCAAAGAAACCGTTCCTTGTGGGATCGACTTTTATTTAATCGAAATACTATACTGCGATTGATAATATTGGTATGCTTGTCAATTATTCAACAAGTATTTCTGGCACCGTTGCCAGGGAATGACGTTCCTTGGAAAGTCTTTGTCTAACTTATTATTTGTTTTTTATTTATATTTATTTTTTTTATT
This sequence comes from Sphenostylis stenocarpa, assembly GCA_963425845.1. Classification (NCBI taxonomy): domain Eukaryota; kingdom Viridiplantae; phylum Streptophyta; class Magnoliopsida; order Fabales; family Fabaceae; genus Sphenostylis; species Sphenostylis stenocarpa. Next base: position 46,552,158 of record OY731406.1, read on the forward strand.
ATTGTTGTCCTGTGCTAATTCTTATTTGAGTTGCTATGTGATTTATGCTTTTAAGAGGACATGTATCTACAGATTAGTTGGAATTTGATCCTGAGATTGAAAAAGCCGCTTGGAGGAATCATGATAGAAAAAGAAGGGAAACTCAAGAACAAGAAATAGGAGAATCAGACAACTCTTCTCCCACACTCAATTTACAAGAACCAATCATAGAAGAAATGGAGGGTGAAAGAACAAATCCAAATCCAAATCCACCTAGAAGAACACTTGGAGAATATGCTATGTAACAAGGTCAAGGTCCGAGACACTTTTCTAGCATTGCGATACTGGCCAACCGATCTTTGGAGATGAAGCCAGCTTTCTTGAGCTTGATTAGTGCTCATCAATTCACCGGAATGGATCATGAAGATCCTTATATTCATTTGTCTATTTTATATGAGTTGATTGGTACCACGGGATTTAAAGAAGGAGATATTGAATCTACATACCTGAGATTGTTTCCTTTTTCATTGGCTGGCAAGGGAAATGAGTGGTTAAAAGTGAAGCACTTGTTGGATTTGATGAAGACATATAAAGTTCATTTTATGGGTGTGTAGGTAGATAGGTTATAGGCACTAGTGCAGAATAGGGTTTTTACGTCACCCAATTGTCGTCGCATGCATGTATATTCGACGTAAATAAAACGCGGTGGCAATTTTGTAAATATGGGACACAAATTTTACGTCGCACATCCCAGTATGCGACGTAAAAAGCCTCTTTTACGTCGCACCTGGGAGGCGCGACGTAGAAGATGGACTTTTACGTCGCGCCCTCCAGGTGCGACGTAAAAGATGGCTTTTTACGTCGCGTGCTGGGATGCGCGACGTAAAAAGTCTATTTTATTTCCCTCCAGACCCACTTCCTCGTCTCGCGCAACCAGGGTTTTTGAGAACGACGACGAGAACAACGACAACAGCTACCTCTGCACACCATTTTCGAGCAGTTTTACAGTGAAAAACATCTACATTATCGTGTCATTTGACGAACTTGATCTTTCTCCCCGATTGGAATCGAGTTTGAAATCAGTTTTCGTCTACACTCGAGGTTAGTGTTCTATGTCATTGCTATATGTTTACATTGAATCCGTGATTGTTTTTGGGGATCTCAATCACGTTATAGTATGAATGTCTCCACTGCATTGTTATTGGAATGTAATTATTTGTTTATTTGTTTGAGTGCATTCGGTTTACACACTCCATTGTTGTTGGAACGTGCTTTGTTGTTTGTATATTAATTTTTTTTACATATAATTTTTAAATCTCTAGGAGTGACGAAACTTTATAACATAATATGAATCGAAGTTGGATGAATGCACGTCGTATTAGTGAAGAGTACGAAAAGGGAGTTGAGGAATTTTTGAAATTTGCTAGTGAGAATGGAAAAGCTATGAAAGGGACATATTATTGTCCATGTGTTCGTTGTTTGAATCAAATTCGTCATAAACTTGAGGATATACGTGATCACTTGTTTGTTTATGGTATTATTAAGAGTTATACAATATGGACATGGCATGGAGAAGTATTAGACATCCCAACTGTTTCAACTACAAACAATTTTGATGAAGGGATGGATGATAATCTAGAGGATATGATACGTGATATTGGTGAAGAAAATTTTATGAAAGCACATCTATATGATTCTTTGAAATCTGATTTTGCGCAACAATTGTACATAGGATGTAGTTTTACAAGATTATCAGCAACTTTAAAATTGTTTACTTTAAAAGCAAGAAATGGATGGACAGATAAAAGTTTCACCGAATTATTGGAGTTGTTGAAGGAGATGCTTCCTGAAGATAATACATTACCTATTCGTAACTATGAGGCAAAGAAGATATTATGTCCAATGGGTTTAGAGTACAAGAAAATACATGCATGTCCTAATGATTGTATATTGTACAGAAATGATTTTGCTAAATTAAAGATGTGTCCGACATGTGGTTTGTCGAGGTTCAAAAACAAAGTTGAGGAAAGTAGTGGTGAGGAAGAAGTAGATGGTCCCCCTGCTAAGGTGTTATGGTATTTGCCAATTATACCTAGGTTTAAAAGATTATTTGCCATAAAAGAAGATGCAAGAAACTTGACATGGCATGCAAATGGTAGAAAATGTGACAATCTTCTTCGATATCCAGCTGATTCTCCACAATGGAAAAGGATTGATGAAACCTTTCCAGAATTTGGTGCAGAGCCAAGAAACTTGAGAATTGGATTAGCTACAGATGGGATGAATCCTTATGGAAATTTAAGTAGTAAACATAGTTCATGGCCAGTTATGTTGATCATTTGCAATTTGCCTCCTTGGTTATGCATGAAGAGAAAATATATGATGTTATCTATGATGATTTCAGGACCTCAACAACAAGGAAATGACATAGATGTATATCTTAGTCCTTTAATTGATGATTTGAAAATGTTGTGGGAAACAGGAGTGGATGTATTTGATTCATATCACGAAGTGAATTTCAGGTTGCGTGCGATGTTATTTTGTACTATAAATGATTTTCCAGCATATGGTAATTTGAGCGGTTATAGTGTGAAAGGTCATTTAGCGTGTCCTATATGTCAAGAAGACACAAGTTATATCCAATTGAAACATGGACAAAAAACTGCGTACAATAGGCATAGAAAGTTTCTAGTTGCTAATCATCCATATCGTAAAATGAAAAAAGCATTTAATGGATGTCGGGAGAATGCAGCTTGCATCAGTACCACGCAATGGTGAACAAGTATATGAGTAAGTGAAAAATATTAATATTGTGTTTGGAAAGACCCAAAAGAAATCCACTCGAGAAAAACATTTGGAAGAAACAATCTATATTCTTCAATCTTCCTTATTGGTGTAAGTTGGAAGTTAGACACTGTATAGATGTGATGCATGTTGAAAAAAATGTTTGTGATAGTATAATTGGGACATTGCTTAACATAAAAGGAAAGACAAAAGATGGAATAAAAGCAAGACAAGATTTGGCGGACATGGGTATACGTTCTGAATTACATCCACAATCAGCTTGGAAAACGCACTTACTTACCTCCAGCTTGTCATACTCTATCAAAGAAAGAAAAGAGAAGCTTTTGTGAGTGTTTACGTGAGGTCAAAGTGCCACAAGGATACTCCTCAAATGTTAAGAGTCTTGTGTCTATGCAAGAGTTGAAATTAGTTGGTTTAAAGTCTCATGATTGTCATGTGTTGGTGCAACAACTTTTACCGGTGGCTATTCGAAACATCTTACCAACTTCTGTTAGAATTGCTATTACTCTGGTTATGTTTGTTTTTCAATGCCATTTGTAAAAAGGTAATTGATCCAAAAAAGTTAGATGAATTAGAAAATGAAGCAATTGTGATAGTGTGCCGGTTAGAAATGTATTTTCCCCCTTCATTTTTTGATATCATGGTGCATTTTATAGTCCATTTGGTAAGGGAAATTCGGTTATGTGGTCCAATTTTTCTTAGATGGATGTATCCTGTTGAGAGATACATGAAGATCTTAAAAGGATATGTGAAGAATCGAGTACGAGCCAGAAGCTTCTATTGTGGAAAGGTACATTGCAGAAGAAGCCATTGAGTTTTGTCAAGGATACATGTCAAAATCAGAACCAATAGGTATTCCTAAGATGAGACATGATGGAAGATGTGAAGGTAAGGGTACTCGAAATTTGAAGATTAAAAATGTTAGTTGGAAAGAAGTTGACCAAGCACATTTATACATATTGAACAACACCGATGAAGTAATCCCTTACATATCACAACACATAACCGAAATAAAGGCAACACATCCACGAATGAATGAAAAATGGGTATTGAATGAACATAACAAAAGTTTCCTTTCTTGGTTTAAAAAAAGGGTATATTTTGAGATTAATGCTTCGTAAACACTTCGAGACTTGCTCGTGGGCCTAATAGTGATGTCATTACATTTGGTGGGTATGACATTAATAACTATTGTTTCTACTCAAAAATAGAAGATGATAAAGGTAGAGTACAAAATAGTGGGGTCACAATTCAAGCTCGAATCTATGCATTTTTCTAGTTCTAAAGACAAAAATCCTATCACAGACTTCTATGAGTTATTTTGGGGTCATACAAGAGATATGGGAAATTGATTATGTTACTTTTAGGGTGCCTGTCTTCAAGTGTAAATGGGTTGAAGGGAATACGGGTGTGCGAACAGATGACCTAGGATTTACTTTGGTTGATTTGAGTAAAGTTGGGTATAAGGATGAACCTTTTATTTTGGCATATCAAGCGAGACAAATATTTTATGTCAAGGATCCATGTAATGAGAGATGGTCAATTGTCCTAGAAGGAAGAAACATGCACGGAATTCATGAAGATGAGTCTCTAGATATACATGAAACACCTTCATTTTCAAGTAGACCATTTGATGACATAGTTGACAATGAAGTTGATGACATACATGCAATTCGAAGTGATCATGATGAAGGGATATGGGAAAACATACCAACATAATAGGTGTTTATCTTCACATTTTCTAGTTCTTTTTATTCAAACTTATAAAGTATGTTGACTTCATATTGTTTTGTTTTTCGAGGATATGTCGGATTCCACAGCTGGTACTGGTACTGGTAGTGGCGAGTGGCAGGAGCGGAAGTGGTGATAAAGGTAGATCTGTCACTCGGTTAAAGGGGTTGACAGCAAGGAGGGTAGCTAGAGAGAAAACTCAAGTTGAAGTTGATCCACGTTCTGGTAAGGCATCTGGCCCAAATGCTGCTAAGTTTAAGAGCTATTTGGGAATACTAGCTCGACACCATGTTCCGATTACTACTCCATCTTGGGATGATGTTGAGGAAACCGAGAAGAACCTCATGTGGCAGGATGTTCAGGTATTTCTATATTTGTTGAATACTTTATATATCATTATTAATTGAATTTAACATTTATTGGTCATTTCACAGACAAAATTTTGATGTTCCTAACACCGAGGTGATGAGGAAGAAGATTTTATCCTCCATTGCCATTAGATGGAGGGACTTTAAGACTTTCTTGACACGGGAGTATGTATTTGGAAAGTTTCGAGATGAATCTCTCTCGTGTAAAGTATCAAATTAGTGAGGAGGATTGGTTACAGTTTTGTGCCAGCCGAATGGACCCCTCTTGGCAGGATAAAAGACAAGCTGCCCAACAACGTCAGAGGTTGAATGATGCACCCCATGTATTGTCACGAGGAGGGTATGCATTATTGGAGCAACGTCTCATGAAATCCAGAGAAGAGTCAGTAGGAGTTGATTCTACTGACCTTGCATCTCCACCCCCTCGCTATCAGATGTGGAAGGCAGCCCGGACAAAATCTGATGGACAAATGACTTCTGAGTCTGCACGAATCATTGTGAAAGTGATCCTAGCAAAGATCTCATTGATTTGATGAAGTCAAAGATAAAGTCAAGGGTCAACTCTGCAGCAGTCAAACAAGTCACTCAGAAGAATGGAGCTGAAGACTTAGTGTGTCTTATCAGAAAGCTTAGGTAAAACCACTTTACCTTTTCCACTGCATGAAGCTCCTTCACTCAATTTGCAAAATGCCTCAAAAATAGTTTTTAAACAAATCAAAAACAAAAGCATTTTGACAAAGAAATTTCTTAAACAAGTTATTAACTGATATAGTTTTGAAAGAAACAATTAAAAACACTTAGAATGTTTTAAGAAGTGTTTTTACAATATTTTAATTGATACAAACTTCCTTTAATCGATTAAAACTCTTTATGACCGATTAGAATTCAAATATAATAAGTCAGAATGCAATATAATCGATCAGATCTAAAATATGAGCGATCAGAATTATTTTAATCGATTAAAACCACTTTGGATGTCAGGATGATCGATCAGAATGCAGTTATGACCGATCAGAATTGGTTATGATCGATCAGAATTGAATTATGACCGATCAGACTTATTTCAATCGATTAAAACGAACTTTCAATCGATTAAAATGACTTAAAAATTGATGTGCAGATTTTCAATCGATTAAAACGACTTTATATCAGCTAAAATAACTTGGAAAGTTTTCTAAGAAGGTTTTTAAGCGAATCAATCGATTAATACGAGAATCAATCGATTGAAGTATTCTTTGAAAATGCTTGTAAATTGTTTTAACTGATACAAACGCATTCATATCAACTAAAACCATTCTGTTAAAGAAACAAGAACGCATTAATGGGTTGAAAGGACTTTTAACAGATTATAACGGCTATTTCAACAGGTTAAAACAAACTTTCAACAGATTAATTAATGCAGCTTTTTCTGAAAACTCTTTAAAAACAGTTTTGATTGAATTTTTTAAAACAATAGATTGAATATCAGTTTTTACAGAAACAAAGCAATCAATCAAGCAACTAGAGCACTTTTTTCCAAGAAAGAATTACAACTATTTTGAAGTTATTTTTGAAATCTTTCTTGAGGCATATTGCATCCTTGAAGAAGAAACTTACTGTGGATTAGCGTAATCCGGTTTGAGCTTTCTTGTTTCTTCTTTGTAAATTCATTTTCATTACTTTGTATTGTGTTTGTGCCTGGAATTTGGGCACAAGTTTTTCTCTGTACTGGAAGTTGGTTGTGGAGGTTATCAAGAACTCGGAATTTGGTTCTTGGTAAGAGGTTGAGCACAGGAGCTGGAATTTGGTTCTTGTGTGTGGTGCCTGGAATTTGGGTACTTGGTTTCTCTGCATGCTGGAATTTGGTTCTTGGTGGAAAGGTTAAAGTCGGGAACTGGAAATTGGTTCTGGTGTTAGAATAGGTGTAAGAGTGTGAGTCTGTAAAACATCTATTCTAGTGGAACCCAGCTGGAATTTGGCTGGAGACTGGACGTAGCCCTGGTATTGGGTGAACCAGTATAAAACTACCGGTGAAATCTTTCTTAACCTTTCTCTCTTTAATTTCAGTTGCTGCGCCTAATATTGTTTGATTGCTTGGTAATTCAAAAAGATTTTTAGAAACTTAATTTTCGAATTAGATAATCTGTGTATTGCGAAAAACTTTCAAAAATCAATTCACCCCCCCCTCTTGATTTAAAACTACTTTTCTAACAATTGGCATCAGAGCGAGGTGCTTGAAAGTTACTCAAGTTACTTCGATCCATGGCATTTTCTGAGGGAGCGTACATTGATAGACCTCCACTATTGTGTGGAACAGATTATCTATTCTGGAAACTAAGGATGAAAATCTTCATTGAATCTGTTAGTATAAATGCTTGGAATATTATTGAACAGGAAACTGATATTGCTAACAGAATTCAAGATGATTGTATTGCCAAAAATATCATCTCATCCGCTCTTAACAAAAATGATTTTTGTAGGATTGCACATTGTCAAACTGCGGCACAAATGTGGAAAATCCTTGAAAAGACCTATGAAGAAGCACCAGAGATATGCTTAATGGTCAACTCAGAATCACCAAATACCAGTGGCCATGCCTGGATAGAATGCCCAGAAAATTCTGATCATGTAAGTTCTAGCTCCTCTTCAAATATAATTAATTATGATGCATTACAAGAATCATTTAATGAAATGCATGAAGAGGCTAAGAAACTTCAAAAAGAAAATAGTAGGCTAAAAGGGCTAAATAATTGGCTAGTAAATAAAGTTGATTCTCTTGAAAAAAGAATTCTTGAAGATGAAACTGACCGTGACTTCTTGAAACTAATTCATGATAATTCTGATTGTGAATGCAATAAACCCTGCAATAACTGTTCTGCATTACAAAAGAAAATTGACTTTCTATCTCAAACTGTTTCAAGATTTACACAAGGGCAAGCCAATCTTGATATATTACTTGGGTCTCAAAAATGAATTTTTGACAAATCTGGAATAGGATTTAAATCTAGAACCAGTAAAACAAAAACAAATAGGAATTCATACTCTGTAATTAAATGCTTCTACTGCATGAAGAAAGGTCACTCAGTAAAGTACTGCAGAATCAAAAAGTATGCTATTCCTAAAGGAAGAATGAAATGGGTTCCAAAAATTAATTCATTTCAAATAACCTGATCAGGACCCAGTAACTATAAAGGGTATCAGAAAAATTCTTAATTTGTTTTGCAGGAACAAGTCTGGGAATCCCTTGAAGTTCAGAGCTGCGAATCAGGTTCTGATTATTTAAACTGATTGTTTTAATTGATATAAAGCAATATTAATCGATTAAAATAACTTACAGAGGGATCAGAATATCTGTCCGTACCATTTTAATCGATTGAAATGTCGAAATAATCGATTAAAATATTCTCAGGATTTCAGTTTAGCTGTTTTAATCGATTAGAATAAATTTATATCAACTAAAAACACTTAGGATCAAAATTAATCGATTCATTTACGTTTTAATCGATTTAAATACTGGTGATATTTTTTTTATTACATTCTGTACCATACAAATCGATTCTTTCATAAAACAATCGATTAATTCACTGTAGATGTTTTCAACCCTAATGTCAAGAATCAAATTAATAGATAATGAGTTGATTAATCAATTAATTAGGTTCTGAAAACATGATTTACAAGCATCTAATTAAAGTTTGATAGGCCAATTCGATTAAAAAACCCAGGTCTTTATGATAATCCGAGATCTGCATAATGTGTTTAAATGTCTCTTTGAATTTCAAAAACTTGAAATCCGTTTCTTCATCAAACCAGGATCTGAACTTATCATTTCTCAACTTATCATCTTTCTTCTCGTTTTCATATTTTCAAAATCTCCTCTCAATTCTCTGCTGTAAACATGATCAAAATCATGACTCGGTTCGAGCGATCTGTTTCGAAACGTATCCATATTCAATTTTCTTTCAATGGCACAAATTTTTAAATTAGAAAGCGAAGGCTGAACAAATCTTTGAATTGGGAACTCGACCAGTGACATAATGTGGGAAAACTATTACTGTTATTCATAAATGAAAGAGTCTTTTATTTTGACAACAATAAACATGATTCAAGCTGTAGATGTTTACATTTCTCTTAATACTTTACATGGAATGTTGCATGGTAATACACTCGAAAATCAAAGAAATTATCAAAGAATGGACTCGTAACTTTTCTTATAGACACTAGTTACAAACAGGTCAAACTGTTAGGACTCGAAAACATAGTTTATCAAAAATTGTTTTGGTGATAATTGTTTCTGTAATAAGTTATTCATTACTAGGAAATCCAATAAATACATGTTTTCATTAAATTTCTTGATATTACATTGCAATATATTTGAAATAATTTTGAGCATGCATTGGTTCAAAACTCTTGGTGAAATTCATTGAACTGTGCAACTTTGAATATTTGCTTTAATCATCAATGTCACGAGGTGACACTATAAGGGAACCAATCTGGAACAGCAATTCAAAAAATTGAATAACGTGGTACAGGGAATGTATGTTTTATGGTCAAGACAGGGATAAATTTTATATTGTTTTAGAATTCTGGATTGATTGTCATCACCTGTCCTCATTACTAATCATTGCCCACTCTACCGAATAAGTTTTTTGTTAATCACTTGTGCATATGATACCACTCGGAAACAACAAAGTTAAAAATGACTCATTCCTCAAAAGATAATGATGACTGGTTCACTATAAGTGAGAATAACACCCATCATACTACATTAATAAAAATACAGTTATTTGCTTGGATAATGATAACTGCAGGGTTCAAAATGGGTTGGCTATTTTGAAAGGAAATTCCTATCTCGAGTACATCATTAATCTGTGATTCATGCAATTTATGGTATCGTGCACTCTGTGTGGAATCCGATAGTGAATGTACGTCTGTCAAGTACATGATTCTGCCTCAGATGTGTAATAGTTGATGTTCCTAAAGAAACATTTAATTCCATTGAGTGTCAACCATGGACTGTAATGCAGTCAATAGTAACAAGAACCGCTAAAAGAGTTCTTTTCGGGAAAAGTTTCGTGTCTGCATGTGCGATACAGGAGTGACAGCAGCTTGTTGACTCAAATAGTTGATAGAGCAAAATTGGTTCCAGCAAAAAGGAAAGCCTATTATCTTTTGATATTGGTGGGGATCAAATGAATGATCACCAAGCTGGTGGATAAGCAGCTCAATCAGGGAAATTGGGATGACTAGTTCCCCTCATCATCTTTATCTTCTCGCTTATTTCTATCTTTATATTGTTTGCATGGATCGTGATATTAACTGGTGTTATACCAGGAACATTTGCCTTAACCTTTGGTTAAATATGGTTTAGGATCTAATCTAGATCAGACTGGCGTAAATAGAATTTAAATAGATCCCTGAGAGCTTTAGCTAAATAAGACTTTATTCTGATGGATCTATTAGCTAAGATTTAATCAATATAGCTGTTAGTATTGTTAAAACATCCTTCTAAATGATCAGTTTTACAAAATATGCATTAAACATTACTTCATTTTCAAAACTGATTGTTTTAATCAATACAACATCTTGTTAATCGATTAAATGAACTTATACAACATGTTTTAATCGATTCAAAATCGAAATAATCGATTATTTTTACTAAAAATTCATGTTTTCAAAATCTTAAATGTTTTAATCGATTAAACCTTTATTTCAATCGATTAAAATCATTTTCAAGAACATTTTAACCGATTATGCTCTGTTTTTAATCGATTTTTATTCTGGGAAGAAAGATTAAAGGCTTTAGTTAATGGCTGTTTCTGTAAACATGCTACTAAAGCGTGATTCCCTTATCTTTACACGTGTTAATTGTATTCATTACAAACGTGTTAATGGAGATAAGTTTGAATCAACTTTAATTGATTCTTTTCATGAGTGAAATATTGATTCACTTTGTATTTTCAAAAACTTGAGCATATTTTTCGAAACCTTACATTTTATTCTTTTCTCTTCCTTTCCCTATTTTTGATGAAGTCAAAAGGGGGAGAAATAGTTGCATCACTTTAAGATAAATTTAAGTGCAACAGTTTAGGGGGAGAAAATAAGTTTTAGGGGGAGAAACAAAACTTTATTACATTCTTATATTTCTCACCTAACTGCATTATCAAGTGACTTATTTTGCAGAGATTGTGTTTTCAAAATGGTGTTTGTCTTCATCAAATAGGGGGAGACTGAAAGTGATCCTAGCAAAGATCTCATTGATTTGATGAAGTCAAAGATAAAGTCAAGGGTTAACTCTGCAGCAGTCAAACAAGTCACTCAGAAGAATGGAGCTGAAGACTTAGTGTGTCTTATCAGAAAGCTTAGGTAAAACCACTTTACCTTTTCCACTGCATGAAGCTCCTTCACTCAATTTGCAAAATGCCTCAAAAATAGTTTTTAAACAAATCAAAAACAAAAGCATTTTGACAAAGAAATTTCTTAAACAAGTTATTAACTGATATAGTTTTGAAAGAAACAATTAAAAACACTTAGAATGTTTTAAGAAGTGTTTTTACAATATTTTAATTGATACAAACTTCCTTTAATCGATTAAAACTCTTTATGACCGATTAGAATTCAAATATAATAAGTCAGAATGCAATATAATCGATCAGATCTAAAATATGAGCGATCAGAATTATTTTAATCGATTAAAACCACTTTGGATGTCAGGATTATCGATCAGAATGCAGTTATGACCGATCAGAATTGGTTATGATCGATCAGAACTGAATTATAACCGATCAGACTTATTTCAATCGATTAAAACGAACTTTCAATCGATTAAAATGACTTGAAAATTGATGTGCAGATTTTCAATCGATTAAAACGACTTTATATCAGCTAAAATAACTTGGAAAGTTTTCTAAGAAGGTTTTTAAGCGAATCAATCGATTAATACGAGAATCAATCGATTGAAGTATTCTTTGAAAATGCTTGTAAATTGTTTTAACTGATACAAACGCATTCATATCAACTAAAACCATTCTGTTAAAGAAACAAGAACGCATTAATGGGTTGAAAGGACTTTTAACAGATTATAACGGCTATTTCAACAGGTTAAAACAAACTTTCAACAGATTAATTAATGCAGCTTTTTCTGAAAACTCTTTAAAAACAGTTTTGATTGAATTTTTTAAAACAATAGATTGAATATCAGTTTTTACAGAAACAAAGCAATCAATCAAGCAACTAGAGCACTTTTTTCCAAGAAAGAATTACAACTATTTTGAAGTTATTTTTGAAATCTTTCTTGAGGCATATTGCATCCTTGAAGAAGAAACTTACTGTGGATTAGCGTAATCCGGTTTGAGCTTTCTTGTTTCTTCTTTGTAAATTCATTTTCATTACTTTGTATTGTGTTTGTGCCTGGAATTTGGGCACAAGTTTTTTCTGCAGCTGGAAGTTGGTTGTGGAGGTTATCAAGAACTGGAATTTGGTTCTTGGTAAGAGGTTGAGCACAGGAGCTGGAATTTGGTTCTTGTGTGTGGTGCCTGGAATTTGGGTACTGGTTTCTTTGCTGGCTGGAATTTGGTTGCGTAAGTTGCCAAGAACTGGAATTTGGTTCTTGGTGGAAAGGTTAAAGTCAGGAACTGGAAATTGGTTCCGGTGTTAGAATAGGTGTAAGAGTGTGAGTCTCAGAAACATCTATTCTAGTGGAACCCAGCTGGAATTTGGCTGGAGACTGGACGTAGCCCTGGTATTGGGTGAACCAGTATAAAACTACCGGTGAAATCTTTCTTAACCTTTCTCTCTTTAATTTCAGTTGCTGCGCCTAATATTGTTTGATTGCTTGGTAATTCAAAAAGATTTTTAGAAACTTAATTTTCGAATTAGATAATCTGTGTATTGCGAAAAACTTTCAAAAATCAATTCACCCCCCCTCTTGATTTAAAACTACTTTTCTAACACATTGCTCAGAAAATCGTAAGTTATAATGTCAATTTGAATTGATTCTAATTTGAAAGTTAGTGTATGACTTAATTATTGTTAATGTGTTGTAGGATGATTTAGTTGAGCAGACCAGCCAAGGATCATTTATTCCTCATGGTCGACAAGATATATTGGCGACAGCCATAGGAAAACCAGATTACTCAGGACGTGTGCGTGGTGCTGGTGGAACCTGGGGCCTTCGTGATTACTTTGGTCCAACATCACGAAGGACCACTGCTGACTCTTGCAGCCAGGAGGCCTTGCATAAAATGGAGATGCAGTTTGAAGAAAAGTTAAATCAAATAAGGCAGTCCTTGCAACAAGAGTTTGATGAGAAAATTGAATCTCTCGCCCGCTCTCAGCAACAGACTCAAGGAACACCTCAAACAATTGAACATGATATTGTTCGAGTCAACACTAAAGGGAGTTGTGCTGCTACTACTCGTTGATCCTTCAGAGAATATACTTAGATCGATGCATCACACCGATGTGAGTTATATGTTGAAGATGACCCCCGCGTCTAGTGGCCGTTGGTCGAGTTTTTGAGGGTGGCTTAACCATCCATGGTATCCCTCTACAGCCAGATCGGACACGAGTAGTAGTTGATGAAGTTCATGATGCTAATGCTCCAGTGCCTTTTCCTAATGAAGAGATTCAATTAGTGGGGCAGGCAAGTGGGACATTCTTGGCTTGGCCAAAACGTTTGGTTATGCCACTATCAAGCACGAGATCAAGGTAATATATATATATATATATATATACATATTGTCTATTTACTCTTTTCTAGTATTATAATTATATAAATGTTTAATTAATTGTTATCATTTGTTTAGGAGGACTTGCGTCAGTGCAAAGCATAAAAAACAACCTATTATTGATGAGGATCTCGACGTAATGTGATGATGATCCCATCTCTATGTTGTTAGCCGTATTACCACGGCTGAGGAAGAGACCGTGTCGATACAATGGGATGTTAGAGTGTTTGGAATTGACAATTCTAGTGTTCCATTGTACATTTCCTTGCCCGATGCTTTAGAAATTGCTCGGGGAAATTGCATGTTAAACATTTCCATCATACAATTGTGGGCAATGTAAGTCATTTTCATTTATGTTTCTAAGATTATAATAATTATATTCAACTTATAATTAATTGTTTTAGGTACCTTGACAATTTGAGTGTGGAACAAGAAAAATCCGAAGTGTACGGATTTATCGAGCCTCAATCCATCCAAAAATCTGAAATACAAAGGTTGGAATCCAACAATATATGCAAACATGGATGAGTGACTCAAGACATATATATTTGGCTCCATACATTGAAGGGTTAGTATTTTAATTTGTATTTTAATTTATATTTTTGTAACTAATTTTTATGTCATACAATGTAGGTCCCATTGGCGCTTAATTGTAATCATGCCCCGGGATTACACCGTGGTGTGGTTTTGTTCATTACATCTGAAACCGAGTCAAGAAATGAAAAGCTTATTACAAGGGTAACTTTATCTTTTATTCATTAATTATGTTTTTAAATTGTGAATACATATTGAATAATATATGACTTTTTTTCACTTAGAATCGTAGTCTCGGAACTAATGTTCTAAGTGGAAAACCTAGAACAAAGACTTTGCAGTTCATTTATCCTAAGGTTAGAAACTTATTTATATAAGTGAATACCATAATTATTGTTTGTATTTCAATTTTGAAAATAATATTATGTTTTTTTCATCATTTCAAGTGTAATAAGCAAACTGACTCGTTTGAATGTGGTTACTATGTAATGTATTGGATGAGAGCCATAGTTTGTGCGGGTTTAATTGATTCTTGGACTGGAGGTAATTACTTTTAACATTAGTTAAGTTTATTTAACTTTATTCATGTTGCATGCTTACAAGAGTCAAATTCATGTTTCGGGTATTTCAAGATCCATCTCCATTACCAGAATCTAAGATTACGTAAATTAGAGAACAATGGGCAAAATTTTTTGTTCAACAATTCTAGTACATTATTTTTTAAGTTCTTGTTCATATTATATTGTGTGTATTATGTAGTTTAGTTTAGTTTGTATAGGTAGATTAGTTTGTAATAGATTTTTTAGTTTGTATGTTTGTATTATATTGTTTTATTATGTAGTTTGAATTATATAATATTATATTTTTAATTTACTAGCTAAAGAAAACTGAACCTCTGGACTGTCTGGATTACTATTTGCAGGTTTTAATTGTAAAACAGAATAAATAAACCCAATTTAAAAAAAAACAGTGAATTTACGTCGCATATGGTATACGCGACGTAAATTTACGTCGCGTATTGGTATATGCGACGTAAATTTACGTCGCGTATACCATATACGACGTAAATTTTCTGTTTTTTTTTTTAAATTGAAAAGGTTTTTACGTCTGTTTAGTGTAAATCTACGTCAGATCTTGATAACTGACGTAAATCTACGTTGGGCAAAAGGGTCCGACGTAAATTTACGTCTCCCGCTTTAACGTCGGACTTAAATACGACGTAAAAAGCCCTAAATACCTGACGTAAAAGCCCCTTTTTGCACTAGTGAGGTATGGAATTTAATCTCTTAATAATTACAGTATATCTTGTGATAAGCGTCTATAACTCGTTGCATTTCATAGAATTTATCATACTTCATGAAAAACCAACCTTTAAGCTTTGAAAGAACAAATAGAGTATTTTTTTAATCTGTTAAAAAGTTGTTTTAATCTGTTAAAATCAGTTAAAATAGGAAATATATATATATAACCAATATTTTAATTGATTAAACTGTAAAATCAATAGATTAAAATGTTCTTGATGGTTTTTTCATGTTAAGGGTTTCGTAGTTTTAATCTGTTAAATTGATAAATCAATAGATTAAAATGTTCTAAGTCATAATTCGCATTTTAAGTACCTCATATTTTTAATCTATTAAAATGAATTTTAATCTGTTAAAATAGAGAGCTACCATTTTTTCATTTTAAGTATCTCAGATTTTTAATCTATTAAAATGAATTTTAATTTGTTAAAACAGAGAGCTACCACTTTTTCTTCTAGCAATTTTAATCCATTAAAAGCTCGAATTAACCGATTGAAAGAGTTTTTAATGAAATCAATCGATTAAAACATCATTTTAATCAATTGAAACTGTCAATTTTTCTCTTTTACTCTATAAATACAGTTTTGATTTCTCTTTCAAATACACAATTTGGAAATTGATTAAAAGCAATTTTGGAGCTCTCATATTAGTGTGTCTTTCTGAGCATTCATACACATTCATATCATAAGGTGCTTTGATCAAGATTGTTGAAAGATCTTCAAGAGAGAAAGTTCTGTGTTAGAAAATTTGCTTCTGGACTTCTGTATTGCAAAAGCTACTGCCCAGGTTTATTCTTTCCAATACTTGTACGAATTTTAATTGTGTAGATTGGGTTTGAATCTGCACTGGTTACAGTTACTGGGTTTGGTTGTTGGGTGATTTTTCAAGAGTCTATCTTGTGGTGTTGTAAGGTAGATCTTGGGGTAGATTGGTTTGTATCTACTGGTTTGTATTTTCACTTGGTATTAGTGGAACTTGACAGATTTGTCAAGAACTGGATGTAGCTCTCGGGAAGAGTGAACCAGTATAAAACTCTTGTGTTGTATTTCTGCATTTATCTCTTCTCATTTCTGGTTTATATCTTTGCTTTGTTAAAAACCAAATCTGCCTAATAAAAGATTTGATAAAGATTAATCATTCTTCCACAAAGAAAGCATTTTTTTTTAAAAGGTTTCAAAGTTCAATTCACCCCCCCTCTTGAACTCAACCATTAATTCTTACAATTGGTATCAGAGTTGGTTCTTGTAAGTTACTCAAGAATTCGGTCCAAGAAAGTTTAAATGGTTGAGGGAAAGATGAATTTTTCTGAAGGAGCCTCCATCAATAGGCCTCCTCTATTTTCTGGTGTGAATTATTCCTTCTGGAAGGTTAGAATGAAAATCTTTATTGAATCTCTTGATAGGGGTATTTGGGATACAATTGTTAATGGTCCTTACAAACCAACTCATACAGTGGATGGTAAAATTGTTGAAAAAGACTGGGCTGACTTAACTGATGCAGAAAATAGGAAAGTTCAATATGACTATACTGCTAAGAACATTATTACCTCTGCCTTAAATCTTGATGAGTTTTTCAGGGTTTCTCAATGCGCCTCTGCTAAAGAAATGTGGGAGATTCTAGAAGTCACTCACGAAGGTACCTCTGATGTGAAAAGGGCAATGAAGCATGAATTAATCAGAGATTATGAATTGTTCAAAATGCAGCAAGGTGAAACCATTGCAGATGTGCAGAAAAGATTCACACATATAGTCAACCATCTAATTGGATTAGGCAAGACGTTTGACCAGGAAGAGTTAAACATCAAAATCCTAAAATGTTTGGACAGATCGTGGCAACTAAAGGTGAAAGCCATATCAGAATCAAAAGAATTAACTGAGATTACTACTGCGTCATTGTTTGGTAAGCTAAGGGAACACGAGTTGGAGATCAACAGGTTTAAAGAACAAGAAAATGCAGAAAAGAAAAGCAAAAACATTGTTCTCACGACAATTGAAGAAAGTAGTGACTCTGATGAAGAAGGATCTGAGAATCTTAATTTGTTGGTTAAGAAGTTTGGGAAATTTCTTAAGAAGAAGAACAAAACTGGCCAGATTAAAAGGTACAATGATAAAAGAACTGATTCTCTTCAAAATACTTATACTCGTTATTCTTGTGGTAAGCAGGGACATATAAGAAGTCACTGTCCAGAAAAATCCAAGAATCAAAACAAGAAAGATATGAAGTATAAAGGGAAGAAGGCCTATATAGCCTAGCAAGACAATGATTCATCCTCAAGTTCTAGATCTGAAAGTGAAGAAGTGAATCTATCCTTAATGGCTGGCTATGAATCTTCTTTATCCCATGTAAGTTCAACCCCCACAGAGAATGAAATGAATTACAACATATTATTAACTACTTTCAATGAAAATGCATGATGAAGCTAAGAATTTATCCTATACAAATAATCAGTTAAAAGGACTAAATAACTGGTTAGAGAATAGGGTTAAAGTTCTGGAAGAAGAATTATTAGAATGCAAAACAGATATGGAACATCTTGAAATAATCTACAATAATTCATCTTATGATAATGCTGCTGCTAACAAAGATTGTGAAAAATGTATCTCTCTGCAGAAAAAATGTTGAGTATTTGATTAAAACTTTATCTAAGTTTACTCAAGGTAAAGCAAATTTAGATGCACTTCTTGGGTCTCAAAACTGTGTTTTTGATCATACTGGCATTGGTTATAAACCTAAGTTTGGGGTTAAAACTAAAAGGTATTTGAATTTCTTCTCTTTCAGAAAATCAACAGCATCTCCCTTCTCATCTTGTTACTATTGTATGAAAAAAGGGCATACTGTAAAATTCTGTCATATTAGAAAACATATGAGATGGGTTCCAAAATATGTTAAACAGAAAACTTGACCACTAAGGACCCAAATTATTTAAGGGTACTAAATACTTGATGCTTGATTTTTTAGGAACAACAGCAAGAATCACTTTGGTACTTGGACAACGGATGCTCAAGGCATATGACAGGTGATATTTCCAAATTTCAGAAACTGAGATTGAAGACTGGAGGTCACGTAACATATGGAGATAACAACAAGGGAAGAATCTTAGGTTCTAAAGACATAGGAGATGGTGAGACTGTGACCATTCACAATGTTCCTTTTGTTGAAGGTCTTAAGCACAACTTAATCAGCATAAGCCAATTATGTGATCTTGGTCACAAGGTTATCTTCAAACCAAAAATCTGTCTAATCTGTGAGAGAAAATCTGACACAGTAATGCTGGTTGGTAAGAGATTAAACAACATTTACATGCTAGATATCAAGCATTCTATCTCATCTCAAAGTTGTCTTCTTACTAAAGAAGAAGAATCTTGGTTATGGCATAGAAGGCTTGCCCATATTCATCTTAATCATCTTGACAAATTAATTTCTAAAGATTTAGTTTCTGGACTGCCTAAGCTTCAAATCCTGAAAGACAATATTTGTGAAGCTTGTTTAAAAGGTAAACAAACTAGAAAATCTTTTTCAAATAAAAACATTGTTTCTACTTGTAGACCTTTGGAACTGCTCCACTTAGATTTGGTCGGTCCTTCAAGAAACAAAAACCTAGGTGATAATCTTTATATCATGGTAATTGTTGATTATTTTTCTAGATTTACATGAACTATTTTTCTAAAAGCCAAATCAGATTCTTTCAAATATTTTAAAAAGCTTGCCAAGGTTTTACATAATGAGAAAGGTTATTTCATTACTTCTATTCAAAGTGACAATGGTGGAGAATTTTTAAATGAAAAGTTTGAATTATTCTATGAAAAGTATGGCATAAAACACAACTTTTCTGCTCCAAGAACTCCTCAACAGAATGGTGTTGTGGAAAGGAAGAACAAATCCATTGTGGAACTTGCTAGAACAATGCTTTGTGAAAACTCTTTACCTAAATACTTTTGGGCAGATGCTATAAACAATGCTTGTCATGTTTTGAATAGAGTTTTGATAAGGCCCATTCTTAAGAAAACTCCATATAAACTTTACAAAGGAAGAAAACCCAACATAAACTATTTCAGGGTTTTTGGATGTACATGTTTTGTTTTAAACAATGGGAAAGAAAATATTGGCAAGTTTGATGAAAAATCTGATAAAGGGATCTTTCTTGGCTATTCTTCTAACTGTCATTCATATAGAGTCTATAATTTAAGACTAAAATTTGTTAAAGAATCAGTACATGTTGTTTTTAATGAGTCTCCTTGAGTATTGCAGAGAAAAACAACAGGTACTGCAAATTATGACAAATTAGCTGATAATTTTTATCAGTTAAAACATCCCAGAAATACAGAACATGAATTGTTGAAGAAAGTGATAAATCGATTGATCCTACAAAAGTTGACCCACCAGAAAGAATTGTTGAAGAACAGGAAGAAGATTGCTTGGATGAGCTTCCTAAAGAATGGATTGTCCCAAGAGATCTTTCTCTAGACAATGTGATTAGGCAAATCAATAAGGGAGTGTCCACTAGAAATTCTCTTAATCAATTCTGCAATCATATGGCATTTATTTCACAAATTGAACCTAAATCTGTTAAGGATGCATTAAATGATGAATATTGGGTTAGTGCCATGCATGATGAACTTAATCAGTTTGAAAGAAATAATGTGTGGGAATTAGTTCCTAAAACCAAAGATATCAATATAATTGGTACTAAGTGGGTATTCAAAAACAAATTAGATGAACACGGCATTATTACTAGAAATAAAGCTAGGTTAGTAGCCAAAGGATATAATCAATAGGAAGGAATTGATTTTGATGAAACCTTTGCACCCGTAGCTAGACTTGAAGTTGTTAGATTGTTATTAGCTTATGCGTGTATTAGTGGTTTCATATTGCTTCAGATGGATGTCAAGAGTGCCTTTCTAAATGGATTCATCAATGAAGAAGTTTATGTTTCTTAGCCTCCTAGTTTTGAAGACCACAAACATCCTGACCATGTCTACAAGCTGAAAAAGGCGCTTTATGGATTAAAGCAGGCCCCTAGATAATGGTATGAGAGGCTAAGTAATTTCTTAACTGATCAAGGATACAAACGAGGTGAAGTTGATAAAACTTTATTCATTAAGAAATTTGGATCTGATATTATTTTGGTGCAGGTTTATGTTGATGATATCATTTTTGGTTCTACTAATAATGCCTTGTGTAATAAGTTTGTTAAGGAAATGCAAAGTGAATTTGAGATGTCTATGATGGGAGAACTGAGTTTCTTCCTTGGTCCCCATGTTAAGCCATCCATGTAGTGTGGACGGCCATCCATGGCAACTTTTGGACATGGACGGCCGTCCATGCTAAGTAGACAGCCATCCATGGCCTTAAAGTTGCCATGGATGGCCATCTGCTTGTCCTGGACGGCCATCTGCTATCTCCGGCGGATTTCCCAATTTTTAATGCCTCTAAAAACCCTTCCTATCTTAAATGGAACCTAGAACAAGCTACTAGGGACTTAATAAAGTCTTGACCATCTTCGAAACGGGCGATCTTCGACTTTATTAGAGAGCCGGGCGAGATTTGAGGTCTACAGCTGCCCCCCCCCTTTACCCGACCAATTGACCATGGGTTAACGTACCATGAGGTCAATTGGCGAGTGAAGGAGTTAACCCTCTTGCCCGGTTGTCTTCTGGATGCTCCTCTTGCTGTGGAGGCTGACCCTTCGGACAATATGTTGTGAGGCTTCAGGATGCTCCTTCGGTGCGGTAGCTGACCCTTCGGCTGACACATAGAGAATTTCGAGATGCTCCTTCGATGCGGTAGCTGATCCCCTGGTTGATGAGTACGAACCCCCATCAGGTTAGATGCCTCAGGATGCTCCTTCAATGCGGTAGCTGACCCTTTGGCTATGGTGGCGGCTAACTGATTTCGATCATGCGCCGGTTTTGCTTGTGTGCAGGTCTTTGTCTTCAGGTCTTTCCCTTTCCCGAAGTGGTGGTGGCGGCTTACTACTTTCGATCATGCGCCGATTTTGCTTGCGTGCAGATCTTCGTCTTCAGGTCTTTCCCTTTCCCGAAGTGGTGGTGGCGGCTTACTGCTTCCGATCATGCGCCGGTTTTTCCTGTGTGCAGGTCTTCTTCTTTAGGTCTTTCCCTTTCCCGAAGTGGTGGTGGCGGCTTACTGCTTCTGATCATGCGCCAGTTTTGCCTGCGTGCAGGTCTTTGTTTTCAGGTCTTTCCCTTTCCCGAAGTGGTGGTGGTGGCAGCTTACTGCTTCTGATCATGCGCCGGTTTTACCTGTGTGCAGGTCTTCGTCTTCAGGTCTTTCCCTTTCCCAAAGTGGTAGTGGCGGCTCACTGCTTCCGATCATGCGCCGGTTTTTCCTGTGTGTAGGTCTTCGTCTTCAGGTCTTTCCCTTTCCCGAAGTGGTGGTGGCGGCTTACTGCTTCCGATCATGTGCCAGTTTCATGGGGGTTAATTTTTGTTTGAAGATTTTTGCTTGACTTTTTGTTGTAGTCATCCGATACGCCGGGGATTCTTGAGGAATGCCTCTTAGGTAGGCAGGAATCCATTGAGGATTTGTTGATCTTGGCGATGGTGCCTCTGAGTAGGCAGATATTTCATTGAGGTTCTAGTAGTGCCTCTGAGTAGGCAGATGCGCCTTTGAATATGCTGATATTCCCTCTTGGGGATGTTGGCTCTTGATGATGCCTCTGAGGATATGACTGTGAAGATTGCATCTGCCGTAGGCTCGCTGGGTGTAAACTCTTCTTTTTGGCGATCCACCAGAGATTTGGTTGACTCCTTGGGGATCAAAATTTTATAGTCCTTTGGGGGAATGGGGTCTCGGCTCCTTAATTGATATGGGTGCGAGCTGGCTTCGTCAAGCTCTTATTCTGCTGGGGAAATGGAATTTCTGATTTTTGTCTTTTTCTTCAATCGTCCGACTTGTTGGTTGCCGGGGATTTTGATGATTGACTTTTGGTGTAGGCAGGAATCCATTGGGGATTTATTAGCCTTCTATTGTCATGGCCCTTTCTTCTTGGGCATCTGCTGGGGATGGAGGGTTTTCTTTTTGGTGATCCACCAGGGAATTAGCTAACTTCCTGGGGATCCGATTTTGATGTTGATGTGAGCTGACCTTGTGAAGCTCTCATTCCAATGGGGGATGGGAATTTCTGATTCTTATTTTTGTTGAGCCCTTGATGGTATGGAGATTGGGCTCTTTTGATTGATGATGATGATGGGTTCTTGAAGCCTTTATTCTCCATTGGGGAGTGTGGAGGAGACCTTGGGTGAATGTGCTTGATGACTCAAGTGGGGGTGATGCTGAGTCGTGTGGAATTATTTTTGTTTGCCTTTGGGGTAGGCAATGATCTGCTTGGGGATGACTATGCCTTTCCGTCGGCTTTTTTGTTCTAATGATTGTGCCTTCTCTTTATTGGGGTAGAAGGATAATGGTTGGGACTTTTGATTCGGGAGACAACTCGCTCTTCTTGAGGGAGGGAGAGCAAAGTTTGGATACTTCTTATTTGTGCCTTCTTTTTCTGGATAGAAGGATGGTAGCTGGAGCTCTATTTTTTGGAAGCTTCCATTTTTTTCTAGAGTTGCTGGCTTATTGGTGGCAACTTGCTCCGCTTTCTTGAAGGAGAGCATTATTTGGAGGCTTGTTTTGAGTGCTTCTTGTTTTCAAACACAAACATGGAGCTAGTCTCCTTATATGCATGAATGTTTTTCGTTTTTTGTTATATATATGAGGCGGTTTTTATTATTTTTTTTATTTTCGATTTTTGACAAAGTCGTTTTGTGCGACTATTTGTGGGTGGATGTCCTAAATGCAATCTATCCTTTTATGAGATGCATCTTAGAAAAGTGACTGGTATTCTCCTGATGTACTTTCACGATTATGCTTATGGACTCCCTTTTTATTCTTTTTTTGGTTAAGTTCTAACTTTTTCCTAAACCGCCCTTTTGGGGTTTTCGATCTAGCGGGCTGCCTTAATTTTTTCCTAGGATATCCTAGCGGGCTTTATTCTTTTTATTTTCATTTTTCTTTTTCTTTTTCAATGCTTCGCTGTTTATGATGCATGAAAAGACCTTAACAAAATGACTTTGCACATATTTATGATTTATCAATGTAAAGGCAATTTCATAAACTGGTTAAGAGAAATGAAATGAATGATAATTTTATTGATATGTATGAGAAAAGGTTTATTATTTTCACAGAAGGATTACAAATGGAATTTAGAAGAACGGCTGGCCCAGGTTGGCTACATTATATGGGCTTCAACAATCATGTCTTATGATATTTGCCCCCTGGTTCTCCTAATTGCCTTAGTTGAGATGCTCGAGCCCGGGGTGAAGACTATACAAGGCTGCTTGCTTCTGGAAGGGTGTTACCTTAGTCGCCTTACGGTTTTCGGCTAAGGTAACCATTGCTCCTTAGGGGATTTTTCTTTCTTCTCTTCTTCCCTTTTTTTTTTTTGGAAAAGCCCCTAAATTCTGCCTAGGACACGAGGCGAGTGGACCCTAACTTTTGCCTAGGATGCCCTTTGTGCGTTTTTATCTTGGCGGGTCATGAGCAATGCCTTCAAGCGTGATACTTCTTCACCACATCCGAATTGACTGAGTGGCGTAACTCTTCTCCATCCATGCTGGTGAGGATAAGAGCTCCTCCTAAGAATGTCGCTTGACCATAAAGGGTCCCTCATAATTTGCCGCCCATTTTCTGATTTTATCCTTCTGGACTGGAAGCAATTTGTTTACCATTAAATTCCCCCTCATGGTAAATATGGGGGTTGACCTTGTTTTGTCATAAGCCCTTTAATCTTCTTTTGGTGGGCTTGTCCTCAACATATGGCCTCTAACCATTCTTCTCCGATTAGGTTTGAGTGGTTACGTCGACTTCGGACCCACTAAGCTTTTGTCAGTTTCGCTTCCATGGTAACTCATCAAGGAAGGTATCTCGACCTCTTTTGGGAGTGCGACCTCCATGCCACGTACAAGGGAAAATGGAGTGGCTGGTGTGGAGGACTGTACGAAACTTTGATAATCATGAAGGGCAAAAGGCGATATTTCATGCCAATCTTTGTAGGTTTTGACCATCTTCTGCATGGTCTTCTTGATGTTCTAATTGGTTTCCTCTACTGCACCCTTCATCTTAGGTTGGTAGGGAGAGGACTCATGATGTTGGATTTTGATGTCTTGGCATGTCATGGTAAGACCATCCACATGCGTCCATATACTCCCTTAATTTTTGTGTTAACCCATCTTTGACGTTATCAGTGATTTGGGTATCAATACTTATTTCTTTTTCTCTTGCCCCCAAATCAATGGCCTTGATTACTTCTTAGTAGGGCTATAGTTATTGTGCTTACTTTATCAGTAGCCTTTGCATGTCTGGGGAGATGGTCCCCTTCTCACCATCTGACCCAATTCATTCGCCTTCGGCTTTTGGATCCCCAGAGAGTCATCCATCACAGACATGATTGTTTTTATTTGGTTCTGTTTTATGTATAGATTTTATTATTTAGTTATTTTGAAAGAATAATAAATAGAAGAGGGAAAAGAATAAAAAAGAATATGAATGTTTATGCAAATGCCTCATTTTATTGATGAAAACAAAATATTTACAAAGCCCTTTTAATCAAGGATCTCACGGCCACGGGCGGGGCAAGAAGCTTAAAAAAACATGAAAAGATCTATTCAGCTGGCTTTCTTTATCCTTCCTCATTCTTCTGGTGCGATAGAGGCTTGATATCCATGTTAGGAATGGCAAAGTCGACAGTGAGCCATCCAGCATCCAACAACTCTTGGACCTTGTATTTCAAGGCCCGACAATCTTCCACAGAATGCCCAGGAGCGCCTGAGTGGTAAGTGCATTTTTCGTTAGGCTTATACCACTCAAGGTGGATCAATCTTCCTCAGAGGGACGCGTGCTAGGAGTTAGGTCTCTAACAGCTTCGGTAGCAGACTCCCATAGGAGGTTGGAATGGGGGTGAACTCCTTTCTTTGCTTTCGTGGTTGCCTAGCTTGTTGCGCAGAGGTAGAAGGAGTAGTAAGGTTGATGGCATTCACGCTTCTCTTCTCCTTCTTGCTAAGAAACTTCTTGAATGATGCATTGGGAGCAGGAAGTTTAGTGATCCTTCCGCTCTTCAGTCCTTGCTCCATCCTTTCGCCTATATGGTCGATGCAGATGCCTTTATGGTGGACACGTTGATGGCACATTAGTTCCATTAACCGCATCATCTGCTCCTTCATGGAATTAAGCTCAGTAGTGAGCTTGCAGTCCTGTTCTTCTATGTGCTCCATTAACCGAGCCATTTGCTCCTTTATGGCGTTAAGCTCAATGGTGAGTTTGCGATTTTACTCTTCTAGCTGCTCCATCCTCTCGGCTTTCCGTGCGCAAGTGATGACAGGAAGAAGACCAGCCACTTTCTAGAATGCATATGAATTAGGGATTTTATTAAAAATGAATGATTGGTGTGGGATAGATATGCCTTAAGACAATGACTTTGGTATCATCCTTAAAGCTTACGCTTTGCGGAGTGCCATACCCACTTCGGTAGAATGGTTCTTTCCCCATAAAGGTCACCATATACCTTAACACACTTGTCTCTTCCTTATGGAAGATTACAAGTGCACTTGGGCCTCTTTCGCCCTTGTCTTAGGGATATCTAATGCCCCCTAGAATTAATGTATTTATGCATGCACCAGTACAAAAGCGCGACAGATATTCAAAGTGGCATAACTTTTGACTGGGATATCCGATTTGGACGCACAATATATCAAAACGAAGAGAAAAGGGTGAAGAACAAGGTTGAAAATTCCAATGGGAATTTGGCCTAGCAATTTTCCCAAAAGACGCTTCTAAGACCCATTTTTTAGGGATTTATTAAAATGATGCGTATGCGTACTTTCCTTATGCATTTATTTTCTCTCTTGATTTTTCCACTTATGACATGATTATGCGTACTTTCCTTGTCAAAATTCTTTTTATAAATGTTTTGATTTTGTTATTATTATAATTTTTTATTTTATTTTATTTTTAGCCTTTTATCTCTTCGTCGGATCTGCGTGGCTACTTAGCTTACAAAGAACCCGAAACCAGGCTAGCTAAAAGGTAGACTGTTCGAGATAAAAAATGGTTATTGCGAAAGAAAAATTTTAGCGTCCCTTATCTCTTCTGTCGGACTGCGTGACTACTTAGCTTACAAAGAACCTGAAACCAGGCTAGCTAAAAGGCAGACTGTCCGAGATAAGGGTGTTTATTGCAAAAATAATTTTGAGAATTTGTTTTATATATTTTTTTTGTTGTTGTATGATTATGTTATGCAACAATCAAATGCAACAAACAAATGTAACAAACAAATGCACAAACAATTCACTCATCCGCGAATAGAATGACGTTTTATTCACGAGGTAGGGGTTTCCTGCAGAAAAGTGCATCAGCAAAGGTTTTTTCTCACCAAGGCCAGACCCCCAAGGTGCCCCCATTATAGGGACCCTTCAATCTCCCAGTGTTCGAACCGTGCACGGATGTCCATGTCGACGTTATTAGACCGAGAAAAGAAGGTTATCACCTTGAGTGGTGGTTTTCGACAACGACCTGCTGGCACTATGGCCATTACCATGGTCGACCGTACCTGCCCCCGGGTAAAGAGGGATTGTAGTGTGCAAGGGTTTGTGTACAGTTTATTTCAGAAAATTGCCGAAAATAAGCATACAACAATTATTAAAGCCAAACAGTAAAGCATGTTATAAAAGCAAGAAAGGGTAAAAGCATAATTTCCAGTTTTTATTTCCTAAACTAGTCCATCACTAAATGGGATCAACTCTCTAGCTTCCCCAGCGGAGTCGCCATCTGTCGCCGCCATCAGAAGAGGTGGTCGGAGCGACGCAATGGTTTTGAAATGACTCGCGTTTTTTTGAAATAAGTGGTTCAACGCCTTTAGGCTGTCCGATAACCGGGTTGGACCTAAAGGCGATATTTTCAAATAGGTTCGAGGAGTCTCCATTAGTGTTTTAACCTTAAACACTGAAAAAGGTAAAGAAAAAGAAGAAGGCAGTGGTTTTAGAAAAAACCAACTTTGGCCATTACAACCAGAGTCGGGTAAGGGAGTTAGTTACGTGTGGGGAAGGTGTTAGCACCCCACAACGCCCCTTTCGGGTTCCCTATGATGGACTAGCTTAGAAAATAAACACTTAAAGAAATTATGCTTTTACCCTATTATTTTATCTACTTGCAGAATTTAAATGTCTACATGGCCCTATTATCTAATGCATACAAAGAAAGCGATAAAGAAAGTAGTAAAAGAGACAGAGAA
Organism: Sphenostylis stenocarpa; assembly: GCA_963425845.1. Lineage (NCBI taxonomy): Eukaryota > Viridiplantae > Streptophyta > Magnoliopsida > Fabales > Fabaceae > Sphenostylis > Sphenostylis stenocarpa. The sequence continues at coordinate 46,579,870 of OY731406.1, forward strand.
TAGAGAAGGAACCTTCGAAGCAAGCTTTATATTAACTCTTCGAAAACTTGAGGATGCTTTCCTTTCTTCAGACGGAAGCCGGTTGATGCCGATGGACGTCCACCAAAGCTTTACCCTTCTTCAGAGCGGAAGTCTCCTGGTCTTTATTGAAAGGCCGGGAAAAATTTTGGGTCTACACATAAAGAGTTGAGTTGAAAATAAATGATAAAGAACTGTAAATTGTTGAGAAAATATCAATTAAAGGCACTTAGGATTGACTTCCTTCCTTATCCCTCTTTTGTAATGGCTATGTCAATGAAAAACGTCAATTAACCTAATAATGTTGATGTCACCTACTTAAATCATCCATGTTGATTCCTCACACATGAAATTCATAAGAAAACCTAATAAATGTTGATTCCTCACACAATTAAGAGATTTTCCAGCATTAAGGTTAGGGTGTTAAGCAATTGATACATTCATTCCATTCCTGGCAATTAACGTAACAAATATTCTTACCGTGATCTAGGGTTCAAGATATATTTTCCAATCATACCCCAAACATCAAGAATAAATCATTCCAAAGCATAAAGGATAAGAATAACAACATCAAATCATAGATTAATATCTCAAAATATCACCATGATACAAAAGAGTTCAAAGGAAGTGCACCGAATCCTAAGAGAATGAAGTTAGTCACTCATGTTGGCCATTACAATGCTCCAATTGTGGAAGAAGTGAAGAATTGATGAAGATTGGATGAAACCCTAGCAGTAGTCGCACCTCTTCTCCTCCAAAACTGCTTCCTTTCTCAAAATACATCTTCTCTTTTTATAGGAAAAATTTGGGCTTTTGGGCGAAAGTAGCCTATTTTCGCTCAAGCAACAAAATGCTCGCTTGAGCGGGTGAACTCCAGAGAAGAATAACTAACATTCGCTCAAGCGAATTTTCCTGCGCTTGAGCGACTGACTTCAAGAGAAGAATAACTGATATTCGCTCAAGCGAATCTTGTGTCGCTTGAGCGAGTGAACTCCAGAGAAGAATAACTAACATTCGCTCAAGCGAGAATCCATCTCGCTTGAGCGACTTCCATGCTAAAATTCTTCTTCCTTCTTCCAGTTTTACTCCAATTTTGCTGACAATTATGCTCTTTACTCTTGTATCAAGGTATTCTTGAATTCATCCTATATTAGGAGAAAAATAGATTAGAATTAACATGAGTTAAGTGGTTTCATAACAATTCAAGGTATAATTATATCAACTTTTTACCACTTAACAACTCCCCCAACCTAGAATCTTGCTTGTCCCAAGCAAAGTAATTTTTCCAAAACAAAACCATCGCCTATTATCACTTTCTCTTCCAGAACCACAACATAAAAATTTTCAGAGGTGATGCTCACAACTCCAAATGAAAATAAAACACATAAGCATTCAAGTTGCAGAAATCAACAAAGAATAATTAGTCCTCAACTATCCTCAGAGAAGCATGATCTCTCAAATAAAGTTATATATACTCATCTCTAATTCTCACAGGTAAGTGTTTATCTCATTCAATCACTTCATTTAGACAATCCAATATTGATAATCATCTTCAAGCAATCAACATTTGTTAAGAAAGACTTAAATCAAAAGGTCTTTTGAGGCTTGTAATGGGGCTGGGCTAAGAAAGAATCATTGGTTTTTCTGGGATATAAAAAAGTATTTGAGAAATTTAACTCATATGAATGACTCTTGATTAACATTTCCTCAAGTCAGGTTTCAAACTTCATGTTTTTATCCCTAACACAATGATAGTGAGTTAATAATCTCACAAGTTATTATTCCCCCCTTTGAACTTCTTTTTTTTTTCTTTTCTCATGCTTTTGCATGTATCCTTTTTGGCTTTGCCATAATTTTTAAGCTTTCCTTTTCCTTTACACTTTTTTTTTTAAGAATATCACTCCAATAATACCCGTAGGACAAGAATAGCAATACCCAAAAATAGGAAAAATAATAACATTCATACTCATTTCCTTTCTCAAATATAGGAAGGTAGATAAATAGTTTTTAGGCTCAAGGGTTCTGTTTAAGAAACAATATTATTTTTAGCTCAGCAAAGGTTCAAATGGATGTCCTATAATTAATGCAGGGTTGGCTATTTGGCTCTGGGTTATATCTACTATAAAGAAAAAATGCCTTTATCATTTTCAAGTCTTGCCAACATGCAATCACATCAAAGAATCAACCAATACCAGTTATCATCATAAAGTGTTGACACTCAATTTATCTATTTTTGGTTCTCTACTCACCTGGGTTTTGGCTAGCTTCTCCAATTCAGTTAATTCCTAATTCTCCTCATCAATTCATTTTCACTATCATACTCATCATTCCAAAATCACTTGTTATTGGAAACAATCAAAATGATTTTCTTCAAGTTCCAGATTTGAATTAGACAATAACAATAATTTCATAATTGGCTATAATCCAAATTGTATGAGACAACAATTTAATCACATCAATTTAAAACATTCACCACATTAAGTGTCAATTCAAATATTCAAAACAAAACAAATTAAAATAATAATAAAAAAAACTTAAAAACATCAAATTAACAAAACAAAAAACTTAAACTTAAATTAAATTTTTGCCTCCCTTTTATTCTTCTTCACTTGCTTATTAGAATCGCGCAGCGGAATGTTCGCGTTGTCGGACAAAAACCAAGAGGGGAGGTGAATTGGTTTCTTAACAAAAATTAGGTTTTAAAAATTTTCCCCAAATTTTACCGATTAAAAAGCTGTGTAAACGTAAATAGAATAGAGATAGAGTCTTACACAGGAGATTTATACTGGTTCGGATCAAAAGACCCTACGTCCAGTTGCTAATCACTCAAACAGAGGATTAACGCTGTCACTATGATCAAAGTTGTTACAAACAGATAACAATTGAAAATACAAAGTAAAGAAAACACCTCTCTTGAAAACCACAAGAGATGAAGAACAACTTTCCCCAGAGACGGCACAACACACAATCCACTAAGAACTCCACTTTGAAAGAATTAATGGTTGAGTTCAAGAGGGGGGGTGAATTGAACTTTTGAAATTTTTTTCGCAAAACTTACTTTCTCTTGGAAGAATGAATTATCTTTATTTAATTCTTGTGTAGATAGGTTGATTTTAATTACAACAAGTATATAGACAAGAAATAAAGGAGATGAAAGAAGAAATTCAACACAACAATTTATACTGGTTCACTCTATACCGTAGCTACATCCAGCTTCTTGACAAATCTGCCAAGTTCCACTAATACCAAGTGAAAATTACAACCAAGTAGATACTCACCAATCTACCCCAAGAACTATCTTGCAAACCCACAAGATAGCCTCTTGAAAACCTCCCAAGAACCAAATCCAAGCATCGTAACAAGTGCAGATCCAAATTCTAACCTCGCACAAACACACTTTACAAAAGAGTATGAAAAGAAAAAACCTGGACTCAAGCTTTATCAATACAATTGTCCGAATCGTATTCTAACACAACACTTTCTCTCTTTGATTGACCACAATTTTGATCAAAGCACCTTATGATATAACAAAGTTCTTGAATGCAGAGAAAGTAACTGATATGATAGCTTCACAGATTGATTTCAAATGTTTTCTCAAGTTGTTGTTTTTAAAAGATAGATCAAATCTGTATTTATAAAGTAAAACAGAGAACCGTAACATTTCATTAATTAAAAACAGAATCGTAGATGCAACTGATCGATCGAATGAAAATATAATGTGTTAGAATCGATTATGATCGATTAGAAAAGTATTATGATCGATTAGAACAAGTTATGATCAATCGAATGAAATTATGATCGATCAGAATACATTTCAATCGATTAAAACGACGATTCAATCGATTGATTTCATTTAAAACTTCATTCAATCGATTGATTCGAGTTTTTAATGGATTGAAACAACTTTATGAAAAATGATATCTCTCTATTTCAATAGATTGAAAATCATTTCAACAGATTGAAATCCTGCAGACTCTTGGATAGAAAAATAGTCTTTCTCGTTTCAACAGATTAAAAAACATTTCAACAGATTGAAAATACGAAACCTTGATATTGAAAAATTCATTAAGTCATTTTAACCTCGTTGATTCTCGCGATTCAACCAATTGAATTTTCGACTATGTATGACCACTTATTATGTTAAGTGATTTTAACAGATTGAAAATCATTTTCAACAGATTGAAAAACTTAGTTTGTTCTTTTAATGCTTGAATGTTAGTTTTTCATGCGTAAAAATGATTTCACCGAGATGCATCATATTAAGGCGCTTATCACAAAATATATTGGCCTATCAAGAGATTAAGTTCTATACTTAGCCTATTCATCTACACACCCACTAACTAAACTATATCTACAAAATATTATGTCTTCATCAAATCCACCAAGTGCTTCAATCTCCCCTATTTGATGGAGACAAATAACCACCGCACCCGCACAAATAATAACGTACTGTAGACATATATTTTGTGGTGTGTGTGTAGTGACAGCTTTAAGAAAAACACTTCTCCCCTATTTGACCGCATCAAATAAGAGTGTTTTAGTTACAGTCCATGGTACCACGTAGATACCCCAAAATGAAACAAAACAATAACAACAAGAAACAGAAACAAGATAACGAAACATAAAAAATAAGCCTTCATTCATCCCCGGACCTTGATTAAATTGTAGTTCAACAATCCCGTTGTAGATGTCTTCTAATTGGTTGTCAATATGTTGAAATCTTGCAATGAAATTTTCATCCGGATAATGCCGACGAGCCCGCAGATCAACCGTCATCTCCATGTGCCTTCTTTGGTTGGTTTGCAGCTCGTTCATCCGATGCAACATGGTTCTCTCGAACCGTGACAGGGCGTGCCACTGGCCAGCCGTGGAGTGTATGGGATCATTTCCAATGGGGACACCTCTTCCATCGGGTCGATGGTCTTGCTCGCAAGTTCCCTGAACATCAGCATTGACATTTTCCTCTTGTTCTTCTTCTTCAAAGTCTTCTCCTCTCCCAAGCATCTTCTTTGGAGATCCATTCACCATCAATTTTAATGAATCCCATTTTGTGAAGAACGTAATTATTGATCTCATTTGTTGGACTGACAGCATTCAACTAGTTCTCCTTCCAAATCAACACCAAAATGTGTTAAAAACTTAGAAATCAAAATAGCATAAGGATACCCGAAATCACTCAGCCGCTTAGCTTTGATCATGTGGTCCTTGATAACAAAAACCCAGCTTCACCCTTATTCTCGTGGTGAATGCAAGACATCAGCACTCAAATCTCCTTCATTCAAGCATCGCATGATTGCTCCCCCGGGTGTGAGCCGCCATGCCACAATGAAAGCGAGAACCCTTTCCTCAAGCTTCATCTTTCCAAGCATTGAAAGAACTTACAGAGTCTCGATTATTCTTCATGCATGAACGAAAGTACTGAACTTTATTAAACTCTTCCACATCCGAAGTATATCCTTTGGTGACTTTTACACCTTCATCCTTGATTCCAAAGAACCTCTTTCCAAACATTTGGACTTATCTCAATGTCTACTCCTTTGACTTGAGTTTTTAAAGTGGAACCTTCAAAGGACAAGTTGGTGAAAAAGACTTTAATTAAGTCGTGGTAAATCCTACCATTCAACTCCGTAAACTTTTGAAGTTTTTGATGTTGCAAGTAGCTTCCGAACACCTCCGAATCCTTCGGCGTCAAACCAGGAGAACTTTAGAACCTTGGGTATATTGACTTGTTTCCCGCTCATTTCATGAATAAACATATCCATTTTCTCTTGGTTCCCATTGAACCAGGTTTCAATGCGTCCTTCAAGCATTTGGTTCTTGCCTTGCGTAGAAGACTCGCCTCCGCTGGACTTCTTCCTACCGGATTTTGTGCGTTTGAGCATTCTTGATTTTTGGAATGAACAGAGGAATAACCGAGAAGAGAGAATGGTTCAAGGAGGAAAAACACTACAGCTTTCTTTAGAGCACACGATCCCTTCAACTTCACAGCTTTGTCTTTACCGTATAATCGCTTCTCTGCTTCGCGCAGTGGATGATAAAGGTGGAGAGAGAGAAAGAATGGTTACCGTGCATCTTAATTATCCTCACATCTCGATATCCAATCGTAGTCAATCAACTTTTATTGGATATCTTTGATATTTAAGAAAGTAGTCGAAGTCTATCTCGTTGTAAATGCATTCAACCCACTCGCAAGTAATTGTTTAGTGACAAGAGTATACACAACTAGCCCTAGAAAAAATTAATCAATTGATTTTTCGTGAAACCAATTGATTTTGCAATTGCGTATACTCGAGTAAAATAAATCGATTGAACCGAAGATCAAATCGATTGTTTTTGTGAAAGAAAATCATGCAGTAGTATCAAAGTGAATTCAATCGATTGAATCGAAGATTGAATCGATTGATTTATAGAAGAAAATATGCAGAGCTATAAGGTTAATGAAATAAATCGATTAAAGGCTTATTTAATCGATTGAATTGATAACATATCAATAACAGAGAGTAAGAATCAGAAATCAACAGATTATTTCGCAATTTCAATCGATTAATACAAATAATTTCAAGATTTTCGGACAAATTTAATCGATTGAACATGTTATTAACTTGTTAAAAAAATAATCACCATAAAGAATCAGCTTATTCAATACTAGATATATCTAGAATTCCTAATTCAGATCCTAAGCATATTAAGTCTGTCTCTAGGAAGTGGTTTAGTGAATAAATCACCTAACCGTTTTTCGCATTCAATGAATAAAATTTCACAACCACCCCTAGATACATGTTCTCTAATAAAGTGATGTCTAATTTCAATATGCTTAGTTCTAGAGTGTTGAATAGGATTCTTAGTTAAATTTATTGCACTAGTATTATCACAAACCAGAGGTACCGTATTTAGAGTCACTCCATAGTCTCGTCGCTTGTTGCTTAAGGTAGATACTTTGAGCACAACAGCTCCCAGCCGCAATGTATTCAAACTTCGCAGCTTGAAAGAGCAACACATGCTTGCTTTTTGCCGTGCCAAGATATGAGACTCGCTTCCCAAGAAATGACATGTACCGCAGGTACTTTTTCTCGTCCAATCTACATCCCGCAAAGTCGAATCGTAAAATCCAACAAGTTTAAGGGATGCACCTTCAGGATACCATAGTCCGACATTAACTCGTTCCTTTAAGGTACTTCGAATCCTTTTAGCAGCTGTAAGATGTGATTCTTTTGGGTTTGCCTCGAAATCTAGCACAAAGGCACACACTAAACATAATGTCGTGCCTACTAGCAATGATATAGCAGAGAACCAATCAAACCTCTATATTTAGTTTGATCAACAAATTTCCCTTTTTCATCTAAATCTAGACAGTAGTTAGTAGACATGGGTGTAGAGGATTCCTTGCAATTGTGCATATCAAACTTCTTTAACAACTCATTGCAGTATTTAGATTGACTTAGGAAAATGCCATTTCTTAATTGTTTAACTTGGAGACCAAGGAAGAAATTCAATTCTCCCATCATAGACATTTCAAATTCACTTTGCATTTCCTTAACAAACTTATTACACAAGGCATTATTTGTAGAACCGAAAATGATATCATCCACATACACCCGCACTGTAATAATGTCGGTCCAGCATTTCTTAATGAATAGGGTTTTATCAACTTCACCTCGTTTGTACCCTTGATCAATTAAGAAGTTACTTAACCTCTCATACCATTGTCTAGGTGCTTGCTTTAAACCATAAAGGGCCTTTTTCAATTTGTAGACATGGTCGGGATGCTTGTGATTTTCAAACCCAGGAGGTTGAGAAACATACACTTCTTCATTGATGAGTCCATTAAGAAAGGCACTCTTGACATCCATCTCGTAGTAATCCGAAACCACTTATACAAGCATAAGCTAATAATAATCTGACAGCCTTCAAGTCTAGCTACAGGTGCAAAGGTTTCATCAAAATCAATACCCTCCCGTTGGTTATACCCTTTGGCTACCAATCTAGCTTTATTTCTAGTGATAATGCCGTGTTCATCTAGTTTGTTTTTGAATACCCACTTAGTACCAATTATATTGATATCTTTGATTTTAGGAACTAATTCCCACACGTTATTCCTTTCAAATTGATTAAGCTCATCATGCATGGCACTAACCCAATATTCATCATTTAATGCTTCTTTAACAGCTTTAGGTTCTATTTGTGAAATGAATGCCATATGATTGCAGAATTGATTAAGAGAATGTCTAGTAGATACTCCCTTATTGATTTGCCCGATGACATTGTCTAGAGAGAGATCTCTTGGGACAATCCACTCTTTGGGAAGCTCTTCCAGGACATCTTCTTCCTCGTTCTTCAGCAATTCTTGGTGGATCAGCTTTTGTAGGATCAACTCGATTGATCACCTTCTTCGACAAGATGTCGATCCGAGCTATCGGGAAGTTTCAACCGATAAGAATTATCGCTAAATCTTCTTCATCTGCAGCACTCGTTGTTCTATTCTCGCAACACTCGAGGAGACTCATTAAAAACAACATGTACCGATTCTTCAACAGATTTCAGCCTTAAATTGTAGACTCTATATGCATGGCCGTTAGTTGAATAACCAAGAAAGATTCCTTTGTCGATTTCTCATCAAACTTGCCAATATTTTATTTCCCATTGTTTAAAACAAAACACGTACATCCAAAAACCCCGAAATAGTTTATGTTGGGTTTTCTTCCTTTGTACAGCTCATATGGTGTTTTCTTAAGCATGGGTCTAATCAAGACTCTATTCAAAACATGACAAGCAAGTGTTTATCGCATCCGCCCAAAAGTATTTAGGTAAAGAATTTTCACACAACATTGTTCTAGCAAGTTCCACAATGGATCTGTTCTTTCTTTCCACAACACCGTTCGTTGAGGAGTTCTTGGAGCAGTAAAATTGTGTTTTATGCCAAACTTTTCACAAAATGATTCAAACTTTTCATTTACAAATTCTCCACCATTGTCACTTTGAATAAATGTAATGAAATACCCTTTTTCATTATGTAAAACCTTGGCAAGCTTTTTGAAAGATTTGTAAGAATCGATTTGGCTTTAAGAAAAACAAATCTGTAAACTGGAAAAGTCATCAACAATTACCATGATATAAAGATTACCACCTAGGCTTTTATTCCTTGAAGGACCAACCAAATCCATGTGAAGCAGTTCCAAAGGTCTAGAAGTCGAAACAATGTTTTTGTTTGAAAAGGATTTTCTAGTTTGTTTGCCTTTCAAACAAGCTTCACAGATTTTGTCTTTCAAGATTCGAAGCTTAGGTAGCCTAGAAACTAACTCTTTAGAAATCAGTTTGTCAAGATGGTTAAGATGTATATGAGCAAGCCTTCTATGCCACAACCAAGATTCTTCTTCTTTAGTAAGAAGACAACTTTGAGATGATATAGACTGCTTGATATCTAACATGTATATGTTGTTTAACCTCTTACCTACCAACATTACCGTGTCGATTCTCGGTTCACAGATTAGGCACTTTTGTGGTTTGAAGATTACTTTGTGACCAAGATCACATAACCGACTTATACCGATTAGATTGTGCTTGAGACCTTTAACAAGAAGAACATTGTGAATGGTTACCGATTCACCATCTCCAATATCTCCGTAACCTAGAATTCTTCCCTTGTTGTTGTCTCCATAAGTCACATGACCTCCATTCTTTAATCTCAGCTTTCTAAAATTTTGAAATGTCACCGATCTTGTCACTGTGCCTTCAAGTAGCATGTTTTGGGTCCTTAGGAGTCAAATTTTCTGTTTAACATGTTTTGGAACCCATCTCTTCCTACCTTGCGGCACAAAATATTTCCTAGCATGACAAAATTTTATAGTATGTCCTTTCTTCATGCAGTAATGACAAGATGAGAAAGGGGATGTTGTAGCTTTTCTAAATGAAAAGAAGTTCAAATATTTTTTAGTTTTTACCCCAATCTTAGGTTTGTACCCGATTCCAAGCATGTTCAAATACACAGCTTTGAGACCCAAGGAGTGCATCTAAATTCTCTTTACCTTGAGTAAACTTAGACAAAGTTTTAATCAAGTAATCAACCTTATCTTGCGAAGAATACACTTTTCACACTTCTTATTAGCAGCAACATTATCCACAGATGCATAGATTATATCTAGATGTTCTAAATCTGTTTTGCTTTCTAATAGTTCTTTTTCCGTAACTTTAACTATATTTTCTAACCAGCTTATTTAATCCTTTTAACCGATTATTTGTATGAGATAAATTTCTGGCTTCACTATGCATTTCATTGAAAGCATTCAGTAATGTGTCTGTAATTCATTTCATTTTCTCGTAGGAGTTGAACTTACATGTGATGAAGAAGAATCACAACCAGCCATCAAACATAGGTTCACCTCTTCACCTTCGGATCCGTAACTCGGAGGATGAATCATTGTCTTGCCAAGCTATGTAGGCCTTTTTCCCTTTGTATTTTGAATCTTTCTTGTTCCGATTCTTGGTCTTTTCCGACAGTCACTCCTTATGTGTCCCTACTTACCACAAGAATAACAAGTAATAGCATTTTGAATAGATTAAGTCTTTTTATCGCTGTACCTTTTTACTTGGCCAGCTTCGTTTCTTCCTTCTAAGAAATTTCCCAAATTTCTTAACCAACAAAGTCGATTTTCGGATTCATCTTCTTCGGACTCACCGTTTTCTTCAATCGTCTTGAGAACAATGTTTCTACTTTTCTTTTCTCGTATTCTCTTGTTCTTTGAACCGATTGATTTCCAACTCATGTTCCCTTAACTTACCAAATAGTGAAGCAAGTAGTCATTTCAGCCAAGTCTCTTGATTCTCGATATAGCTGCCACCTTTGGTTGCCAAGTTCTCGTCCAAACACTTCAAGATTTTGATGTTCAACTCTTCCTTGTCAAAAATCTTTCCTAGCCCAATTAGATGATTGACTATATGCGTGAACCTTTTCCGTACATCCGCAATTGTTTCTCCTTGCTGCATTTTAAACAATTCATAGTCCCTAATTAACTCATGTTTTCTCGCTCTTTTCACATCGATGTACCTTCATGTGTGACCTCTAGAATTTCCCACATTTCTTTGCGCGAGGCACATTGAGACACCCCGAAAAACTCATCAAGATTTAAAGCAGAGGTAATAATATTTTTAGCAAGTATAATCATATTGGACTCTCCTATTTTCCGCATCGCTTAATTCAGCCCAATTTTTCTCAACTACTTTACCATCCACCGTATGAGTTGGTTTGTAAGGACCATTGACAATTGTTTCCCAAATACCTCTATCAAGAGATTCAATAAAGATTTTCATTCTAACCTTCCGTAAAGAATAATTCACACCGTAAAAAAGAGGAGGCCTCGTTTATGGAGGCTCCTTCGAAAAATTCATCTTTCCCTCACCCATTCTTGGACCGATTTCTTGAGTAACTTACAAGAACCAGCTCCGGTACCAATTGAAAGAATTAATGGTTGAGTTCAAGAGGGGGTGAATTGAACTTTTGAAAACTTTTTCGCAAAACTTACTTTCTCTTGGAAGAATGAATTATCTTTATTTAATTCTTGTGTAGATAGGTTGATTTTAATTACAACAAGTATATAGACAAGAAATAAAGGAGATGAAAGAAGAAATTCAACACAACAATTTATACCGGTTCACTCTATACCGTAGCTACATCCAGCTTCTTGACAAATCTGCCAAGTTCCACTAATACCAAGTGAAAATTACAACCAAGTAGATACTCACCAATCTACCCTAAGAACTATCTTGCAAACCCACAAGATAGCCTCTTGAAAACCTCCCAAGAACTAAATCCAATTATCGTAACAAGTGCAGATCCAAATTCCAACCTGCACAAACACACTTTACAAAAGAGTATGAAAAGAAAAACCTGGATCGAAGCTTTATCAAGTACAATTGTCCGTAACGATTCTAACACAACACTTTCTCTCTTTGATTGACCACAATTTTGATCAAAGCACCTTATGATATAACAAAGTTCTTGAATGCGAGAAAGTAACGGATATGATAGCTTCACAGATTGATTTCAAATGTTTTCTCAAGTTATTGTTTTTAAAAGATAGATCAAATCTGTATTTATAAAGTAAAACAGAGAACCGTAACGTTTCATTAATTAAAAACAGAATCGTAGATGCAACTGATCGATCGAATGAAAATATAACAGGTTAGAATCGATTATGATCGATTAGAAAAGTATTATGATCGATTAGAACAAGTTATGATCGATCAGAATTAAATTATGATCGATCATAATACATTTCAATCGATTAAAATGACGATTCAATCGATTGATTTCATTTAAAACTTCATTCAATCGATTGATTCGAGTTTTTAATGGATTGAAACAACTTTATGAAAAATGATAGCTCTCTGTTTCAATAGATTGAAAATCATTTCAACAGATTGAAATCCTGCAGACTCTTGGATAGAAAAAATAGTCTTTCTGTTTCAACAGATTAAAAAACATTTCAACAGATTGAAAATACGAAACCTTGATATTGAAAAATTCATTAAGTCATTTTAACCTGTTGATTCTGCGATTCAACCAATTGAATTTTCGACTATGTATGACCACTTATTATGTTAAGTGATTTTAACAGATTGAAAATCATTTTCAACAGATTGAAAAACTTAGTTTGTTCTTTTAATGCTTGAATGTTAGTTTTTCATGCAGAAAAATGATTTCACTGAGATGCATCATATTAAGGCGCTTATCACAAAATATATTGGCCTATCAAGAGATTAAGTTCTATACTTAGCCTATTCATCTACACACCCACTAACTAAACTATATCTACAAAATATTATGTCTTCATCAAATCCACCAAGTGCTTCACACTTAGTGATTCTTATCGCTTCTAGCCCACACCAGGTTCTAAAAGCCCCTTTTTCCTCCAACAAACAGTTCTCTGGCACTTATAGTACTTAACTTTTGTTTGAAAAAGGTTGTTCAATTTTCTTAGAGCCTTAGAGAACCTTAAGTAGAGAAATTAGGGTTTGGGAATTGGGATTTTCGGAACTAGAGAGTATGAGGATTAGCGTTTTCGAAAATAGGTTTAATTTGAAGTTGAAAATCAAAATCTGACTGAAATAATCGATTAAATGAAGTGTTAATCGATTATTACAGAGCCAAAATCAACAGAACCCCAAAACTCTCTATTTTAATCGATTAAAAGCCCTATTAATCGATTATTACAGTGAACAGTGACAGAAAATGGTTTTTCTCACTGTAATAATCGATTATTTGACCATTTAATCGATTAAACCTGAGGCAAACTGATAAATGTGATTTTTTGAAGCTTCTAAAGTGTAGACTATGTACCAGCTATCTTAGACTCTAATATTACAGACTCAAACTAATCAAAACAGAGTTATTACACAATAAAACAAGTCTTCAACTCTCTAAGTTCTTTGTTCTTGAATCATCATCAAAATCAACAAGCTTCATGTCCATGTAAGTTCAACATCAAGTCCTTGAATGTTCAACAATCTCCCCCTTTTTGATGATGATCAAAATTTTCTTTTAAAGCCATGTAATAACCTGTCTTATCTGTCTTACTAACAAACACATTAAACATACCAGATAATATTTAAATTCAATCATAAAAGGATTAGCGTTTTCGAAAATAGGTTTAATTTGAAGTTGAAAATCAAAATCTGACTGAAATAATCGATTAAATGAAGTTTTAATCGATTATTACAGAGCCAAAATCAACAGAACCCCAAAACTCTATTTTAATCGATTAAAAGCCCTGTTAATCGATTATTACAGTGAACAGTGACAGAAAATGGTTTTTCTCACTGTAATAATCGATTATTTGACCATTTAATCGATTAAACCTGAGGCAAACTGATAAATGTGATTTTTTGAAGCTTTTAAAGTGTAGACTATGTACCAGCTATCTTAGACTCTAATATTACAGACTCAAACTAATCAAAACAGAGTTATTACACAATAAAACAAGTCTTCAACTCTCTAAGTTCTTTGTTCTTGAATCATCATCAAAATCAACAAGCTTCATGTCCATGTAAGTTCAACATCAAGTCCTTGAATGTTCAACAATCTCCCCCTTTTTGATGATGATCAAAATTTTCTTTTAAAGCCATGTAATAACCTGTCTTATTTGTCTTACTAACAAACACATTAAACATACCAGATAATATTTAAATTCAATCATAAGAGGCTTTAAATATTTCTCCCCCTATTTTGATTATAATAAAAAATTAAGAACTTCTTCTAAACACAATCATAAGAGCTCCCCCTCAAAATAAGCATAATTTGGAAATAACTCCCCCTCAAACAAAACAATAAAAGAATACAAATTTTATTTCATAAAGAGACGTCATTACAAACAAAGAGATATATAAAATTACAATCATCCAAAAATTGTCTAATTAAGCAGAAGTTAAGATATTTCTAATATCCCTAAGTCTCTTCTAAGATCATAGAATCTATTCTTGGGTAGAGGCTTAGTAAAAATATCTGCTAATTGATGCTTTGTATCAACATACTCAATTTTACAGTTTCCTTTACTTATATGATCTCTCAAAAAATGATGTCTAATTTCTGTATGCTTAGTCCTATAATGCATTACTGGATTCTTAGTAAGATTGATTGCACTCGTATTATCACACATCAAAGGAATGTCGTTTAGAAATATACTATAATCTTCTAGTTGTTGTTTCATCCACAGAATTTGAGCACAACAATTACCAGCTGCAATATATTCAGCTTCAGTGGTGGATAAAGCAACACATGCCTGTAGACCCCTAATTTTGCCCGGTCTCTCAAATAAAGATAAAGGATCACCTGTAACAAGATAAAACTCGTCTAGCATTACAAATAAGAGCCAAGGAGACTTCCTATATGAAGATAAAGCTTCAACAGACACATATCGGCATCAACTGATGTCCAAAACAGGCAAGGAAAGCTTCCCGGAGTCCCGAAACGCGCGAAACTGGCCAGAACAAGTTGAGACGGCCGTCCCAAGTTGGGACGGCCGTCCCAACCTGCCCCAGCCAGTTGGGACGCGCGTCCCGAAGTTGGGACGGCCGTCCCAAGCCCAGTTTAAGTGGGACGGCCGTCCCGGGTTCCCAGGGGTTCCCAGCCTGTGTAAAAATGCCATTTGGGACGGCCGTCCCAGTCCAGACGGCCGTCCCACTCCAGACGGTGGTCCCAAAGTGCGCTAGCTGCGAAAACTATAAATAGGAGGCTCATTTGCCACTTTTTCACACCACAGACACTCCAGAGAGCTCTGAAACACTTTCTAAAACTCAGAGCACTTGTCTATTTCTCTCCCTTTCTCGAATGATCTTTCTGATTGCCTTAAATAGGTAACAATCGGTTAAGGAATTATATTCCGGCATTTGATTCTTCTTTAAATTTTTAGTGGAGTCGATCTTGTATTGGTGAGGAGAGTCTGTGTAGAGAGGGGTTGCCAAAACGCATCCTCACAGTTGGAGATTCTCAATACAAAGCTTGCTACGGAGGTTCTTTTCAATTCTCTTCTCTTTTATTGCTTTATTTATCGTTTTATTTAGCTTTATTTGTTGTTTATGTCATAAAATCATGTAGATAGCTATTTTAATACCTCTTTTATTGCTTTATTTAGCTTTATTCATCATTTTATGCATGCAATGTAGAATAAGATCATGTAGATAGCCATTTAATATTATGTAATAAAATAGGGTAATCGCGTAATTTCTCGTAGTCTTTACTTAAATGAATTAATCTGTCATAGGGAACCCGAAAGGGGCGTTGTGGGGTGCTAACACCTTCCCCACACGTAACTAACTCCCTTACCTAATTCTGGTTATAATGGCCAAGTCTGATTTTTATTAAAATCAATGCCTTTTCATCCTTTTCCAATGTTTATGGTCAAAATATTGGTGGCGACTCCATAAGAACCCCTTTTCGAAAACCTTGCTTTCTCAATGTTGAAGCAATGAACATATTTTAAAACAAATACGCGAGTCTAAACCATCTTTTCGCGACCGCTCGCATAAACGTTTCGAGACGTCCCCAGGACGTCGAGAGGGACGGCGGCGACAATGCCTGTTTCTTAAAATGCCAAGATACTAGAGATGATCCTAACAAATGACATGTTCCACTAGTACTTTTTCTATCTATTTTACATCCACCATAATCAGCATCAGAATAACCTATTAAACTAGTACAAGCATCAGATGGATACCATAAACCAAAACTAGTAGTTCCTTTTAAATATTTTAAAATGTGTTTTACTGCAATTAGGTGAGATTCTTTTGGACAAGCCTAAAATCTAGCACACACACAGACAGAATGCATAATATCAGGTCTACTTGCAGTTAAGTATAACAGTGAACCTATCATACCTCTATACATAGATTGATTAATTTCCAAACCTGATTCATCCTTGTCTAAATAACATGAAGTTCCCATGGGTGTGTTAGCTTCCTTTGAGGTGTCCATTCCAATCTTTTTAAGTATCTCTTTGCAGTATTTGGTTTGAGAGATGAAAATGCTATCTTTAAGTTGCTTGATTTGAAGTCCAAGGAAGAATGTCAATTCTCCCATCATAGACATTTCAAACTCTCCCTACATTATCTTAGCAAATTCTGGCAACAGGAGCATAAGTTTCATCATAATCAATACCTTCCTCCTGACAATAGCCTTTGGCAACAAGTCTGGCTTTATTCTTTGTTATGTTTCCATCTTCATCAAGTTTATTTCTAAATACCCATTTAGTTCCAATTACTTGATGTGATTCTTCTCTTGGGATTAATTCCCAAACTTGATTCCTTTCAAATTGGTTAAGTTCCTCTTGCATAGCTATGCACCATTGGTCATCTTTAAGTGCTTCCTCAACATTTTTGGGTTCTATCTGTGACACAAAAGCTACAGACATGCAGAAATTAGTCATATTTCTAGTTCTTACCCCTTTTGAGATATCACCAATGATATTGTCCATTGAGAGTCCTCTTGGTGATTGTCATTCTTTTGCTAATTCAGGTGTTTGAGAAGGCTCATTTTCTTCCAAATACAATTCATCAAGAGCTTCTCTTATATACTCATCATCACCTGCAAGTTCTTTATTTGACTCAAGAGGGTTTCCCCCAAGGTCTACAATTTCATCAAAAGTAACATGAATAGATTCTTCAATATTTAAGGTTCTTCTATTAAACACCCTGTAAGCCTTGCTAGTTAATGAATAACCTAAGAAAATGCCCTCATCAGCTTTTGAGTCAAATTTTCCTAAGTTGTCATTTCCATTATTTAACACAAAGCACTTACATCCAAATATTTTCAAATGAGCAACATTAGGCTTTCTACCATTTAATAATTCATAGGGAGTTGATTTTATAATTGACCTAATGAGCATTCTATTCAAAACATACTAAATGATTAATTTTCTTTGAATAAATACAAGAGACAAACAATTCATTTAACTATAGGAACCCAAATATATTTTCCTTTAGGAACACCAAAATGTTTTATTTTACATCTATTTGAAGTATGACCATGTTTCATACAATAAAAACATGCTTTAGATGTAGCTTTTGAAAATGATGTATTTCTAACAATAGATAATTTAGTTCCTTTTTCCACCCATACTCTTCTCTTTTTAGTTTTAGGCTTTTTCATAGAAACTTGATGATTTACACTATTTTGAGTTACAACAATTTTATCCTTATTATTATTACTCAATTCCTTTTCGGCTTTATCAAGCAAATGATTAAGTATATCTATGTCATACTCATATTCTTTACAAGATGCACATACTATATTCTTATCATCATTCTCATCTAGGCATACAATTTTCGTTTCTAAGGTTTCCTTTTCCTCTAAACATGCAATTTTCGTTTTTAAGGACTCTACCTCCTTTCCGGATCTACTTAAACTCTTTTTCACAGCTTTATATTCATTTTTCAAGTCCTTAAAGGAACTAAACAATTCATTATATGCATTTTGTAATTCATCAAAATCATTTTCATCATCACTTGAAGATGAGTCAGAATCACTAACCTCAAAGTCGGAAAATATATTATCTTTTGCCAACAAGCAAATGTTAGCTTCTATTTCCGAATCATTTGACTCCGAAATCAAGTCACTATCATCGGTTCCTTCATAATTTACTCTTAGTTTATCCCACATTTCTTGAGCACTCTTACAAACTGATATCCTGTAAATCTCGTCAAGGGTTAAAGCAGATGAAATAATATTTCTAACCCTAACGTCAAATTGTGCTTTTTTGTTTTCCTCTGTTGTCCATCTAGAAAAAGGTTTAGGAATGTCAACACCGTTCTCAGTAACTTTAGGAATATAGGGACCGTTTAAAATAGCGTCCCAAACGCCTCTATCAACAGACTCTAAAAAGATTTGCATTCTTACTTTCCAGAAAGGATAATTTTGACCCACAAAAAGTGGGTGTCTGTTGATAAACGCACCTTCGGCAAAAATTTGATTTTGTCAGGCCATTTTCGAAAAGTTTGAATAACTATCAAAGCAAGCTCTAATACCACTTGTTAGAAACGCGCAACAGAATGTTCGCGTTGTCGGACAAAAACCAAGAGGGGGGGTGAATTGGTTTCTTAACAAAAATTAGGTTTTAAAAATTTTCCCCAAATTTTACCAATTAAAAAGTTGTGTAAACGTAAATAGAATAGAGATAGAGTCTTACACAGGAGATTTATACTGGTTCGGATCAAAAGACCCTACGTCTAGTTGCTAATCACTCAAACAGAGGATTAACGCTGTCACTGTGATCAAAGTTGTTACAAACAGATAATAATTGAAAATACAAAGTAAAGAAAACACCTATCTTGAAACCCACAAGAGATGAAGAACAGCTTTCCCCAGAGACGGCACAACACACAATCCACTAAGAACTCCACTTAGTGATTCTTATCGCTTCTAGCCCACACCAGGTTCGAAAAGCCCCTTTTTCCTCCAACAAACAGTTCTCTGGCACTTACAGCACTTAACTTTTGTTTGAAAAAGGTTGTTCAATTTTCTGAGAGCCTTAGAGAACCTTAAGTAGAGAAATTAGGGTTTGGGAATTGGGATTTTCGGAACTAGAGAGTATTGGGATTAGGGTTTTCGAAAATAGGTTTAATTTGAAGTTGAAAATCAAAATCTGACTGAAATAATCGATTAAATGAAGTGTTAATCAATTATTATAGAGCCAAAATCTACAGAACCCCAAAACTCTCTATTTTAATCGATTAAAAGCCCTGTTAATCGATTAACAGGCCTGTTTTGTTAATCAATTAACAGGCCTGTTAATCAATTAACAGGTGTGTTAATCGATTATTACAGTGAACAGTGACAGAAAATTGTTTTTCTCACTGTAATAATCGATTATTTGACCATTTAATCGATTAAACCTTAGGCAAACTGATAAATGTGATTTTTGAAGCTTCTAAAGTGTAGACTATGTACCAGCTATCTTATACTCTAATATTACAGACTCAAACTAATCAAAACAGAGTTATTACACAATAAAACAAGTCTTCAACTCTCTAAGTTCTTTGTTCTTGAATCATCATCAAAATCAACAAGCTTCATGTCCATGTAAGTTCAACATCAAGTCCTTGAATGTTCAACATTGCTGATTCTCCTACTTCTTCTTGTGCCTCCGCCTAAGTTGTTGACTTTCTCACCCCTCCTGGAAAAGTTGGACTATCCCTAGGCCATTGAAGTAAGATTTCAAAGTCTTGAGGAGAAGTTCACTCTGTACCTGGAGCAATTTTGCAAAGAAAGAATCTAAAGAAGAAAAATGCACAAAAAACTTAAACTGCAAAAAAAAAAACAAATTCAAAACATTGGGTTGCCTCCTAGGAACGCTTATTTAACGTCTTCAGCTCGACGCCTATTTGCTTTTGGGCTCATGTAGGTGAGTAATCAAGGTGATCTATACGCATTCTCCATCCCTTGACTGTCCTTGTGGTAATGAATTTATTCTTTTCATTGCGAATAACTTTACAACTGTCAGAGATTGGATAAATCATACCTGCTTCAGGAGGTTTCAGTGCCTCCCTTTGAACAAATTCCTTCATAGTCAGATTGAGATGTCTTTGGGGTTGTGCAACAAGCTTGTAATCTTGTTTTTCAGTTGAGATGGGTAATTCCTCCAAAGTATCTATTCTGAGGCAATCTTTATTGTCTTTTGGTTGTTGTACAACTTCAAACAGATTAAAACTAACTTCATTATCTCCACTTCTAACTTTCAACTTGCCCATGTCAACATCTATAATTACTTTGGCAGTCTTCATAAATGGAATTCCCAAGATCAATGAGACTTCCTCATTTTCCTCCATGTCCATCACAACAAAATCAACTGGAAACATAAATTTATCAACTCTGACCAAAACATCCTCCGCCACACCATAAGGAAATTTTAGAGATTTGTCAGCTAACTGCAGTGTCATTCTTGTAAGTTTTACTTCCAAGTCTCCTATTCTTTTAAGCATAGACAAAGGAATTAGATTTATATTAGCACCCAAATCAAGTAATGTCTTACCTACTTGTAATGTCCCAATTGTGACTGGTATAGTAAAACTGCCAGGATCCTTAGACTTTCAAGGTAATGATTTCTGAATTATAGCGTTACATCCTGCTTCTAGCTCCACTGTTTCTGTAGTAAATCTCCTTTTCTTAGTTAACAACTCTTTCATGAATTTTGCATAAGTCGGAATCTTCTCCATAGCCTCCATAAATGGAATATTAATCTCTAAATGCTTGAAAATATCCATGAATCTTGCAAATTGTCTTTCTTTATCTTTCTTTGAAGGATGACGAGGATATGGTAAATCTTTTAGTTGCGATATTTGACTCTCATCTTTCTCCCTCTTTTTCTCACTCTTTTTTTTTTCTTCTTTTTTAGTATTTTTTTATTTTTCTACACTCTCACTTTTATTTTTCTCTTTTTCTCCTTCACACTCATCTTTCTTCTTTTCATCCTCTTTTTCTTGTAGGATTTCCTTCTCTACAGCCAGGTTGTCACCATTCCCTTCTCCTATAACCTTACCACTCCTTGTAGTTATTGAATTACATTGCTCCCTGGGGTTGGTTTGTGTGTTAGCTGAAAATTGTCCTCCTTGTTGTTGCTCAGATAATTGCTTAGCCATTTGACCCATCTGGGTTTCTAAATTTCTGAATGAAGCCTCAGTACTTTTCTGATTAGCCATAGTGCTTTGCATGAATTTTTCTAAAGTATCCTCCAACTTACTCATTCTGTCAGGCATTGAAGGATATTGCTGCTGATATGGAGGTTGCTTAAATGACTGTTGTTGAAATGTAGGTTGTCTTGTAGATGAGCTAACACCTTGGTTCCACCCAAAATTTTGATTCTGATTTTGATTCCCTCTCCATCCTTGTGCAAAATTATTCTGATAATTATTGGGATTAGGAAAATTACCTTGTCTGCCTTGACTACTACCTTGAGCACCCATATAATTAGCTTCTTCTTGTTGAATGTTACCTTGATAAGAGCATTGTTCGTTTGAATGATCACCTCCACACAAGTCAAATTTCATGAATTGTTGATCAGGAGAAGCTTGAATAGCATGTATTTTTTGAGGTAGCGTTGCTATTTGTTGAGTCAATGCTTCCATCTATTTAGTCAGAAATTTATTCTGAGCTAACATAGCATCTGAAGTGTTAAGCTCCAACATTCCTTTCTTTTGAACTGGATGTTTATCATGTTGGGCTTGTTGGTCTGTAAAAGTTAATGCATCAATAATTCTTGTGGCATGATCAATTTCCACATCCAACATGGATCCTTCTGCTGCAGCCTCTAATAGCATCTTTACATCATGTCGCAAGCCAGTATAGAAAATATTCAACTGAGCAATGTCATCAAATCCATGATTTGGGCATCTTCACAATAATGATTTAAATTTATCCCATGCTTCACAAAAAGATTCATCTGCTTCTTGTCTGAAAGAAGTGATGTCAGATTTTGCTTTGATGTAGTGGGATGGTGGGAAAAATATGTTCAGAAACTTCTCTTTTACACTACTCCAATTAGTCAAACTCTGATTAGGATGTGCTTTCAACCACTCCTTTGCCCTACCTCCCAAAGAAAAAGGAAATAATCTCAAATATGCAGATTCAAGATATGCTGCTCTAAATCCCATGGTACCAATCAACTCATAAAAAGTAGACAAATGAATATAAGGGTCTTCATGATCTAGTCCAGTGAATTGATGAGCACTAATCAAGCTTAAGAAAGCTGGATTCATCTGTAATGTTTGATCATCTAGTATGGCAATGCTGGAAAAGTGTCTTAGACCTTGCTGCATAACATAGTTTTTGAGAGTTCTTCTAGGTGGATTTGAATCCAGATTTTGAGTTGGATTTATATTTGGATTTGGATTCGGATTCAAATTTGCTCCGTCTTCTGCCATATCTTCTATAATTGGGTCTGGTAAATCAAGTGTGGAAGAAGAACTAGCAGATTCTCTTGTGGCTTGTTCTTGAGTTTCCCTTCTTCTTCTACCCCGGTTCCTCCGAGTTGTTTTTTCAATTTCTGGATTAAATTCTAACTCCTCTGAAGATACCTGTGCTCTTAAACGCATAAATCAAAAGTGTAACTCAAGCAAAGATTAGCACAAACCAAAAACTAAAATTGAAAAAATAAAATACTCAATAAGCTAAACAAAGAATTCTCAAAGAACACCGTTCCCTGGCAACGACGCCAGAAATACTTATTGAATTATTGGCAAGCATACCAAAATTATCAATCACAGTATAATATTTCGATAAAATAAAAGTCGATCCTACAAGGAATAGTTTCAATGGAAATTCCCAATTATGCTTACTAAGTGGATTAAAACAGAATGGGTTTTGCATAAAGAGTTGAGTTGAAATTAAATGACAAAGAACTGTAAATTGTTGAGAAAATATCAATTAAAGGCACTTAGGATTGGCTTCCTTCCTTATCCCTCTTTTGTAATGGCTATGTCAATTAACAATGTCAGTTAACCTAACAATGTTGATGCCACCTACTCAAAGCATAAAGTTAAGAATAACAACATCAAAGCATAGATTAATATCTCAAAATATCACCATGATACAAAAGAGTTCAAAGGAAGTGCACCGAATCCTAAGAGAATGAAGTTAGCCACTCATGTTGGCCATTACAATGCTCCAATTATGGAAGAAGTATAGAATTGATGAAGATTGGATGAAACCCTAGCAGTAGTCGCGCCTCTTCTCCTCTAAAATCGCTTCCTTTCTCAAAATACATCTTCTCTTTTTATAGGAAAAATTTGGGGTTTTGGGCTTCGCGTCTTTCGCTCGAGCGAGAACTTTCACTCAAGCGAAAGTAGTCTGTTTTCGCTCAAGCGACAAAATGCTTGTTTGAGTGGGTGAACTCCAAAGAAGAATAACTAACATTCGCTCAAGCGAATTTTCCTGCGCTTGACCGACTGACTTCCAGAGAAGAATAACTGATATTCGCTCAAGCGAATCTTGTGTCGCTTGAGTGAGTGAACTCCAGAGAAGAATAACTAACATTCGCTCAAGCGAGAATCCATCTCGCTCGAGCGACTTCCATGCTGAAAATCTTCTTCCTTCTTCCAGTTTTACTCCAATTCTACTGACAATTATGCTCTTTACTCTTGTATCAAGGTATTCTCGAATTCATCCTATATTGGGAGAAAAATATATTAGAATTAACATAAGTTAAGTGGTTTCATAACAATTCAAGGTATAATTATATGAACTTTTTGCCACTTAACACAGTCATATCAGCAACCTCGATTTCAATAACAATAACAATATTATCCTCTAGTACATGAGAGAACTGCCAAATTGGAAGACACTTTGGAGAAATTCATGCAAGCTTCTTTGGCTAATTAGAAAAATACAGAAGCTTCGATCAGAAATTTAGAGACCCAGGTGGGTCAATTGGCTAAACAATTATCTGAATATCAAGGAGGACATTTTTTAGCCAACACACAAACCAACCCCAAGGAGCATTGCAAGTCAATAACTACAAGGAGTGACAAAGTTGTAGGTAAGGGGATTGGTGGCAATTTAACTGTTGATGAAGACGTTCTGGTAAAAGAAGATGAAGGGCAAGAAGAGGAGAGTAAGAAAGAAAGACATCTCCCTAATAAAGATAATGAAGAGGGAGAAGAAAGAAAAAAGATAACAAGAGGAGAGAGTAACAAGAATGAATTTGCCCAAGAAAAAGGAGGGAGTCAAAAACCAATTGTGAAGAAGTTACTATATCCCAAGGCTCCTTCAAAAATAGACAAAGAGAGACAATTCACGAGATTTATGGACATTTTCAAAAGGTTGCAGATTAATATACCTTTTCTGGAAGCTATGGAGCAAATGCCAACATATGCCAAATTCATGAAAGAACTCCTCACAAATAAGAGAAGATTTGTTGAAGAAGAAACAATAGAACTGGAATCAGGGTGTAGTGCAATTTTTCAAAAATATTTGCCAACAAAATCCAAATATCCTGGCAGTTTTACTATTCCTATTACCATTGGTGCATTACTGGTGGGAAAAGCATTACTTGATTTAGGGGCTAGTATAAACCTTATGCTATTATCTATGCTAAAAAGAATAGGAGACTTGGATGTTAGACCAACTAGAATGACTCTGTAATTGGCTGACAGATTAATAAAAATTCCTTATGGAGTAGCAGAATATGTTTTAGTTAGAGTGGACAAATTCATATTTCCTATTGGTTTTGTGATTATGGACATGGAGGAAGATGTGCAAGTTCCATTGATATTGGAAAGGACATTTATGAAGACTGCTAAAGTGATTATATGTGTTGACAATGGCAAGTGGAAAGTTAAAGTGGAAGATGATGAAGTTAATTTTAATCGGTTTGAAGTTGTTCAACATCCAAAAGACAAGCAAGATTGTTTCAGAATAGACACTTTGGAGGAGTTACTCATCTCAACTGAAAAGCAAGTATTCAAGTCATATCCTTTAGAGAACAAATTGATGGAAGGATGCTACAATTTGGACATGGAAGAGGAGTCAGAAGTGAGGGAATGCTTAATGGAGTTAGATAAAGCAAAAGAGATGCCATCCCACAGTGCTAAGGTTGAAGATTTGGGAAAAGAAAAGAAAATTGAAGAAAACAAAGTTGAGTTGAAATTGTTACCCCCACACTTGAAGTATGTATTTCTTGATGAAGAGAGATCTAAACTAGTGATAATTAATAGCTCATTGTCTCCAACTGAGAAAAGGAAATTAATAGCAATTCTGCACAATAATATGGGAGTCATAGGGTGGAAATTAGCATATTCGAAAGGTATAAGCCCATCCTATTGTATGCATAGGATCTACATGGAACAAGATTACAAGCCTGTTGCACAACCCCAAAGACGTCTCAATCCTACTATGAAAGAGGTTGTTAAAAAAGAGGTGTTGAAACTCCTTGAAGAAGGTATGATCTATCCTATTTCTGACAGCAGTTGGGTGAGTCCTGTGCAGGTTGTTCCTAAGAAAGGAGGTATGACTGTAATTTATAATGAGAAAAATAAATTAATTCCTACTAGGACGGTCACAGGTTGGAGAATGTGCATAGATTATAGGAAATTGAATCAAGTAACTAGAAAATATCATTTTCCTTTACCTTTCATGGATCAAATGTTAGAAAGGTTAGAAGGACAAACTTGTTAGAAAAGTAGGCTGAGATCAAGAGGGGGGGGGTGAATTGATCTTTGAAAGATTTTCGCAATTTACAGATTATCTATTTCAAAGATTAAGAGTTCTGACCAATTCTTGAATCAAACACAACAAACAATCAAAGTAAAGGCAGTGACAGAAATAAAGAGAGAAAGGTTTAGAAAGATACAACCAAGATTTATACTGGTTCACCCAATCCCAGGGCTACGTCTAGTTTCTAGCCAAATTTCAGCTGGGTTCTACTAGATTGAACGTTTTACAGACTACAACTTCAATCACACACTCAATCTACCACAAGAACAAAAATTCCAGTCCTTGCACCTAAACCTTCACCAAGAACCAATTTCCAGTTCTTGAACAACCCTGCAGCCAAATTCCAGCCACAGAAACCAGTGCCCACACTTCCAGGCACACACAATATAGAAAAGAAAAGTAAAGAAACAAAGAGAAGAAACTAGAACACCCAAACCAGGTTTATGCAGCTCTGCAGAATAAGTTTCTTCACCAAAAGAATGCAAAAATTGCCTCAAGAAAGAACTTCTAAGAACTTCACAAAACTTGCGCGATTCTCTCTTGAAAGTAGCACCTATGATTGCTTGATTGATTGCCAAAAGATGTTATTTAAAATGTTCAATCAATTCTGTTTATATAGAAGTGTCGCCACCGTCTAAAAAGAGGGCGGTCGGAGCGACGCGATGGTTTCGACCCTCTTGATTTTCGCATTTTTTATGGGTGGTTACAACGCCTTTAGGTTGTCCGACAACCGGGCTAACCTAGGGGCGAGGTTTTCGAAAGGGCGTCCTTGGGTTGTCCGATAACCGGGCTAACCCAAGGACTAATTTTTGTAGGGTTCTGTGGAGTCGCCACCGATGTTTTTACCGGAAACATCGGGAAAGGGGTTTTTAAAAGGCGTTGGTTTTCGAAAACCAACTTTGGTCATTAGAACCAGAGTTGGGTAAGGGAGTTAGTTATGTGTAAAGGAAGTATTAGTTCCTTTACTACGCCCCTTTCGGGTTCCCTATGATAGGCCAGCTACTTTGTTAATAAATAAACCGGAAAAATACGCTTTTGCCCTTTTTATTTTGCGGAATTTAAAATTATGACTACATGACCCTAATCTATTGCATAATTTAAAATTAAAGCAGTAAAGTAGAGAGGGAGAATTTAAACCTCCGAAGCAAGCTTTCTTTTTATTTCTTTTAAAGGAAATGGGTGCTTTTTGGCAGCCCTTCACTCTACACGACGCTGGAAACTTTTCTAGACGCCGAAAAACGCTTACAAAAGCACTCAGAAGCTCCGGAAATGCGTCGGAGGGATTCTAGAGAGAAGTTTTTAGAGAGAAGGGAGAGCAAAAGCTGTGTGGTGTGTGGAAATGAGGGGAGGGAGCCCCTATTTATAGGTTTTCGCGCCTACCAGTGGCGAGACCGCCGTTCTCGTCTAACAGGGTCGAGACCGCCGTCTCGCCAAACGAGACCGCCGTCTCGTCCTTCGCAGGTGGCGAGACCGCCATCTGGGAAAGCGAGACCGCCGTCTCGCCATTTGCATGAGGCGAGACGGCGGTCTCGATTTCGAGACGGTGGTCTCGTCCCCAAAAGGCGAGAAACCTTATTTTTGTGCCGAAAATTCTTCCTATCCTTGTATGGGGCCTAATAGTCTCTCCTAGTGGCTTGTTAGGCTTCGTCCATCTTCGAATAGGAAGTCTTCTACTCTTTATTTGGAGGTCGGGCAAGATTTGGGGTCTACAGCTGCCCCCCCTTTACCTGACTAGTCATCTGTTGGCCTGTTGTGCAGACAGATTGACAGGAAGGTAAAGGAGTTGACCTACTTGCCCGGTCACCCTTCAGATGCTCTGTCTTGCGGCGGCTAATCCTCTGGGGAAAACTCGGTGTTCGTGCACTTCCGGGATACTCCTTCTGACGGTAGCCGATCCCTTCGGTGGACACGTGGTAGAACCTCAGGATACTCCTTCTGACGGTAGCCGATCCTTCGGTTGATGGGTATAAACCCCCCATCAGGCTGGTAGTTGCAGTCCATTGTGTGGGACTGGATGGGTATGAACCCCCATCGAGTCGGTAGTTGTAGTCCGTTGCGTGGGACTGGATGGGTATGATCCCCCATCGGGGTGGTGGTGCGACTTGCCGATCCGGCTCGAGCGCGGATCAGGGCGCAACGCGTGCGCGAGGTTGATAGGTATAAACCCCCTATCGGTCGGTACGAGTCCACTACGTAGGACCGGTGGTAGTGGCGGCTTACTGTTCAGGTGGCCCATGCGCCGGTCAGGCACTCCTTGTGTGCTGGTTGATAGGTATGAAACCCCTATCAGGCTGGTACAGTCCACTGCGTAGGACTGGTGGTAATGGCGGCTTACTGCTCAGTCGCTCATGCGCCGATTCCTTGGGAAGTGATTTCTGTGTTGGTAGATGTACTTGGACCTCTTTGAACGGTCATCCGGGTTGTGCCGGGAATTTTGTGGGTGCTCATCCAGCTTGCTTATTTGCTGGGGATTCTTTATTTTTGATCTTTGGTGGTGATTATCCGATTCTTGCGGGTTGATCGGGTGATTCTTGTTTGTTGTTCGACTCTGATTTGGTAGTCAAAGTTTTGTTGGTTGAGGTGATGGCTTGTCTTAATCCTGCCTTTTTCTCGCGGTTTTATCTCTTTTTTCTCGCGATTTAGGATTTTGGCTTTTCTTATTGAGCGTATGCTTTTTTCCTTTTTTAAGCTTTTTTATTACGCTAGCTTTTGCAAAGGGTGGCAAAGAGATGCATGAAATAAAATTTTATTTGTAGGGAAATTTTATTACAACCACTTTTTATTTAGGCAAGTACCATCCCTAAGGGCTATCATCTGGAGATGATCCGCGGGCAAATTGCTGGTAGAGGTGATATCGGAAGTCCGCTTGCTCTCAGACTTCGTCGCGGTACTCTTGTTGGAATGTTATCCATTCCTGCCGCATCACCTGCTGATGCTGGTACATCTCCTCTTGCCGAGTGTGGTAGGCTTCTTGTTGTACCGTCATTTGGTCGAGCTGCCGGCGCTGATCGTTCATGTTGCGGTTCATGCCGGTGAAATCGTCCGTGTACGGTGGTGGTTGTTGTTGCTGCTGCTGCTGCTGGAATTCGGGAGGTGTGGGGATATCCTGCATCGCCATGAGCCCCTGGAGGTCCAGCGCAAAATCCAGAGTGGGATGGAGGGCCAACTGGGTCCCTTGGCGTATCAGCATTCCCATGCTGACTAGGACTGACCCGTTGATGGACTCGAGTCGCAAGTTGGAGGCCAGCTCTTCCCGGCCAGGGCACCCCCATCTTTCTACCAGGGGAGTGATGAGAGGGGCCACGAGGACGACCCCCGCTGATCTGTTCCCAAAGTCCTTGAGGGCTCTCAAGAAGAAGTAGCCGGGGTTGCAGCGCCGCTTCTGGCTCATGCAATAAAGTACGAAGAGGTCAGGGAGGGATACCTTACCCTGACTCTCTTTCCTCCCATGGATGGTTCCTGCCAGCAGCCTGTGGCAGATGCGGAGTGCTGGGGGCAGTGCGGAGCCCCTCATCAGCGTGGGCAGCGTGGTGGCTCCTGTGAGCTCATGCCACATTTCAGCGGCAGTGAGGTTGGTGGGCCAGGAGCAGATGGCCTCACGGTATCCCTGGGTCAATGTGTCCTCGGGCCGGACGAACCCGATGGCCATGTTGAACTCGTCGAGGGTGGTGGCCTGGTAACTTCCACCCAAAAAATAGGTCACCATCTTAGTGGGCTGCAGGCCGGGACCGTGGAGGGGACCTCGGAGTAGGAGACGAGAGGCCAAAAATTCCGGTCACGCTTGTGGGTACACATGTGTAGGTGGTGGCTGCAGCAGAAAGCCCCACCCGATGTTGTCTATGTGGGCTCAGATGTTGTCCTCCCACCCAAATTCAGTCAGGATGCTGAAGTCAAGTCTGAGCATCGGTTGCCACTGATAAGTTCGGATGTTGTCGAGGCGGGCTTGGTGCTGAGGCGACAACTGGGAGGGATCCTGGGGTGGCGGTGCCGCAGAACTGCTGGCACCGGCAGTGCTCCTTCTCTTTCTGGAAGCGCTTCTACCAAACATTCTGACTAGGGGGGCTTGGGAGTGCAAGATATGAGCAATGGAGGTTCTGGAGGCAAGGAAGCGCGTCCCCTATTTATAGGAAATTTTTCCAATTCGAGACCGCCATCTGGGAAGGCGAGACGGCGGTCTCGACATTGGGCTTAAGCGAGACGGCGGTCTCGTCAAGCGAGACGGCGGTCTCGTTGGTCGAGACGGCGTTCTCGTCTTACCGGGGGACCGAGACGGCGGTCTGGGAGAGCCAGACGGCGGTCTCGAATTACAGAAGTTTTTTTTTTGTTTTTTTTTTTTGAAAGAGGAAATAGGACCTGGTCTAAAAACATTTTATGCATGTAATGTTTTTATGTTTTGATGTCCTATAATGCCTACTTTGATTTAAATTTTCAGAAGGATTTAACCAACGTGTCTCGTTGCGCTGAATGCCCTCTGATCTGCCATGTCTACTTTTGGCTGTACCATGCCGGACTTCTTGTGATCGAAGGATAATTTTTTCTTTCTTTTCTTTCTTTTCTTTTTTTCTTTTTGTAGAGCACCCTTTGTCATATAGTGTCCCTTTTTCTTTGCTTTATGGATTTCAATCCTCTTGTTGACTATACGCCTCCATATTCCCAAATTAATTATTAGAATATTGTTGTGAGGGTCAAGAGGAAAGAAGTAAAGAGGTAAAAATCAATGGTTTGTGTTTTAGAGGGTTAATTTTTATTGATACAGGGTTTTGTAAGCATGGCTGGCTAAGGTTAGGCTTAGGTGTTTAAGCTTTGTCTAAGCAAACATTTTTCTTTCTTTTTGTATTTACGCTTTTTGGTTTTATTCCCATTGCTTTTTAATGGCTAGTTGATTTCCCTAGATCGCCCTTTGGGTTTTCAAACTAGGATATTGTGCTTGGCCCTAACTTTTGTCTAGGTTCCCTCTTTTTGTAATTTTTGGAGAATCCTAGCGGACCTTATTTTGTAACCCTAACTTTTGCCTAGGCTACCCTTTATTGTTGTTCGGGTATCCTACCGGGTCGACCCTATCTTTTGCGTAGCCCCTTAGTGGGTTTCCTACCGGGTAATTTGCCCTTTTCTTTGGCCTTTGGCTTCTCTGGGATTTTCTTTCTCTCTCTTTTTTTTGTTTTTGTTTTTGTGTATTTATTTTTTGTTCACAATATTGGCGAAGCATGACTTTCTTTATGGATGAAGTGAAGTCTTATTTTTGTGTGCTTCTAATCAACTAGCTTGACGATAATAGCAATGGTAAATGTAAGAATCATTCTTTATTAATTAATAAGGGAATACGTACCTTGAGATGCCCGGGGGTCGGGCTAACCCCGGGGGATAGTCTCTAACAATCATGGGGTTTACATCCCTTAAATGAAGAAAAAGTTCTCCTAATGACTAAGGTAGCTCTTGACGCTTGCATCCCTCCACTTTGGAAAATTTGCTTGAGTGTGCGGAGGGGGGACTTCCCTTTTCCTCTTTCTGCTCGGCCCTTAGTAGGGTCATATCCTAGGCCATGCTTGAAAGGATTATCTTGGAATTCTGGGGGTTCCCTTATGCCTTGGGAATCTGCCCCCAGTCCTTGGCCAGGATGGTAACCATGCTTCATCATCATGTGGGCCACCTTTGTGTTTTTGGGAAGTCGCTCTATGTTGGCAATTTTGAGCGCTTGAAAAGATGTTTCAAGGGCCTCTTCAGCCGCATCCACATAAGGCTGGGTGGACGGTCCACTGATCAGGATATCGTCTTCTGCTTGGACCGTGACCAATTTGTCGTCCACTATGAACTTGACTTTCTGGTGGAGCGTTCAAGGTATTGCCTTAGCGTCATGAATCCAAGGCCTGCCGAGGAGACAGCTATATGCTGGAGTAATATCCATGACATGGAAATCGACGTCGAAGATAGTGGGTCCAACTTGAATTGGCAAGTTAACCTCTCCCACTACTTCTTGTTTAGATCCGTCGAAGGCTCGAACGATGGTGTTGCTTGGGCGCAGATGGGTCCCTTGGATAGTCAGCTTGTCTAGTGTGCACTTGGGCATCACGTTCAAGGATGACCCGTTATCCACAAGAACTTTGGCAATGAGGTATTCCTTTCACTTGACTGAGATGTGCAAGGGCTTGTTATGGTTTGACCCTCGAGGGGGAGTTCTTCCTCTGTGAAGGTGAGGTGATCGCTTGCCGTAATATGACCAACGATCCTCTCAACCTTTTCTTGGGATATAGTATGAGGTACATGCGCCTCGCTCAAGACCTTCAGTAGGGCATTTCTGTGCGGTTCCGAGCTCATTATCAAAGACAACAATGTAATCTTTGCAGGTGTGCGATTGAGCTGGTCTATAATGGAATACTCGCTTTGCCTTATGAACTGGAGTAATTCCTCTGTCTCCTCCTTGGATTCCTTATTTTCTTTTTCTTCTTCGGTCTCTTTATTTTTTCCTTTATTTTTGAGGACATCTTCCCATGTGTCCTTGGGGGAGTAGACTCTTCCACTTCTAGTCATGCCCCCAATGCCGGCTATATTTGTTATTTCTTCTTTTATTGGTGGAGATTCTCCATATCTCCATGGTACAACTTTATTCGATTTGTAGGGGAAAGGACGTGGCATAAATAGTCGCACTGGAGTCCTTGCCCCCTCTTCCTTATTCTTGAGGACCAACGGTCGAGGTTTATTTTCCTCTTGCGGCGAGTCGACCGTTGGGGTAAGCTTTATTAGGAGTGGCTTTCTCTCCATTCTTCTGAGTTGGGAAGACGTGTTAGTTAATCCTTCCTTTTTATTATCTTATTTATTAAGCGTGAAGGAGGGGAAATTAAATATGCAAATGAATGCTTATGCATGCGAGTAGACAGTCATTTGAATAAAGAAGATTTTATTTATTCGAAAGAAGGTGTACATTCCCCTATTTTATACTGCGAAGCAACTTTCGGCAAAAGCGGAAAACTTTAAAGAAACCCACAGGCAGGTCTTGATCCCTCTATAGTTCTCTCTCAGCTTCCCGGACGTGACGAGCAAGTGCTTCGCTTTGCTTGCGGACCGCCTGACTCATGTCTTCACTGTACTTCTGAGCCTCTTTGATCTT
Organism: Sphenostylis stenocarpa; assembly: GCA_963425845.1. NCBI lineage: Eukaryota > Viridiplantae > Streptophyta > Magnoliopsida > Fabales > Fabaceae > Sphenostylis > Sphenostylis stenocarpa. The sequence continues at coordinate 46,612,680 of OY731406.1, forward strand.
CGCCTCTTGATGAACGACCAAGGCTTGTAGTTCATCGAGCTTTTCAATGGCTCGGTCTTTCTCTTGTAGTAGTTGGCCGTACTGAGCTAGCCCGTCTCTTTCTTTGCAGCGTAGCTCAGCGAGACTTTTGTTGAGTCTCCAGTTGGCCTCTCGCTCTTGGCGGATATCTAACCGAGTCTTGGTGAGCTCTTGCGACAACTCCTTGATCGTTTGAGCCTGCTTTGATGATTCGGCCTCAAGGCGTGCTGACTTGGCGGTTATTTCTTGAAGTCGGCTATCCGAACTGGTTCTGGCAGTTTTGGATGCTCGGATAGCTTGCTCGTTGGAGTCAGCACACTGGTCCTTGAGGCGCTCTATTTCATGATCCTTTTTCTTGCCTTGCCTTTGCAGACCGTCAATTGTGAGGATGGATGCTTGCTCTCTTTCCTCAAGGGCCCTCATCTGGGCTCCCATGATTTCCATCCTCTGGGTCAAGGCATTAATTTGAGCCTGCAACCCTTCATCATTGGCGCTTGTAGTGGGTGTGGTGGATGGTTGAGCCATCCCTCTTTTCTTTCTCCACGCCTCATAGTCACTGGTGACAGCCACCCGAGCTTTTCCTAGCTCTCTGTCCCCCATATAGACTGGCCTCTCCCATGCTTTTCTCACAGCTAGTGAGTTGACGATTGTGCACGGGTCTCCAAAGAAACACAGTCCTCCGAGCTCTCCTCGAGAGATAGTAGTTTGGGTCGTCATGAGCTGTCTCATAGCTACTCTAGGTGAGTAGGCTATGCAACCCCTGAGTCCTATCAAGGGTACGCTCGGATAGTCCCCACATCTGATAAGAACTGGGTCGGGTCGGAACCAAGGGCAGACCCAGGATAAACTGTTGGCGTCCTTTCGTTCCCACTCGTCCCTCCATTCTAAAGTCAAGTGTCGTTGGAGGGGGATCTTGGAGAAGCTCCTTAAAGGGTCGGGGAATATCCCCATGTGGCTGGAGGCGTAAAGGTGCGTGGCGCTCCACACAAATAGTAATGAAGAGCAGCAGCGGAGTGCTTTTCCTTGCTTCTGGTGGCAGAACTCCACCGAGAGCAAGGTGTCGGCAAGGATTGTAGGCAGGGGACTCTTCGAGTTCACGTCCCAGGCGAAGAAGGCGTCCATGACGGCCTGATCTACTGTGTCGAAGTGGAAGGGGAACAAGATTGTTCCAAAAATGATAAGGGCCAGGGTTTTGTTGAAGGCGACCCACTCGCCCTTTCGGCCGGAGTAGGACAGGTGGTCTTCTAGCATTGATACTTTCCAACCACTGGGTGTTCCCCTTCCTTATCGGGGTACTCTGCCGGAATGGAAGTTGAATAAGGGCAGCGACTGGTGCTGCAGGAGTATATGCCTCGTGGCGGACATGAACCCCGGCTGATTTGGGCCATTTCAACATGGTCTCATACTCCTCTAGGGTGGGCACCATGTCGAACTGCGGAAATTCGAAACATCGCAGATTGGAATTCCAGAAGTGGATTAGTGCCCTGAGGAACACCTGATTGACACAGATCTTCAGCAAGTCCAAAATCCGTCCATAGGATTTTTCAAAGTCAGTGCGAACCTCTGATGGCATTGCCGCGCTCAACCATTCCAGCCTCTCAGTATGGAAACGGGGAATATCCACCTTCTTTGGCTGCCTACTAGTCCCCTCCATTTCTAAAACCAAAATGCATGTTTGATGAAAAGGATGCTTATTTGAATGAATGTGAGTGTTTATTTTCTGTTTTATCATGTTTTGTATGATACGTATTTTTTTCGAAAAATAAACTACCTATATGAATGGTTTGGGATGTTTATGACTCAAGTCCCATTTATTGTTTTTGGAAACAGATTTTATTTTTATTTGTTTATTTTATAGTCTTTTATCTCTTCTGTCGGAACTGCATGGCTACTTAGCTTACAAAGAACCTGAAACCAGGCTAGCTAAAAGGCAGACTGTCCGAGATAAAATGTGGCTTTATGTGAAAGAAATATTTAGCGTCCCTTGTCTCTTCTGTCGGAACTGCGTGGCTACTTAGCTTACAAAGAACCTGAAACCAGGCTAGCTAAAAGGCAGACTGTCCGAGATAAGGGTGTTTATTTGCGAAAATATTTTTTTGATTTTTGTTTTGTTGTTTGTTTATGCTATGCAACAGACAAATGCGACAAACATATGCACACACAATTCAGTCATCTGCGAACAGGCGAGAATTCGTTTTTTATCACGAGGTAGGGTTTTCCTGCAGAAGAGTGCATTGGCGAGGGTTGGTTCTAACTATTCTCACCAGGCTAAGGCCCCCAAGGTGCCCCCATTATAGGGTCCCCACTCTCCAGCCGTCCGACCATGCTTAGCACTAAGGCCATAGTCAGTCTTGTTGCCAAAAGAGGAAGGTTATCACCTTGAGTGGTGGTTTCCGATCACACTGGTGGGCTCAAGGCCCTCACTACAGCGAACCGTACCTGCCACCCACTCCCTATGGATTTCTCACTTGCCCCTGGGTATAGAGGGAACTGTAGTGTGCAAGGGTTTGTGTACAGTTTGTATTTCACACAATTGCGTAAGTATAAACAAGAAACGGTTATTTAAGCCAAACCGTAAAACATGTTATAATACAAGTTAAGGGAAAAAGCGTTATTTTCTTGGTTTATTTATTTTTAAGTCGGCCCATCACTAAATGGGATCAACTCTCGAGGCTTCCCCAGTGGAGTCGCCATCTGTCGCCGCTGTCTAAAAAGAGAAGGTGGTCAGAGCGACGCGATGGTTTCGACCCTCTTGATTTTCGCGTTTTTTATGGGTGGTTACAACGCCTTTAGGTTGTCCGACAACCGGGCTAACCTAGGGGCGAGGTTTTCGAAAGGGCGTCCTTGGGTTGTCCGATAACTGGGCTAACCCAAGGACTAATATTTGTAGGGTTCTGTGGAGTCGCCACCGATATTTTTACCGGAAACATCGGGAAAGGGGTTTTTAAAAGACGTTGGTTTTCGAAAACCAACTTTGGCCATTAGAACCAGAGTTGGGTAAGGGAGTTAGTTACATGTAAAGGAAGTATTAGTTCCTTTACTACGCCGCTTTCGGGTTCCCTATGATAGGCCAACTACTTTGTTAATAAATAAACCGGAAAAATACGCTTTTGCCCTTTTTATTTTGCAGAATTTAAAATTATGACTACATGGCCCTAATCTATTGCATAATTTAAAATTAAAGCAGTAAAGTAGAGAGGGAGAATTTAAACCTTCGAAGCAAGCTTTCTTTTTATTTCTTTTAAAGGAAATGGGTGCTTTTTGGCAGCCCTTCACTCTACACGATGCTGGAAACTTTTCTAGATTCCAAAAAATGCTTACAAAAGCACTCAGAAGCTCCGAAAATGCGTCGGAGGGATTCTAGAGAGAAGTTTTTAGAGAGAAGGAAGAGCAAAAGTTGTGTGGTGTGTGGAAATGAGGGGAGTGAGCCCCTATTTATAGGTTTTCGTGCCTGTCAGTGGCGAGACCGCCGTTCTCGTCTGACAGGGTCGAGATCGCCGTCTCGCCAAACGAGACCGCCGTCTCGTCCTTTGCAGGTGGCGAGACCGCCGTCTGGGAAAGCGAGACCGCCGTCTCGCCATTCGCAGATGGCGAGACGGCGGTCTCGATTTCGAGACGGCGGTCTCGTCCCCAAAAGGCGAGAAACCTTATTTTTGTGCCGAAAATCCTTCCTATCCTAGTATGGGGCCTAATAGTCTCTCCTAGTGGCTTGTTAGGCTTCGTCCATCTTCGAATAGGAAGTCTTCTACTTTTTATTTGGAGGCCGGGAAAGATTTGGGGTCTACAAGAAGATTTTCCAAACTGCTGGTTTAATTAATCTGTTAAAATAATCTTTTAATCTGTTAAAAGTCTTGTTTTAATCTGTTAAAACTTCTTTTAATCTGTTAAAATGTTCTTGATCATTTTCTAGATTTGTTTTAGCTGATACAACAACGTTTATATCAATTAAAACTCTTTGTAAAAAATCCTTCAAATTGTTTTAATCGATTTTCGCCTTTTAATCGATTAAAATACTACCAAAAGTTTTCATAAAACTTTCTAAGTGATTTTAACTGATAACAATCTGTTTTAATCGATTAAAATACTTTGGAAAAAATCCTCTTAGTTATTTTAATCGATTGAATCACATTTTAATCGATTAGAATTCTGCCAAAAGATTTCATAAAACTTTCTAAGTTATTTAACTGATAACATACTTGTTTTAATTGATTAAAACATTCTGGAAAAATCTCTTAGTTGTTTTAATCGATTATTTCACATTTGTATCGATTAAAATACTGACAGAACAACTTTCAAAACACTTCAAGTTATTTTAATCAATTTTTTCGAGTTTGTATCGATTAAAATTACTGCAGAACACTTTTCAAAATATTCTAAGTCATTTTAATCGATTATTTCAATTCTATATCAGTTAAAATGATGGCAGAAGGTTTTCAAAATCCCATCTAATGAAAACAATCGATTATTTCGAAAACATATCAGTTAAAAACCTGTTACAAAAGTGTTAAGAACATTTTAACTGATAAGGCTCATATAATATCAGTTAAAACAGTTACTTCAAAACCATTTAAAAAAAATACTTTGTTTTTAACAGTTTAAACACGTTTTAAAGGCATTTGCAAAATCTTTTACATGCAGCAGAGAGATAAAAATGATTATACCTAAGTAAAGATGCAGACTCACTAATCACTCTACCCTTTTATCTAAGTGACCTTTGACTGCAACAAAGTAGACTTTGACTTCATTTTGACTTCATCAAATCAACAAGATCTTTTTTTAAATGATTCAATAAGATCTTCATCACTTTCAGTCTCCCTCTATTTGATGAAGACAAACACCTCTTTGAATAATATCTCTGCAGAAGAAGTCACTTGAATGTATAGATTAGTGAGTATTAAAAAATTAATCATTTTTCCCATTTCTCCCCCTATATTACTACTCCCCCTAAAATAACGAAAATCATTATCAAAAGCAGAAAATCATTATCAAAAGCAAAGCAATTATTTCTCCCCCTTTTGACTTCATCAAAAATAGGGAAGAGAGGAACAAAACAATCACCATGCATGGTATGTATCAAAATTTGTTTTTGAAAACAGTAGTAAAAAAAATTTGAACAAGATATATTACTCATATAAAGACCAATCGAAGTTGATTCAAACTTATCTTCATTAACACGTTTGTAATGAATACAATAGGCACGTGTAAAGATAAGGGAATCATGCCTTAGTAGCATGTTACAAGAACAACCATTAACTAAAGCCTTTAATTTTTCTTTCCAGAGTAATAATCGATTAAAAACAGGGTATAATCGATTAAAATGTTCTTGTAACTGATTTTAATTTATACAAACAATGTTTTAATCGATTAAAACAGTGATGAAAATTGAAATCTAAAGACTTAAGTGCATTTAATCAATTAAATCGACATTTAATCGATTGAAATCATATGAAAAATTCTGTATAAGTGCTTTTAATCGATTAAAGCTTGTTTTTATCAATTAAAACAACCAAATTTTGAAAACTAAGTGTTGTTTGATGCATCTAAAATGCCTAATTCAGTTCGGATTTTGTAAAATCAATTATTAGGAAGATGTTTTAAGATAATATCAACTAGATTGTTTAAGATTCAACCAAAATATATAGCAAAATTAGAATAATATCTTATCTAGTTTCTTTAACTGATGTAAACTAGGTTTTAGTTGATACAACTACATGACATACAACTTTTAATCGATATATATGCAAATTAATCGATTATATTAGTGCGAATTTCCTATGTAAATGTTTCTTTTAACTAATTTAATCGATTGAATCGATTTTGTATCAGCTAAAAATATCATAAAAGTATTTTTGATTCTATCTAGGCTCTCTTAATTCAAATAAAAACCTGCATCATATTGAGAAAGTTAAAGGATTGTTTCTAGTTTAAAAACCAGTTAATATTACAGTCCAAAAATGAAAATTAGCAGTAAAAGAAACATGACATAAAGAAAAAAAAATGATTATAATAGAAAGGGACCCTTGGGGCCAAAGATTCAATCATCCCAATTCCATTGATTGAGCTGCATATCTTCCAGTTTGGTATAGATATTAGCAATCTGATTTCCAAGGTTTGTGAACTGTGTGTTGGTCTGCTAGAAGTGTTGATAGGTCATTTGCATATGATTCCTTTGATTTTCCTGCATTGTGGCCATTTGAGAAAGCATAGACCTTTTAAATTGTGAAAGAGGAGTCACACGGTCAGGTTGTTCCATGTAGGGTATTATCTCCGTGTTCTCATATGAAGCCTCCCCACCAGTGGACTCAGGAACTTCAGCAGCAGTTGGAGAGGAAGGAATTTGATCTTGCTCATCTTCTTCTTCAACTTCATCCTCCTATTCAGACATCCCAACATCAATCTTAGAGATCCACTCATCATCAATTTTGATATACCCCATTTTCCTTAGAGTGGAGTCATCAATTTCATTTGAAGCTTTAGGAGTCTCCACACTTTCTCCTGTAAGATCAACTTCAAAATATCTAAAGAAATTGTTAATCAACATGGTATACGGCAGTTTGTAATCGGCTAACCTTTTTGCTTTCAACATGTGATCCTTGATTACATAAACCCAGTTGACCCGAATATTATTTGAAATGCAGTACATGAGAGCAAGGTCACCCTCATTAAGTATAGCATGATTACTCCCCCTTGGAGTAAGCATCCATGCAACAATGAAAGCCAACAGTCTATGTTCAAGCAACAATTTTCCAGCATTTAAAATTCTTACTGAATCATTTGGGTCTTTGAGACAGGACCTAAAAAATTGAATTTTGTTGAAGTTTGGTATTTCAGAGATGTTTCCTCTGGATACTTTGACAGCACTATCCCTGAGGCCAGCAACTTGTTCCCAAACAGAAGTTGTGATTTCCATATTAACTCCTTTCACCTGAGATATGATTGTAGACCCATTCACAGTTAGATTGGAATAAAAGACCCGAACCAAATCAGGTTGAATATTCCTAGTGAAGGTCCTTAGTTTCTGACTTTTCAGCTTTCTTCTCAGAGCTGTAAATCCTTCTTCATCAAGCCATTTGAATTTGATAAACTTGGGAATAACAATCTGCTTCTGACTGAACTCAGCAATGAAAGTGTTCATTCTTCCAATATCTCCATCAAACCATGCTTCCAAATGACCACCAGGATTGGCTATAGAGGAAGATTCTCCTTTATGTTTCTTCCTTGATTTTGATCTCCTAAGCATCTTGTTGTGCAGATTAGAGAGGTATGTGAGTGCGGGAGAGAAGAGTGAAGAAAGTTTGAATCAGAGAATGAAGAATGAGACTGATAGACTCAAGTGCATAGAATAATGAGTTTCGGATTTCAAATTTTGTAAATTGAAGTCCAATTTGACAGAACCTGCAAAGAAACAGCTTTAATTGCACATGTCCCCTTGACTGAAGGCAGAAGCGCAGGTTTCTGGACAGTGGGTACATCAGCTAAAGTGTTCTTAGATAAGTGTTTGACTTGGTCAAATGATACAGTAAATGCATTATGCAAATTTTGATTAACACAAAAACTTGGAAATTTGACCTTGATTAGCTTAGCAATTTTCAATTGGTCTGTAGTTAAAATAATTTCCAGGAACGAATTAATTGATTAATCAACAAATTAACCTATTAATTTGATCTTTAATATTAGGCTTGAAAATGCAACAGTGAAATAATCGATTAAAAACATAAAAGAATCAATTATTTCTTATACTGAAAGATTAATGATATGACAACAGAATTTTAATCGATTAAAACGAAGAAGAATCGATTAAAATATACTTTTTAATGATTTTAACTAATATGAATTCTTTTTAATCGATTAAAACAACTATACTAAAAACCTGACAGAATTTTAATCGATTAATTCATGTTTTAATCGATTAAAATTGTACGAACAACTTTTCTGATCTTCTCTGTAAGTGAAATTAATCGATTAAAACAGTTTTATATCAATTAACATACTCAGCCCATAAATCCATAATCGAATTTTGCTGATAGGGTAACACAGAACTTCCAAATTTTGTTCCTGCAAAACAGATTTAACATATATCTGGTACCCTTTTTATAATCATTGGGTCCAATCAGGTTATTTGAAATGAATTCTTAGGAATCCACTTCATTCTACCTCTTGGAATAACATACTTTTTTATTCTACAAAATTTAACAGAATTACCTCTTTTCATACAATAGAAACATGTAATAAATGGAGACGAAACAGATTTACTATATGCAAAATAGTTTTTAAATGCTCTAGTTTTCTTTCCAATAAGAGGTGTAAAACCAATACCACCACGATCAATAACCAATTTTTGAGAATCAAGTATCATATAAAGACTGGTTTTTCCTTGTGGAAGTTTAAATGCAATTTTTATTAAATATGTTAATTTTTTTTGCAACTCAAGACAATTTTTACAATCTTTATCATTACACATGCAATCAGAATTATTACCTATTTCCAGATTTTCATTCTTAGTTTCTTCATCAACAATTTTCTTTTCAAGAAGAGTGATTTTGTTTTCTAATAAACTATTCATGCTTTTTAATCTTTTGTTTTCAATTTCTAATTTCTTAGCTACTGCATGCATTTCATAAAAAGCATCTTGTAATGAACTGTAATTCATAGTAGTTGTTGAGTCAGAACTTACACTGGTTATGGGAGAATCTGAATTGACCATCAAACATATCTCTGTTGTTTCTTCATAAGCTATCTCAAGAGTTTTCCACATCTGTGCAGCAGTTTGACAAATAGCTATCCTGAAAAAATCATTTTTGTTAAGTGCAGATGTGATGATATTCTTAGCAGTACAATCATCTTGGAAGTTTCTTTTCACAATCATTTAAACTAGACATTCTCTGTTAAAAACATAAGTTCCCTGTTCAATAATATTCCAAACCTTTATACCAACAGATTCAATAAAGATCTTCATTCTAATCTTCCAAAATGAGTAATTTGTATCACAAAACAGTGGAGGTCTATCAATACAAGCACCCTCAAAAAAATTATTTCCAGCCATTTGGATCGAAAGACTTGAATAAATCTCAAGAACCTTGCTCTTGATACCAATTGTTAGAAAAGTAGGCTGAGATCAAGAGGGGGGGTGAATTGATCTTTGAAAGATTTTCACAATTTACAGATTATCTATTTCAAAGATTAAGAGTTCTGACCAATTCTTGAATCAAACACAACAAACAATCAAAGTAAAGGCAGTGACAGAAATAAAGAGAGAAAGGTTTAGAAAGATACAACCAAGATTTATACTGGTTCACCCAATCCCAGGGCTACGTCCAGTTACCAGCCAAATTCCAGTTGGGTTCTACTAGATTGAACGTTTTACAGATTACAACTTCAATCACACACTCAATCTACCACAAGAACCAAAATTCTAGTCCTTGCACCTAAACCTTCACCAAGAACCAATTTCCAGTTCTTGAACAACCCTACAGCCAAATTCCGGCCACAGAAACCAGTGCCCACACTTCCAGGCACACACAATATAGAAAAGAAAAGTAAAGAAACAAAGAGAAGAAACTAGAACACCCAAACCAGGTTTATGCAGCTCTGCAGAATAAGTTTCTTCACCAAAAGAATGCAAATATTGCCTCAAGAAAGAACTTATAAGAACTTCACAAAACTTGCGTGATTCTCTCTTGAAAGTAGAACTTATGATTGCTTGATTGATTGCCAAAAGATGTTATTTAAAATGTTCAACCAATTCTGTTTATATAGAAGATTTTCCAAACTGCTGGTTTAATTAATCTGTTAAAATAATGTTTTAATCTATTAAAAGTCTTGTTTTAATCTATTAAAACTTTTTTTAATTTGTTAAAATGTTCTTGATCATTTTCCAGATTTGTTTTAACTGATACAACAACGTTTATATCAATTAAAACTCTTTGTAAAAAATCCTTCAAATTGTTTTAATCGATTGTTTCGCCTTTTAATCGATTAAAATACTACCAAAAGTTTTCATAAAACTTTCTAAGTGATATTAACTGATAACAATCTGTTTTAATCGATTAAAATACTTTGGAAAAAATCCTCTTAGTTATTTTAATCGATTGAATCACATATTAATCGATTAGAATTCTGCCAAAAGATTTCATAAAACTTTCTAAGTTATTTTAACTGATAAAATACTTGTTTTAATCGATTAAAACATTCTAGAAAAATCTCTTAGTTGTTTTAATTGATTATTTCACATTTGTATTGATTAAAATACTGAAAGAACAACTTTCAAAACACTTCAAGTTATTTTAATCGATTTTTTCGAGTTTGTATCGATTAAAATTTTGCCAGAACACTTTTCAAATTATTCTAAGTCATTTTAATCGATTATTTCAATTCTATATCAGTTAAAATGATGGCAGAAGGTTTTCAAAATCCCTTCTAATGAAAACAATCGACACTACTGCAAAAAAGGCTTTTTACATCGGTTAAAATGGGCTTTCGACGTCGGTTAAAGCGGCGACATAGATACGGGGGTCATAGAAAGTAAGACTTTCTACGTCGGTTCCTACTAACCGACGTAGAAAGACCTACTTTCTTTGAGCTATTATGATCGGTCAAAATGGTTATGATCGGTCATAGAGCTATTCTGATCGATCATAACTGGTTCTGATCGGTCATAGAAGGACTTTCTACGTCGGTTAGTCAGGGAACCGACGTAGAAAGTCTTATTTTGTATGAGCTATTCTGATCGATCATAACTGGTTCTGACCTATCATAATACTTTCTAACTTTCTATAACCCCAGTATCTATATCGGTTAACAGTAACCGTTATTGTATGTGTTATCAATGTCGGTTATGCCTATAACCGACATAAAATGTTACACTTTCTACGTCGGTTATGCCATTAACCGACGTAGAAAGTACTTTCTACGTCGGGTAATGACATAACCGACGTAGAAAGTGTTATTTTTTTTTAAAATACCTACATTTTATTTACAGATGCTACCTTTCTTCGAGTAGACCTGCCTATTCATCACAGTTCCAGACAAATAACCACAGATCCAGTACAGACAGATATGCACAGTTCATATATAAATTTGCTACAAATATATATCCAGTACAGACAGATTCAGTTGCAGACAGATATGTACATATGAAACACATTGAAATGAATATATGTACAGACAGATCCAGTTCTACCCAGTTGAATAAATTTCCTATGAATATATGTAAATTTCCTAACTTAAATCAATTCTATCTAAATTGTTACAAGTTAAATTTCCTATGAAGATTGAATGCTTAAAAGGAAAGAAGCCCACTGCTCTCTGATATCGTCTAAGACTTCAATCTTCATTGGAGATGAGTCTGTAAATTCCTACATATTGAAACATTTCAGATTTAGAAACCATTTACATAATTGGCATATTTGACTTAATTATAGTATATTTACCTCCCTCCATGAGCCCATAATATTTTTGTCTACGATGGTGTGCATGTGCTTCATCACATAATACCCGCACTCATGGCTTCCCGGTTGCCGTGGACACTACAAGTTAAATACATGTCAGTTTAACTTTAAATGACAAATTGAACAATAGTAAGAGGTGTTTGGTCACCTTTGGTGCAATATACGTCAATTTCTTTCTAGCATGAGATGGAAGGCCTTGCAACCTTAGGTGAGCTTCCAAAGCTCTACAAAAGGACAAATAATTTTGGTGTAAGTAGTGCACATATGATACAACAATTAAAAAAACCAAACTTACGCGTCTATGTGCTTTCTAATATCCAAATCATTTGCTTTCACATTGGAAGAGTAACCAAATGGAACCTTCACACCTCGTAAAAACTCACAAAAACTTCTTTTCTCTTTTTTAGACAGTGTGTGACATGCTGGAGGCAAGTATGTTCGGTTACCATGAGGTTGAGGAGCTAATTGTTCTCTTATACCCATTTCAACCATGTCCAAACGAGCATTGACACCATCTTTTGTTTTTCCTTGAATGTTAAGGAGCGTTCCGATGATACTATCACACACATTTTTCTCTACATGCATGACATCTATACAATGCCTCACATCAAGAACCCTCCAATATGGAAGAACAAAAAGGATTGACATTTTCTTCCATATACCTGTGGCTTTCTTTTGCGTCTTTCCAAACTCACACGAAATTGCACTTACTCGTTGATATACTTCTTCCCCACTTAAAGGTGTTGGGGCTGCATCATTTTCTTGACACCCGTTAAATGATTTTTTTAATTTACGATATGAATGGTTTGAAGGAAGAAATCTTCGGTGTCCAAGGTACACTTGTTTTCCTTCCATGTTGTAGTTGATAGTGACATGTGTCTTCTTCACATATCGGGCAAGCTTTATGTCCCTTTGTGTCTGTAGCCACTCAAATTACCATATGCTTGGAAAGTCATTAATTGTACAAAATAACATTGCATGCAACTTGAATAAGTCACCTGTGTACCCATCAAACACATCAACACCTTCCTCCCACAACATCTTCAACTCTTCAACCAATGGGCTTAAAAAAACATCAATGTCATTTCCAGGTTGTGCGGGACCCGAGATCATCAAAGATAGCATCAAGTACTTACGTTTCATACACAACCACGGAGGTAAGTTGTAAATAACTAACACCACAGGCCATGAACTATGTTTACTTGCTTAAATTTCCATATGGATTCATTCCATCTGTAGCAAGTCCAAACCTAATGTTTCTTGGATCATTACCAAAATTCTGGAAGATGGAATCAATTTTTTTCCATTGCAATCCATCTGCTGGATGCCTCAACTGACCATCTTTAATATGACTATCTGCATGCCATCTAGTCGGCTTTGCATCATTTCCATTAGTGAATAATCGTTTCAACCTTGGAACAATGGGAAGATACCATAACACTTTTGCCGGGTACCCTTCATTACATCATTGTCGAGAATCACCATCCTTCTTCTTGTATCGTGATTCCCGCATTGTGGACATTCGTGACAGTTCTCAAATTCTTTCTGTACAACACACAATCATTCGGACATGCATGAATTTTTTGGTACTCCATACCCATTGGACACAATATCTTCTTAGCATCATAATTGCGGGTTGGCAATGTGTTACCTTCAGGGAGCATGTCACTCAACAACTCAAGCAATTCCGTGAAACTTTTATCGAGTCCACCCATTCTTTGCCTTCACATTGAACAATTTTAGTACCGCAGACAATCGTGTGAACTTAGTACAATTTGTATACAAAGGCTCTTTTGCATCATTGGACAACTTCTCGTACACATGTGTGTGTTGGAAGGCATCTTGTCCAAGCTCACGAATCATTTCCTCCAGTCGATCATCCATCTCTAGATCAACTTCTTCTTTGTCTTCTACACTTGGCATGTTTAATAATTCACCATGCCATGTCCACTTTATGTAACTCTTTAGGAAACTATCACAAAGAACATGTTCCCGAATAACTTCGATCGGTAATCTTCGCTCATTCAAGCGAGTTAACACAAGGGCAATAGAATCTTCCATCATTATCCGGAACATTCATCTTAGCAAATTCAAGGAATTGTTCTACTCCACTCTCATATTCATTTGTTGTTCGTCTATAATTGATCCAACTCCGATCCATTGTTACAAATCTAATTTTCAAAATCAAATTAGCTACAGAAACACAAAATAACTACACTATAATGCCTACACGAAATCCAACTCCACTCTCAAAATAACTACATTATAATACAAATCTAATGTTCAAAATCAAAATCACGAAAGAATGCCTACAGAAACACATTCAAATGACTAAACTACTTACATTCACGAAAGAATGCCTACAGAAACACATTCAAAATCAAATTAGCTACAGAAACACAAAATAACTACACTATAATGCCTACACGAAATCCAACTCCACTCTCAAAATAACTACATTATAATACAAATCTAATGTTCAAAATCAAAATCACGAAAGAATGCCTACAGAAACACATTCAAATGTAAACCTACATTGGCTAAAGCAAGCACGAAAACTTACCTCTTGAAGACCTACAGAGGTGGCAGGTGGCGTGACGTGCAGAGCTGGGTGGGGAGAAACGTATCCCAGGCGACGGGCACCAGTAGCAGCAGGCGGCACGAAGCGTTGGCAGGTGGCGTGACGAGCAAATGTGGGTGCGGAGAAACGTATACAAGGGAACGGGGGAGCTCTGGTATGGGTGAACTGATGAAAGGAAATGGAGCGTAGGGAGAAACGTACAGGGGAGCTCTGCTATGGGGGGGAAGTGATGAAATGAAATGGAGCGCGGGAGGAGGGTAAAACAGAAGATACTATGTCGGTTGCTCTAACACCCGTCATGGAAGACACTTTCTACGTCGGTTAAAATTTACCCGACATAGAAAGTTTACTTTCTACGTCGGGTAAATGTTACCCGACATAGAAAGTTAACTTTCTATGTCGGGTAAATTTTAACCGACGTAGAAAGTGACCTTTCCACTTACTATGTCGGTTAAAACTTACCCGACATAGAAAGTTTATGATTTTATTACAAAATTGCCACCGCGCCACATACTATGACGGGTGGATTACGACCATAATAAAAACCCGTCATAGAAAGCTATTTTTCCACTAGTGCGATTATTTCGAAAACATATCAGTTAAAAACTTGTTACAAAAGTGTTAAGAACATTTTAACTGATAAGGCTCATATAATATCAGTTAAAATAGTTACTTCAAAACCATTTAACAAAATACTTTGTTTTTAACAGTTTAAACACGTTTTAGAGGCATTTTCAAAATCTTTTAAATGAAGAAACCTCATGTAGCAGAGAGATAAAAATGATTATACCTAAGTAAAGATGCAGACTCACTAATCACTCTACCCTTTTATCTAAGTGACCTTTGACTGCAACAAAGTAGACTTTGACTTCATTTTGACTTCATCAAATCAACAAGATCTTTGTTTAAATGATTCAATAAGATCTTGATCACTTTCAAAGATTTTTATTGTTTTCTGGACGGGTACTCAGGGTATAATCAAATATTAGTAAATCCAGAAGATCAAGCAAAAACTACTTTTACTTGTCCCTTTGGTGTTTTTGCTTACAAGAAAATACCATTTGGATTGTGTGAAAGTGATGAAGATCTTATTGAATCATTTGATAAATCGAAGATCTTGTGGATTTGATGAAGTCATAGGCTACTTAGGTTAAAGGGTAGAGTGATTAGTGAGTCTGCATCTATACATAGGTATAATCATTCATATCTCTCTGCTGCATGAGTATTAATCATTTGAAAGAAATTGAAAATGCTCTAAAAACGTTTTAATCTGTTAAAAACTATATTAATCAGTTTTAACTAATATGTTTTCAAAATAATCGATTAAAATCATTTAAAACATTTGTTGGAACTATTCTAATCGATAAACTTTCGAAATAATCGATTACTTTCATTAAAAGAGTGTTTGAAAACCTTCCGCCAGTATTTTAAGCGATATAGATTTGAAATAATCGATTAAAATCACGTAAGATGTTTTGAAAAGTGTTCTGGCAGTATTTTAATTGATATAACTTTGAAATAATCGATTAAAACTAGTTGAAGTGTTTTTTAATTGATGTAATCTCAAATATAATCGATCAGAATAACTTTTAATCGATGTAATCTCAAATATAATCGATTAGAATAACTTTTAATCAATGTAAAATCGAATTAATCGATTAAAACAACTTAAGGGACTTTTTACTAAGTGCTTTAATCGATTAAAACTTTTTATTATCAGTTAAAATCACTTAGAAAGTTTTGTGAAAGGTTTTGGCAGAATATTAATCAATTAAACTGTGAAATAATAAATTAAAACAACTTAAGGAATTTTTTGTTAATTGTTTTAATCAATTGAAACATTGTTGCATCAGTTAAAATAAATATGAAAAATGACCAAGAACATTTTAATAGATTAAAACATGTTTTAACCAATTAATCAAAGACTTTTAACAGATTAATAGAACATTTTAACAGATTAATTAAACCAATAGTGGAAAAATATCTCTATATAAACATGTTTGATTCAATGTTTTAAAACACACATTTTAGCAATCAATCAAGCAATCATAA
This sequence comes from Sphenostylis stenocarpa, assembly GCA_963425845.1. Lineage (NCBI taxonomy): Eukaryota > Viridiplantae > Streptophyta > Magnoliopsida > Fabales > Fabaceae > Sphenostylis > Sphenostylis stenocarpa. Next base: position 46,628,778 of record OY731406.1, read on the forward strand.
GAGAAGTTTTTCAAGAAAGAATCGCACAAGTTTTGTGGTGTTTTTCAAAGTTCTTTCTTGAGACATTTTTGCATTCTTTTTGTGAAGAAACTCATTCTGCAAGAGCTGCATAATCCGGGTTTAATTGTTCTAGTTTCTTCTCTTTATTCTTTTCAATTTCTTTACTTGTATTGTAAGTGTTTGGAATTGTTGGACACTGGTTTCTGTGACTGGAATTTGGTTGCAGGTTTGTACAAGAACTGGAATTTGGTTCTTGGTGAAGGTTTAGGTGCAAGAACTGGAATTTGGTTCTTGGTGAAGGTTTAGATGCAAGAACTGGAATTTGGTTCTTGGGTTAAATTGAGTGTTGTGTGATTCAGAATTGTAATCTATAAAACATTCAATCTAGTGGAACTCAGCTGGAATTTGGCTGAGAACTAGATGTAGCCCTATGGTTTGGGTGAACCAGTATAAATCTTGGTAGTGTTTCTCTAAACCTTACTCTCTTTAATTTTGCTGCTACTCTATATTAAATTGCTTGTTTTTCTTGATTCAAAAAGTGAATAGAATTCAAAATCTTTGAAATAGATAATATGTATCAAGAAAGTTCAAAAATTCTTTCAAAGATCAATCCACCCCCCCTCTTGATCTCAGCCTCTTTTTCTAACATTGTGCAACACACCAGCAACTTTTCAATGATGCATACTGACAATCTTCTCATATTTGGTGGAAGAATGTATAGAAGTTTTCATGGATGATTTCTCAGTATTTGGTGCATCATTGGATCATTGTTTGGAAAACTTGAATACCGTATTGAAGCAGTGTGTTGATACCAATTTGGTTCTAAATTGGGAGAAATGTCACCTTATGGTAACTGAAGGTGTGGTATTGGGTGATAAAATCTAAGCTAGAGGCATTGAAGTTGATAAAGCAAAAGTGGAGGTCATTGAAAAACTACCATGACCAACAAATGTGAAGGGCATCAGGAGTTTTCTAGGACATGCTGGATTCTATAGAAGATTTATCAAAGACTTCTCAAAGATTGTCAAGCCACTCAACAATTTTCTCAATAAGGATATCTCTTTTAATTTTAATGTTGAATGTTTGCACGCTTTTGCACAGTTGAAACAAAAATTGATTTAAGCCCCTATAATAATTGCTCCTGATTGGAATTTTGATTTTGAATTAATGTGTGATGCAAGTGATTATGCCATAAGAGCAGTTTTAGGTCAAAGAAAGTCTAAAGTTTTTCATGCTATACATTAAGCTAGTAAGGTTCTCCATGAAGCACAAATTAATTATGCGACAACTGAAAAGGAATTGTTAGCTATAGTATATGCACTGGAAAAATTTAGGGCTTATTTGATTGGTTCTGCTGTAATTGTATATATTGATCATGTAACAAATAAATATCTGTTAATCAAATCTGATTCTAAACTTAGATTAATTAGATGGATTCGATTGTTGCAGGAATTCAGTTTGGTAATCAAGGACAAAAAGGGCAATGAAAACCTTGTAGTTGATCATTTATCTAGAATAAAGAATACTGAACTGACTAACAACCAGTTAGAAGTGTAGGAGGAGTTTCTTGATGAAAAGTTGATGATGGTACAAGAAAGTCCATGGTTTGCTGACATGGAAAATTTCAAAGCTGCAGGAGTTATTCCAGAGGATTTTACTTGGCATCAAAGGAAGAATTTTTTTAAAGATGCGCACTATTTTGTATGGGATGATCCTTATCTTTTCAAAATAGGGAGTGATAACTTATTGAGAAGGTGTGTAACAAATGAGGAAGCCAGAAACATTTTATGACATTGTCACAGTTCTCCCTATGATGGCCATTTTAATGGAGTGAGGATTGCTACAAAAGTCCTTCAATCTTTTTTTTTTCCTACCTCGTTTAAGGATGCCCACAACAACGTTCAACAATGTAATAATTGTCATAGAACAGGGGGAATCTCAAGAAGACATGAAATGCCTCTGAATATTATGTTGGAAGTAGAAGTATTTGACTGTTGGGGAATTGATTTTGTAGGCCATTTCCCTTCCTTATTCTCTAATGAGTACATGTTGGTAGCAGTTGACTATGTGTCTAAGTGGGTGGAAGCAGTAGCAGCCGCAAAAGCAGATGCAAAAACTGTGATAAAGTTTTTAAAGAAGAATATCTTTTGTAGGTTTGGCATGCCTAGAGTTTTGATCAGTGATGGATGATCACTGTAGACCACAAATCTTGCCCGGCCTCAAAATAAGAGCAGAAGACCTCCTATTCGAAGATGGACAAAGCCTAAAAAGCCACTAGGAGAGACTATTAGGCCCCATAGGGGGAGTGCACTATTATTTGTGCAGGTGCAGTGATTATTTGTCTCCATCAAATAGGGGGAGATTGAAGCACTTGGTGGATTTGATGAAGACATAATATTGAGTGGATATAGTTTAGTTTGTGGGTGTGTAGATGAATAGGCTAGGAGCTTGAACTTAATCTCTTGATAGGCCAATATATTTTGTGATAAGCGCCTTAATATGATGCATCTCATTGAAATCTTTTTTCTGCATGAAAAACTTACATTTAAGTATTAAAAGAACAAACTAAGTTTTTCAATCTGTTGAAATGTTTTTTAATCTGTTGAAACAGAAAAACTATTTTCTTCAGTCTAAGAGATTTCAGAAAATCAATCTGTTGAAATATTTTAATCTGTTGAAACAGAGAGACTATTTTTCTATCTAAGAGTCTGCAGGATTTCAATCTGTTGAAATGATTTTCAATCGATTGAAACAGAGAGCTATCATTTTTCATAAAGCTGTTTCAATCCATTGAAAACTCGACTCAATCGATTGAATGAAATTTTAAATGAAATCAATCGATTGAATCGTCGTTTTAATCGATTGAAATGCATTCTGATCGACCATAATTTCATTCTGATCGATCATAACTTGTTCTAATCGATCATAATACTGTTCTAATCAATCACAATCGATTCTAACCTGTTATATTTTCATTCTGATCGATCATTTGCCTCTCTGATTCAGTTTTTAATTAATGAAACGTTCTGGTTCTCTGTTTTACTTTATAAATACAGATTTGATCTATCTTTTGAAATATACAACTTGAGAAAACATTTGAAATCAATCTGTGAAGCTATCATATCCGTTACTTTCTCTGCATTCAAGAACTTTGTTATATCATAAGGTGCTTTGATCAAAATTGTGGTCAATCAAACAGAGAAAGTGTTGTGTTAGAATCTGTTCTGGACAATTTTACTGATAGAGCTGCAGTCCAGGTTTTTTCTTTTCATACTCTTTTGTAAAGTGTGATTGTGCAGGTTGGAATTTGGATCTGCACTTGTTACAGTAACTGGATTTGGTTACTGGGAGGTTTTCAAGAGTCTATCTTGTGGGTTTGTAAGACAGTTCTTGGGGTAGATTGGTGAGGATCTACTGGTTGTAATTTTCACTTGGTATTAGTGGAACTTGGCAGATTTTGTCAAGAACTGGACGTAGCTCTGGTGAAGAGTGAACCAATATAAATTGTTGTGTTAAATTTCTTCTTTCATCTCCTTTATTTCTTGTCTATATACTTGCTGTGTTTAAAATCAATCTACCTACACAATAATTGAATAAAGATAAATCATTCTTCCAAAAGAAAGTAAGTTTTGCGAAAAAGTTTTATAAAGTTCAATTCACCCCCCTCTTGAACTCAACCATTAATTCTTTCAATTGGTACCAGAGCTGGTTCTTGTAAGTTACTCAAGAAATCGGTCCTAGAATGGCTGAGGGAAAGATGAATTTTTCAGAAGGAGCCTCCATAAACAGGCCTCCTCTTTTTTCTGGTGTGAATTATTCTTTCTGGAAGGTTAGAATGAAAATCTTTATTGAATCTCTTGATAGAGGTATTTGGGAAACAATTGTTAATGGTCCTTACAAACCAACTCATACAGTGGATGGTAAAGTAGTTGAGAAAAATTGGGCTGAATTAATTGATGCAGAAAATAGGAGAGTCCAATATGATTATACTGCAAAAAATATTATTACCTCTGCTTTAAATCTTGATGAGTTTTTCAGGGTGTCTCAATGTGCCTCTGCCAAAGAAATGTGGGAAATTCTAGAGGTCACACATGAAGGTACATCCGATGTGAAAAGGGCGAGAAAGCATGAGTTAATTAGGGACTATGAATTGTTTAAAATGCAGCAAGGAGAAACAATTGCGGATGTACGAGAAAGGTTCACGCACATAGTCAATCATCTAATTGGGCTAGGAAAGATTTTTGACAAGGAAGAGTTGAACATCAAAATCTTGAAGTGTTTGGATAGAACTTGGCAACCAAAGGTGACAGCTATATTAGAATCAAGAGACTTGACTGAAATGACTACTGCTTCACTATTTGGTAAGTTAAGGGAACATGAGTTGGAAATCAATCGGTTCAAAGAACAAGAGAATGCAGGAAAGAAAAGTAGAAACATTGTTCTCAAGACGATTGAAGAAAACGGTGAGTTCGAAGGAGATGAATCCGAAAATCGACTTTGTTGGTTAAGAAATTTGGGAAATTTCTTAGAAGGAAGAACAAAACTGGCCAAGTAAAAAGGTACACCGATAAAAAGAGCTGAATCTATTCAAAATGCTATTACTTGTTATTCTTGTGGTAAGCGAGGACACATAAGGAGTGACTGTCCGGAAAAGACCAAGAATCGGAACAAGAAAGATTCAAAATACAAAGGGAAAAAGGCCTACATAGCTTGGCAAGACAATGATTCATCCTCCAGTTCTAGATCCGAAGGTGAAGAGGTGAACCTATGTTTGATGGCTGGTTGTGAATCTTCTTCATCACATGTAAGTTCAACTCCTACGAGAAAATGAAATGAATTACGAGCACATTACTTGAATGCTTTCAATGAAATGCATAGTGAAGCCAGAAATTTATCTCATACAAATAATCGGTTAAAAGGATTAAATAACTGGTTAGAAAATAGAGTTAAAGTTCTGGAAAAAGAACTATTAGAAAGCAAAACAGATTTAGAACATCTAGATATAATCTATGCATCTGCGGATAATGTTGCTGCTAATAAGAAGTGTGAAAAGTGTATTCTTCTGCAAGATAAGGTTGATTACTTGATTAAAACTTTGTCTAAGTTTACTCAAGGTAAAGAGAATTTAGATGCACTCCTTGGGTCTCAAAACTGTGTATTTGAACATACTGGAATCGGGTACAAACCTAAGATTGGGGTAAAAACTAAAAAATATTTGAACTTCTTCTCATTTAGAAAAGCTACAACATCCCCTTTCTCATCTTGTCATTACTGCATGAAGAAAGGACATGCTATAAAATTTTGTCATGCTAGGAAATATTTTGTGCCGCAAGGTAGGAAGAGATGGGTTCCAAAACATGTTAAACAGAAAATTTGACTCCTAAGGACCCAAAACACTTAAGGGTACCAAATACTTGATGTTTGATCTTTCGAGGAACAGCAACAAGAGTCCCTTTGGTACCTGGATAGCGGATGCTCAAGGCACATGACATGTGACATTTCAAAATTTCGAAGCCGAGATTAAAGAATGGAGGTCATGTGACTTATGGAGACAACAACAAGGGAAGAATTCTAGGTTCTGTAGATATTGGAGATGGTGAATCAGTAACCATTCACAATGTTCTTCTTGTTGAAGGTCTCAAGCACAATCTAATCAGTATAAGTCGGTTATGTGATCTTGGTCACAAAGTAATCTTCAAACCGAGAAAAGTGCCTAATCTGTGAACCAGAATCTGACACGGTAATGTTGGTAGGTAAGAGGTTAAACAACATATACATGTTAGATATCAAGCATTCTATATCATCTCAAAGTTGTCTTCTTACTAAAGAAGAAGAATCTTGGTTGTGGCATAGAAGGCTTGCTCATATACATCTTAACCATCTTGACAAACTGATTTCTAAAGAGTTAGTTTCTGGGCTACTACCTAAGCTTCGAATCTTGAAAGACAAAATCTGTGAAGCTTGTTTAAAAGGCAAACAAACTAGAAAATCCTTTTCAAACAAAAACATTGTTTCGACTTCTAGACCTTTGGAACTGCTTCACATGGATTTGGTTGGTCCTTCAAGGATTAAAAGCCTAGGTGGTAATCTTTATATCATGGTAATTGTTGATGACTTTTCCAGATTTACCTGGACTATTTTTCTTAAAGCCAAATCTGATTCTTACAAATCTTTCAAAAAGCTTGCCAAGGTTTTACATAATGAAAAAGGGTATTTCATTACATCTCTTGAAAGTGACAATGGTGGAGAATTTGTAAATGAAAAGTTTGAATCATTTTGTGAAAAGTTTGGCATAAAACACAATTTTTCTGCTCCAAGAACTCCTCAACGAGACGGTGTTGTGGAAAGAAAGAACAGATCCATTGTGGAACTTGCTAGAACAATGTTGTGTGAAAATTCTTTACCTAAATACTTTTGGGCAGATGCGATAAACACTTGCTTGTCATGTTTTGAATAGAGTCTTGATTAGACCCATGCTTAAGAAAACCCCATATGAAGCTGTACAAAGGAAGAAAACCCAACATAAACTATTTCAGGGTTTTTGGATGTACGTGTTTTGTTTTAAACAATGGGAAAGAAAATACTGGCAAGTTTGATGAGAAATCTAACAAAGGAATCTTTCTTGGTTATTCAACTAACGGCCATGCATATAGAGTCTACAATTTAAGACTGAAATCATGTTGAAGAATCGAGTACATGTTGTTTTTAATGAGTCTCCTCGAGTGTTGCGAGAATAGAACAACGAGTACTGCAGATGAAGAAGATTTAACTGATAATTCTTATCGGTTGAAACTTCCCGAGTAGCTCAGATCGAGCATATTGTCGAAGAAGGTGATCAATCGAGTTGATCCTACAAAAGCTGATCCACCAAGAATTACTGAAGAACAGGAAGAAGATGTCCTAGAAGAGCTTCCCAAAGAGTGGATTGTCCCAAGAGATCTCTCTCTAGACAATTTCATCGGGCAAATCAATAAGGGAGTATCTACTAGACATTCTCTTAATCAATTCTACAATCATATGGCATTCATTTCACAAATAGAACCTAAAACTGTTAAAGAAGCATTAAATGATGAATATTGGGTTAGTGCCATGCATGATGAGCTTAATCAATTTGAAAGGAATAACGTGTGGGAATTAGTTCCTAAAATCAAAGATATCAATGTAATTGGTACTAAGTGGGTATTAAAAAACAAACTAGATGAACACGGCATTATCACTAGAAATAAAGCTAGATTGGTAGCCAAAGGGTATAACCAACAGGAGGGTATTGATTTTGATGAAACCTTTGCACCTGTAGCTAGACTTGAAGCTGTCAGATTATTATTAGCTTATGCTTGTATAAGTGGTTTCAGATTACTACAGATGGATGTCAAGAGTGCCTTTCTTAATGAACTCATCAATGAAGAAGTGTATGTTTCTCAACCTCCTGGGTTTGAAAATCACAAGCATCCGACCATGTCTACAAATTGAAAAAGGCCCTTTATGGTTTAAAGCAAGCACCTAGACAATGGTATGAGAGGTTAAGTAACTTCTTAATTGATCAAGGGTACAAACGAGGTGAAGTTGATAAAACCCTATTCATTAAGAAATGCTGGACTGACATTATTCAGTACAGGTGTATGTGGATGATATCATTTTCGGCTCTACAAATAATGCCTTGTGTAATAAGTTTGTTAAGGAAATGCAAAGTGAATTTGAAATGTCTATGATGGGAGAATTGAATTTCTTCCTTGGTCTCCAAGTTAAACAATTAAGAAATGGCATTTTTCTAAGTCAATCTAAATACTGCAATGAGTTGTTAAAGAAGTTTGATATGCACAATTGCAAGGAATCCTCTACACCCATGTCTACTAACTTCTGTCTAGATTTAGATGAAAAAGGGAAATCTGTTGATCAAACTAAATATAGAGGTTTGATTGGTTCTCTGCTATATCTGATCGCTAGTAGGCCCGACATTATGTTTAGTGTGTGCCTTTGTGCTAGATTTCGAGGCAAACCCAAAAGAATCACATCTTACAGCTGCTAAAAGGATTCGAAGTACCTTAAAGGAACAGTTAATGTCGGACTATGGTATCCACGAAGATGCATCCCTTAAACTTGTTGGATTTTCCGATTCGACTTTGCGGGATGTAGATTGGACGAGAAAAAGTACCTCTGGTACATGTCATTTACTGGGAAGCGAGTCTCATATCTTGGCACAGCAAAAAGCAAGCATGTGTTGCTCTTTCAACTACGAAGTCTGAATACATTGCAGTTGGGAGCTGTTGTGCTCAAAGTATCTACCTTAAGCAACAACTGACAGACTATGGAGTGACTCTAAATACAGTACCTCTGGTTTGTGATAATACTAGTGCAATAAATTTAACTAAGAATCCTATTCAACACTCTAGAACTAAGCATATTGAAATTAGACATCACTTTATTAGAGAACATGTATCTAGGGGTGACTGTGAAATTTTATTCATTGAATCTGAAAAACAGTTAGTTAATTTATTCACTAAACCACTACCTAGAGACAGACTTAATATGCTTAGGACTGAATTAGGAATTCTTGATATATCTAGTATTGAATAACTGATTCTTTATGGTGATTATTTTTTTTAACAGGTTAATAACAAGTTCAATCGATTAATAATTGTATGAAAAACTTGAAATTATATGTTTCAATCAATTGAAATTGCGAAATAATCTGTTGATTTCCTGATTCTTACTCTCTGTTATTGATATGTTATCAGTTCAATCGATTAAATAAGCCTTTAATCGATTTATTTCATTAACCTTGTAGCTCTGCATATTTTCTTCTATAAATCAATCGATTCAATCTTCGATTCAATCAATTGAATTCACTTTTGATACTCTGCATGATTTTCTTTCACAAAAACAATCGATTAGATCTTCGGTTCAATCGATTTATTTTACTTCTGAGTATCTGCAATTGCAAAATCAATTGGTTTCACGAAAAATCAATTGATTAATTTTTTCTAGGGCTAGTTGTGTATACTCTGTCACTAAACAATTACTGCAGAGTGAGTTGAATGCATTTACAACGAGATAGACTTCAGCTACTCTCTTAAATATCAAAGATATCCAGTAAAAGTTGATTTACTCTGATTGGATATCAGATGTGAGGGTAATTAAGATGCACAGTAACCATTCCTTCTCTCTCTCCATCTTTATCATCACTGCGCGGAAGCAGAGAAATAGTTATATAGTAAAGACAAAACTGTGAAATTGAAGGGATCGTGTGCTCTAAAGAAAACTGTAGTGTTTTTTTTTCCTCCTTGAACCATTCTCTCTTCTCGGTTATTCCTCTGTTCATTCCAAAAATCAAGAATGCTCAAATGCACAAAATCTGGTAGGAAGAAGTCCAGCAGAGGCGAGTCTTCCACTGCAAGGCAAGAACCAAATGTTGAAGGACGCATTGAAACCTGGTTCAATGGGAACCAAGAGAAAATGGATCTGTTTATTCATGAAATGAGCAGGAAACAAGTCAATATACCCAAGGTCCTAAAGTTCTCCTGGTTTGATGCTGAAGGATTCAGAGGTGTTCGGAAGCTACTGCAACATCAAAAACTTCAAAAGTTTCTGGAGTTGAATGGTAGGATTTACCCTGACTTAATTAAAGTCTTTTTCACCAACTTGTCCTTTGAAGGTTCCACTTTAAAAACTCAAATCAAAGGAGTAGACATTGAGATAACTCCAAATGTCTGGAAAGAGGTTGCTGGAATCAAGGATGAAGGTGTAAAAGTCACCAAAGGATATACTTCAGATGTGGAAGAGTTTAATAAAGTTCAGTACTTTCATTCATGCATGAAGAATGATCGAGACTCTGTAAGTTCTTTCAATGCTGGAAAGATGAAGCTTGAGGAAAGGGTTCTCGCTTTCATTGTGGCCTGGCGAGCTCACACCCGGGGGAGCAATCATGCGATGCTTGAATGAAGGAGATTTGAGTGCTGATGTACTTGCATTCACCACGGAATAAGGGTGAACTGGGTTTTTGTTATCAAGGACCACATGATCAAAGCTAAGCGGCTGAGTGATTTCAGGTATCCTTATGCTATTTTGATTTCTATGTTTCTAACACATTTTGGTGTTGATTTGGAAGGAGAACTAGTTGAATTTGTCCGTCCAACAAATGAGGTCAATAATTCTGTTCTGCATAAAATGGGATTCATCAAAATCGATGGTGAATGGATCTCAAAAGAAGAAGCTGGGAGAGGAGAAGACTTTGAAGAAGAATAGCAAGAGGAAGGAGTCAATGCTGATGTTCCGGGAACTTCTGCAGCAAGACCATCAGACCCGATGGAAGAGCAGTCTCCACTGGAAATGATTCCATACACTCCACAGCCTGACCGTGGCACGCCCCTGTCACAGTTCGAGAGAACCATGCGAAATCAGATGAATGAACTGCAAACCAACCAAAGAAGGCACATGGAGATGACCGTTGCTCTGCGGGCTCGTCAGCATTATCTGGATGAAAATTTCATTGCAAGATTTCAACATATTGGCAACCAATTAGAAGACATCTACAACAGGATTGTTGAACTACAATTTAATCAAGGTCCTGGGGATGAATGAAGGCTTATTTTTGTTGTTGTTTCTATTATCTTGTTTCTGTTTCTTTTTGGGGTATCTACGTGGTACCATGGGCTGTAACTAAAACACTCTTATTTGATGCAGTCAAATAGGGGGAGAAGTGTTTTTCTTAAAACTGTCACTACACACACACCACAAAATATTTGGTCTGTTATTATTTGTGCAGGTGCAGTGATTATTTGTCTCCATCAAATAGGGGGAGATTGAAGCACTTGGTGGATTTGATGAAGACATAATATTGAGTGGATATAGTTTAGTTTGTGGGTGTGTAGATGAATAGGCTAGGAGCTTGAACTTAATCTCTTGATAGGCCAATATATTTTGTGATAAGCGCCTTAATATGATGCATCTCATTGAAATCTTTTTTCTGCATGAAAAACTTACATTTAAGTATTAAAAGAACAAACTAAGTTTTTCAATCTGTTGAAATGTTTTTTAATCTGTTGAAATGTTTTTTAATCTGTTGAAACAGAAAAACTATTTTCTTCAATCTAAGAGTTTTCAGAAAATCAATCTGTTGAAATATTTTAATCTGTTGAAACAGAGAGACTATTTTTCTATCTAAGAGTCTGCAGGATTTCAATCTGTTGAAATGATTTTCAATCGATTGAAACAGAGAGCTATCATTTTTCATAAAGCTGTTTCAATCCATTGAAAACTCGAATCAATCGATTGAATGAAATTTTAAATGAAATCAATCGATTGAATCGTCATTTTAATCGATTGAAATGCATTTTGATCGATCATAATTTCATTCTGATCGATCATAACTTGTTCTAATCGATCATAATACTGTTCTAATCGATCACAATCGATTCTAACCTGTTACATTTTCATTCTGATCGATCATTTGCCTCTCTGATTCAGTTTTTAATTAATGAAACATTCTGGTTCTCTGTTTTACTTTATAAATACAAATTTGATCTATCTTTTGAAATATACAACTTGAGAAAACATTTGAAATCAATCTGTGAAGCTATCATATCCGTTAGTTTGTCTGCATTCAAGAACTTTGTCATATCATAAGGTGCTTTGATCAAAATTGTGGTCAATCAAAGAGAGAAAGTGCTTGTGTTAGAATGCTGTTCGGACAATTTTATCGATAGAGTCTGTAGTCCAGGTTTTTTCTTTTCATACTCTTTTGTAAAGTGTGATTGTGCGGGTTGGAATTTGGATCTGCACTTGTTACGATGACTTGGATTTGGTTCTCGGGAGGTTTTCAAGAGTCTATCTTGTGGGTTTGTAAGATAGTTCTTGGGGTAGATTGGTGAGGATCTACTGGTTGTAATTTTCACTTGGTATTAGTGGAACTTGGCAGATTTTGTCAAGAACTGGACGTAGCTCTGGTGAAGAGTGAACCAGTATAAATTGTTGTGTTAAATTTCTTCTTTCATCTCCTTTATTTCTTGTCTATATACTTGTTGTGTTTAAAATCAATCTACCTACACAAGAATTGAATAAAGATAAATCATTCTTCCAAAAGAAAGTAAGTTTTGCGAAAAAGTTTTATAAAGTTCAATTCACCCCCCCTCTTGAACTCAACCATTAATTCTTTCAATAATAACAAAATCAAAACATTTATAAAAAGAATTTTGACCAAGTCATATCATTCATATTGCATCATAAGTGGAAAAACCAAGAGAGAAAATAAATGCATAAGGAAAGTATGCATACGCATCATCTTAATAAATCCTCAAAAAATGGGTCTTAGGAGCATTTTTTGGGAAAATTACTGGGTCAAATCCCCTTTGGGAATTTGCAACCTGATTCTTCACATTTTTCTCTTCGTTTTGATATGTTGTGCGTCCAAATCGGACATCTCAGTCTAAAGTTATATACCGCCCTTTTGTACTGGTGCATGCATAAATACATTCATTCTAGGAGCACTAGATATCCCTAAGACAATGGCGAAAGAGGCCCCGAGCACATTTGTGACCTTCGCGACAAGGAAGGGACAAGTGTACTAAGGTGTGATGGTGACCCCCATTATACTTGTCAAGTCTGTGATGGGGAAGGAACCATTACACCAAGGTGGGTATGATACCCCACAAAGCGTAAGCTTTAAAGAGGATACCTAAGTCATTGTCTTAAGGAATATCCATCTCATAAATCATTCCTTTTAAACAATAAAATCTTTTTGCATCCTAGAAAGCGGCTGGTATTCTTCATGCCCTCATCCGCATACAAAAAAAACACAAAAATCCCAAATGCTATCATACATCATGTTAGAAAATAAAACATGATAATGTTTAGGAAAAACAAACACTTGCATACATGCATCCACCAAACTTCATCCTCATAACATGCATCATCTAACAATAGGCAGTTGAAGAAAGTGGACATTCCTCAATACTGTGTAGAGAGGATAAAACATTTGCATGCCATGCACAGGAAGTTAAAAAAGAAAATACATAGAATTTCTAACCCCGCCTATGGGTTCCTTTAGGCTTCTCCGCTTTTAAAAAAATGTACTTCGAAACATTGCATTGAGGAATGTACATTGTCTGGATGAAATAAATAAAATTGTTGTTTTCATCATCTCTTCAACTGTCTATTGCATTCATAAATTACATTCATAGATTGCATTCATAAATTGCATTCATTCTCACTTTAATAATAATAAGATAATAAAAAGAAAGGATTAATTGATGTGCTTTCCATTAATCGGAATAAGATGAAGAGAAAACCTTTCGTCGTCAAGTTCTCTCCAACGGTTGATCCGCCTAAGAAAGATAATAAGCCTCAACCGTTGGTCATTTGAGTAAATAAGGAAGAGGGGGCAAGAATACTGTTACATTTGTTCATGCCTCGAATCGAATAAAGTTGTACCGTGGAGATACCAAAAACATCGCCCATTAACAAGGATAGCTCCAGCATAGCTGGCATTGGGGGGCAAGATTAGAAGTAGAAGAAGCTACTCCCCCAAGGGGCTACAAGACAATAAAGGAAAAATAATAAGATCGAAGAAAAATATAATCCAAAGAGGAAATTGAATAGACTTTGGAATCATGACGTTGAGGCAGTTCTTTCAATGCTCTGCCAAAGAGACAAACTCACGATAGGCGACAAGCTAGTCACGATTTGAGCTAAAGACGACATTTGGATCAGCAAGCCGTCTGCCCTACCTTGAATGGATGCGGTTGAAGGGAACCTTTGAAATATCTTGTACCAATATGAAAAGACTTCCCCAACAATATGACGATGACCCACATGATGAGGAAATATGGATACTGCCCAAACCAAAGGCTCATTAGAAACTCTCAAGGAATAAGGGAGCCACCAGATTTTAAAGACAATCCTTTAAAGCATTACCCTACAAAGGATCAAGCTGCACGGAGAAAAGGGAAGTCTCCCCTCCACACCTTGAATGAGATTTTCCCAAATAGAGGGGTTCAAGCGTCAAAAGAAACCTTAGTCATTAGGTGTTCTCCTTCTAATTCTTAGGGTTTGTAAATCCAATGACTATTAGAGATTACTCCTCGGGGCTAGCCCGACCCTCGAGCATTATAGGGCACATATTTCCCTATTAATTACAAAGAATGTCATTCTTACTATCTGTTTCTCTTCTTGCTATTCATGTCTAAACCTCATTAATAACCATGTTTAAGCAAACGTTTTCAAAATGCGTCAAAGTAATCAAACTGCGCCATTGACCAAAATAAAAGTCAAATCCATCATCACTGATTGATTAGAAGCACAAAATAAGGTTTTACCTCGTCATAAATAAAGTCTTGTTTCGCCAATGTTGTGCAGAAAGAAAACAAAAATCAAAAGAAGCTCATAGAAGCCAAAGGCCAAAAAGGGAGGGCAAGATACCCGGTAGGAAACCCACCAAAGGGGGCTACGCAAAAGTTAGGGTAAAACCCGCTAGGAAACCCGAACAACCATAAAGGGTAGCCTAGGCAAAAATTAGGGTTACAAAATAAAGTCCGCTATGTTAGAATCGCGCAGCGGAATGTTCGCGTGGTCAGACAAAAACCAAGAGGGGGGATGAATTGGTTTCTTAACAAAAATTAGGTTTTCAAAATTTTCCCCAAATTTTACCAATTAAAAAACTGTGTAAATGTAAATAGAGTAGAGAAAGAATCTTACACAGGAGATTTATACTGGTTCGGATTAAAAGACCCTACGTCCAGTTGCTAATCACTCAAACAGAGGATTAACGCTATCACTATAATCAAAGTTGTTACAAACAAATTACAATGGAAAAGATAAAGTAAAGAAAACACCTCTCTTGAAATCCACAAGAGATGAAGAACAACTTTCCCTAGAGACGGCACATCACACAATCCACTAAGAACTCCACTTAGTGATTCTTATCGCTTCTAGCCCACACCAGGTTCCAAAAGCCCCTTTTTCTTGCAACAAACAGTTCTCTGGCACTCACAACACTTAACTTTTGTATGAAAAAGGTTGTTCTTTTTTTTCTGAGTGCCATAGAGAAGCTTAAGTAGAGAAATTAGGGTTTGGGAATTGGGATTTTCGAAACTAGGGTTCTTGGAAATAGGGTTTTCAAAAATAGGGTTGATTTGAAGTTAAAAATCAAAATCTGACTGAAATAATCGATTAAATGAAGTGTTAATCGATTATTACAGAGCCAAAATCAATAGAACCCCAAAAATCTCTGTTTTAATCGATTAAAAGACCTGTTAATCGATTAACAGGGGTGTTAATCGATTAAGAGGCCTGTTAATCGATTAACAGGGGTGTTAATCGATTAAACCAGTGAGCAGATACAGAAAATGGTTTTTCTCACTGTTTTAATCGATTATTTCACCAATTAATCGATTAAAGCCGAGCCACTTTGATAAATTTGAGCTTTTTGAAGCTTCTAAGGTGCATGCTATGTACCGGCTATCTCAAACTCTAATATTACAGACTCAATCAAATCAAAACAGAGTTATTACACTATAAAACAAGTCTTCAACTCTCTAAGTCTTGTGTTCTTGAATCATCATCAAAATCAACAAGCTTCATGTCCATCAAGTTCAACATCAAGTCCTTGAATGTTTCAACAATCTCCCCCTTTTTGATGATGATCAAAATTATCTTTTAAAGCCTTGTAATAACCTGTTTTATTTGTCATACTAACAAATACATTAAACATACCAGATAATATTTAAAAAATAATCATATTAGGCTTTAAATATTTTCTCCCCCTATTTTGATTTGAATAAAAAATAATTCTTCTATGACAAACATAAGAGTTCCCCCTCAAAATATGCATAACTTAGAGAAAACTCCCCCTCAATCAAAGCAAAAACAAAACACCACATTTTATTTCAGAGATAAGCATTCATTACAATATAAGAAAAAAAATTACAAATTTAAAATTTTTCACTATCATCACTATGAAAGTGTGCATTAAATCTATTTTCTAAACGGCACACTTTATCATCTACATCAGATATACAACGAATTATTTCCTCATGCCGTACTCCAGAAAGAGTGAAGAATGACTACATTCTCTTATTCATGTAAGATAACATGTCTTCCATGGATTGTCGGGTTTCATGATGAGTAGAGGAAGTTCCAACACTTTGGATTTGATCAGAGGGAAACTCAGCAGCAGGAGGCATATCTTCATCAGAATCTTCATTATCGACACCTTGGTTTGGAACGTCATCCTTGTGAACATAAATATCGTTAACGCGCACCATTTGTAGTTGGATCAATGTGCTGTCTAACATGCGATTCAAGTTATTCGTTTTTATTGTTTGTTCACCTTCGACATTTACTCCTTTGTATTCAAGAATACGAGACACAAGGAGGGAATATGGAATTTTGAAGGTGGGATGGCGTTTGGCTTTTAACATAGTCATGGTGACAAGAACGCCCCAATCTAAAGGCTCATTATTCATTATGGCATGAATAATACGAAGATCAATTGAAGAACATTGAGCATGATTTGTAGCCTGGGGACATAGGATCCAGACAAGTAGATGTAAAATCATGCGTTCCTCCTTCTTCAAAGGTCCAGCAAGAAGGAGACGCCCAATCTCCATGGAGGGATTACGCAGAAAAGAACGGTAAGCTAAGAACCTGTCAAAATCATCTAACTCACCATACACGTTAATAGCATCTTCTCTAATTGGAAAGTGGGCAACGTTCTCCCAAATATCATCATCAAGAATAATTGTGACCCCTTTTACTCGAGAGGTAGCAATTTGATCTCTAAATTTGAATCTAGAGTAAAATACCCTAACTAAGTAAGGATAATACGTACCTTGCATTTGGATGAAAGTGAGAACTCCTTGAATTTCAAGGAGGTTGGGAAAGTTGAATCCCCTATTGATGAACTGCTCACCAATAAGGAACTTAGGAGAAATAATAACACGTTCCTTCCAATAGGACAGAAATTCTTGTCGACCGTCTGCATCAGAAATCCATCCTTCTACAGAATTAGGACGGGGTTGAGATGAGGATGCAGATCTTCTTCTAGTGGGGATTTTTGCACAAGAAGATGAGGCCATTGAAGGATTAGAGGAGTAACAAGAAGATTTTAAGAAGCTAAGTGTAGCTAGAAGAAGGCAAGATTGCTAGAATAGGGCAAGAAAGCTTGATTTCAAGAGATAGAAGTGACTAGAAGTGAAATGGAGGTCCCTATTTATAACCAAGCATGTCTAACGGTCATATGGAAGTGAATAAGGGTCAAGAGAGCCGTTGGCAATGGCTAGGAATCCAAACTTGCCAGGTTTAATCGATTAAAACCCAAATTACTCGATTAAACTACTTCCAGACCCATTTAATCGATTAATTTGAGTTGTTAATCGATTAACACTGGTTTTAATCGATTAATGGATGAATTAATCGATTAATCCAGAGAGGAATGTCATGTTTTGGGTGTCTTGGATGCAAATAATCGATTATAACTCTAATTAATCGATTATTCCAGAGAGTACATCAAATTTTTGAGGTTTTTACACATGATAACCTATGAACATCCTACATAATGAATTATAACATTATAATCATCCAAAAACTGTCTAAATAAGCAAAATTTAAGCTATTTCTAATATCCCTAAGTCTCTTCTAAGATCATAGAATCTATCCTTGGGTAGAGACTTAGTAAAAATATCAGCTAATTGATGCTTTGTATCAACGTACTCTATTTTACAGTTTCCTTTGCTGATATGATCTCCAAAAAATGATGTCTAATCTCTATATGCTTAGTCCTAGAGTGCATTACTGGATTCTTAGTGAGATTGATTGCACTCGTATTGTCACACATCAAAGGTATTTCATTCAGAAATATACTATAATCTTCTAACTATTGTTTTATCCACAGAATTTGAGCACAACAATTACCAGCTGCAATATATTCAACTTCAGTGGTAGATAAAGCAACACATGCCTGTTTCTTAGAATGCCAAGATACTAAGGATGAACCTAACAAATGACATGTCCCACTACTACTCTTTCTATCAATTTTGCATCCACCATAATCAGCATCAGAATATCCTATTAAATTAGTACAAGCATCAGATGGATACCATAAACCAAAACCAGTAGTTCCTTTTAAATATTTTAAAATATGTTTTACTGCAATTAGGTGAGATTCTTTTGGACAAGCCTGAAATCTAGCACACACACAGACATAATGCATAATATCAGGTCTACTTGCAGTTAAGTATAACAGTGAACCTATCATACCTCTATACATAGATTGATTAACTTCCAAACCTGATTCATCCTTGTCTAGATAGCATGAAGTTCCCATGGGTGTGTTAGCTTCCTTTGAGGTGTTGTAGACCCCTAATTTTGCCCGGCCTCTCAAATAAAGATAAAGGAGATCACCCGTAACAAGATAAAGCTCGTCTAGCATTACAAATAAGAGCCAAGGAGACTTCCCATATGAAGATAAAGCTTCAATAGACACATATCGGCATCAACTGACGTCCAAAACAGGCAAGGAAAGCTTCCCGGAGTCCCGAAACGCGCGAAACTGGCCAGAGCAGGTCGAGACAGCCGTCCCAACCTGCCCCAGCCAGTTGGGACGCGTGTCCCGAAGTTGGGACGGTCGTCCCAAGTCCTAGTTTAAGTGGGACGGCCGTCCCGGGTTCCCAGGGGGTCCCAGCCTGTGTAATTTTGCCATTTGGGACGGCCGTCCCAGTCCAGACGGCCGTCCCACCCCAGACGACCGTCCCAAAGTGCGCCAGCTGCGAAAAACTATAAATAGGAGGCTCATTTGCCACTTTTTGACACCACAGACACTCCGAGAGCTCGAAACACTTTCTAAAACTCGGAGCACTTGTCTATTTCTCTCCCTTTCTTGAATGATCTTTCCAGATTGCCTTAAATAGGTAACAATCGGTTAAGGAATTTTATTCCGGCATTCGATTCTTCTTTAAATTTTTAGTGGAGTCGATCTTGTATTGGTGAGGAGAGTCTATGTAGAGAGAGGGGTTGCCAAAACGCATCCTCACAGTTGGAGATTCTCAATACAAAGCTTGCTACGGAGGTTCTTTTCAATTCTCTGCTCTTTTATTGCTTTATTTATTGTTTTATTTAGCTTTATTTACTGTTTATGCCATGTAGAATAAAATCATGTAGATAGCTATTTTAATATCTCTTTTATTGCTTTATTTAGCTTTATTCATCATTTTATGCATGCAACGTAGAATAAAATCATATAGATAGCCATTTAATATTATGTAATAAAATAGGGTAATCGCGTAATTTCTCGTAGTCTTTACTTAAATGAATTAATCTGTCATAGGGAACCCGAAAGGGGCGTTGTGGGGTGCTAACACCTTCCCCACACGTAACTAACTCCCTTACCTAACTCTGGTTATAATGGCCAAGTTTGGTTTTTTATTAAAATCAATGCCTTTTTATCCTTTTCCAATGTTTATGGTCAAAACATTGGTGGCGACTCCATAAGAACCCCTTTTCGAAAACCTTTTAAAACAAATACGCGAGTCTAAACCATCTTTTCGCGACCGCTCGCATAAACGTTTCAAGACGTCCCCGGACGTCGAAAGGGACAGCGGCGACGGATGGCGACTCCACTTGGGAAGCTAGAGAGTTGATCCCATTTAGTGACGAGATAAATTCAAACTAAGCAAAGATTTGAAATTACGCCTTTACCCTTCGTATGTTTTTACTTGTATGGCTTTAATAACTCGTCGTATGATTATTTACGCAATTGTTTGAAATATAAATTGCACACAAAAAACCCTTGCACACAACGAGTCCCTCTATACCCGGGGGCAAGAGCGAATATCTATAGGGAGTGGGTGGCAGATACGATCGGTTAGTTGGCACACGGGGCTACTGTCGTTGTCGGAAAACCACCAACTCAAGGTGATAACTCTCTTCTTTTGATCTAAGGGTGTCGCCACGGAGTTCCGTGCATGACCCGAGGATCGAGAGATTGAGAGGTCCCTATAATGGGGGCACCTTGGGGACCTTTGGCCTGGTGAGAACAGTTAGAACCACCTAAACCAAGCACGTTTCTGCAGGAAAATACTACCTCGTGATTAAATAAGCGTGGCTCTGCTCATGGATGTATGAATTGTGTGTGCATACGTTTGCTGCATTTGTATTGATGCATTAACATAGGGTAATCATATAACAGACAAAAAAATGAAAAACCCTAAAATTCATAAAAAAATGAAAAACCCTAAAAATCATAAAATAATGAAAAAAACCCTAAAAATATAAAAACATTAAGATCATAAAAATACCTTTTTTGGCAAAGTCGTATCATTCATACCATATCATTCAATAAGTGGTAAAACCAAGAGAGAAAACCAATGCATTAAGAAAAGTATGCATAAACATCATCATAATAAAATCTCTCATACATAAACACATTCATCCTAGGGCATATTTATTCCACGCTAATCATTTAAAATAAAAAGTCATAATAAGAATCATTAAAATCATTTAGAAGGTGGCTGGTCTTTCGCCCGTCCTCACTCGTGCTCAAAAAGCTAAGAAGATGGAACAACTAGAAGAGCAAAACCGAAAGCTCACTGCTGAGCTTACTACGCTGAAAGAGCAAATGGCTCAAATGCTAGAAATGATGCATCAACAGAATCTTCATCGAGAGGGTCCTCAGAATGGACAAGCCTCTCGCCAAGAAGAAGAAGAGGAACCTCAAAATGAGCACGATCGATCGACACAAGAGCGATACATATTCATGCTCCTGAAATATCAAAACAACAAATCACTCGCTCTTGAAGAAAGGCTGAGAGCCATGGAAGGTCATAACTTTGATATAAAAGAAGCAGCTGATATGTGCCTCGTCAAAAATATCCAATTCCCTAACAAGTTCAAAACTCGGACTTCCCAAAATATATGGGAACGACCTGCCCAAGAAGCCATCTTACAATGTACTTGTCGTAAGATGGTCGCACATCTTGATAATGAAAAACTCCTGATCCACTTGCTTTCAAGAGAGCACTGGCTGAATCAGCCTTAAACTGGTATATGCAACTAGAAAGAGGGCAAATCCAAACCTGGAGACATATGGCGGATGCATTTCTTCGTCGTTATAAATACAACATTGACTCGACCCCTGAAAGAACGAGATCTACAATTATTAAGCAAGAAAAAGCGACGAATCCTTCAAAGCATATGCCCAAAGATGGAGGGAATTGGCGAGCACAAGTGGAACCTCCTCTATCCAGACAAGGAAACCACATCCATGTTCATCAATTCTTTAACTGGTCCCTATTACGACAAAATGATAGGGAACACATCAACACTCTTTGCGGATGTGGTAATTATAGGAGAAAGAGTAGAGCAAGGTCTGAAAAGCGGAAGAATTGCACGAGCATACTACCCCCAATTCCTCTACTCCAAATGATAAAAAGAGCTTTGGAAAAAGGAAGGAAGGAACCGTGAATGCAGTTAGTATTACCACTCCTTACGCCTCCTCACAACAAGCCAAACCACGCGAGACAGGAGAGGAAATTCACTTCCATACCTACCTCCTATGGAAGTCTATTTTTGAAATTGTTGGACGCCAAGCTCCTCGTGCGCGTCCCTCCCAAGAAAATGGAGCCACCATACCCAGAATGGTATAAATCTAATGAAAGCTGTGATTACCATTCGGGTTCTCCAGGGCACTCCATCGAAAGCTGTGTAGCCCTAAAGCACAAGGTCCGAGAATCTAATAGACGCGGGATGGATTACCTTTGACGCATCTACTCCGAAGGTGGATGACCAGCCCCTATCAATGCCCGAATAAAAGATGGGATAACGGAGACCAGCAGATTAGGGCTCATCATTTTTATCATCTTTTGCAATAAAAAACATAGATAAAAATGGATATAAAAAAAAAACTTCTGATGTATTTCTCGTGATCCCTGCCCATGATCACAAGATTTTTGGTTAATAAGGGCTTTGTAAATATTTTCTTCTATCAATACAATAAGGCATTTTTTTAATATCCATATTCTCTTTCATTCTTTTCTCTCTCATACATCTCATAAAGAAATCTAAAACAAAGCATAACCCATACGAGTCATGTACGTGATTGAAAACTCCTTGGAAGATCCGAAAGTCGAAGACGAATGGATTGAGTCGAGACAGTGAGGAGGGGACCATTTCCCCGGACATGCAAAGACTGCTAGAAAAAGAAGCGCAATCAATACAGACCCCATCAGGTGAAAGCCGAGGTCATCAATCCGGGACAAGAAGATAATAAGAAAGAAGTAAATATTGGAACCCAAATTGACGATGATGTCAAAGAAAAACTAATACAATTGCTAAGAGAATATATGGACGTGTTTGCGTGGTCCTACCATGATATGCCTGGAATCGATAAAAGTATAGTGGAGCATCGATTACCATTAAAAGAGGGATTTCGGCCCGTTAAACAAAAACTCGGAAGAGTAAAACCGAGAATGGTCCTTAAAAATTAAAGAAGAAGTAGAAAAACAGTTGGATGCCAATTTCACGATCGTTTCAAAATACCTCGAATGGTGGCAAACATTGTGCCGGTTATAAAGAAAAATGGAAAAATCGAGTATGCGTAGATTACCGTGACTTGAACCGTGCAAGTCCGAAAGATGATTTCCCTTACCACATATTGATATGCTCGTAGATCACACTGCTACAAATACTCTTTATTCTTTCATGGATGGATATGCGAGGTATAATCAAATCAAATTGGTCGTCGAAGACGAGAAAAAAACTTCCTTCATTACGCCATGGGGGGCATTTTGTTATAGAGTGATGCCTTTTGGACTTAAGAATGCGAGGACGACCTATCAAAGGGCTATGGTTACACTATTTCACGATATGATCCACAAAGAAATCGAAGTATACGTGGATGATATGATTGTCAAGTCTAAAAATGAGACAGATCACCTCCTACACTTAACGAAATTATTCAATCGGCTTCGAAAATACCAGATTAAGCTTAATCCGGCTAAATGCACGTTCGGAGTACGATCGGGAAAACTTCTCGGGTTTATCGTCGGTAAAAAGGAATCGAGGTGGACCACTGATAAAACAAAGGCAATCCTAGAAATGCCCCCACCAAGAACAGAAAAAGAAGTCGGAGGGTTCCTAGGTCGAATAAACTACATCGCACGGTTCATTGCGCAATTAACGAGATAAATGTACGCCTATCTTCAAGTTATTGCGTAAAAACCAATCGACGAGTTTGGAACGACGAATGCCAACAAGCCTTCGAAAAGATCAAAATGTGCCTAACTAATCCTCCGTACTCGATACCACCTGTGGAAGGGAGACCCCTAATTCTTTACCTATCGGTACTCGACGAATCCATGGGATGTGTGCTCGGTCAACAAGATGATATTGGTAAGAAAGAACAAGCCATATATTACCTCAGTAAAAAATTTCTAAACTATGAGACCCGTTATACACCACTCGAAAAAACATGTTGTGCATTGGTGTGGGCAACTCAACGCCTTCGACAATATATGGTCAGACATACAACATGGTTAATTTCCAAAATGGACCCAATCAAATACTTGTTTGAAAAACCCATCTTGACAGGAAGGATAGCTAGATGGCAAGTACTCCTCTCGGAATTTGATATTATTCATATCACTCGAGAAAGCTATCAAAGGCGAGTCCTTTGGCGAGACTACCTGGCACATCGGCCAACGAGACGAATATCAATCTCTCCAAGATGATTTTCCGAGATGAGCATATAATGCATATCCAACATGAAGAGCTTAAAAATGATGAGTGGATCATGTTTTTCGATGGAGCTTCAAACTTACTGGGACAGGGGATCGGAGCTATTTTAATATCGCCTGAAAAGAAGCATATCCCGATACATGACTAGATTAACCTTTGATTGCACAAACAATATGGCGAGAATATGAGGCACTGTGCTCTAGGTATTCAAACGGCCTTGGATCACGGGGTAACCAAACTCAAAGTATTCGGTGACTCATCCCTTGTTATTTACCAGCTCAAGGGTGAATGGGAAACTAGAAACTCCAAATTAATCCCTTATCCGGAGCATATCCAGTAAGATGACTTCACAAATGGAAAACATTAGTTTCGAGTATATCCCTCGGGAGGATAACCAGATTGCTGACGCTGCTGGCAACATTATCATCCATGTTCGCACTAGGGCAAGAGCATGAGATGCCCATCATCCAAGTCAAAAGGCACGACAAACAAGCCTTTTGTATGATGGTGGATAGCGGAAAAGATAAAGCCCCTTGGTATCAAGACATAAGGCGATACTTGACAAAGGGTGAATACCCCGAGGGAATCGAGTGACAATGATAAAAGGACCATTCGTAAAAGGGCTATAGGGTTTACGGTGATAGGAGAAACCCTCTATAAAAAGAATTGTGATTCTACTTTATTAAGATGTGTTAATCCGAAGAAGCCCGAGATATTGATCAAAGAAATACATGAAGGAACCTTTGGGACTCATGCACCAGGGCATATCATGGCTAGGAAAATCCTCGGAGCGGGATACTTTTGGTCCACAATGGAAAAAGACTGTTATCAATATGCTAGAAAATGTCACAAGTGTCAAATACACGCAGATAATGTACATGTTCCATCGATACCTCTCAATGTTATGGCTATCCCTTGGCCGTTCGCTATGTGGGGCATAGATGTCATCGGACCTATTGAGCCTAAGGCGTCCAATGGTCACCGATTCATTTTGGTAGCCATTGATTATTTCACTAAGTGGGTGGAAGCAGCATCTTATGCACATGTGACTAGAAAAGTAGTGGTCACCTTTGTTAAGAAAAATATCATATGTCGATACGGCATTCCACATCGTCTCATTATCGATAATGGGACCAATCTGAATAATAAAATGATGGAAGAACTATGTTATGACTTCAAAATTCAACATCATAACTCCTCTCCTTATAGGCCTAAAATGAATGGCGCGATGGAAGCGACCAATAAAAACATCAAGAAGATTGTTCAAAAGATGGTTAAAACCTATAAAGATCGGCATGAAAAGTTACCTTTTGCTCTTCATGGATATCGAACGTCCGTACGAACCTCAACAGGAGCCACTCCATTCTCCCTTGTATATGGAATGGAGGTCGTATTGCCAATAGAGGTCGAAATACCTTCCCTGCGAATTATTATGGAAGCAAAATTAACGAAGCCGAATGGGTTCAAAGTCGATACGATCAATTAAACCTTATCGATGAAAAGCGGCTGAATGCCATATGCCATGGACAAGCCTATCAAAAGAAGATAAAAAAGGCTTATGATAAAAAGGTCCGCCCTCATACTTATCAAGAAGGGGATTTAGTGATAAAGAAACTGCTTCCAACCCGGAAGGATAAAATTGGGAAATGGGCGGCAAATTATGAAGGACCCTTTGTGGTCAAACGAGCTTTCTCGGGAGGGGCACTTATTCTCACTAATATGGATGGAGAGGAGCTTCGACACCCAATCAATTCCGACGCAGTGAAGAAATATTATGCTTGAAGACATTGCTCAAGACCCGTCGAGAATGAAAATCCGCAAAGGACATTCCTGGGCAAAAGATAGGGTCCATATTCCTCGCTAGGATATGTCCTAGGCAAAAAAAAAAAAAAAAAAAAAAAAAAAAACTAAGAGCAATGGTTACTTTAGTTGAAAACCGAAAAGGCGGCTAAAGTAACATTCTTCTAGGAGCAAGCGATCCGCATAGTCTTCACTCGAGCTCGGGCATCTCAACTGAAGCAATTAGGATAATTGGGGGCGGATATCATAGACATGACTGTTCAAGCCTATACGAGTACAACCAACCTTGACTACCCATTCTTCTAAATTCCTTTTGTAATCCTTCGTAAAAAAATAAACTTTCGTTCATTTATCAATAAAATTCCCTTTTCATTTCCTTTCTCTTGACCAAATATTATGGAAATGCCTCTTTATTGATAAATCATAAATATGCTGCAAAGACTTTTTAATCAAAGATCAAACATGCATCTAAAAAAAGGGAAGCATATAAAAATAATAAGAGAATAAGCGCCGCTAGGATATTCTTAGGAAAAAACCAGGGTAGCCTGCTAGATCAGAAACCCCAAAAAAGAACGATCTAGGCAAAAGATAAGGCAAAAGCCCCCTAAGATATTCTAGGCAAAAATTAAGGCAGCCCGCTAGATCGAAAACCCGTAAAGGGCGGTCTAGGCAAAAGATAGGGCTAAAACCAAAAGATGAGTAAAAGATGAGCCCATCATTAAGGTCATAAGAAAGGAGCCCATCGGCGTATTCATGAGAAGCCAACAGGAGAAGGCCAGTTACTTTCTAAATGCATCAAAAATAAATAAACATTAGATTGCATTTAGGACATCCACACACAAAATAGTTGCATAATACGACTTTGTCAAAATTAAGAAAAAATAATTTTCTTCAAACAAGAATATTAAACATGCATATAAGGAGGCTAGTCTCCATACTCGTGATTGAAAACAGGAGGCGCCAGAATCTAGTCTCCATATGAAAATCAAAATCGCAAAAGACAAAACCAAAAACCATTTCAGCAGAATAAGGAGCTTCAAAGAGACTAGCTCCAACCATCTACAACAATAAAAGAAGGTACATCAAAAACGGAAAAGAGCCAACGGAAAGTTTTGATGATCCCCAAGCAGACCCTTGCCTACTCCAGAGGCAAAGCAAAAATTACTTCATGACTCATCCTCATCATCATATGAGTCGTTGACCATAATCATTTGAAGCCTCAATCAACATCTTTCCATCCAAAAAGAAGGAAGCCATCAAAACAGAAAAGCTAACGGAAAGGCTCAATTATCCCCAAGAGGATCCTTGTCTACTCTAGAGACAAGACAAAAAGATTACCTCACGACTCGAAGACATCACCGCATGAGTCATCAAGCACACTCATTAGAGAGTCGCCACCTCGAGGAATCCATCAAAGAAAGATCACGCAAAAATCCATCAAAGAAAGCACAAGACCAAATCAACCCCCCGGTGGATCACCAAAGAGAAAAGTTTATCCCCAGCGAGCCTACCAAATGAAGGCAAAACTACAAGTTTATATCCTCAGGGAATCGCGTATAAATGCCCAAATACAAATATCCCCAGTGAAAAGCAAAGCCTTCACTCCCAAGAAGAGCCTCTGCCTAAGGTAAGCAAAAATCAAATATCCGCAGGAAATGGGAAATCAACCTATAAGAGGTAATACAAGTCCAAGAACAAAGCTTTCAAAAAGCATCCACCTACTCAGAGGTATTATCAAGAACAAATATCCTCAAATAGAACATCAGCCTATTCAGAGGCGAACAACAAGTAAAAAGCCTTCACCACTATTGAAGCACTTGCCTAATCAAGAGGCACAATCAAAAATCAACAAATCCCCAGTGGATTCCCGCCTAATCAAGAGGTACAACCAAATAGAAATCACATCCCCAAGTGGGCTCTTGCCTAAACAAGAGGCACAACCAAACAAAAATCTTACCAAGTGGATTTCCGCCTAATCAAGAGGTGCAACTAATAGAAATAAAAAAAAATCCCCAAAGGATTCCCGCCTAAACAAGAGGCAACCAACAAATAATCCCCGGCAAAGCCGGATGGCTAAAACAAGAAAAGCCAAAATACAGCAATCCTTGGTAAAACCAGATGACTAAAATAGAAAAGTCAAAAAGAAAAATCAATTACTCCCCAGAGGCGCATGATCAGAGACAATAAGTCGCCAGAAACCGGATGAGGGTTCGTACTCATCAATCAAAAAGATATTACAAAAAAGAGCATTCCAAGAGTCTGTCAAAATGCAGATTCATACCAGGTGGGGGTAGGTACCCACAAGAATTGGTCAAAATGCAGATTCGTACCAGATGGGGGTAGGTACCCATCAGAGTCGGTCAAAATGCAGACTCATACCGGGTGGGGGTAGGTACCCACAAGAGTCGGTCAAAATGCAGACTCATACCAGGTGGGGGTAGGTACCCACAAGAATTTGTCAAAATACAGATTCGTACCAGATGGGGGTAGGTACCCATCAGAGTCTGTCAAAATGCAGACTCGCACCCAGTGGGGGTGTAAAAACCATTAGAGTCCGACAAGATGCAGACTCGCACAATAGAGCCTTGTCAAGATGCAGGTTCGCACCCAGTGGGGGTGTAAAAACCATTAGAGTCCGTCAAGATGCAGACTCGCATAATAGAGCCTTGTCAAGATGCAGGTTCGCACCCAGTGGGGGTGTAAAAACCATTAGAGTCCGTCAAGATGCAGACTCGCTGTAGACCCCTAATTTTGCCCGGCCTCTCAAAATAAAAGCTAGGGAAACTTCATACAGTTCACCCGGCTTCATATCAAAGAAAAACCGAGAAAGACCTCCCGCAACAAACACGGAGATCGCTCATATGCACGATAAAGGACAAAGGAGACTTCCTATACAGAGATAAAGCTCGCC
This sequence comes from Sphenostylis stenocarpa, assembly GCA_963425845.1. NCBI lineage: Eukaryota > Viridiplantae > Streptophyta > Magnoliopsida > Fabales > Fabaceae > Sphenostylis > Sphenostylis stenocarpa. The sequence goes on from OY731406.1 coordinate 46,657,210, forward strand.
CGGCATCTTATTGAAGGCCAAGAAGACTTCCTATATGGAGATAAAGCTTCAACGGACACACATCGGCATCAATCTACGTCCGAAACAGGCAAGGAAAGCTTCCCGGAGTCCCAAAATGCGCGAAACTGGCCAGAACAGGTTGAGACGGCCGTCCCAAGTTGGGACGGCCATCCCAACCTCTTAAAACCAGTTGGGACGCGCGTCCCAAAGTTGGGACGGCCGTCCCAAACCCATTTTAAGTGGGACGGCCGTCCCGGCCTTCCTGGGGGTCCCGTTCTGTGTAAATTTGCCATTTGGGACGGCCATCCCAGTCCAGACGGCCGTCCCAACCCAGACGGTCGTCCCAAAGTGCGCCAGCTGCGAAAAACTATAAATAGGAGGCTCATTTGCCACTTTTTCAGACCCCAGACACCACAGACATCCCAGAGAGCTCTGAAACACTTTCTAAAACTCAGAGCACTTGTCTATTTCCCTCCCTTTCTTGAATGATCTTTCCGATTGCCTTAAATAGGTAACAATCGGTTAAGGAATTATATTCCGGCATTCGATTCTTCTTTAAATTTTTAGTAGAGTCGATCTTGTATTGGTGAGGAGAGTCTGTGTAGAGAGAGAGGTTGCCAAAACGCATCCTCACGGTTCGAGATTCTCAATATCAAGCTTGCTACGGAGGTTCTTTTCAATTCTCTTCTCTTTTATTGCTTTATTTATTGTTTTATTTAGCTTTATTTATGCCATGTAGAGTAAAATCATGTAGATAGCTATTTTATTTCTTTTATTACTTTATTTAGCATTATTCATCATTTTATGCATGCAATATAGAATAAAATCATGTAGATAGCCATTTAATATTATGTAATAAAATAGGGTAATCGCGTAATTTCTCGTAGTCTTTATTTAAATGAATTAATCTGTCATAGGGAACCCGAAAGGGGCGTTGTGGGGTGCTAACACCTTCCCCACACGTAACTAACTCCCTTACCCAACTCTGGTTACAATGGCCAAGTGCGGTTTTTCTTAAAATTAACATTTTTTCCTTTTCCAATGTTTAAGGTCAAAACATTGGTGGCGACTCCATAAGAACCCCTTTTCGAAAACCTTTTAAAACAAAAAACGCGAGTCTAAACCATCTTTTCGCGACCGCTCGCATAAACGTTCGAGACGTCTCCCCAGGACGTCGAAAGGGACGGCGGCGACAGATGGCGACTCCGCTGGGGAGACTAGAGAGTTGATCCCATTTAGTGACAGATAAATTCAAACTAAGTAAAAATTTGAAATTACGCCTTTACCCTTCTGTATGTTTTTATTGTATGGCTTTAATAACTGCTGTATGATTATTTCTGCAATTGTTTGAAATATAAATTGCACACAAAAACCCTTGCACACAACAGTCCCTCTATACCCGGGGGCAAGAGTGAATATCTATAGGGAGTGGGTGGCAGATACGATCGGTTAGTTGGCACACGGGGCTACTGCCGTTGTCGGAAAACCACCAACTCAAGGTGATAACTTTCTTCTTTTGGTCTAAGGGTGTCGCCACGGAGTTCCGTGCATGACCCGAGGATCGAGAGATTGAGAGGTCCCTATAATGGGGGCACCTTGGGGACCTTTGGCCTGGTGAGAACAGTTAGAACCACCTAAACCAAGCACGTTTCTGCAGGAAAATCCTACCTCGTAATTAAATAAGCGTGGCTCTGCTCGTGGATGTATGAATTGTGTGTGCATACGTTTGCTGCATTTGTATTGATGCATTAGCATAGGGTAATCATACAACAACCCTAAAAATCATAAAAAAAAAAAACAAAACAAGTTAAAAATCATAAAAAATGAAAAAACCATATCTTTGTTATAAAATAAAAAAAATTATTATTAACAAAAGCCTCATAATTCATATCACCTTTTCTTCATAAAAAAAAATAAAAAGGAAAGAAAATGGGACTCTCTTCATCAAAATCCATAAACATTCATATAGGTAAGCTTTCTTTTCCAGAAAAGCCCAGTATTATCATACATCATATTAGGAACAAAACATGATAATACTTAGAAAAACAAACACTTGCATACATTCATATATCCCTCCTCATTCTAATAATAAAGATAATAAAAAGAAAGGATTAACTGATGTGCTTTCCACAAATCAGAAAAATGGAAAAGAAGTCTTTCGTCATCAAAATCTCTACGACAGTCGATAAACCCGAAGATGATAATAAACAAGCACCGTTGGTTATTCCAATTGACAAAAGGGAGAAGGCAATAACACCTATACGTTTATTCGTGCCTCGTCCTTTCCCTTATAAATCAAATAAAGCTGTACCCTGGAGATACTCAGAAGAATCGCCAGTCAATCAAGACATCTCCAATATAGCCGGTATTGGGGGCATGACAAGAAGCGGAAGAATATACGCCCCCAAGAAATTACAAGATAATATTCCTAAAGATAAAATGAAAAATAAAGCCGAAGAGGAAAAAGAATCCAAGGAAGAGACAGATGAGTTACTCCAATACATAAGACAAAGTGAGTACTCCATCATTGATCAACTCAATCGTACTCCAGCAAAGATAACTTTATTATCACTCATCATGAGTTCGGAACCACATCGAAACGCACTGTTAAGGGTTTTGAATGAATCCTTCATACCGCATACAATATCCCAAGACAAATTCGAAGGGATTATTGGTAATATTACGGCCAATAATCATCTTACCTTCACAAATGAAGAACTCCCTTTGGAAGGGTCAAATCATAATAAGCCTTTGCATATCGCTGTTAAATGCAAGGAATATCTCATTTCCAAAGTTCTTGTGGATAATGGATCATCCTTAAATGTTATGCCTAAAAGTACACTCGACAAGATAATAGTACAAGGAACCCACATGCGCCCGAGTAATACAGTTGTTCGAGCCTTTGATGGATCCAGACGAGAAGTAGTAGGAGAGATCAATCTACCAATCCAAATCGGTCCTACTATCTTCAACATAGACTTCCATGTGATGGATATCACACCAGCATACAGTTGTCTCCTTGGTAGACCTTGGATTCATAGCGCTAAGGCAATACCTTCAACGCTCCACCAGAAAGTCAAGTTTGTGACAAATGATAAACTCGTCACAGTTCAAGCCGAAGAAGACTTTCTGATCAGCAAACCGTCTGTCCAGCCATATGTGGATGCGGCTGAAGAGGCTCTCGAAACATCTTTTCAAGCGCTCGAGATTGCTAACATAGAAAGACTTCCTGGTAATACAAAAGTGGCCCATATGATGAAAAGATATGGATATCGCCCAGGACAAGGGCTCGGAAAGAATACTCAAGGAATCAAAGAACTACCAGATTTCAAGGATAATCCTTCAAGATATGGTGTAGGGTATGACCCTACAAAAGATCAAACCATACGAACAACAGGGAAGTCTTACCCCTCGAAGATGATATTCCGAAAAGGAGGGGTATTAGCGCAAAGAGTAGCGTTAGTCATTAGGTGTCCTTCTTCCGATTCTAAGGGATGTAAATCTAGTGACTATTAGAGATCACTCCTCGGGGTTTGCCCGTCCCCCGAGCATCTCTAGGGCACACATTTCCCTGAAATTACAAAAGAGTGCTATTCTTACTATCTGCTTCTTTTCTCACTAAATGTATCTATACCCCATTTTAATAAACACGGTTTAGATAAAACGTTTTATTCCAAATGCGTCAGAATAATTAAAGCGCCGTAAAGCAAAAAATGATTGATTAACCAGAAATACAAATGAAATCTATCTTGACAAAATCAAAGTTTCGACAATGTTGTGCAAAAAAAAAAAAATATATATGCATAATAAAAAAGAAAAAAGCCCGTCAAGGTCAAAGGCCGAGACAAGAAGATAAAAGGGCAAAATACCCGGCGGGAAACCCACAAAGGGGGCCGCACAAAAGTTAGGGTAAACCCGGCAGGTGACCCGAACAATAATAAAGGGTAACCTGGGCAAAAGTTAGGGTTATCAAAAGTCCGCTAGGTATTCCTAAAAAATAAAGGCAAAAAGGAAACCTAGACAAAAGTTAGGACAAAAAGCACAGCATCCTAGGCTGAAAACCCGGAAGGGCGGACTAGGGAGGTTAGTCAATCAACCAAAAGGCGCCACAAACCAATAAACAACGACGCTACGTCATAAGAATAAAATGTTCTGTCTAAACTAGCCTAAACACAAACCAACCCTGGCCAGCCATTCTTACAAAAACCTTTATTACAAAAAATATATCCCTCTAAAACACAAGCCTTTGATATAAATCCTTTTCTTTCTCTTCTCTTGACCATTTCATTAAAAAGCATTCAAGTAATAAGGGGAATGTGGAAATATAGTGATCAATAGGAAGGTTGAAATTCCTAAGGAAAGGAAGAGGGGCATTGACATGGCAGTTGCTCTACGAACAACAGATTGCTCTTCGGCAATAGCAAGAAAAATCCAAGACGGCAAATTATGTACAGCCAAGCTTGTTAATCAGAAGAAACATGGTGACGGAAAGGAACAACACCAAGAATGCGCCCGAAGTCAAAGCACATTAGTTAAAACTTTCGAAATATTAACTGAAATAGATCATAGGATGCATATCATGAAGCATTACATGCATTAAAACATCAATGAATGGAGTCCCATCTTCTTTTCCATCAAAAAACTCAAAAAACCAACTTAAGAAGCTTGGGACGGCCGTCCCAAACTCCTGTGCGCGGCCTATATAGGGGGTGCGCGGGTTTGAGCCTTGGTACCTCATTCCAAGCCTTCCTATCTTGCTTTTTCTCCTCCCCCATACATTTTTAGCATTTCTGAGAGAATAAGGCTCACAATGGAACACGGAGAAGCCTCGTCCAGAAGAAAACGCACCAGGAATGCTGCTAGGAGAACTCCTGTTACTAGCATGATGATGGCAGAAGCACACCAACAACGACTGGCAAACATCCAGCAATTTGCCTGGTACCCGATGCTGCAACTAGACTTCGGGATCCTAGCTACATTCGGCTGGGAGCAAGATGTCAGAAGATTCATCCGCAACATAGGATGGGATTTTCTGCTCAATGAGCCACCTACTCGGATCCACCGCACCGCTACGATGGAATTTCTCGCCTCTGTCAACATGATGGAAATGCCATCCGCCACTCCTGGGGTGCCACCAACACAAGCCGTCTCCTACTGGATGGACGGAGCCTACCGGACTACTGCTCTGGATGACTTTAATGTCATCATGGGTTTCTGCCAACGAGCAGATACAAGAACTCCAGAGTATCGGTCCGCATATCTGGAGAAACCTACTGTTCTCACCACCACCAATATGTGGAAGGAGATTACTGGAGCTATTAATCTCCCATCTAATCTGAAGGGTGCAGCCTTCAATCCCCCTCTTCGCATCTGCCACAAATTGCTTGCTGGGACCATTCACAGCAGGAAGGAAAGCCAGGGAAAGGTCACGCTGGCTGACCTTTTTATAGTCTACTGCATGCATCAGGGATACCGATGCAACCCAGGATACGCATTCCTGAAGGCTGTAAAGGAATGCGGTACTCGGGGACCAGCGGGAGTAATCATGGTAGCTCCCTTCCTTACCCCTCTTGCTGAATACTGGGGATGTACCGACGGAGAAGATCTCCCAGCCGAGCTTCAACCAGAACCAATCAACGGAAGAGTGCTGACGAACATGAGTATCCTCAGCAGAGAAGGATCAGGTTTCATCCTAAACCCTATCATCTCAATTTCATGGGATATGCGCGACTTCGACACGCCACAAGACATCCCTACCACTTCAGAGTCCCAACAGCAGTCACGGGATTCTGATTTCTCCGGCCTGTACCGACGCCTGGACGAGGAGCATGCATACATGGAAGGAGAATTCCAGTTTATACGCCAGCAGTTTGGCCAGCTCACTGTCAGGCAAGACAGGACGGACCGCCAGATAGAGAGCCTGGTCCAAACTCAGGCGAGATTCCAGCGCCGCCTACTCCGCCGCTTCCCTTCACCAGTACCATCCGCTCACTCCAGTCCCGAGGCAGACGATTAGGAGATTTTATGATGCTTTCTAGTAGTTTAAAAAATGTTTGAATGTACTACCAAAAAACAAAATATATAATAAATAAGAGTTGTTATTTCCATTCGCATTTTGAAAAGCCTACGTGTAAAATAAAAAGGCACACGTAATATAGCAAAAAGCCAGATTTCAAATAACCCGCGTTGATCGCGAAAGAAAAAGGCGAAAATCAGAACCACTTCAGCAGAATAAGGAGCTTCAAGGAAACTAGCTCCAACCATCCACATCAAAACGGAAATGGCCAACGGAAAGGCTTGATAATCCCCTAGCGAGATCCTTGCCTACTCCAAAGGCAAAACAAAAAAATTACTCCATGACTCGAGCATCAACACCATATGAGTCATCAAGCATAAATCACTTGGAGCTGCAATCAACATTTTCTCCATCCAGAAAAGTCATCAAGAAAAGCCAATGGAAAGGCTCAATTATCCCCAAGAGGATCCTTGTCTACTCTAGAGGCAAGACAAAAAGATTACATCGCGACTCAGTTTCATCGCCACATGAGTCATCAAGCACACTCATGCAAGAGTCTCCGTTTCATGCCCCAAAAGAGAATAAGGACTACACAAGAGTCCATCGAAGAAAGCACAGAATCAAAACATCCGAATCACTAGGGGGCAACAAAAAGAAGGAAGAGAAAAGCCTTTCATCCTCTAACAAAGGCCACTGCATGAAAAAGCCAAAAGAAAATCCCCAGGAAGAGTACATCAAGAAAAATCTATAAAAGAAAAGGAGAAATTTCCATCCCCAGGAAGTCAATAAAATTCCCCAGGGATCATTACAAAGAGAAGAGAAAATATATATCTTTCCATCTAACGTGCATAAAAGGCGCACATACAAACCCATTCCCCAGCAGAAATAAAAGCATAGACAAAAGCCAGTTCAAGCAATAAGGAGTCAAAAACTCCATTTTCCCTCTAAGGGGGCAATTCAAAAGAGATATCAGTCAGAGCAATCAAATTCTCAAAAGAAAAAATTTCACCGGTGAGCTTACAACAGAACTACTGTTTGCTCAAAATAAGCAAAGAGCTAATGTCCCAGAGAAATGGGAAATCAACCTATGCGAGAGGTAATGCAAGCCCAAAAGCATAAAAGTCTTCACCATCGCTGAAGCAATTGCCTAATCAAGAGGCACAATCAAAGTCCCCAATAAATTCCTGCCTAAAAGGCAACCAACAAAGAATCCCCGGTAAAACCGGATGACTAAGATAGAAAAGTCAAAAAGAAAGAAAATCAATCATTCTTCATGGAATAGGCGCATGATCAGAGACAATAAGTCGCCAGAAACCGGGTGGGGGTACGTACTCACCTAAGCCTTGCAAAACGGGGCTTACAAAAAACTTCATACCGGGTGGGGGTACGTACTCACCTAAGCCTTGCAAAACGGGGCTTACCAAAAAACTTCATACCGGGTGGGGGTACATACTCACCTAAGCCTTGCAAAACGGGGCTTACAAAAAAACTTCATACCGGGTGGGGGTACATACTCACCTAAGCCTTGCAAAACGGGGCTTACAAAAAAAACTTCATACCGGGTGGGGGTACATACTCACCTAAGCCTTGCAAAACGGGGCTTACAAAAAAAACTTCATACCGGGTGGGGGTACGTACTCACCTAAGCCTTGCAAAACGGGGCTTACAAAAAACTTCATACCGGGTGGGGGTACGTACTCACCTAAGCCTTGCAAAACGGGGCTTACAAAAAACTTCATACCGGGTGGGGGTACATACTCACCTAAGCCTTGCAAAACGGGGCTTACCAAAAAACTTCATACCGGGTGGGGGTACATACTCACCTAAGCCTTGCAAAACGGGGCTTACAAAAAAACTTCATACCGGGTGGGGGTACGTACTCACCTAAGCCTTGCAAAACGGGGCTTACCAAAAAACTTCATACCGGGTGGGGGTACATACTCACCTAAGCCTTGCAAAACGGGGCTTACAAAAAAAACTTCATACCGGGTGGGGGTACGTACTCACCTAAGCCTTGCAAAACGGGGCTTACAAAAAACTTCATACCGGGTGGGGGTACATACTCACCTAAGCCTTGCAAAACGGGGCTTACAAAAAAACTTCATACCGGGTGGGGGTACGTACTCACCTAAGCCTTGCAAAACGGGGCTTACCAAAAAACTTCATACCGGGTGGGGGTACATACTCACCTAAGCCTTGCAAAACGGGGCTTACAAAAAAAACTTCATACCAGGTGGGGGTACGTACTCACCTAAGCCTTGCAAAACGGGGCTTACAAAAAACTTCATACCGGGTGGGGGTACATACTCACCTAAGCCTTGCAAAACGGGGCTTACCAAAAACTTCATACCAAGTGAGGGTAAGTACTCACCAAAACCTTGCAGAACAAGGTTCATACCAAGTGGGGGTAGGTACTCACTAAAATCCAGCAAAATGCAGACTCGTACCGGGTGAGGGTAAGTACTCACCAAAACCTTAAAAAAGAAAGCTCAAACCAGATAGGGGTTGGTACCTATCAAAATATTTATCATCCGGAGGATCAACAAGGAGCAGCATCCGAAGGATAACTGGGCAAAAGGGTTAACTCCTTCCCCTACTAACTAATTTTGTCGGTATACCAAAATAAAAGCTAGGGAAACTTCATACAGTTCACCCGGCTTCATATCAAAGAAAAACCGAGAAAGACCTCCCGCAACAAACACGGAGATCGCTCATATGCACGATAAAGGACAAAGGAGACTTCCTATACAGAGATAAAGCTCGCCGCGCATCTTATTGAAGGCCAAGAAGACTTCCTATATGGAGATAAAGCTTCAACGGACACACATCGGCATCAATCTACGTCCGAAACGAGCAAGGAAAGCTTCCGGAGTCCCAAAACGCGCGAACTGGCGGAACAGGTTGAGACGGCCGTCCCAAGTTGGGACGGCCGTCCCAACCTCTTAAAACCAGTTGGGACGCGCGTCCCAAAGTTGGGACGGCCGTCCCAAACCCATTTTAAGTGGGACGGCCGTCCCGGCCTTCCTGGGGGCCCTGTTCTGTGTAAATTTGCCATTTGGGACGGCCATCCCAGTCCGGACGGCCGTCCCAACCCAGGCGGCCGTCCCAAAGTGCGCCAGCTGCGAAAAACTATAAATAGGAGGCTCATTTGCCACTTTTTCAGACCCCGGACACCACGAGACATCCCGAGAGCTCCGAAACACTTTCTAAAACTCGAGCACTTGTCTATTTCCCTCCCTTTCTTGAATGATCTTTCCGATTGCCTTAAATAGGTAACAATCGGTTAAGGAATTATATTCCGGCATTCGATTCTTCTTTAAATTTTTAGTAGAGTCGATCTTGTATTGGTGAGGAGAGTCTGTGTAGAGAGAGGGGTTGCCAAAACGCATCCTCACGGTTCGAGATTCTCAATATCAAGCTTGCTACGGAGGTTCTTTTCAATTCTCTTCTCTTTTATTGCTTTATTTATTGTTTTATTTAGCTTTATTTATGCCATGTAGAGTAAAATCATGTAGATAGCTATTTTATTTCTTTTATTACTTTATTTAGCATTATTCATCATTTTATGCATGCAATATAGAATAAAATCATGTAGATAGCCATTTAATATTATGTAATAAAATAGGGTAATCGCGTAATTTCTCGTAGTCTTTATTTAAATGAATTAATCTGTCATAGGGAACCCGAAAGGGGCGTTGTGGGGTGCTAACACCTTCCCCACACGTAACTAACTCCCTTACCCAACTCCGGTTACAATGGCCAAGTGCGGTTTTTCTTAAAATTAACATTTTTTCCTTTTCCAATGTTTAAGGTCAAAACATTGGTGGCGACTCCATAAGAACCCCTTTTCGAAAACCTTTTAAAACAAAAAACGCGAGTCTAAACCATCTTTTCGCGACCGCTCGCATAAACGTTCGAGACGTCCCCAGGACGTCGAAAGGGACGGCGGCGACACTCGCATAATAGAACCTAGTCAATATGCAGGTTCACACCCGAGTGGGGTGTAAAATCCATTCGAACCTAGTCAATATGCAGGTTCGCACCCAGTGGGGTGTAAAAACCACTTGGAGCCTAGTCAATATGCAGGTTCACACCCGGTGGGGGTGTAAAATCCATTAGAACCTAGTCAATATGCGGGTTCGCACCCAGTGGGGGTGTAAAAACCACTAGAGCCTAGTCAATATGCAGGTTGGCACCCAGTGGGGGTGTAAAAACCACTAGAGCCTAGTCAATATGCAGGTTCGCACCCAGTGGGGGTGTAAAATCCACTAGAACCTAGTCAATATGCAGGTTCACACCCAGTGGGGGTGTAAAATCCATTAGAACCTAGTCAATATGTAGGTTCACACCCAGTGGGGGTGTAAAATCCATTAGAACCTAGTCAATATGCAGGTTCGCACCCAGTGGGGGTGTAAAAACCACTGGAGCCTAGTCAATATGCAGGTTCACACCCAGTGGGGGTGTAAAATCCATTAGAACCTAGTCAATATGCAGGTTCGCACCCAGTGGGGGTGTAAAAACCACTGGAGCCTAGTCAATATGCAGGTTCACACCCAGTGGGGGTGTAAAATCCATTAGAACCTAGTCAATATGCAGGTTCGCACCCAGTGGGGGTGTAAAAACCACTAGAGTCGGTCAAAATGCAGACTCATACTAGGTGGGGGTAGGTACCCACAAGAATTTGTCAAAATGCAGATTCGTACCAGGTGGGGGTAAGTACCCACCAAAACCTTAAAAATGCAGATTCATACCAGGTGGGGGTAGGTACCCACCAAAACCTTAAAAAGAAAGCTCAAACCAGATAGGGGTTGGTACCTATCAAAATATTTATCATCCGGAGGATCAACAAGGAGCAACATCCGAAGGATAACCGGACAAAGGGTTAACTCCTTCCCCTACCAACTAATTTTGTCGGTATATTAAAACCAATGAATTAGTTGGGCAGGTGAAGGGGGCAGCATTGTAGACCCCTAATTTTGCCCGGCCTCTCAAATAAAGATAAAGGAGATCACCCGTAAAAAGATAAAGCTCGTCTAGCATTACAAATAAGAGCCAAGGAGACTTCCCATATGAAGATAAAGCTTCAATAGACACATATCGGCATCAAGCGACGTCCAAAACAGGCAAGGAAAGCTTCCGGAGTCCCGAAATGCGCGAACCGGCGAGCAGGTCGAGACGGCCGTCCCGGTTGGGACGGCCGTCCCAACCTGCCCAGCCAGTTGGGACGCGCGTCCGAGGTTGGGACGGCCGTCCCAAGTCCCGGTTAAGTGGGACGGCCGTCCCGGGTTCCCGGGGGTCCCAGCCGTGTAATTTTGCCATTTGGGACGGCCGTCCCAGTCCAGACGGACGTCCCACCCCAGACGGCCGTCCCAAAGTGCGCCAGCTGCGAAAAACTATAAATAGGAGGCTCATTTGCCACTTTTTGACACCACAGACACTCCAGAGAGCTCTGAAACACTTTCTAAAACTCAGAGCACTTGTCTATTTCTCTCCCTTTCTTGAATGATCTTTCCGATTGCCTTAAATAGGTAACAATCGGTTAAGGAATTTTATTCCGGCATTCGATTCTTCTTTAAATTTTTAGTGGAGTCGATCTTGTATTGGTGAGGAGAGTCTATGTAGAGAGAGGGGTTGCCAAAACGCATCCTCACAGTTGGAGATTCTCAATACAAAGCTTGCTACGGAGGTTCTTTTCAATTCTCTGCTCTTTTATTGCTTTATTTATTGTTTTATTTAGCTTTATTTACTGTTTATGCCATGTAGAATAAAATCATGTAGATAGCTATTTTAATATCTCTTTTATTGCTTTATTTAGCTTTATTCATCATTTTATGCATGCAACGTAGAATAAAATCATATAGATAGCCATTTAATATTATGTAATAAAATAGGGTAATCGCGTAATTTCTCGTAGTCTTTACTTAAATGAATTAATCTGTCATAGGGAACCCGAAAGGGGCGTTGTGGGGTGCTAACACCTTCCCCACACGTAACTAACTCCCTTACCTAACTCTGGTTATAATGGCCAAGTTTGGTTTTTTATTAAAATCAATGCCTTTTTATCCTTTTCCAATGTTTATGGTCAAAACATTGGTGGCGACTCCATAAGAACCCCTTTTCGAAAACCTTTTAAAACAAATACGCGAGTCTAAACCATCTTTTCGCGACCGCTCGCATAAACGTTTCAAGACGTCCCCCGGACGTCGAAAGGGACGGCGGCGACAGGTGTCCATTCCAAACTTTTTAAGGATCTCTTTGCAGTATTTGGTTTGAGAGATGAAAATGCCATCTTTAAGTTGCTTGATTTGAAGTCCAAGGAAGAATGTCAATTCTCCCATCATAGACATTTCAAACTCTCCCTGCATTATCTTAGCAAATTCTACACATAACGAATTATCAGTTGATCCAAAAATAATATCATCAACATATACCTGGACCAATAAGATATGTTCTTTTACTTACTTTATAAACAATGTAGAATCAATTTTTCCTCTAGAAAAATCATTTGAAGTTAGGAAACTACTTAGCCTTTCATACCAAGACCTAGGAGCTTGTTTCAACCCATATAATGCTTTCTTTAATTTAAAAATATGATTAGGATAACTAAAATCCTCAAATCCAGGGGGTTGCTCCACATAAACTTCTTCTTTAATAAAACCATTCAAAAATGCACTTTTAACATCCATTTGATATAATTTAAATTTCATCAAAGATGCATAAGCAAGAAGTAGGCGTATAGCCTCTAACATGGCAATAGGAGCATAAGTTTCATCATAATTTATACCTTCCTCCTGACAATAGCCTTTGGCAACAAGTCCGGCTTTATTCTTTGTTATGTTTCCATCTTCATCAAGTTTATCCCTAAACACCCATTTGGTTCCAATAACTTGATGTGACTCTTCTCTTGGGATTAATTTCCAGACTTAATTCCTTTCAAATTGGTTAAGTTCTTCTTGCATGGCTATGCACCATTGGTCATCTTTAAGCTCTTCCTCAACATTTTTGGGTTTTATCTCGTGACACAAAAGCTAAAGACATACAGAAATTAGTCATATTTCTAGTTCTTACCCCTTTTGAGATGTCACCTATGATATTGTCCATTGAGAGTCCTCTAGGTGATTGCCATTCTTTTGCTAATTCAGTCGTTTGAGAAAGCTCATTTTCTTCCAAATACAATTCATCAAGAGCCTCTCTTATATATTCATCATCACCTGCAAGTTCTTTATTTGACTCAAGAGGATTTCCCCAAGGTCTACAATCTCATCAAAAGTAACATGAATAGATTCTTCAATATTTAAGGTTCTTTTATTAAACACCCTGTAAGTCTTGCTAGTTAATGAATAACCTAGGAAAATACCCTCATTGGCTTTTGAGTCAAATTTTCCTAAGTTGTCCTTTCCATTATTTAATACAAAGCACTTACATCCAAATATTATTAAAGGAGCAACATTAGGCTTTCTACCATTTAACAATTCATAGGGAGTTGATTTTATAATTGACCTAATGAGCATTCTATTTAAAACATACTAAATGATTAATTTTCTTTGAATAAATACAAGAGACAAACAATTCATTTAACTATAGGAACCCAAATATATTTTCCTTTAGGAACACCAAAATGTTTTATTTTACATGTATTTGAAGTATGACCATGTTTCATACAATAAAAACATGCTTTAGATGTAGCTTTTGAAAATGATGTACTTCTAACAATAGATAATTTAGTTCCTTTTTCCACCCATACTCTTCTCTTTTTAGTTTTAGGCTTTTTCATAGAAACTTGATGATTTACACTATTTTGAGTTACAACAATTTTATCCTTATTATTATTACTCAATTCCTTTTCGGCTTTATCAAGCAAATGATTAAGTATATCTATGTCATACTCATATTCTTTACAAGATGCACATACTATATTCTTATCATCATTCTCATCTATGCATACTATTTTCGTTTCTAAGGTTTCCTTTTCCTCTAAACATGCAATTTTCGTTTATAATGACTCCTTTTCCTCTAAACATACAATTTTCATTTTTAAGGACTCCACCTCCTTTTCGGATCTACTTAAATTCTTCTTCAAAACTTTATATTCATTTTTCAAGTCCTTAAAAGCATTAAACAATTCTTCATATGCATTTTGTAATTCATCAAAATCATTTTCATCATCACTTGAGGATGAGTCGGAATCACTAACCTCAAAGTCGGAAGATATATTGTCTTTTGCCAACAAGAAAATGTTAGCTTCTATTTCTGAGTCACTTGATTCCGAAATCGCGTCACTATCATCGGTTCCTTCATAAGTTACTCTTAGTTTTTCCCACATCTCTTGAGCACTTTTACAAACAGAGATTCTGTAAAACTCGTCAAGGGTTAAAGCAGATGAAATTATATTTCTAGCCCTAACGTCAACACCATTCTCAGTAACTTTAGGAACAAATGGACCATTTAAAATAGCGTCCCAAACGCCTTTATCAACAGACTCTAAAAAGATTTGCATTCTTACTTTCCAGAAAGGATAATTTTGACATGCAAAAAGTGGGGGTCTGTTGATAGACGCACCTTCGGCAAAAGTTTGATTTTGTCCATGAAGCACTTGTTGGATTTGATGAAGACATATAGAGTTTAGAGAGTTTATTTTGTGGGTGTGTAGATAGATAGGTTATAGGTTTAGAATTTAATCTCTTGATAGTTCAGAAGATCTTGTGATAAGCGCCTTGAAATGATGCATCTCATTAAACTTATTTTTCTGCATGAAAAACCAATCTTTAAGCATTAAAAGAACAAACTGAGTTTTTCAATCTGTTAAAAAGAAGTTTCAATCTGTTAAAATTACTTAACATAGAAAATGTTCATATACAGTCGAAATTTTAATTGATTGAATCGCAGAATCAACAGGTTAAAATGTTCTTAATGATTTTTTCAATTAAAGGTTGCGCATTTTCAATCTGTTGAAAACAAGATCAATCTGTTGAAACAGAGAGACGTTATTTTTCAATTTGGAGTATCTCAAAATTTCAATCCGTTGAAATATTTTTTAATATGTTGAAACAGAGAGCTATCATTTTTTTCTAAACTGTTTCAATCCATTGAAAACTCGAATCAATCGATTGAATGAAGTTTTAAATAAAATCAATCGATTGAAACGTCGTTTTAATCGATTGAAAAGAATTCTGATCGATCACAATTTGATTCTAATCAATCATAACTAGTTCTGATCGATCATAAAGCTATTCTGATCGATCATAACTGATTCTGACCTGTTATATTATTATTCTGATCGATCATCTGTTACTCTAAATCAGTTTTAATCAGTTTAGACAATCAGGTTCTCTTTTTTATCCTATAAATACAGTTTTGATTTGTCTATTGAAACATACAATTTGTGAAAACATTTTGAGAGAAATCTTAGAGCTATCATATACGCGACTTTCTCTGTGCATTCAAAAACTGTTCATATCATAAGGTGCTTTGATCAAGATTGTTGTTCATCAAAGAGAGAAAGTTCTGAGTTAGAATTGCTTCTGGACTTCTATTGTGTTAAAACTGCAGTCCAGGTTTATTCTTTTCATTTACTTGTATAAAGTGTGATTGTGTAGATTGGGTGTTGAATCTGCACTGGTTACAGTAACTGGATTTGGTTACTGGGTGGTTATTCAAGAGTCTATCTTGTGGGTTTGTGAGATAGTTCTTGGGGTAGATTGGTGTAAATCTACTGGTTGTAATTTTCATTGGAATTAGTGGAACTTGGCAGATTTGTCAAGAACTCGGATGTAGCTCGGGAAAGAGTGAACCAAGTATAAACTTTTGTGTTGTATTTCTACTTTCATCTCTTTTAATTCTTGTCTATATTCTTGCTTTGATTAAAACTAAATCTACCTAATAAAAGAATTGAATAAAGATAATTCATTCTTCCGAAAGAAAGAGTGCTTTTTCGAAAAAGTTTTCAAAAGTTCAATTCACCCCCCCCCTCTTGAACTCAACCATTAATTCTTACAATTGGTACCAGAGCTGGTTCTTGTAAGTTACTCAAGAATTCGGTCCAAGAATGGTTGAGGGAAAGATGAATTTTTCGGAAGGAGCCTCCATAAACAGGCCTCCTCTTTTTGCTGGTGTGAATTATTCTTTCTGGAAAGTTAGAATGAAAATCTTTATTGAATCTCTTGATAGAGGTATTTGGGAAACAATTGTTAATGGGCCTTTCAAACCAACTCATACAGTAGATGGTAAAATTGTTGAAAAAAATTGGGCTGAATTAACTGATGTAGAAAATAGGAAAGTCCAATATGATTATACTGCTAAAAACATTATTACCTCTGCTTTAAATCTTGATGAGTTTTTTAGGGTGTCTCAATGTGCCTCTGCCAAAGAAATGTGGGAAATTCTAGAGGTCACTCATGAGGGTACATCCGACGTGAAAAGGGCAAGAAAGCATGAATTAATTAGAGACTATGAATTGTTCAAAATGCAGCAAGGTGAAACTATTGCAGATGTGCAGAAAAGATTCACACACATAGTCAATCATCTAATTGGGCTAGGAAAGACTTTTGACAAGGAAGAATTAAACATCAAAATCTTGAAATGTTTGGACAGAACTTGGCAACCAAAGGTGACAACTATATCAGAATCAAGAGACTTAACTGAAATGACTACTGCATCATTATTTGGTAAGATAAGGGAACACGAGCTGGAAATTAATCGGTTTAAAGAACAAGAAAATGCAGAGAAGAAAAGCGAAACATTGTTCTCAAGACGATTGAAGAAAATAGTGAGTCCGAAGAAGATGAATCGAGAATCGACTTCGTTGGTTAAGAAATTTGGGAAATTTCTTAAAAAGAAGAATAGAACCGGCCAAGTTAAAAGGTACACTGATAAAAGAACTGAATCTACTCAAAATACTATTACTTGTTATTCTTGTGGTAAGCAGGGACACGTAAGGAGTGAATGTCCAGAAAAAACCAAGAATCAAAACAAGAAAGAGTTAAAGTACAAAGGGAAAAAAGCCTACATAGCTTGGCAAGACAATGATTCATCCTCCAGTTCTGCATCTGAAGATGAAGAAGTGAATCTATGCTTAATGGCTGGATGTGAATCCTCTTCATCGCATGTAAGTTCAACCCCCACAGAAAATGAAATGAATTACAACACATTACTAAATGCTTTCAATGAAATGCATAGTGAAGCCAAGAATTTATCTCATACAAATAATCAGTTAAAAGGACTAAATAACTGGTTAGAAAATAGGGTTAAAGTTCTGGAAAAATAATTATTAGAAAGCAAAACAGATATGGAACATCTTGAAATAATCTATTCATCCGCTGATAATGTTGTAACTAACAGTAATTGTGAAAAGTGTATCCTTCTACAGAATAAGGTTGAATACTTGATTAAAACTCTGTCTAAGTTTACTCAAGGTAAAGAAAATTTAGATACACTTCTTGGGTCTCAAAAATGTGTTTTTAATCATACTGGAATTGGGTACAAAGCTAAGGTTGGGGTGAAAACTAACAAGTATTTGAACTTCTTTTCTTTTAGAAAAGCAACAACATCTCCTTTCTCATCTTGTCATTAATGCATGAAAAAAGGGCATACTGTAAAATTCTGTCATGCTAGAAAATATTTTGTTCCACAAGGTAAAATGAGATGGGTTCCAAAACATGTTAAACAGAAAATTTGACTCCTAAGGACCCAAAATATTTAAGGGTACCAAATACTTGATGCTTGATCTTTCAGGAACAGCAACAAGAATCCCTTTGGTACCTGGACAGCGGATGCTCAAGGCATATGACAGGTGATATTTCAAAATTCCAGAAACTGAAATTGAAGAATGGAGGTCACGTAACATATGGAGACAACAACAAGGGAAGAATCTTAGGTTTTGGAGATATAGGAGATGGTGAAATCGTGACCATTCACAATGTTCTTCTTGTTGAAGGTCTCAAGCACAACTTAATCAGTATAAGTCAATTATGTGATCTAGGTCACAAGGTTATCTTCAAACCAGAAATTTGCCTAATTTGTGAGCCAAAATCTGACACGATAATGTTGGTAGGTAAGAGGTTGAATAACATTTACATGTTAGATATCAAGCATTCTATCTCATCTCAAAGTTGCCTTCTTACTAAAGAAGAAGAATCTTGGTTATGGCATAGAAGGCTTGCACATATTCATCTTAATCATCTTGACAAACTGATTTCTAAAGATTTAGTCTCTGGGCTACCTAAGCTTCAAATTCTGAAAGACAAAATCTGTGAAGCCTGATTAAAAGGTAAACAAACTAGAAAATCCTTTTCAAATAAAATCATTGTTTCTACTTCTAGACCTTTGGAACTGCTTCACATGGATTTGGTTAGTCCTTCAAGAAATAAAAGCCTAGGTGGTAATCTCTATATCATGGTAATTGTTGATGATTTTTCCAGATTTACTTGGACTATCTTTCTAAAAGCCAAATCTGATTCTTACAAATCTTTTAAAAAGCTTGCCAAGGTCTTACATAATGAGAAAGGTTATTTCATTACTTCTATTCAGAGTGACAATGGTGGAGAATTTGTAAATGAAAAGTTTGAATCATTCTGTGAAAAGTATGGCATAAAACACAATTTTTTTGCTCTAAGAACTCCTCAACAGAATGGTGTTGTGGAAAGAAAGAACAGATCCATTGAGGAACTTGCTAGAACAATGCTTTGTGAAAATTCTTTACCTAAATACTTTTGGGCAGATGCTGTAAACACTGCTTGTCATGTTTTGAATAGAGTTTTGATTAGACCCATGCTTAAGAAAACCCCATATGAACTCTACAAAGGAAGAAAACCTAACATAAACTATTTTAGGGTTTTTGGATGTACATGTTTTGTTTTAAACAATGGGAAAGAAAATATTGGCAAGTTTGATGAAAAATCTGATAAAGGAATCTTTCTTGGCTATTCTTCTAACGGTCATGCATATAGAGTCTATAATTTAAGACTAAAATCTATTGAAGAATCAGTACATGTTGTTTTTAATGAGTCTCCTTGAGTGTTGCAGAATAAAACAACAGGTACTGCAGATGATGAACATTTAACTGACAATTCTTATCAGTTAAAACATTCCAGTGGTTCAGATCAGCATACTGTCGAAGAAGGTGATCAATCAATTGATCCTGCAAAAGCTGATCCACCAGAGAGAATTGCTGAAGAACAGAAAGAAGATATCTTAAATGAACTTCCTAAAGAATGGACTGTCCCAAGAGATCTTTCTCTAGACAATGTCATTGGGTAAATCAATAAGGGAGTATCCACTAGACATTCTCTTAATCAATTCTGCAATCATATGGCATTCATTTCACAAATTGAACCTAAAACTGTTAAGGATGCATTAAATGATGAATACTAGGTTAGTGCCATGCATGATGAGCTTAATCAATTTGAAAGAAATAATGTGTGGGAATTAGTTCCTAAATACAAAGATATCAATGTAATAGGTACTAAGTGGGTATTCAAAAACAAACTAGATGAACACGACATTATCACTAGAAATAAAGCTAGGTTGGTAGCCAAAGGATATAATCAACAGGAAGGAATTGATTTTGATGAAACCTTTGCACCTGTAGCTAGACTTGAAGCTGTAAGACTCTTATTAGCTTATGCGTGTATTAGTGGTTTCAGATTACTATAGATGGATGTCAAAAGCGCCTTTCTAAATGGACTCATCAATGAAGAAGTTTATGTTTCTCAGCCCCCTGGGTTTGAAAATCACAAACATCCTGACCATGTCTACAAATTGAAAAAGGCTCTTTATGGTTTAAAGTAAGCTCCTAGACAATGGTATGAGAGGCTAAGTAACTTCTTAATTGATCAAGGATACAAACGAGGTGAAGTTGATAAAACCTTATTCATTAAGAAATCTGGAACTGACATTATTCTGGTACAGGTTTATGTTGATGATATCATTTTTGATTCTACTAATAATGCCTTGTGTAATAAGTTTGTTAAGGAAATGCAAAGTGAATTTGAGATGTCTATGATGGGAGAATTAAATTTGTTCCTTGGTCTTCAGGTTAATCAATTAAGAAATGGCATTTTCCTAAATCAATCTAAATACTGTAATGAGTTGTTGAAGAGATTTGACATGCATAACTGCAAAGAATCCTCTACACCCATGTCTACTAACTGTTGTCTAGATTTAGATGAAAAAGGGAAATCTGTTGATCAAACTAAATATAGAGGTTTGATTGGTTCTCTGCTATATCTTACTGCTAGTAAGCCTGACATTATGTTCAGTGTTTGCCTTTGTGCTAGATTTCAGGAAAATCCAAAGGAATCTCACTTTACCACTGCTAAAAGGATTCTCAAGTATCTTAAAGGAACCATTAATGTTGGACTATGGTATGCTGAAGGTGCATCTCTTAAACTTGTTGGATTTTCTGATTCTGACTTTGCAGGATGTAGATTGGACAGGAAAAGTACCTCTAGTACATGTCATTTACTGGGAAGCAGTCTCATATCTTGGCATAGCAAAAAGCAAGCAAGTGTTGCTCTTTCAACTGCAGAAGCTGAATACATTGCAGCTGGGAGTTGTTGTGCTCAGAGTATCTATCTTAAGCAACAATTGAAAGATTATGGAGTGGTTCTCAACACGGTACCTCTGGTTTGTGATAATACTAGTGCAATTAATCTAACTAAGAATCCTATTCAACAATCTAGAACTAAGCATATTGAAATTAGGCATCACTTTATTAGAAAACATGTATCTAGGGGTGATTGTGAAATTTTATTCATTGAAACTGAGAAACAATTAGCTAACTTGTTCACCAAACCACTCCCTAGAGATAGACTTAATATGCTTAGAACTGAATTAGGAATTCTGGATATATCTAGTATTGAATAATTGATTCTTTATTGTGATTATGTGCTTTTTAAACATGTTGATAACATGTTCAATCGATTAAATTGACTGAAAATTCTGAAATTATGTGTTTTAATCGATTGAAATTGCGAAATAATCTGTTGATTTCCTGATTCTCAATCTCTGTTCATGATGTATTACCAGTTTAATCGACTAAATAAGTTTTTAATCAATTTATTTCACTAACTCTGTTGCTCTGCATGCTTTTCTTTTACAAAACAATCGATTAAATCTTCGATTCAATCAATTTAATTCACTTTTGATATTCTGCATGTTTTACTTTTACAAATCAATCGATTAAATCTTCGATTCAATCGATTTATTTTACTTGTGGAGATCTGCATCTACATCTATAATTAAAAATCAATTGATTTTATGGAAAATCAATTGGTTAATTTCTTCTAGGGCTAGTAATGTATGCATTGCCTCTAATCACTTACTGCAGATTGTGCTAGCAACTTCAGCTACTCTCTTAAATGTCATAGTTATCCAATAAAAGCTGAATGACTGTGATTGGATATCAGATGTGAGGGTAATTAAGTAGCACAGTAACAATTCTCTCTCTCTACTTTTACCATCTCTGCACATGAAGCAGAACAGCAGTAAATCACTAAAGACAAAAATTGTTTATTCAAAGAAGATGAAGGGACCAAGTTTTCTCGTTCCATTTTAATATACTATAGTAGTTTGAAAAACTTGTACTCTCTCTTTAAACACATTCTCTCTTCTCTCGTTTTTCTGTTTCATCTCACAAAAACAACATGTTCAAGCGCACCAAATCCGGAGAAAGAAGTTCGACGAAAGGAGAATCCTCTGCTGCTGGTCAAGAAATATCAAGAGGAGGGCGCATTGAATCCTGGTTCAATGGGAACCAAGAAAAGATGGACTTGTTTATTCACGAAATAAGCAGGAAGCAAATCAATATACCCAAATTTCGAAATTCTCGTGGTTGGATGTCTGAAGGGTTCGGAGGTGTTCGAAAGCTGCCGCAACACCGAAACTTCGAAGTTCCTTGAGCTCAATGGTAGGATTTTTCCGACCTTATTAAAGTTTTCTTCACTAATCTGACATTTGAAGGATCTACACTAAGAACTCAAGTCAAAGGAGTGGAAATAGAAATTACTCCCACTGTCTGGAAAGAGGTTGCTGGACTCAAGGATGAAGGAGTGAAAGTCACCAAAGGGTATACCTCTGATGTGGAAGAATTCAACAAAGTCCAGTACTTTCGCTCTTGTTTGAGAAATAAGCGTGACTTTGTGAGTTCCTTCAACACTGGAAAGTTGAAACTTGAAGAAAGAATCCTTGCATTCATAGTGGCCTGGCAGCTTACTCCCAGGGGGAGCAATCATGCAGTACTGAATGAAGGGGATTTGGTACTGATGTACTTGCATCCATCACAGAATCAGAGTAAACTGGGTTTTTGTCATCAAGGACCATATGATCAAAGCAAAAAGGCTAAGTGATTTTAGGTATCCTTATGCAATATTGATTTCTAAATTTTTAACTCATTTTGGTGTTGATTTGGAAGGAGAATTGGCTGAAACTGTTCGCCCCACAAATGAGGTTAATAACTCTGTCCTTCATAAAATGGGATTCATCAAAATTGATGGTGAGTGGATTTCAAAAGAAGAAGCAGGGAGAGAAGAAGAAGTTGAAGAAGAAGAACAAAGGGAAGAAGATGAAGATACTGGTGTCCCGAGTGCTGCTACAGCAAGACCAACAGACCCTATGGAAGATGTCATGGAAGAAGCAGTCTCCGTTGGAAGTAATTCCTTATACTCCACAACTCTGACCGTGGCACGCCTCTCTCACGGTTTGAAAGGACTATGCTTGCATCGGATGAATGAGTTACAAACGAATCAAAGGAGGCACATGGAGATGACATTTGCTCTGCAAGCTCGCCGACATCGATCGTATGAAGACTCCATTGCCGGATTTCAACACATTGATAATCAACTGGAGGATATCTTCAACGGAATTGGTGATCTTCAATTCAATCGGGGTCCCCGGGATGGTGATGAGTGAAGTCTCGCTTTTACATATATTTCTTTTCTTTGTCTTTTTGTTTTTTGGGTACCTACGTGGTACTGTTGGACTGTAACTAAACACTTTTTTATGAAGTCAAATAGGGGGAGAAGTATTTGCTTATAACTGACACTACACACACACTACAAAATCATATATGTCTCTGATCTATTATTATTTGTGCAGGTGCAGTGGTTATTTGTCTCCATCAAATAAGGGGAGATTGAAGCACTTGTTGGATTTGATGAAGACATATAGAGTTTAGAGAGTTTATTTTGTGGGTGTGTAGATAGATAGGTTATAGGTTTAGAATTTAATCTCTTGATAGTTCAGAAGATCTTGCGATAAGCACCTTGAAATGATGCATCTCATTAAACTTATTTTTCTGCATGAGAAACCAATCTTTAAGCATTAAAAGAACAAACTGAGTTTTTCAATCTGTTAAAAAGAAGTTTCAATCTGTTAAAATTACTTAACATAGAAAATGTTCATATACAGTTGAAATTTTAATTGATTGAATCGCAGAATCAACAAGTTAAAATGTTCTTAATGATTTTTTCAATTAAAGGTTGCGCATTTTCAATCTGTTGAAAACAAGATCAATATGTTGAAACAGAGAGATGTTATTTTTCAATTTGGAGTATCTCAGAATTTCAATCTGTTGAAATATTTTTTAATCTGTTGAAACAGAGAGCTATCATTTTTTTCTAAACTGTTTCAATCCATTGAAAACTCAAATCAATCGATTGAATGAAGTTTTAAATAAAATCAATCGATTGAAACGTCGTTTTAATCGATTGAAAAGAATTCTGATTGATCACAATTTGATTCTAATCGATCATAACTGGTTCTGATCAATCATAAAGCTATTATGATCAATCATAACTGATTCTGACCTGTTATATTATTATTTTGATCGATCATCTGTTACTCTAAATCAGTTTTAATTAGTTTAGACAATCAGGTTCTCTTTTTTATTCTATAAATACAGTTTTGATTTGTCTATTGAAACATACAATTTGTGAAAACATTTTGAGAGCAATCTTAGAGCTATCATATCCGTGACTTTCTCTGTGCATTCAAAAACTGTTCATATCATAAGGTGCTTTGATCAAGATTGTTGTTCATCAAAGAGAGAAAGTTTTAAGTTAGAATTTCTTCTGGACTTCTATTGTGTTAAAGCTGCAGTCCAGGTTTATTCTTTTCATTTACTTGTATAAAGTGTGACTGTGTAGATTGGGTGTTGAATCTGCACTGGTTACAGTAACTGGATTTGGTTACTGGGTGGTTATTCAAGAGTCTATCTTGTGGGTTTGTGAGATAGTTCTTGGGGTAGATTGGTGTAAATCTACTCGGTTGTAATTTTCACTGGAATTAGTGGAACTTGGCAGATTTGTCAAGAACTGGATGTAGCTCTGGGAAAGAGTGAACCAGTATAAACTTTTGTGTTGTATTTCTACTTTCATCTCTTTTAATTCTTGTCTATATTCTTGCTTTGATTAAAACTAAATCTACCTAATAAAAGAATTGAATAAAGGTAATTCGTTCTTCTGAAAGAAAGAGTGCTTTTTCGAAAAAGTTTTCAAAAGTTCAATTCACCCCCCCTCTTGAACTCAACCATTAATTCTTACAGTCCGGCCATTTTCGAAAAGTTTGAATGACTATCAAAGCAAGCTCTGATACCACTTGTTAGAATCGCGCAGCAGAATGTTCACATGGTCGGACAAAAACCAAGAGGGGGGGTGAATTGGTTTCTTAACAAAAATTAGGTTTTCAAAATTTTCCCCAAATTTTACCAATTAAAAAACTGTGTAAATGTAAATAGAGTAGAGATAGAATCTTACACAGGAGATTTATACTGGTTCGGATCAAAAGACCTTACGTCCAGTTGCTAATCACTCAAATAGAGGATTAACGCTGTCACTATAATCAAAGTTGTTACAAACAAATTACAATGGAAAAGATAAAGTAAAGAAAGCACCTCTCTTGAAATCCACAAGAGATGAAGAACAGCTTTCCCTAGAGACGGCACAGCACACAATCCACTAAGAACTCCACTTAGTGATTCTTATCGCTTCTAGCCCACACCAGGTTCCAAAAGCCCATTTTTCTTGCAACAAACAGTTCTTTGGCACTCACAACACTTAACTTTTGTATGAAAAAGGTTGTTCTTTTTTTTTAGTGCCATAGAGAAGCTTAAGTAGAGAAATTAGGGTTTGGGAATTGGGATTTTCGAAACTAGGGTTCTTGGAAATAGGGTTTTCGAAAATAGGGTTGATTTGAAGTTAAAAATCAAAATATGATTGAAATAATCGATTAAATGAAGTGTTAATTGATTATTACAGAGCCAAAATCAACAGAATCCCAAAAATCTCTGTTTTAATCGATTAAAAGACCTGTTAATCGATTAATAGGCCTGTTAATCGATTAACAGGGGTGTTAATCGATTAAACCAGTGAACAGATACAAAAAATGGTTTGCTCACTATTTAATCGATTATTTCACCAATTAATCGATTAAAGCCGAGCCACTTTGATAAATTTGAGCTTTTTGAAGCTTCTAAGGTGCAGACTATGTACCGGCTATCTCAAACTCTAATATTACAGACTCAATCAAATCAAAACAGAGTTATTACACTATAAAACAAGTCTTCAACTCTCTAAGTCTTGTGTTCTTGAATCATCATCAAAATCAACAAGTTTCATGTCCATCAAGTTCAACATCAAGTCCTTGAATGTTTCAACACGCTAGGTTTCCCAAAGAAAAAAAAAAAGAAACCTAGACAAAAGTTAGGACAAAACAAAACACAACATCCTAGACTAAAAACCCAAAGGACGGACTAGGGAAGTCAATCAATCATAGCAAGCGTCATAGAATAAGACGCCATTCCAAAAACAAAATGTTTGTCTAAACTAGCCTAAATACTCTAACCAACCTTGGCTAGCCGTGCTTACAAAAACCATTGTCGCCACCGTCAAAAAGAAGAGGCGGTCAGAGCGACGTGATGGTTTCGACCCTCTTGATTTTCGCGTTTTTTATGGGTGGTTACAACGCCTTTAGGTTGTCCGATAACCGGGCTAACCTAGGGGCGAGGTTTTCGAAAGGTCGTCTTTGGGTTGTCCGATAACCGGGCTAACCCAAGGACTAATTTTTGAAGGGTTCTGTGGAGTCGCCACCGATGTTTTTACCAGAAACATTGGAAAAGGAGTTTAAAAGGCGTTGGTTTTCGAAAAACCAACTTTGGTCATTAGAACCAGAGTTGGGTAAGGGAGTTAGTTACGTGTAAAGGAAGTGTTAGTTCCTTTACGACGTCCCTTTTGGGTTCCCTATGACAGGCCAGCTATTTTGTTAATAAATAAACCGAAAAAACACGCTTTTGCCCTTTTATTTGCGGAATTAAAATATTATGACTACATGGCCCTATCTATTGCGTAATTTAAATAAAGCGGTAAAAGTGGAGAGG
Organism: Sphenostylis stenocarpa; assembly: GCA_963425845.1. Classification (NCBI taxonomy): domain Eukaryota; kingdom Viridiplantae; phylum Streptophyta; class Magnoliopsida; order Fabales; family Fabaceae; genus Sphenostylis; species Sphenostylis stenocarpa. The sequence continues at coordinate 46,683,594 of OY731406.1, forward strand.
GAGAATGTAAACCTCCGAAGCACGCTTCTTCTATTAATTCTCTTAAAAAAGAGGGTGCTTTGTGGCAACCCTTCACTCTACAGCGCCGGAAACCTCTCGAAATGCTCATAAATCACTCTAAAGACACTCAAAAGCTCCGGAAATGCGTCGGAGGGATTCTAGAGAGAGAAATCCTAGAGAGAAGGAGGAGAGAATGCTCTGTGGTGTGTGGAAATGAGGGGAGGGAGCCCCTATTTATAGGTTTTCGCGCCTGACAGTGGCGAGACTGTCGTTCTCGTATGACAGGGTCGAGATCGCCGTCTCGCCAAACGAGACCGTCGTCTCGCCATGCCAAAATGGCGAGACCGCCGTCTGGGAAAGCGAGACCGCCGTCTCGCCATTCGCAGGTGGCGAGACCGCCGTCTCTCCAAATGAGACGGCGGTCTCGCCATTTACGTGAGGCGAGACGGTGGTCTCGATTTTGAGACGGTGGTCTCGTCCCAAAAGGGCGAGAAACTTTATTTTTGTGCCGAAAATCCTTCCTATCCTAGTGTGGGGCCTAATAGTCTCTCCTAGTGGCTTGTTAGGCTTCGTCCATCTTCGAATAGGAGGTCTACAGCTACCCCCACTTTACCTGACTAGTCAGTTGTTGGCCTGTTGTGCCAGACAGATTGACAGGGAGGTAAAGGAGTTGACCCACTTGCCCGGTCACCCTTCGGATGTCCCGTCTTGCGGCGGTTGATCTTCTGGGGAAAATCTCGGTGTTCATGCACTTCCGGGATACTCCTTCTGACGGTAGCCGATCCCTTTGGTGGACACGTGGTAGAACCTCAGGATACTCCTTCTGACGGTAGCCGATCCTTTGGTTGATGGGTATAAACCCCCCATCAGGCTGGTAGTTGCAGTCCGTTGTGTGGGACTGGATGGGTATGAACCCCCCATCAGGCTGGTAGTTGCAGTCCATTGCGTGGGACTGGATGGGTATGAACCCCCCATCAGGCTGGTAGTGCGACTTACTGATCTGGCTCGAGCGCAGATCAGGCGCAACGCGTGCGCAGGTTGATAGGTATAAACCCCCTATTAGGCTGGTATAGTCCACTGCGTAGGACTGGTGGTAGTGGCGGCTTACTGTTTAGGTGGCCCATGCGCCGGTCAGGCACTCCTTGTGTGCTGGTTGATAGGTATAAACCCCCTATCAGGCTGGTACAGTCCACTGCGTAGGACTGGTGGTGGTGGCGGCTTATTGCTCAATCGCTCATGCGCCGTGCGTTGAGATGTGTTCTCTTTGTTTTTGTTGGTCTTTTTCTGAGAATGATCGTACGGTCTGCGCCGGGGATTTCGTTGGTGTTCATCCAGCTTGTTGGTTGCTGGGGATTCTTTGATTTTTATCTTTTGGTAGTGGTCATCCGACTTTGCTGGTTGTCAGGGATTTTTGATGAGTGCCTCTTAGGTAGGCAGAAATCCTCTAGGGATTTGTTGATCTTGGTGACACCTCTTGAGTAGGCGGATATCCATTGAGTTTCTGGGCCTCTGAGTAGGCAGATGCTTCATCGGAAGTGAAGACTTTTGGTTGCATTCTGTTTTGCCTCTAACTAGGCTGATATTCCCTTATAAGGATGCTGGCTCTTGCTTGCCAGGTCTTGCCTATGCGTAGGCAAATGATATTCTGAGGATGAATCTGAAGTTTTGCCTTTGCAGTAGGCTCACTGGGGATGATCTTTCTCTTTTTGGTGATCCACCGGGGAATTGATTGCCTTCCCGGGGATCTAATTTTGATTTGCCCCCTGAGGGAATGGAGTTTTGACTCCTTGTTGGATGTTGTTGGTATGAGCTGGCTTTGTTGATACTCTTTTTTCATTGGGATTTTTTATTCCTTCTTTTTCGTTGATTTTCCCTTTTCTGAGGTGACCTACTTAGGGATTTTATTGATAACCTAAAAGTTAGGGTTGATTTCGCCTTTTTCCGTGATTTATTTCTTTTTTATCGCGATTTTGAAATCTGACTTTTTTTATGGGGATAATGCGTAAGCCTTTTTACTTTTTAGTCTATTTTTATTACGCTGGCTTTTTCCTTCTTTTTGGGGGATCCATTAGGAATGAAGTTTTCTTTCTTTGGTGATCTACCAAGGAATTAGTTGACTCCCTGGAGATATGATTTTTCTTTTCTAGGGATGGAGTCTTGGCTCCTTGATTGATGTTGATGTGAGCTAAACTTGTAAAGCTCTTATTCCACTAGGGGATGAGAATCTCTGATTCTTTTCTGTAGACTTTTTAGGAGATCCACTTGAGGTTTTTTATTCGGCCCTCTCTGTCATGGCCTTTTTGGACATCCGCTGGGGATGCAAGGGTTTTCTTTTCTCTTCTTTCTCTTTGTTGAGTCCCTTGATGGTTTGGACTCTTTTGACTGTTGATGATGATGGGCTCTTTGAAGCCTTTATTCTCCATTGGGGAGTGTGGAGGAGACTTTGGATGAGTGTGCTCGATGACTCATGTGGTGGTGATGCTGAGCCGTGAGGAGTGTTTTTGTTTTGCCTTCGGAGTAGGCAGTGATCCTCTTGGGGATGACTAAGCCTTTCCGTCGGCTTTTCTTTTATGATGTTTGATGATTGTGCCCTCTTTTATTGGGTGATGACTGGAGCTTTGGCTTCTGGAAGCTTCTTATGATAACTCGCTCTTCTTTCTTGAGGGAGAGCAATGTTTGGAGACTTATTACTTTCTTGTGCCTTCTTTTCTGGGTAGAAGGATGGTAGCTGGAGCTCTTGATTTTCAGAAGCTCTTATTCTGCTGAGTCGCTTGATTGACGACTTGCTCCGTTTTCTTGAGGGCATTATTTGGAGACTCAGTCTCAGTGATCATGTTTTCAATCACAAACATGGAGCTAGTCTCCTTATATGCATGAATGCTTTCCGTTTTTTGTTATTTGTCTGAAGTAATTTTTATTTCTTTCATTTTTGACATTGACAAAGTCGTTTTGTGCGACTACTTGTGTGGATGCCCTAAATGCAATCTATTCTTATTGATTGATGCATCTGGAAAAGTGACTGACATTCTCTTGCTGAACTTTTTATGATTATGATGAAGGACCCCTCTCTTTTATTCATTTTTGGTTTAGCCCTATCTTTTGCCTAGACCGCCCTTTTGGGGTTTTCGGTCTAGCGGGCTGCCTTAATTCTTGCCTAGGATATCTTAGCGGGCTTTTTCCTTTTTTATGAATGCCCTAACTTTTGCCTAGACCGCCCTTTGTGGGTTTTCGATCTAGCGGGCTACCCTATCTTTTGCCTAAGAATCTGCTAGCAGGCATTATTCTTTTTATTGTCATTTTTTCTTTTTCTCTTTTTTTCGAGAGATAGGAGCTTATCATATGCATGAAATGTTTGTGACATGCATCCTATAATACTATTTCAATTAATTTTTCAAAAGGATTAACCAATGTGCTTGAGCTTCTGACGTTATGTGCTTTCGTCGATAGGGATAGGTTGTACCAATTTTGCCGTCTCGATTTTTTCATGACCGAAGAATGATTGTGTTAATTGTAGAGCGACCTGCCATGTTAGTGCGCCCCTCCCTTTCCTTGGGGATGTCGATCCTCCTATTGATTACTATCTCCACATTTCCCTACTAATTACTAGAATGTCGTAGTGGTAAGGGTCAAGAGAAAAGAAGGGAGAAGATATTTAATTCAAAGGCTTGTGTTTTAGAATTGTTTTATTTTGACAACAATGGTTTTTGTAAGCACGGCTAGCCAAGGTTGGTTAGAGTGTTTAGGCTAGTTTAAACAACGTTTTGTTTATGGAGTGGCGTCTTATTCTATGGCGCTTGCTATGACTGATTAACTTCCCTAGTCTGCCCTTTGGGTTTTCAGCTTAGGATGTTGTGTTTTGTTTTGTCCTAAATTTTGTCTAGGTTTCTTTTTTCCTGCTTTGGAAACCTAGCGGACTTTATTTTGTAACCCTAATTTTTGCCTAGGCTACCCTTTATGGTTGTTCAGGTTTCCTAGCAGGTTTACCCTAACTTTTGCGTAACCCCCTTGGTGGGTTTCCTACCGGGTATCTTGCCTTTTCTTTTCGGCCTTTAGCTTCTATGGGCTTCTTTTGATTTTTGTTTTCTTTTTGCACAACATTGGCGAAACACGGCTTTACTTATGACGAGGTAAAACTTTATTTTGTGTTTCTAGTCAATCAGTGGTGATGAGTGGTTTGACTATTTTGACTATGGCGCATTTTGACGCACTTTTGAAAATGTTTACTTAAACATGGTTATTAATGAGGTTTAGACATGAATAGCAAGAAGAGAAGCACATAGTAAGAATGGCATTCTTTGTAATTAATAGGGAAATATGTGCCCTACAATGCTCGGGGGTCAGGCTAACCCCGAGGAGTAATCTCTAATAGTCATTGGATTTACAAACCCTAAGAATCAGAAGGAGAACACCTAATGACTAAAGTCACTTTTGACGCTTGAACCCCTTTATATGGGAAAATCTGATTCGAGGTGCGGAGGGGAGACTTCCCTTTTCTCCGTGCAGCTTGATCCTTTGAAGGGTAAAGCTTCAAAGGATTGTCTTTAAAATCTGGTGGCTCCCTTATTCCTTGAGAGTTTCTAATGAGCCCTTGGTTTGGGCGGCATCCATATTTCCTCACCATGTGGGTCACCTTCATATTGTTGGGGAAGTCTTTTCATATTGGCAAAAGAAATTTCAAAGGTCCTTTTCAGTCGCATCCATTCAAGGTAGGGCAAACGACTTGCTGATCCGAATGTCGTCTCTAGCTCAAACTGTGACTAGCTTGTCGCCTACCGTGAGTTTGTCTCTTTTGGTGGAGCGTTGAAAGAACTGCCTCAGCGTCGTGAATCCAAAGTCTGTTCAATTTCCCCTTTGGATTATGTTTTTCTTCGGTCTTTTTATTTTTTCTTTATTTGTAGGAGCGTCGTCTGGTAGCTCCTCGGGGTGTAGATTCTTTCACTTCTAATTTTGCCCCCGAATGTTGGCTATGCTGGAGATATCTTCATTGATGGAAGATGTTTCTGCGTATCTCAATGGTACAACTTTATTTGGTTCGAGACATAAATAAATGCAATGGCCTCCTTGCCCCCTCTTCCTTATTAACTTGGATATCCAATGGTTAAGGCTTATTATCCTCCTTGGGCGGATCAACCATTGGAGAGAACTTGATGACGAAAGGCTTACTCTCCATCTTATTCCGATTCATGGGAAACACATCAATTAATCCTTTCTTTTTTATTATCTTATTATTATTAAAGTGAGAATGAATGCAATTTATGAATGCAATAGACGTTTGAAGAGATGATGAAAACAAACAATTTTATTTATTTCATCTAGACAGTGTACATTCCTCAATGCAATGTTTCGAAGTACATTTTTTTTTTAAAAGCGGAGAAGCCTAAATGAACCCATAGGCGGGTAAATATTTTTATTTATTTTCTTTTTTGACTTCCCGTGCGTGGCATGCGAATGCCCTAACCTCTTTTCATGACATTGAGGAATGTCCACTTTCTTCAACTGTCTATTATTAGATGCATGTTATGAGGATGAAGTTTAGTGGATGCATATATGCAAGTGTTTGTTTTTTCTAAACATTATCATGTTTTATTTTCTAACATGATGTATGATGGTGTTTGGGATTTTGTGTTTTTTTTTTTTTTGTATACGGATGAGAGCATGAAGAATACCAGCCGCTTTCTAGAATGCAAAAAGATTTTTATTGTTTAAAAGGAATGGTTTATGAGATGGATATTCCTTAAGACAATGGCTTAGGTATCCTCCTTAAAGCTTACGCTTTGTGGGGTATCATACCCACCTTGGTGTAATGGTTCCTTCCCTATTACAGACTTGACAAGTATAATGGGGGTCACCATCACACCTTAGTACACTTGTCACTTCCTTGTCGCGAAGGTCACAAATGTGCTCGGGGCCTCTTTCGCCATGGTCTTAGGGATATCTAGTGCTCCCTAGAATGAATGTATTTATGCATGCACCAGAACAAAAGGGCAGTAGATGTTCAAAGTGCGATAACTTTTGACTGAGATGTCCGATTTGAATGCACAGCATATCAAAACGAAGGGAAAAAGGTGAAGAATCAAGTTGCAAATTCCAAAAGGGGATTTGGCCCAGTAATTTTCCAAAAAATGCCTCTAAGACCCATTTTTTAGGGGTTTATTAAAATGATGCATATGCATACTTTCCTTATGCATTCATTTTCTCTCTTGGTTTTTTTCACTTATGATGCAATATGAATGATACGAATTTGTCAACATTTTTATAAATGTTTTGATTTTGTTATTATTATTTTATTTATTTTGGATTTATTTTTTTAGCCTTTTATCTCTTCTGTCGGAACTGCGTGGCTACTTAGCTTACAAAGAACCCGAAACCAGGCTAGCTGAAAGGCGGATCGTCCGAGATAAAAATATGGCTTTATGCAAAAAATATTTAGCGTCCTTTATCTCTTCTGTCGGAACTGCGTGGCTACTTAGCTTACAAAGAACCTGAAACCAGGCTAGCTAAAAGGCAGACTGTTCGAGATAATTGACGTGCAATATTTTTTTTTTTTTTGTGATTTTTGTTGTTTGTTTATGCCATGTAACAGACAAATGCAACAAACGTATGCACACACAATTTGATCATCCACGAACAGGCGAGAAGTCGTTTTTAATCACGAGGTAGGGTTTTCCTGCAGAAAGGTGCATTGGCGAAGGTGGGTTCTAACTGTTCTCACCCGGCTAAGGCCCCCAAGGTGCCTCCATTATAGGGTCCCCACTCTCCAGCCGTCCGACCATGCTTAGCACTAAGGCCATAGTCAGTCTTGTTGCCAAAAGAGGAAGGTTATCACCTTGAGTGGTGGTTTCCGATCACACTGGTGGGCTCAAGGCCCTCACTACAGCGAACCGTACCTGCCACCCACTCCCTATGGATTTCTCACTTGCCCCCGGGTATAGAGGGAACTGTAGTGTGCAAGGGTTTGTGTATAGTTTGTATTTCACACAATTGTGTAAGTATAAACAAGCAACAATTATTAAAGCCAAACCGTAAAACATGTTATAATACAAGTTAAGGGCAAAAGCGTTATTTTCTTGGTTTATTTATTTTTAAGCCGGCCCATCACTAAATGGGATCAACTCTCGAGGCTTCCCCAGTGGAGTCGCCATCTGTCGCCGCCGTCTAAAAAGAGAAGGCGGTCGGAGCGACGCGATGGTTTCGACCCTCTTGTTTTCGCGTTTTTTTATGGGTGGTTACAACGCCTTTAGGTTGTCCGATAACCGGGCTAACCTAGGGGCGAGGTTTTCGAAAGGTCGTCCTTGGGTTGTCCGATAACCGGGCTAACCCAAGGACTAATTTTTGAAGGGTTCTGTGGAGTCGCCACCGATGTTTTTACCGGAAACATCGGAAAAGGAGTTTAAAAAGGCGTTGGTTTTCGAAAAACCAACTTTTGGTCATTAGAACCAGAGTTGGGTAAGGGATTTAGTTACGTGCAAAGGAAGTATTAGTTCCTTTACGACGCCCCTTTCAGGTTCCCTATGATAGGCCAGCTATTTTTATTGATAAATAAACCGGAAAATACGCTTTTACCCTTTTATTTGCGGAATTGAAATATTGTGACTACATGGCCCTATCTATTGCGTAATTTAAATAAAGCGGTAAAAGTGGAGAGGGAGAATGTAAACCTCCGAAGCACGCTTCTTCTATTAATTCTCTTAAAAAAGAGGGTGCTTTGTGGCAACCCTTCACTCTACAGCGCCGGAAACCTCTCGAAACGCTCAGAAATCACTCTAAAGACACTCAGAAGCTCCGGAAATGCGTCGGAGGGATTCTAGAGAGAGAAATCCTAGAGAGAAGGAGGAGAGAATGTTGTGTGGTGTTTGGAAATGAGGGGGGGAGAGCCCCTATTTATAGGTTTTCGCGCCTGATAGTGGCGAGACCACCGTTCTCGTCTGACAGGGTCGAGACCGCCGTCTCGCTAAACGAGACCGCCGTCTCGCCATGCCAAAATGGCGAGACCGCCGTCTCGCCGAACGAGACCGCCATCTCGCCATGCCAAAATGGCAAGACCGCCGTCTCGCCGAACGAGACCGCCGTCTCGCTGAACGAGACCGCCGTCTCGTTTTCGCGGGTGGCGAGACCGCCGTCTCGCCGAACGGTCTGGCGAGACGGCGGTCTCATCCCCTAAAAGGCGAGAAACCTTATTTTCGTGCCAAAAGTCCCTCCTATCCTAGCATGGGGCCTAATAGTATCTCCTAGTGGCTTGTTAGGCTTCGTCCATCTTCGAATAGGAAGTCTTTTATTCTTTATTTGGAGGCTGGGCAAGATTTGGGGTCTACATGACTCACTTGGATACCATAACCCAACATTTAAGGTTCCTTTGAGATATTTGAGGATCCTTTTTGCAGCAGTAAGATGAGACTCTTTTGATGCAGATTGGAACCTGGCACACATACAAAAACTGAACATAATGTCAGGTCTGCTTGCTGTTAAATATAGCAAAGAACCAATAAGCCCTCTATATTTAGTTTCATCAACAGATTTTCCTTTTTCATCAGAGTCAAGATAACAATTTGTGGACATAGGTGTTGATGCCTCCTTGCAGTGTTCCATCTCAAATTTCTTTCAGAGTTCTGTGCAGTATTTGGATTGATGAAGAAAGCTTCCTTCTTGAAGTTGTTTAACTTGTAATCCAAGAAAGTAGTTAAGTTCCCCCATCATAGACATCTCAAACTCCCCCTGCATATCTTTGATGAAATCTTTACATAAAGACTCATTAGTAGCTCGAAATATGATGTCATGAACGTATACTTGAACCAGAATTACATCATTATTCACTTTCTTTAGAAATAAAGTTTTGTCAACCAAACCTCTTTGATAGCCCTTTGAAATAAGAAAGTTACTTAACCTTTCATACCATTGTCTTGGGGCTTGTTTGAGACCATACAGAGCTTTCTTCAATCTATAAACATATTCTGGATGAATATGATCTTCAAACCCAGGTGGTTGGGTAACAAAAACTTCTTCATTCAAGTAGCCATTCAAGAAAGCGCTTTTGACATCCATTTGAAATAACCTGAAATTTTTAATTGAAGCATAGGCAAGTAATAGTCTAACAGCTTCTAATCTAGCAATTGGAGCATATGTTTCATCAAAATCAATTCCTTCTTGCTGATTATACCCTTTAGCAACTAATCTGACCTTGTTTCTAGTTATTATGCCGTTTTCATCCATTTTATTCCTAAAAACCCATTTTGTTCCTACAATATTGGCATTATCTGGTTTTGGAATTAATTCCCATACCTCATTTCTTGTAAATTGATTTAATTCATCATGCATAGCATTAATCCAGTTATTATCCTTTAATGCATCGGATATGTTTTTAGGTTCAATTTGAGATACAAATGCCATGTGATTGCAAAACTTATGTAGAGATCTTCTAGTGGAAACTCCCTGATTTATTTCACCAATGATGTTGTCAATTGAAAGGTTTCTTGGAGTTTTCCATTCCTTGGGCAGTTCCTCTTCAGTTTCTTCAATTTCTTCAATGCTTTTTGAGAAACTGTTGGTTCCGGTAGTTTTAACCGATACATTTTATCGGTTAAAATGTCTTCCTCTCGTACTATATTCAGAAATTTTCTGCATATTCGGGTTAGTCTCATCAAATATAACATGGACAGATTCTTCTACAGTATTTAGCCTTTTATTAAAGATTCTATAAGCATGGCTATTTAATGAGTACCCCAAGAATATACCTTCATCATATTTGGAATCAAACTTTCCAAGATTTTCTTTTCCATTGTTTAAGATGAAAACTTTACTTCCAAATACTCTAAAATAGTTAATGTTTGGCTTTTTACCTTTGAATAATTCATAAGGGGTTTTCTTAAGAAAAGGTCTAATTAAAACACGGTTTAATACATGGCAAGCAGTGCTAACAACATCTGCCCAAAAATATTTTGGTAGTGCTTTCTCATTAAGCATTGTCCTAGCAAGCTCTTCAAGGGAACGATTTTTCCTTTCAACTACACCATTCTGTTGAGGAGTTCTAGGAGCAGAAAAATTATGTTTGATACCATGTTTATCACAAAATTTATCAAAATTTTCGTTAGAAAATTCTCCACCATGATCACTTTGAATACAAGAGATAAAATAGCCTTTTTCATTTTGAATTTGTTTTACAAATTTCTTAAACAAATGGAAAGTATTAGATTTTAATTTCAAAAACAATGTCCAGGTAAATCTTGAGTAATCATCCACAATAACCAGTGCATATAGATTTCCTCCTAAGCTCATAGTTCTAGAAGGACCAAAGAGATCCATGTGCAAAAGTTCAAGAGGTCTAGATGTTGAAACAATATTTTTCTGTGAAAAAGAGTTTTTGACTTGTTTCCCCTTTTGACATGCATCACATACTTTGTCTTTCACAAACTTGAGTTTAGGTAAGCCAATTACAAGATCTCTAGAAATCAATTTGTTTAGATGATTCATATGAATATGAGCTAACCTCCTATGCCATAACCAGGAATCATTCTCTTTAGAAATTAAGCAACAGTTCTTAGCAGAATTAGTATCTAACATGTAAATATTGTTGATCCTCTTACCAGTAATCATTACCTGTTCTGAGTTTGATTTGATAATTTGACATTCATTTTGCCCAAAGATAACTTTGTGTCCTTTATCACACAGCTGGCTAATACTAATCAAATTATGTTTTAAACCTTCAACATATAAAACATTGTTAATCATACCTGATTCTGCACATTTGATGTCACCTACTCCAAGAATTCTTCCTTTATTATTATCACCATAGACAACAGTCCCGCCATTCTTTAGTTTTAGATTGCAAAATTTTGTAATATCACCTGTCATGTGTTTGGAACAACCACTGTCAAGGTACCAAAGATCTTCATTTTGTCTTGCCTAAAATGAAATTTGTATAGTTGCAGTACAAAATGATACAGTGTTGAAATAAACAATTAATTCTGCACTGGAAGAATAATTTTAATCGATTTATTTGATACTCAATCGATTAATCAAGTTCTAGAGAGAATGAATCAGAATAATAATCAATTTAAACGAGGAATAATCGGTTAATTTTATTCTGTTAATGATTTTAATTGATATGAAACCATTTTAATCGATTAAAACAATTAAACTATATTCCAAAGAACATTTTAATCGATTAATTCGTATTTTAACCGATTAAAACTGTACGGATAGTTCTTCTGGTATTCTCTGTAAGTGATTTTAACCAATTAAAATAGTTTTGTATCAATTAAAATACTCAGTCCGAGAATCCAGAGACAGAATTCACGATTTGATACACAGGGGCTTCCAGATTTTGTTCCTGCAAAACAGATTAGGCATATTTCGGTACCCCTTTTTAATTACTCGGGTCCAATTATGTTATATGAAGTGAATTTTTGGGAATCCACTTCATTCTACCTTTAGGTATGGCATATTTCTTAATTCTACAATATTTAACAGAATGCCCTTTTTTCATACAAGTAAAAACATTTGACAAACGGAGATGAAACAGATTTACTATATACAAAATAATTTTTAAATGCTCCGGTTTTCTTTCCAATAGACGGTGTAAAACCTATGCCACCACGATCAACAACTAATTTCCGAGAATTAAGTATCATATCAAGACTATTCTTTCCTTGTGCTAGTTTAGCTGCAGCTTTTACTAAGTATGATACTTGTTTTTGTAACTCGGGACAGTTTTTGCAATCTCTAATATTACACATGCAATCGAATTATTATCTAATTCCGGATTTTCATTCTTGGTTTCTTCATCAACTATTTTCTTTTCAAGAATAGTGATCTTGTTTTCTAATAACCTATTCATGCTTTTTAATCTTTTGTTTTCAGTTTCTAATTTTTTTGCTACTGCATGTATTTCATAAAAAGCATCTTGTAATGAGCTATAATTCATAGAGTCGGAACTTACACTCGGTTTTTGGTGAATCCGAGTTGACCATTAGGCATGTCTCTGTTGTTTCTTCATAGGTCATTTCAAGAATCTTCCACATTTGTGTAGCAATCGACAAGTGTGCTATCCTGAAAAAATCGTTTCGTTAAGTGCGTAAATGATAATATTTTTGGCAATACAATCATCCTGGATTAATTTCTTTTCATAGTCATTTAAGCTAGACCAATCTTTGTTAACGATATCAGTTTCTTGTTCAATTATATTCCAAACATTTATACTAACAGATTCAATAAAGATCTTCATCCTAATTTTCCAAAAAGGATAATCTGTTCCACAAAACAGTGGAGGTCTATCAATACAAGCACCCTCAGAAAATTTGTTTCCAGCCATGGATCGAAGAACTTGAATAACTTTCAAGCACCTCGCTCTGATGCCAATTGTTAGAAAAAGAGGCTAAGATCAAGAGGGGGGGTGAATTGATCTTTAAAAGTTTTTCGCAAATAACAGATTATCTAATTCAAAAATTAAGATTCCAGATCTGTTCTTGAATTACAAAGCAATCAATCAATATAAATGCAGTGACAGAATTAAAATAGAGAAAGGTTAAGAAAGATATCACCGGTGTTTTATACTGGTTCACCCAATACCAGGGCTACGTCCAGTCTCCAGCCAAATTCCAGCTGGGTTCCACTAGATCAAATGTTTTACAGATTTACAATCTTACACTTAATCTACCACAAGAACCAAATTCCAGTTCCTGCACTCAACCTCTCACCAAGAACCAAATTCCAGTTCTTGATAACCTCTACAACCAAATTCCAGCTGCAGAGAAACCAGTGCCCAAATTCCAGGCACCAAACAATACAAAAAGAATGTAAAGAAATGAAAAAGAAGAAACTAGAATGCTCAAACCAGTTTATGCAATTCTGCTGTAAGTGTTTCTTCTTCAAAAGAAATCAAGTTGCCTCAAGAAAGATTTTCAAAGAACTTCTCAAAAACTGATGCGAATCTTTCTTGAAAAGAGTGCTAAAGTTTGCTTGATTGATTGCTCAAGGATGTGTAAAAACTGATGTTCAATGTGTGTTTAAAAAGTTCAAGCAACTCTGTTTTTATAGAAGATTTTCAAAACAGCTGTATTAATTAATCTGTTAAAAGATTCTTTTAATCTGTTAAAAGTGCAGTTTTAATCTGTTAAAACTTCTTTTAATCCATTAATACGTTCTTGATTCTTTAACAGATTTGTTTTAACTGATACGACAACGTTTGTATCAATTAAAACACTTTACAAAAAATCTTCTAAGTTGATTTAATCGATTGTTCCGCGATTCAATCGATTGAAATACTGCAAAACTTTCTTGTAAAACTTTTCAAGTTATTTTAACTGATAAAAATAAGTTTTAATCGATTAAAACGCTGTGTAGAAATTTTCTAAGTTGTTTTAATCGATTGAAACGAGATTTAATCGATTAAAAGAGTTCTGATCGGTCATAACTAAATTCTGATCGATCATAACTGATTCTGATCAGTCATAATTATATTCTGATCGATCACCCTGAACTCCAAGTGGTTTTAACCGATTAAAATCAAGTTGTATCGATTAAAATACTGTAAAAACACTTCTCTGAACATTCTAAGTAATTTTAATCGGTTCTATCAAAGTTGTATCAGTTAAAAACTTGTTTAAGAAAGCTTTTGTCAAAATACTTTGTTTTTAATTGTTAAAAACATTTTTAGAGGCATTTTGCAAAATCTTTTAAGTGAAGAAACCTCATGCAGCAGAAAAGATAAAATGATTATACCTAAGCATAGCTGAAGTCACACTAATTCTTCTACTCTTTTATCTTAGTGACTTTTGTCCACTGCAAAGTTGCTTTTGACTTCATCTTTGACTTCATCAAATCAATGAGATCTTTGCCAAAGTATTTCAATGAGATCTTCATCACTTTCACAATAAGCATCATGTTCATAAAACATGCATTTTGGTTTTAGACAATGGAGGGGACTAGTAGACAATTGAAGAAAGTGGACATTCCCCGATACCATACTGAGAAGTTAGAACGGCTTTACGCGATTGTTGCCGCCGTCAGAAAAGTCGGTCGGAGCGACGCGATGGTTTTTTATTGACTCGCGTTTTCTTTGAAAGAAACAGTCCAACGCCTTTAGGTCGTCCGATAACCAGACTAGACCTAAGGGCGAGGTTTTCGAATAGGTTCGAGGAGTCGCCACCAGTGTTTTAACCTTAAACACTGAAAAAGGTAAAAAAAGAAAAGGCATTGGTTTTACAAAAAACCAACTTTGGCCATTACAACCAGAGTCGGGTAAGGGAGTTAGTTACGTGCGGGGAAGGTGTTAGCACCCCCACAACGCCCCTTTCGGGTTCCCTATGATAGACTAATTTAGAAAATAAATACTTAAAGAAATTACATTTTTACCCCCATTATTTGATCTACTTACAAAATTTAAATATCTACATGGCTCTACTATCTAATGCACATAAAGAAAGCGGTAAAGAAAGCAGTAAAAGAGACAAAGAATAGAGAAGAAACCTCCGAAGCGAGCTTTGTCTTAACTCTTCTAAAACGTGAGGATGCTTTTTGGCAGTCCCCGCACTCTACAAGTATACTCCTCTCCACAAAACACTGAAAAATTCACTCAACTGAGGGCCGAATGCCTCAAAAAGAGACTTCCTTAAACGATTTCAACTTTAACGGAAATCGGAGAGCTCCCTCGAACCCCGGAATAATGCTCAGGGTCACCCTCAAGTGCCAAGAGGCTTCCCAGAGAGTGGAGGAATGGAAAAGGTGTGTAAATTCGGAGGAATGAGGTCCCTTTTTATAGGGATGCGGGCCAGGAAAGGCGGACGACCGTCCAGGGCAAAAAGTGGCCATGGACGGCCGTCTATGTAGTGTGGACGGCTGTCCATGGTGACTTTTTGCCATGGACGGCCGTCCAAGCTAAGTGGACGGCCGTCCATGACTTTAAAGTGCCATGGACGGCCGTCTGCTTGCCATGGACGGCCGTCTGCCTGCTCTGGACGGTCATCCGCCTGTTTTGGACGCCCATCTGCTGTCTCCGGCGGTTTTCCCGATTTTTAATGCCTCTAAAAACCTTTCCTATCCTAAATGGAACCTATAACAAGCTGCTAGGGACTTGATAGAGTCTTAACCATCTTCGGAATGAGCGATCTTCGGCTTTATTAGGAGTCCGGGAAAGATTTGGGGTCTACAGCGATAATGTCACCAGAGGTCCGCTCCGACTTCGAAAAAACCTATGGACGGATCCTCGACCTGCTGAAGATTTGTGTCGATCCCATCTTTATCAGGGTTCTAGTTCATTTCTGGAACTCCAGTCTGCGTTGCTTCGAATTTCTGCAATTTGATATGGTGCCCACTTTGGAGGAGTATGAGATCATGCTAAAATGGCCCAAATCAGCCAGGGTCCATATTCGCCACGGGGCATACACTCCTGCAGCACAAATCGCTGCCATCATCCGATTGCCATTCCGGCAGACCGCCCTGATAGAAAAAGGGAACATCCAGGGTTAGAAAGTTTCAATGTTAGAAGAGCACCTGTCCACTTTGGCTGAAAGGGCAGAATGGGTCGCTTTTAACAAAACCCTAGCCTTAATCATATTTGGAACAATCTTGTTTCCCTTCCACATCGACACAGTGGACCAAGCCGTCATGGACGCCTTCTTCGCCTGGGACATGAACTCGAAGAGTCCCTTGCCTGCACTTCTTGCCGACACCTTGCTCTCGGTGGAATTTTGCCGCCAGAAGCAAGGAAAAACACTCCATTGTTGCTCTTCACTACTTTTTGTGTGGGGAATCACACATTTCTACGCCTCTAGTCACATGGGGATGTTCCCTGACCCTTTGAGGAGCTTCTCCAAAATCCCTCTCCACCAACGCCTAACCTTAGAGTGGAAAGACGAGTTGGAACAATGGGACGCCGACCAATTATCCTGGGTTTGCCCTTGGTTCCGACCCGGCCCAGTCCTCATCAGATGTGGAGATTACCCGAGCATACCATTGATAGGACTCAGGGGTTGCATAGCCTATTCACCTAGAGTAGCTATGAGACAACTCATGAGGACTCAAACTACATATCTCGAGGGGAGCTCGGAGGACTGTGTTTCTTCAGAGACCCATGCACCATCGCCAACTCACTAGCCGTGAGAAGAGCATGGGAGAAACCAGTCTTTATGGGAGATAGAGAGCTAGGAAAAGCTCGAGTAGCTATCTCCAATGACTATGAAGAGTGGAGATGCAGAAGAGGGATGTCTAACCATCCACCTCACTCGCTACATGTGCAAACAGTGAAGAGCTTCAAAATCAAGTTGACGCCTTGACCCAGAGGATAGAAATCACGGGAGCCAAAATGAGGGCCCTTGAAGAAAGAGAACAAGAATCTATCCTCACCATAGATGGTCTACAGAGGCAATGCAAGAAAAAGGATCGTGAAATAGAGTGCCTCAAGGATCAGTGTGCTGACTCTAATAAGCAAGTTATCCGAGCATCCAAAGCTACTAGAACCAGCTCGGATAGCCAACTCCAAGAAATAACCGTCAAATCAGCACACCTTGAGGCCGAATGCGCAAAACAGGCTCAGACGATCAAGGACTTGTTACAAGACCTCACAAGGACTCAGTCAGAAATACGCCAAGAGCGAGAGGCCAATCGGAGACTCAACAAAAGTCTCATTGAGCTACGCTACAAAGAAAGAGATGGGCTAGCTCAGTACGGTCAAGTACTGAGAGAGAAAGACCGAGTCCTTGCCAAGCTCGATGAGCTACAAGCCTTGGTCGTCCATCAAGAGGCGAAGATCAAAGAGGCTCAAAAGTACAGTGAAGATATGAGTCAAGCAGTCCAGAAGCAAAGCGAAGCACTCGCTCGTCACGTCCGGGAAGCCGAAAGGGAATTACATAGAGATCAAGATCCTCCTGTGGGTTTCTTTAAGCTTTTCCGCTTCTGTCAAAAGTTGTTTCATAGTATGGAATAAGGGATTGTATACCTTGTACGGATGAATGAAATTTTTTTTATTCAACAATTGTCTACTTGCATGCATATCATTCATTTGCATATTTAATTTCCCCTCCTTCACTTTTAATAAACAAGATAATAAAAAGGAAGGAATAACTGACACGTCTTCCAAATCAGAAAAATGGAAAGGACGCCGCTTTTAATCAAGCTCTCCCCAACGGTCGATCCACCACAAGAGGATAATAAGCCTCGACCGTTGGTCCTCAAAGTCAATAAGGAGGAGGGGGCAAGGACGCATGTGCGACTATTTATGCCACATCCTTTCCCCTACGAGTCAAATAAAGTTGTATCGTGGAGATACGAGGAATCTTCACCAATAAAGGAGGATATCTCCAATATAGCCGGCATTGGGGGCATGACTAGAAGTGGAAGGGTCTACTCCCCCAAGGACTTACAAAATGATACCCCAAAGAATAAAGGAAAAAATAAACAAACCGAAGAAAAAGAAAATGAAGAATCCAAGGAGGAGACAGACGAATTACTCCAGTTCATAAGGGAAAGCGAGTATTCCATTATCGATCAGCTTAATCATACACCTGCAAAGATAACTATGTTATCTCTAATGATGAGATCGGAATCGTATAGAAATGTCCTGATGAAGTGGATGCGGCTGAAGAAGCTCTTGAAACATCTTTTCAAGCGCTCGAAATTGCCACTGTAGAGAGACTTCCCAAAAGCACGAAGGTAGCCTGCATGATGATGAAGCATGGTTACCATCCTGGCCAAGGACTGGGGGCAGATTCCCAAGGCATGAGGGACCCCCCAGAATTCAAAGATAATCCTTTCAAGTATGGCCTAGGATATGACCCTACCAAGGGCCGAGCAGAAAGAAGAAAAGGGAAGTCTCCCCTCCGCACACTCAAACAGATATTCCAAAGCGGAGGGATGCAAGCGTCGAGAGCCACCCTAGTCATTAGGAGATCTTTTTCTTTGCTTAAGGGATGTAAACCCAATGATTGTTAGAGATTATCCAACGGGGCTAGCCCGACCCCCGGGCATTTCAGGGCACATATTCCCTTATTAATTAATAAATAATACATTTCTTACTATCTGCTTCTCTTCTTGCTATTTCATGACTAGAACTCACAATAACCTTGTCTAAGGTAAACAAAAAAAAGAGAGAAGAACAAAAAGCGCATCCAGGTAATCAAAATTTACCATTGCCATTACAATCAAGCTGGTCGATTAGAAGCACAAAATAAGACTTTACCTCACCATAAATAAAGTCGTGTTTCGCTAATATTGTGAAAAAAAAAAACACAACATAAAAAATACAAAAAAGAGAAAAAGCCCATAGGAGCCAAAGGCTAAAAGAAAAAGGGCAAAATACCCGGTAGGAAACCCATTAAGGGGGCTACGCAAAAGATAGGGTCAACCTGGTAGGACACCCAAACAAAAATAAAGGGTAGCCTAGGCAAAAGTTAGGGTTACAAAATAAAGTCCGCTAGGATTACCTAAACAAAAACAAAAAAAGGAACCTAGACAAAAGATAGGACCAAAACACAATATCCTGGTTCGAAAACCCAAAGGGCGATCTAGGGAAATCAATCAGCCATAAAAGGCAATAGGCTAAAGCGCAAATTCGAAACAGAAAAGGAGGAAACGTTTGCTTAGACAAAAGCTTAAACACTTAGGCCTAACCTTAGTCAGCCATTCTTACAAAATCCTTTCTAATAAAATTAACCGTCTAAAACACAAGCCGTTGAATTTACCCTTTACTTCTTTTCTCTTGACCCTCACAATATTATTCTAAAAATTAATTTGGGAATATGGAGGCGTATAGTCAACAAGAGGATTGAAACCCCTAAAGTGAAGAAAAAGGGACACTAATATGACAGAGTATGCTCCCCAAAAAGAAAAAGAAAAGAAAAGAAAGAGAGAAAAAGAGAAAATTATTTTTCGGTCACGTGAAGTCCGGAACGGTATAGCCAAGTACAGCAAAAAGATCAAGATCAGAGGACACCCGTCTCTACAAGACGCATCAGTTAAATTCTTCTGAAAAACTAATGAAATAAGCATTATAGGACATCAAACATGAAAACATTGCATGCATAAAATGTTTTTGAACAAGGTCCTATTTTCTTCCAAAAAAAAAAAAACCTTCTAAAAATCGAGACCGCCGTCTCGTCCTCCCAAACCACCGTCTCGACTCTCGCTGAAACGAGACCGCCGTCTCAATTTGGACAAAGATGAGACCGCCTTCTCGCTTAGCGAGACGACCATCTCGCCATAGGTCAAAATCGAGACCTGTTAGAATCGCGCAGCGGATTGATCGCGTTGTCGGACAAAAACTAAGAGGGGGGGGGGGTGAATTGGTTTCTTAACAAAAATTAGGTTTTAAAAATTTTCCCCAAATTTTACCGATTAAAAAGCTGTGTAAACGTAAATAAGATAGAGATAGAGTCTTATACAGGAGATTTATACTGGTTCGGATCAAAAGACCTTACGTATAGTTGTTAATCACTCAAACAGAGGATTAACGCTGTCACTATAATCAAAGTTGTTACAAACATATAACAATTGAAAATACAAAGTAAAGAAAACACCTCTCTTGAAACCCACAAGAGATGAAGAACATGTTAGAATCGCGCAGCGGAATGTTCGCGTGGTCGGACAAAAACCAAGAGGGGGGGTGAATTGGTTTCTTAATGAAAATTAGGTTTTCAAAATTTTCCCCAACTTTTACTGATTAAAAAAACTGCGTAAATGTAAATAGAGAAGAGTAGAGAAGATTACACAGTAGGTTTATACTGGTTCGGATCAAAAGACCCTACGTCCGATTGCTAATCACTGAAAAGAGGATTAACGCTGTCACTAAAAACAAATTGTTACAAACAGATTACAAATCAACGAGATAAAGATCGAATACACCTCTCTTGAAATCCACAAGAGATGAAGAACAACTTTCCCCGGAGACGGCACAACACACAATCCACTAAGAACTCCACTTAGTGATTCTTATCGCTTCTAGCCCACACCAGGTTCAGAAAGCACCCTCTCTTGAAATCCACAAGAGATGAAGAACAACTTTCCCCGAGAGACGGCACAAGCACACAATCCACTAAGAACTCCACTTAGTGATTCTTATCGCTTCTAGCCCACACCAGGTTCGAAAGCCCCCTTTCCTTGCAACAAACAGTTCTCCGGCACTCACAGCACTTAACTTTTGTATGGAAAGAGTTGTTCTTTTTTCTCGAGTGCCAAAGGAGAGTTTAAGTAGGGAAATAAGGGTTTAGGATTTGGGGATTTCGAAACTAGGGTTCTTGGTAATTGGGTTTTCGAAAATAGGGTTTGTTTGAAGTTTAAAATCGAAACAGATGGAATAATCGATTATTTGGAGTAATAATCGATTAAAACAGAAGCCAAATACGTCGGAACCCAATACTCTCCGGTTTAATCGATTATTTGGTGAAATAATCGATTATCCGATCTGAACTGTACGAAATAATCGATTATTTTGCTGTTTAATCGATTAAAGCAGTGAGTTTGTACAAAAAATGGTTTTCTCACTGTTTTAATCGATTATTTACCTATTTAATCGATTAAAGCCGAGCCTGAATGATAAATTTGAGCTTTTTGAAGCTTCTAAGTTACAGACTATGTACCGGCTATCTTAGATTCTATAATTACAGACTCAATCAAACTAAAACAGAGTTATTACAATACAGAAATCATCAATCTTCAATCTTCAATACTCTAAGTCTTTAAGCTCTTGGATCATCATCAAAATCAACATTCTTCATGATCATTATTTGCAACATCAAGTCCTTGAATGTTCAACAGAACAGCTTTCCCCAGAGACGGCACAACACACAATCCACTAAGAACTCCACTTAGTGATTCTTATCGCTTCTAGCCCACACCAGGTTCCAAAAGCCCCTTTTTCCTCTAACAAACAGTTCTCTGGCACTCACAACACTTAACTTTTGTTTGAAAAAGGTTGTTCAATTTTCTGAGAGCCTTAGAGAACCTTAAGTAGAGAAATTAGGGTTTGGGAATTGGGATTTTCGGAACTAGAGAGTATTGGGATTAGGGCTTTCGAAAATAGGGTTGATTTGAATTTGAAAATCAAAATCTGACTGAAATAATCGATTAAATGAAGTGTTAATCGATTATTATAGAGCCAAAATCAACAGAACCCCAAAACTCTTTGTTTTAATCGATTAAAAGCCCTGTTAATCGATTAACAGGTGTGTTAATCGATTATTATAGTGAACAGATACAGAAAATGGTTTTTCTCACTGTAATAATCGATTATTTGACCATTTAATCGACTAAAGCCGAGGTAAACTGATAAATTTGAGTTTTTGAAGCTTCTAAAGTGCGGACTATGTACCGGCTATTGATCGATGTCGTACTCAGTCAATAATTAAAACAGATAAATGTAGTACTAGGAAGTTTTCCTAGGTCGTCTCCCAAAGACCACGAATTTCTATCAAAGCTTATCAATTTTTAGTAACAAAAAATTAAAAGAGGAGTTTTTAAAAATTAAAATATTAGATGAAACAGAACAAAAGCATATTATAAAAATGCGGATTAAAAACGAATTAAAATGTAATTGATTTCCTGATTCTAATGCAGTGTCACTTATCCTAGATTACGAAATTGATTCGAAATTAACCAACTAAGCGAAGATAAATCCCAAATAATATTCTAATTCGAAATTAATCAACTAAGCGAAGATTAATCTCAAATTAGCTTTAACCCTTGTTCCAATATGAAATTAACCAACTAAGCAAAGATTAATCCCAAATTTTCCTTAACCCTTATTCCAACATGAAATTAACCAACTAAGCGAAGATTAACCCCAAATTATCCTTATATAATTAAGCATTGCATACATCACATAATCTCATCTCTAACACAGAATTAAGCAAACTGTGATATTAGTTTCGGTTTATTAAGCATAAATAGATTATAATTCAACACTGAGATTAGAAGATGAAGAGTTAAGAGAACAAACAAAATGAAATTGAAGAACAAAACCTCAAAGATATACTTGCATTCTTCTCGGAAAATCAATACAAAGATTTAGCTATCCATGGAAAGTTGAAAACGCAATAGAAGAAACATAATTAAAATCGAAACAAGAATTTAAAAATAATGACAGAAGAGTAAACAAACTTGAATATAAATTGCAGAAGATGAAAGGTGGAAGTGTGGTGGCTGCGTAGTCCTTGTGTGATGTGTGTCTCCTTATGTGTGATGTGCCTCTCTTATATAAATAACCCTAACCCTAATCTTTATTGAGGTTTGGGCTCAACTGGTCCATGAAACACATCATAAGTTGGCTTTAGTGCAGGTCTGTGAACTTCAAACACGTGCAGTATTTTCAATACTTATCCAAATTAAGCGATTTTGGTATCCTTTGAAATCCTTTTGAGTTAGCTTTAAAACGCCACCATTGCTACTATTTTTGGAGGTCTAATGAATTTAGGAGACTTAAATTACTGAAGCATGTCCATTGGGCCTGCCTGGAGCGCTTGACCCGTGTTGGATAATTTATGTAAAATCCAATTTATCTCCGAATTGAATGATTTTGGTTCCTATGGAAAGCTGAATGTGTCTAGTTTATAATGTTTTGAAAATAATGATTTTTGGAGATCTGTAGAAAAAATGATAAATAAAACAGTAAACCAATGTTAGTACCCATATAGAATAAAATATGACATTTGACCCAATTTTCCAAGCCCAAAATTGCTTTAAACTATAAAAGGGCATCTAGCCCAATCTTCTAGGCCCAAAATTGCTTTAAACTATAAAAGGGCATCTAGCCCAATCTTCTAGGCCCAAAATTGCTTTAACTGTCCTAAAATTAATAATGAGAAAAAATTAGATTAAATAGATTTAAATTAATTAAAATCTAATTATTGGCCCAATGAAGCCCAATTAATAAAAATTCACTAATAATAGAAAGTTAAGCCCAAAATACTAATTAAAATAAGTTCAGAAAGGGAAGAAAATATGGAAATATAATGACTCATCAAACAACCCCACACTTAGCCTTTTGCACTCCTGGGCAAAATCAAGAAGCAAAACAAGGAAATAAATTCAAAAACATTAAAGAAAATTATGCAAAGGACAAAAACAAAAATAAAGACAAACAAAAACATAAACAGATATACATATTCATCAATGAAACCTAGGAAACGAAAGGAGTAGACAACATCCAACACACAAAGAGTCAGAGGAACCAGATACTCATGGAAATCATCCAAGCATTTCAAAACCTGGCAAGAGGTCAATCAGGTCAAAAGGTGAATCAAAGTGACAAAACCTCACAAGATGCACTGTATCTCTCATGTGTCTAGGCTACTGTATACTCTCAAAATACTCAAGAAAAGTAAACAACAGATCTGAAAGTGATTCTAGCAAAGATCTCATTGATTTGATGAAGTCAAAGATAAAGTCAAGGGTCAACTCTGCAGCAGTCAAACAAGTCACTCAGAACAAAGGAGCTGAAGACTTAGTGTGTCTTAACAGAAAGCTTAGGTAAAACCATTTTACCTTGTCCACTGCATGAAGCTCCTTCACTCATTTGCAAAATGCCTCAAAAATAGTTTTAAACAAATCTAACAAAAGCATTTTGACAAAGAACTTTCTTAACAATGTTTTTAACTGATATAGTTTTAAAAGAAACAATTAAAATCACTTAGAATGCGTAAAGAAGTGTTTTTTCAGTATTTTAATCGATACAAACTTCTTTTAATCGATTAAAACCCTTTATGACCGATTAGAATTCGAATATGACAAGTCAGAATGAAATATAATCGATCAGACATTAAAAATGAGCGATCAGATTTATTTTAATCGATTAAAACACGTTTCAATCGATTAAAACCACTTTGGAAGTCAGGATGATCGATCAAAATGAAATTATGACCGATCAGAATTGGTTATGATCGATCAGAATTGAGTTATGACCGATCAGACTTATTTCAATCGATTAAAACGCATTTCAATCGATTAAAATAACTTGGAAAATTTTTGTACAGAGTTTCAATCGATTAAAACGTATTTCAACCGATTAAAACAACTTGGAAAAATTCTGTGCAGGTTTTCAATCGGTTAAAACGACTTTATATCAGTTAAAATAACTTGGAAAGTTTTATAAGAAGGTTTTTAAACAAATCAATCGATTAATACGCGAATCAATCGATTGAATCACACTTAGAAAATGTTTGTAAAATGTTTTAACTGATATAAACATGGTTGTATCAACTAAAACAATTTTGTTAAAGAACAAGAACGCATTAATGGGTTGAAAGGACTTTTAACAGATTATAACAGCTATTTCAACAGATTAAAACAAACTTTCAACAGATTAATTAATGCAGCAGATTTGAAAATTCTCTTTAAAATCAGTTTTGCTTGAAATTTTTAAATAAGATTGAATATCAGTTTTCATACAAACATTCAAGCAACTGTTAAGCATCTTTTTCCAAGAAAGATTCGCAACCACTTTGTGAACTTCTTTTGAAATCTTTCTTGAGGCACTTTGCATTTCTTTGAAGGAGAAACTTACTGTGGATTAGCGTAATCCAGTTTGAGCTTTCTTGTTTCTTCTTTTAAATTTCTATTCATTCATTTGTACCTGTGTGGTACCTGGAATTTGGGTACCTGGTTTCTCTGCAGCTGGAATTTGGTTGCAGAGGTTATCAAGAGCTGGAATTTGGTTCTTGGTGGAGAGGTTAAGTGCAGGAACTGGAATTTGGTTCTTTCTTGTGTGGTACCTGGAATTTGGGTACTGGTTTCTCTGCAGCTGGAATTTGGTTGCAGAGGTTATCAAGAACTGGAATTTGGTTCTTGGTGGAAAGGTTAAAATCAGGAACTGGAAATTGGTTCTGGTGTTAGAGTAGGTGTAAGATTGTTGAGTCTGTAAAACATCTATTCTAGTGGAACCCAGCTGGAATTTGGCTGGAGACTGGACGTAGCCCTGGTATTGGGTGAACCAGTATAAAATTACCGGTGAAATCTTTCCTAACCTTTCTCTCTTTAATTTCAGTTGCTGCGCTTGTATTGTTTAATTGCTTTTTGATTCGTGAATTGATTAGTAAACTTAATTTTCGAATTAGATAATCTGTTTATTGCGAAAAAACTTTCAAAAATCAATTCACCCCCCCTCTTGATTTAAAACTACTTTTCTAACAATTGGCATCAGAGCAAGGTGCTTGAAAGTTATTCAAGTCTCTTGATCCATGGCTGAGAACAGGTTACCGTTTTCTGAGGGGGCATCTATTAACAGACCTCCACTATTCTGTGGAACAGATTATCCTTTCTGGAAAATTAGGATGAAAATCTTCATTGAATCCATTGACAGAAATGCTTGGGATGTTATTACTAATGGTCCTCTAATTACAGATAAAGGATGGTCAAGCTTGAATAATGAGGAGAAGAAGAAAGTTCAAAGTGACTGCAATGCAAAAAATATAATTACTTCTGCTCTTAACATGGATGAATTTTTCAGGGTGTCCCAGTGCAATTCTGCCAAAGAGATGTGGGATGTTCTTGAGGTTACTCATGAAGGGACTGCAGATGTTAAAAGAGCCAGAAAGCACACATTAATAAGAGAGTATGAGCTGTTCAAAATGCAGAATGGTGAAAGCATCGCAGATGTGCAGAAACGCTTCACTCACATCATCAACCATTTAATGGGCCTAGGTAAGACCTTTGATAAGGAAGAACTAAATATTAAAGTATTGAAATGTCTTGACAGGTCCTGGCAGCCAAAAGTCACTGCAATATCAGAATCAAAAGATCTGTCCACCATGACAACAGACCTCACTTGTTTGGAAAACTCGAGAGAACATGAAATGGAAATCACAAGATTCAATGAGCAAGAAGTCTCCGAGAAGAAGAATAGAAGCATTGCACTTAAAGTTGAAGAAAATCAAGAATCAGAAGAAGATAATGAGAACCTTGGACTGCTTGTTAGGAAATTCAACAAATTCCTCAAGAAAAAGATCCAAGACAAGGAAAGACACAAAAGGTATGAGAAAAGAACTAATTCTTCTAACTTTAAATGTTATGGTTGTGGCAAACAGGGCCATGTTAAAATGGAATGTCCAGAGAGAAATAAACAAAGTGAAAAGAAAGAGGAAAAATCAAAAAGAAGAGCCTACATAGCCTGGGATGATAATGATACGTCATCAACAGATAACTCTGAAAATGAAGAAGCCAATCTTTGTTTAATGGCGAGTCAAAATCCACAAACCAGCCAGGTAAGTTCTAGATCCTCTTCAAATGTAGTTAACTATGATGCATTACAAGAAGCATTTAATGAAATGCATGAAGAGGCTAAGAAACTTCAAAAAGAAAATGATAGGTTGAAAGGGCTAAATAACTGGCTAGTTAACAAGGTTGATTCTCCGGAAAAGCAGATTAGTGAAAATGAAACTGATAATGAATTCTTGAAACTGATTCATGCTAACTCGATTGTGAATGCAATAAACCATGCAATAAGCTGTCCTGAATTGCAAAAGAAAATTGAATTCTTATCTCAAACTGTTTCAAAGTTCACTCGAGGGGCAAGCTAATCTTGGTATATTACTTGGATCTCAAAAATTAATGTTTGACAAAGCTGGAATAGGCTTTAAATCTAGATCCGAGTAAAACAAAAACAAATAGGAATTCATACTCTACAATCAAATGTTTCTACTTGCATGAAGAAAGGGCATTCGGTAAAATACTGCAGAATTAAAAAGTATGCTATTCCTAAAGGGAGAATGAAATGGGTTCCAAAGATTAATTCTTTTCAAATAACATGATCAGGACCCAATAATTATAAAGGGTACCAGAAAAATACTTAATTGTTTTGCAGGAACAAGTCTGGGAATCCCTTGAAGATCAGAGCTGCGAAACCAGGTTCTGTGTATTTAAATTAATTGTTTTAATTGATATAAACCAATATTAATCAATTGAAATAACTTACCATACCATTTTAATCGATTGAAATGTCGAAATAATCGATTAAATTGTTCTCAGAATGTTGGTTTAGTCGTTTTAATCGATTAGAATAAATTTATATCAACTAAAAACACTTAGGATCAAAATTAATCGATTCATTTACGTTTTAATCGATTTAAATACTGGTGATATTTTTTTATTACATTACTGTACCATACAAATCGATTCTTTCATAAAACAATCGATTAATTCACTGTAGATGTTTTCAACCCTAATGTCAAGAATCAAATTAATAGATAATGAGTTGATTAATCAATTAATTAGGTTCTGAAAACATGATTTACAGCATCTAATTAGAGTTTGATAGGCCAATTCGATTAAAAAAACCCAGGTCTTTATGATAATCCAGAATCTGCATAATGTGTTTAAATGTCTCTTTGAATTTCAAAAACTTGAAATCCGTTTCTTCATCAAACCAGGATCTGAACTTATCATTTCTCAACTTATCATCTTTCTTCTGTTTTCATATTTTCAAAATCTCCTCTCAATTCTCTGCTGTAAACATGATCAAAATCATGACTGGTTCGAGCAGATCTGTTTGAAACGTATCCATATTCAATTTTCTTTCAATGGCACAAATTTTTAAATTAGAAAGCGAAGGCTGAACAAATCTTTGAATTGGGAACTCGACCGAGTGACATAATGTGGGAAAACTATTACTGTTATTCATGAATGAAAGAGTCTTTTATTTTGACAACAACATAAACATGATTCAAGCTGTAGATGTTTACATTTCTCTTAATACTTTACATGGAATGCTGCATGGTAATACACTGAAAATCAAAGAAATTATCAAAGAATGGACTGTAACTTTTCTTATAGACACTAGTTACAAACAGGTCAAACTGTTAGGACTGAAAACATAGTTTATCAAAAAAATTTTAGTGATAATTGTTTCTGGTAATAAGTTATTCATTACTAGGAAATCCAATAAACACATGTTTTCATTAAATTTCTTGATATTACATTGCAATATATTTGAAATAATTTTGAGCATGCATTGGTTCAAAACTCTTGGTGAAATTCATTGGAACTGTGCAACTTTGAATATTTGCTTTAATCATCAATGTCACGAGGTGACACTATAAGGGAACCAATCTGGAACAGCAATTCAAAAAATTGAATAACGTGGTACAGGGAATGTATGTTTTATGGTCAGTACAGGGATAAATTTTATATTGTTTTAGAATTCTGGATTGATTGTCATCACCTGTCCTCATTACTAATCATTGCCCACTCTACCAGAATAAGTTTTTTGTTAATCACTTGTGCATATGATACCACTGGAAACAACAAAGTTAAAAATGACTCATTCCTCAAAAGATAATGATGACTGGTTCACTATAAGTGAGAATAACACCCATCATACTACATTAATAAAAATACGAGTTATTTGCTTGGATAATGATAAGCTGCAGGGTTCAAAATGGGTTGGCTATTTTGAAAGGAAATTCCTATCTCGAGTACATCATTAATCGTGATTCATGCAATTTATGGTATCGTGCACTCTGTGTGGAATCTGATAGTGAATGTACGTACTGTCAGGTACATGATTCCGCCTCAGATGTGTAATAGTTGATGTTCCTAAAGAAACATTTAATTCCATTGAGTGTCAACCATGGACTGTAATGCAGTCAATAGTAACGATGAACTGCTAAAAGAGTTCTTTTCAGGAAAAGTTTACGTATGCATTCTGTCGATACAGGAGTGACAGTGAGTTGTTGACTCAAATAGTTGATAGAGCAAAATTGGTTCCAGCAAAAGGAAAGCCTATTATCTTTTGATATTGGTGGGGATCAAATGAATGATCACCAAGCTGGTGGATAAGCGGTTCAATCAGGGAAATTGGGATGACTAGTTCCCCTCATCATCTTTATCTTACTGCTTATTTCTATCTTTATATTGTTTGCATGGATCGTGATATTAAGCTGGTGTTATACCAGGAACATTTGCCTTAACCTTTGGTTAAATATGGTTTAGGATCTAATCTAGATCAGACTGGCGTAAATAGAATTTAAATAGATCCCTGAGAGCTTTAGCTAAATAAGACTTTATTCTGATGGATCTATTAGCTAAGATTTAATCAATATAGCTGTTAGTATTGTTAAAACATCCTTCTAAATGATCAGTTTTACAAAATATGCATTAAACATTACTTCATTTTCAAAACTGATTGTTTTAATCAATACAACATCTTGTTAATCGATTAAATGAACTTATACAACATGTTTTAATCGATTCAAAATCGAAATAATCGATTATTTTTACTAAAGTTTCATGTTTTCAAAATCTTAAATGTTTTAATCGATTAAACTTTTCTTTCAATCGATTAAAATCATTTACCAAGAACATTTTAACCGATTATACTCTGTTTTTAATCGAATTTTATTCTGGGAAGAAAGATTAAAGGCTTTAGTTAATGGTCAGTTTACGTAAACATGCTACTAAAGCGTGATTCCCTTATCTTTACACGTGTTAATTGTATTCATTACAAACGTGTTAATGGAGATAAGTTTGAATCAACTTTAATTGATTCTTTTCATGAGTGAAATATTGATTCACTTTGTTTTTTTCAAAAACTTGAGCATATTTTTCGAAACCTTACATTTTATTCTTTTCTCTTCCTTTCCCTATTTTTGATGAAGTCAAAAGGGGGAGAAATAGTTGCATCACTTTAAGATAAATTTAAGTGCAACGAGTTTAGGGAGAGAAAATAAGTTTTAGGGGGAGAAACAAAACTTTATTACATTCTTATATTTCTCACCTAACTGCATTATCAAGTGACTTATTTTGCAGAGATTGTGTTTTCAAAATGGTGTTTGTCTTCATCAAATAGGGGGAGACTGAAAGTGATTCTAGCAAAGATCTCATTGATTTGATGAAGTCAAAGATAAAGTCAAGGGTCAACTCTGCAGTAGTCAAACAAGTCACTCAGAACAAAGGAGCTGAAGACTTAGTGTGTCTTAACAGAAAGCTTAGGTAAAACCATTTTACCTTGTCCACTGCATGAAGCTCCTTCACTCA
Organism: Sphenostylis stenocarpa; assembly: GCA_963425845.1. Lineage (NCBI taxonomy): Eukaryota > Viridiplantae > Streptophyta > Magnoliopsida > Fabales > Fabaceae > Sphenostylis > Sphenostylis stenocarpa. Next base: position 46,713,540 of record OY731406.1, read on the forward strand.
TTTGCAAAATGCCTCAAAAATAGTTTTAAACAAATCTAACAAAAGCATTTTGACAAAGAACTTTCTTAACAATGTTTTTAACTGATATAGTTTTAAAAGAAACAATTAAAATCACTTAGAATGCGTAAAGAAGTGTTTTTTCAGTATTTTAATCGATACAAACTTCTTTTAATCGATTAAAACCCTTTATGACCGATTAGAATTCGAATATGACAGGTCAGAATGAAATATAATCGATCAGACATTAAAAATGAGCGATCAGATTTATTTTAATCGATTAAAACACGTTTCAATCGATTAAAACCACTTTGGAAGTCAGGATGATCGATCAGAATGAAATTATGACCGATCAGAATTGGTTATGATCGATCAGAATTGAGTTATGACCGATCAGACTTATTTCAATCGATTAAAACGCATTTCAATCGATTAAAATAACTTGGAAAATTTTTGTACAGAGTTTCAATCGATTAAAATGTATTTCAACCGATTAAAACAACTTGGAAAAATTCTGTGCAGGTTTTCAATCGGTTAAAACGACTTTATATCAGTTAAAATAACTTGGAAAGTTTTATAAGAAGGTTTTTAAACAAATCAATCGATTAATACGCGAATCAATCGATTGAATCACACTTAGAAAATGTTTGTAAGATGTTTTAACTGATATAAACATGGTTGTATCAACTAAAACAATTTTGTTAAAGAACAAGAACGCATTAATGGGTTGAAAGGACTTTTAACAGATTATAACAGCTATTTCAACAGATTAAAACAAACTTTCAACAGATTAATTAATGCAGCAGATTTGAAAATTCTCTTTAAAATCAGTTTTGCTTGAAATTTTTAAATAAGATTGAATATCAGTTTTCATACAAACATTCAAGCAACTGTTAAGCATCTTTTTCCAAGAAAGATTCGCAACCACTTTGTGAACTTCTTTTGAAATCTTTCTTGAGGCACTTTGCATTTCTTTGAAGGAGAAACTTACTGTGGATTAGCGTAATCCAGTTTGAGCTTTCTTGTTTCTTCTTTTAAATTTCTATTCATTCATTTGTACTGTGTGGTACCTGGAATTTGGGTACTGGTTTCTCTGCAGCTGGAATTTGGTTGCAGAGGTTATCAAGAGCTGGAATTTGGTTCTTGGTGGAGAGGTTAAGTGCAGGAACTGGAATTTGGTTCTTTTACTGTGTGGTACCTGGAATTTGGGTACTGGTTTCTCTGCAGCTGGAATTTGGTTGCAGAGGTTATCAAGAACTGGAATTTGGTTCTTGGTGGAAAGGTTAAAATCAGGAACTGGAAATTGGTTCTGGTGTTAGAGTAGGTGTAAGATTGTTGAGTCTGTAAAACATCTATTCTAGTGGAACCCAGCTGGAATTTGGCTGGAGACTGGACGTAGCCCTGGTATTGGGTGAACCAGTATAAAATTACCGGTGAAATCTTTCCTAACCTTTCTCTCTTTAATTTCAGTTGCTGCGCTTGTATTGTTTAATTGCTTTGTGATTCGTGAATTGATTAGTAAACTTAATTTTCGAATTAGATAATCTGTTTATTGCGAAAAAACTTTCAAAAATCAATTCACCCCCCCTCTTGATTTAAAACTACTTTTCTAACAAGATCGACTTGGCAAGCCTCTAAACTCAACACCCAACGCACATGCATAAAAAGATCAAAAGGTCTTTTCAGGTTGTAATGGGGTAGGGACAAGGTAGAGGATATCATATGGGATAAGTAGCTGCAAACCAGAGGAACTAGAGGAGCAATGGGGAATAAGTAAAAAAATAAGCACAAGATGCATGCCCAAAAACCTCTAATATCAAACCTCCACTACTGGCTTTACCTCAACCACAACTTTCCTTCTTCTTTTTTTCTTTTTTTTTTCTTTTTTTTCTTTTTTTTATTATTATTTATATATATATATATATATATATATATATCTCTTTTTTTTAAACTACATGAAATACATTGAAAGGAAAACACAAAAACTGTACAGCGAGAGATAACCAACTAGCCAGTACATCATCCAATGAAATACAAAATGCACCCCCACACTTATTCAATAACTTATTCCCAAAACAATTCCAAAGCTCCAAAAATCCCTAAGGTTAAGGTAATCATGGTTTTTCACTTAAGGCTTTTAATGAGCTTAGAAAGAAATAAAGGGAAACATAGGCTCAAAGGGGCTATCAAAGGAATTAATTCAAGGTAGGCTCATTTGGCTAGAGGCTAATCAGAACAAAAATGCCTTAATCATCTCCAAACATGCATGTGAATCAAGAAGTATCAATCAGAGTCAAACCAAGGCTACTGCGCAAGCAATCAAGAGGCATAACACTCAAGAAAGAACAGGTAGTGGCTTAATTCCTCACAAAGGGTAAGATTGTCGCCTTCAAGTCAACCTCTCAAACATTGTAACCAACTTGACAAGCAGAGAAAAACAGGGATTTCAATCCAAAAAGCATAAAGCAACTCCTATCCAAAGAGTGAAGAAAGTGCCCGAAACCTAAACAAAACCTAGAAATCAAAGAAAAATATGCAAAACTGTAGACAAAACATAGAATATAAACCTACAATCCTTCATCTCCCACCCCACACTTAAATTAGATATTGTCCTCAATGTAAACACAATCATATCCATTAAACAAATAGGACAAGCAAGATAAAAGAGTTGAAGGGGAAAGAAGAACTCCCTAATCATGGTGGGTCCCGGATCTATCTCCTCAGATGGTACAGGTGTTGAGGTCATCAAGTAGCAACTTTGTTCCGCTAAAACAAACAAAGTTTTCCTCATCATGGTGGTTCCTGGATCTATCTCCTCAGATGGGTGTTTCATGGCATTTAGAATATTAAAGTGCACCACAATGTCATCAAATTCCATGGATAAGGTACCATCATTCACATCAATCTTGGTTCGGGCTGTTTTCAAAAATGGTCTGCCTAAAATGATTGGGACAGATCCATGGGAGAATCCCTCCTCCATATCAAGCACATAGAAATCAGCAGGAAAAATGAGTTCACCAACCCGAACTAAGACATCCTCAATGAAACCTGTAGGGTGGGCTACACTCCTATTTGCCAGTTGTATCACCACACCCGTAGGTTGCAGAGGTCCAAGAGATAAAGAATTAAAAATGGACAAAGGCATAACATTAATTGAAGCACCCAAATCAAGCATGGCATTCTCAAATTTATTATTGCCAATAATACAAGGTATGCAGAATGTACCTGGGTCCTTACATTTCTCAGGAATGTAAGGAACAGATTTACCTATCAAAGCAGACACATTTCTGCCCATGCTGATTGTCTCACTGCCCTTCATCTTCCTCTTGTGGGTGCACAACTCCTTTAAGAATTTAGCATATCTGGGAATTTGCTTGATGGCATCAAGCAGAGGTATGTTCACCTCAACTTTCCTGAAGGTCTCCAGAATCTCTTTATCAACCTCTTCCATCTTTTTTCTTGGAATTGCTTTAGGAGGGAATGGAAGAGGGATATGAGGTTGTTGCAGGTCAGAACTGGGGCTGGAAGAAGGTCCATCTATATGCAATTTTCGGCTACCAACTGGTTGCTCAGGTGCAGGAACTGAGGCAGCTACAGATGAGGGTGGAGGTGTTGCAGTGGGTATGTCAATCTGTTTCCCTGACCTCAATGTGATGGCACTCACATTCTTAGGATTAACCACAGTCTGTGCAGGGAGCTTGTCTAAATTTTGATTTTGCAATTGATTCACAGCAGTAGCTAGCTGACCAATCTGGTTGGTTAAACTTTGAATGGAGGCATCATTTTTCTGTTGGTACTGTATGTTCATCTCAGCCATTTGTTTGACCAATTCCTCTAATGAAGGTGAAGAAGGTTGAGGAGCTAGTGCTTCATTTTGCTGCCTCTGATATTGTTGTTGCATTGGTGGAGGCACATAAGGTCTGCTTGGACCAGTAGAATTCTGAAATGGTGGTGGTGGCAAAGGATTCTGCTGCTGTTGGTGCTGCTGATTGGACCATCTCAGATTTGGGTGATTCCTCCACCCTGGATTGTATCTATTGCTTGAGAGGTTAGAATTATGTTGTTGGTTCAGAGCCCTATTATTGAAAATGTTTGCTGCATAAACTTGTGGAGCTCCAGAACCTGTAGACTCATGCAATAATTGGCAGCAATCAGTGGGATGCTCAATTGAAGTACAAATGCCACAAACCCTTGCAGGTGGTGCAGGTCTCTGATTTGCAGCAAGTTGGGAGACTAGGGTGGTGAGGGCATCAATCTTACTTTCTAGCTTCTTCTCCACTAAATCTGATGAACCCACATCATGTACACCTCTAAGGACTATGGCATCACTCCTCATGTTAAATTGCTGGGAATTGGATGCCATCTTCTCAATTAAACCTCTAGCAGCAGCAGGTGTCATGTCTCCTAAAGCTCCTCCACTAGCTGCATCTATCATACTTCTATCCATTGTGTTCATCCCCTCATAAAAGTACTGCAGCAGTAGCTGTTCTGATATTTGGTGGTGAGGGCAACTTGCACAAAGTCTCTTGAACCTCTCCCAATACTCGTATAAGCTCTCTCCCATCTGTTGCCTGATACCTGATATATCCTTCCTGATGGCAGTGGTCCTGGAAGCAGGGAAAAATTTCTCTAGAAAGACTCTCTTCAGATCATCCCAGCTCGTTATGGGACTAGGAGCTAAGTAGTACAACCAATCTTTGGCAAGATCCTCCAAAGAGAAAGGAAAAGCCTTCAGGTATATGTGATCTTCAAGAACATTTTGTGGCTTCATGGTGGAGCAGACTATATGAAACTCCTTGAGATGCTTGTATGGATCCTCACCTGCACGACCATGAAACTTGGGCAACAAATGGATTAGTCCAGTTTTAAGAACAAATGGTACATCCTCTTCAGGGTATTGGATACATAAATTTGCATAAGTGAAATCAGGTGCAACCATCTCCCTGAGAGTCCTCTCACGAGGTCCAATAGGTTGATCACCCATGTTATTAGTTTGGAAATTATCAGAAGAAGGTATATTAGGTGCAGTACTCTCACTATGGCTATCTAATCGTTCAGACTCAAGAGATGAATACCTAGAATGTCTAACTAATCTATGAAAGGTTCTGTCTATCTCGGGATCAAAAGGTTGTAAAAGGTCAGGATTGCTCCTAGTCATGCACTATATTCAACAATTCATGTATTTCCCAAGAGTTAAAAAATTCTAAAAAGAAATCAATTATTTACTAGAAAGACAACGGTAGACCGTGAATAAGTACACCAGGTAGGTTCCCAGGAAAGAGAGGTGGGTCACTAATGGACACGCTTAAGTACCAAGTCTTTCCTAGCCAGAACCCTCCTAGACATGCACTCTCACACTACCAAGCTATATCTAGAGTTTCCTATGAGAATGAAAATTATAATTTTTTTTTTAAATAAAGCTAGAAAAACAAATTAGAGAGAAATTTTTTTTTTTTGAATTATTATTTATTTCTATTTTTTTATTTATTTCATTTTTATTTTATTTTTATTTTTATTTTTATTTTTATTTTTTTTTAACCCAAAAGAGTTTTAGAACAACAGTGGGCTATCAACATAGTATTAAGAGAAATAAGAATGTTAAATTAAATAGAAAATCAAATAAAATATTCCAATAACTGAAAATCAAATATTAAATAACTTAAAATCAAATAAAATATTCAAATAACTGGAAATCAAATAAAATATTAAAAACTAGCAATCAAATAAAATATTCAAATAACTGAAAATCAAATAAAATATTTAAATAATTGAAAATCAAATAAAATATCCAAATAACAGCAAATCAAATAAAATATCTAAATAACTAACAATTAAATAAAATATCCAAATAACGAGTAAATCAAATAAAATATTAAATAACTAACAATCAAATAAAACATTTAAATAACTAAAAATCAAATAAAATATTCAATTAACTGAAAATCAAATAAAATATCTAAATAACTGAAAATCAAATAAAATATTTAAATAAAATAAAATAAAAACAAAAAAACGAAAACAGAAACAGAAAATAAAAATTGAAAACCTAGACAAAAATCTTGGTCCCGACAATGGCGCCAAATTTGATCGATGTCGTACTCGATCAAATAATTAAAACAGAATAAATGTAGTACTAGGAAGTTTTCCTAGGTCGTCTCCCAAAGACCACGAATTTCTATCAAAGCTTATCAATTTTTAGTAACAAAAAATTAAAAGAGGAGTTTTTAAAAATTAAAATATTAGATGAAACAGAACAAAAGCAGATTATAAAAATGCGGATTAAAAACGGATTAAAATGTAATTGATTTCCTGATTCTAATGCAGTGTCACTTATCCTAGATTACGAAATTAATTCAAAATTAACCAACTAAGCGAAGATAAATCCCAAATTATATTCTAATTCGAAATTAATCAACTAAGCGATGATTAATCTCAAATTAGCTTTAACCCTTGTTCCAATATGAAATTAACCAACTAAGCGAAGATTAATCCCAAATTTTCCTTAACCCTTATTCCAACATGAAATTAACCAACTAAGCGAAGATTAACCCCAAATTATCCTTATACAATTAAGCATTGCATACATCACATAATCTCATCTCTAACACAGAATTAAGCAAACTGTGATATTAGTTTCGGTTTATTAAGCATAAACAGATTATAATTCAACACTGAGATTAGAAGATGAAGAGTTAAGAGAACAAACAAAATGAAATTGAAGAACAAAACCTCAAAGATATACTTGCATTCTTCTCAGAAAATCAATACAAAGATTTAGCTATCCATGGAAAGTTGAAAACGCAATAGAAGAAACATAATTAAAATCGAAACAAGAATTTAAAAATAATGACAGAAGAGTAAACAAACTTGAATATAAATTGCAGAAGATGAAAGGTGGAAGTGTGGTGGCTGCGTAGTCCTTGTGTGATGTGTGTCTCCTTATGTGTGATGTGCCTCTCTTATATAAATAACCCTAACCCTAATCTTTATTGAGGTTTGGGCTCAACTGGTCCATGAAACACATCATAAGTTGGCTTTAGTGCAGGTCCGTGAACTTCAAACACGTGCAGTATTTTCAATACTTATCCAAATTAAGCGATTTCGGTATCCTTTGAAATCCTTTTGAGTTAGATTTAAAACGCCACCATTGCTACTATTTTTGGAGGTCTAATGAATTTAGGAGACTTAAATTACTGAAGCATGTCCATTGGGTCTGCCTGGTGCACTTGACCCGTGTTGGATAATTTATGTAAAATCCAATTTATCTTCGAATTGAATGATTTTAGATCCTATGGAAAGCTAAATATGTCTAGTTTATAATGTTTTGAAAATAATGCTTTTTGGAGATCTGTAGAAAAAATGATAAATAAAACAGTAAACCAATGTTAGTACCCGTATAGAATAAAATATGACATTTGACCCAATTTTCCAAGCCCAAAATTGCTTTAAACTATAAAAAGGCATCTAGCCCAATCTTCTAGGCCCAAAATTGCTTTAACTGTCCTAAAATTAATAATGAGAAAAAATTAGATCAAATAGATTTAAATTAATTAAAATATAATTATTGGCCCAATGAAGCCAATTAATAAAAATTCACTAATAATAGAAAGTTAAGCCCAAAATACTAATTAAAATAAGTTCAGAAAGGGAAGAAAATATGAAAATATAATGACTCATCAGCTATCTTAAACTCTAATATTACAGACTAAAAGTAATCAAAACAGAGTTATTACACAATAAAACAAGTCTTCAACTCTCTAAGTTCTTTGTTCTTGAATCATCATCAAAATCAACAAGCTTCATGTCCATGTAAGTTCAGCATCAAGTCCTTGAATGTTCAACAATCTCCCCCTTTTTGATGATAATCAAAATTTTCTTTTAAAGCCTTGTAATAACCTGTTTTATCTGTCATACTAACAAACACATTAAACATACCAGATAATATTTAAAATCAATCATAGTAGGCTTTAAATATTTCTCCCCCTATTTTGATTATAATAAAAAGGAATTCTTCTATAAAAATCATAAGAGCTCCCCCTCAAAATATGCATAACTTGGAGATAACTCCCCCTCAAAAGAATTAAAAGAACACCACATTTTATTTCAGAAATGAAAATACATTACAACACAAAAGAAAAATAAAAACAAATTTAAAATTCTTCACTATCATCACTATGAAAGTGTGCATCAAATCTATTTTCTAAATGGCACACTTTATCATCTACATCAGATATACGGCGAATTATTTCCTCATGCCATACTCCAGAAAGAGTGAAGAATGCCTGCATCCTCTGATTCATATCAGATAACATGTCTTCCATAGATTGTCGGGTTTCATGATGAGCAGAGGAAGTTCCAACACTTTGGATTTGATCAGAGGGAAACTCAGCAGCAGGAGGCATATCTTCATCAGAATCTTCATTATCGTCACCTTCGTTTGGAATGTCATCCTTGTGAACATAAATATTATTGACACGCACCATTTGGAGTTGGGTCAATGTGCTGTCCAGCATGCGGTTTAAGTTATTCGTTCTTACTGTTTGTTCACCTTCGACATTTACTCCTTTGTATTCAAGAATGCGAGAGACGAGGAGGGCATATGGAATTTTGAAGGTGGGATGGCGTTTGGCTTTTAACATAGTCATGGTGACAAGAATGCCCCAATCTAAAGGCTCATTATTCATTATGGCATGAATAATACGAAGATCAATTGAAGAACATTGAGCATGATTGTCGCCGCCGTCCGTTCCGACGTCCTGGGACATCTCGAACGTTTATGCGATCGATCGTGAAAAGATGGTTAAGAATCGCGTTTTATGTTAAAATTATGTTCATTGCTTCCGAGGTTCTCAACAACTGAACTATCCTCTAATAAAAGCAAGGTTTTCGAAAAGGAGTTCTTATGGAGTTGCCACCAATGTTTTGACCGTAAACATTGGAAAAGGATAAAAAGACATTGATTTTAATAAAAACCAAACTTGGCCATTATAACCAGAGTTAGGTAAGGGAGTTAGTTACGTGTGGGGAAGGTGTTAGCACCCCACAATGCCCCTTTCGGGTTCCCTATGACGGATTAATTCATTTAAGTGAAGATTACGAGAAATTACGCGATTACCCTATTTTATTGCATAATATTAAAAATGGCTATCTACATGACTTTATTTCATATTGCATACATAAAGCAATAAATAAAGCAGTAAAAGAGAAGAGAAGTGAAAAGAACCTCTGTAGCAAGCTTTGTATTGCAAATCTTTGATCGTAAGGATGCCTTTTGGCAATCCCTCACTCTACAAAGACTCTCCTCTCCGAATACAAGATCGACTCGACTAAATTTTTAAAGAAGAATCGAATGCTGGAATACAATTCCTTAACTGATTGTTACCTTATTAAGGCAATCAGAGAGTTCATTCGAAGTAGGGAGAGAAGACAAGTACTGTGAGTTGTCTGGGGTGTGAAAAAGTGGCAAATGAGCCTCCTATTTATAGTTTTCGCAGCCTGGTAGTTTGGGACGGTCGTCTGGGTTGGGACGACCATCTCAATTGAATTTTTACCTTTGGGACAACCATTTGAAGAGTGGGACGGCTTGTCTCACTTGGGATGGGCGTCCCACTTGGCCAAGGCAGCTTGGGATGGCCGTCTCACATTTGGGACGGCTGTCTCAACTTGTTTTGGCAGCTTTTGTGTTCTAGGACCCCCGGGAAGCTTTCCTTTCTTTATTCGGACGTCGGTTGATGCCGATAGACGCCCGTTGAAGCTTTATCTTCATATAGAAAGTCTTCTTTGGCTTTTATTGAGATGCCAGGCGAGCTTTATCTTGTTATAGGAAGTCTCTTTAGCCTTTATTGAGAGGTCGGGCAAAATTAGGGGTCTACAGCTGCCCCCCTTCACCTACCTGGCTAATTTGTTGGCTTAATGTGCCGACAAAATTAGTTGGTAGGGGAAGGAGTTAACCCTTTTTTCCCGGTCATCCTTTGGATGCTCCTTTGCTGAAGTTGTTGATCCTCTGGATGATAAATGCAATATGATGTTGTCTTCAGGATGCTTCCTTGCTGGGGAAGCTGATCCCTCAAACGATATGTGTGAAGCTTCAGGATGCTCCTTTGATATAGTAGCTGACCCTTCAGCTAGTGAATGAGGATTTTTCCCTTAGGATGCTCCTTTGATGCGGTAGTTGACCCCTCAGATAATGAATGTGAACTTCCAGGATGCTCCTTCGATGCGGTAGCTGATCCTGTGGTTGATGAGTATGAATTTCGTAGCTTTGGGATGTTCCTTCGATGCGGTAGCTAACCCCGTAGCTGACGAGTGTGAAGCCTTAGGATGCTCCTTCGGAGAGGTAACCGATCCTTCGATTTTTAGGATGCTCCTTCGGTGAGGTAGCCGATCCTTCGGTCTGCAGGATGCTCCTTCGGTGAGGTAGCCGATCCTTTGGTTTGCAGGATGCTCCTTTGGAGAGGTAGCTGATCCTTCGATCTGCAGGATGCTCCTTCGGTGAGGTAGCCGATCCTTCGGTCTACAGGATGCTCCTTCGGTGAGGTAGCCGATCCTTCGGTCTACAGGATGCTCCTTCGGTGAGGTAGCCGATCCTTCGGTTTGCAGGATGCTCCTTCGGTGAGGTAGCCGATCCTTCGGTTTGTAGGATGCTCCTTTGGAGAGGTAGCCGATCCTTCAGTCTACAGGATGCTTCTTCGGTGAGGTAGCCGATCCTTCGGTTTGCAGGATGCTCCTTCGGTGAGGTAGCCAATCCTTTGATTTGCAGGATGCTCCTTTGGTGAGGTAGCCGATCCTTCGTTATGCAGGATGCTCCTTTGGTGAGGAAGCCGATCCTTTGGTTTGTGTTTGCTAGATTCTTGTGGGTACTTTCCCCCACTATGTTCGAGTTCGCACTTGCTATACTCGAGACGAGCCCCATTCTGCAAGGCTCTTAGGATGCTCTCTTTGGCAGTCAATCTTTTGATGAGTACAAACCCTCATCCGATTTTAGAGATGTGTTGGCGGCTTACTATTTTTTATCATGCGCCCATTCATGGGGAATGATTGATTTTTCTTTCTGACTTTTCTGTTTTTAGTCATCCGGTCTTGCCGGGGATTCTTTGTTTTTGGCTTTTCTTGTTTAGCCATCCAGTTTTACTGGTGATTTCTTGTTTTTGGTGATCGATGTCGTACTCGGTCAAATAATTAAAACAAATAAATGTAGTACTAGGAAGCTTTCCTAGGTCGTCTCCCAAAGACCACAAATTTCTATCAAAGTTTATCAATTTTTAGTAACAAAAAATTAAAAGGGGAGTTTTTCAAAATTAAAATATTAGATGAAACAAAACAAAAACAGATTATAAAAATGCGGATTAAAAACATATTAAAATGCAATTGATTTTCTGATTCTAATGCAGTGTCACTTATCCTAGATTACGAAATTAATTCGAAATTAACCGACTAAGCGAAGATAAATCCCAAATTATATTCTAATCCAAAATTAATCAACTAAGCGAAGATTAATCTCAAATTAGCTTTAACCGTTGTTCCAATATGAAATTAACCAACTAAGCGAAGATTAATCCCAAATTTTCCTTAACCCTTATTCCAACATGAAATTAACCAACTAAGCGAAGATTAACCCCAAATTATCCTTATACAATTAAGCATTGCATACATCACATAATCTCATATCTAACACAGAATTAAGCAAACTGTGATATAAGTTTCGGTTTATTAAGCATAAACAGATTATAATTCAATACTGAGATTAGAAGATGAAGAGTTAAGAGAACAAACAATATGAAATTGAAGAACAAAACCTCAAAGATCTACTTGCATTCTTCTCAGAAAATCAATACAAAGATTTAGCTATCCATAGAAAGTTGAAAACGCAATAGAAGAAACATAATTAAAATTGAAACAAGAATTTAAAAATAATGACAGAAGAGTAACAAACTTGAATGTAAATTGCAGAAGATGAAAGACGGAAGTGTGGTGGCTGCCTAGTCCTTCTGTGATGTCCTCTTTTCGTGTGATGTGCCTCTCTTATATAAATAACCCTAACCCTAATCTTAATCGAGGTTTGGGCTCAACTAGTCCATGAAACACATCATAAATTGGCTTCAGTGCAGGTCCATGAACTTCAAACACGTGCAGTATTTTCAATACTTATCCAAATTAAGCGATTTTGGTCTCCAACGAAAGCTTTTTGAGCTATCTTTAAAACGCCACCGTTTCTACTATTTTCGAAGCTCTAATGAATTTAGGAGACTTAAATTACTGAAGCATGTCCATTGGCCCGGCCTGGTGCGGTTGACCCGTTTTGGATAATTTATGTAAAATCCAATTTAGCTCCGAATTGAATGATTTTGGATCCTGTGGAAAGCTCAATGTGTCTAGTTTATAATTATTTTAGAATTATGTTATTTGGAGATCTGTAGAAAAAATGATAAATAAAACAATAAACTAATGTCAGTACCCGTATAAAATAAAATATGACATTTGGCCCAATTTTTCAAGTCCAAAATTACTTTAAACTGTCCTAAAATTAATAATGAGTAAAAATTAGATCAAATAGATTAAAATCTAAATTATTAGCCCAATGAAGCCCAATCAATGAAAATGCACTAATAATAGACAATTAAACACAATGCACCAATTAAGATAAGTATATAAAGATAAGAAAATGCGGGAAAATAATGACTCATCTTTTTGTTTAGCCATCCGGTTTTGCCGGGAATTCTTTGTTGATGATTGCCTCTTTATTAGGCAGATGCTTCAATAGTGGTGAAGGCTTTATACCTGTTTTTTTTTCGTCTTTGCATAGGCTGATGTTCCACTTGAGGATATTTGCTCTTGATAATACCTCTGAGTAGGCAGATGCTTTATTGGAAGCTTTGTACTTTGTATTGCCTCCTGCATAGGTTGATTTCCCGTTTCTTGGGGATATTGACTCTTTGCTTGCCTCTGAATAGGCAGAGGCTTTCTTGGGAGTGAAGGCTTTGCATTTCACTGGGGATATTCATATTGGGCGTTATAGGAGATTAACTCCCTAAGGATATGAATTTGTAGTTTACCTCTGTCGTAGGCTCGCTGGGGTGGTTTTTCTTTTTGGTGATCTACCGGGGATTTGACTGCTCTCCCGGAGATCTATTTTGACTTGCCGCCTAGGGAGGCATGGAATTTTTGACTCCTTGTTGGATGCTGTTGTTTTGAGCTGGCTTTGCCTATGCTCTTATTCCTGCTGGGGAATGGGTTTTTACCTTTTTCTCACGATTTTATCTCTTTTTCACGATTTTGGCTTTTTAATGTGTGCGCCTTTTTAATTTCTTTTATGCACACTGGATTTTTTGTTATCTGCTGGATGAAAAGATTTATTTTTCTCTTTTCTTTTGGCGATCCCGGGGAGTTTATTGGCTTCCTGGGGATCCAATCTTTGATTTGATTTTTTGATGATGGAGTCTTGGCTCCTGACTTTTGTGAAGCTCTTTATTGAGCAGAATGAAGAGATATTCTTCTTTTTCTTTTTTTGGGATTCACCAAGGAGTTTGTTGGCTTCCTGGGGATCCAAATTTGATGATGGAGTCTTGGCTCCTGGCTTTGTGAAGCTCTTATTTGAGCGGGATGATGGAAATTTTCTTGTTTTCCTCTTTTTGTAGACTTTTCTTGATATACTCTACTTGGAGATTTTTATTCGGCCTTTTTCGTGCCTCTATTGGGGAATGAAAGATTTTATTTTCTTTCTTTTTGTTGCCCCCTGGTGATATGGAGGATTTGATTCCGTATTTTCTGTGATGGACTCTTGTGTAGTCCTTATTCTGCTTTGGGGTGGCGGAGATTCTGGATGAGTGTGCTCGATGACTCATGTGATGATGCGGCTGAGTCGCGAGGTAATCTTTTTGTCTTGCCTCTGGAGTAGGAAAGGATCCTGCTTGGGGATGATCGAGCCTTTCCGTTGGCTTTTCTATATTGATGGCTTCCTTCTTTTATTGGTGTAGAAGGTTGGATCTAGTTTCCTTGAAGCTCTTTATTCTGCTGGAATGGTTTTGATTTTGCCTTTCGCGATTTTGATTTTCATATGGAGACTGGATTCTGGCGCCTCCTGTTTTCAATCACAAGTATGGAGACTATCCTCCTTATATGCATGTTTATTATTCTTGTTTGAAGAAAATTATTTTTTCTTGATTTTGACAAAGTCGTATTATGCAACTACTTTGTGTGTGGATGTCCTAAATGCAATCTATTGTTTATTTATTTTTGATACATTTAGAAAGTAACTGGCCTTCTCCCGTTGGCTTCTTATGAATATGCCGATGGGCTCCTCCTTTATGACCATGATGAATGGCTCCTCCTTCATGATGATAGGCTCCTCTTTTATTCATCTTTTGGTTTTAGCCATATCTTTTGCCTAGACCGCCCTTTACGGGTTTTCGATCTAGCGGGCTACCTTAATTTTTGCCTAGAATATCTTAGGGAACTTTTGCCTTATCTTTTGCCTAGATCGTTCTTTTGGGGTTTCCAATCTAGCAGGCTACCCTGATTTTTACCTAAGAATATCCTAGCAGGCATTCATTCTTTTCTTATTATTTTTTTTTATGCTTCCTCTATTTAGATGCATGCTTGATCTTTGATTAAAGGTCTTTGTGCATATTTATGATTTATCAATAAAGAGGCATTTCCATAATATTTGGTCAAGAGAAAGGAAATGAAAGGGAATTTTATTGATAAATGAGAAAAAGTTTATTTATTTTATAGAAGGATTTCAAGGATATTTAGAAGAATGGCTGGTCAGGGTTGGCTATACTGTATAGGCTTAAACAGTCATGTCCATGATATCTGCCCCCTGGTTCTCCTAATTGCTTCAGTTGAGATGCCTGAGCTCAGAGTGAAGACTATGTAGACTGCTTGCTTCTGGAAGAATGTTACCTTAGCCGCCTTTCG